>NGZP02000019.1:1200000-2400000 GCA_004353285.2 Xylaria grammica | reverse complement strand
CACGATCACGATTGCGATCACGATTACAACCACACCCACTACCACGCCCGGCGCTCTATCGTGCGCGAGCATATTCTTCTAGGTTCGAGTATTGACGACGATGAGGCCGCGCTCATGATTCCTCTCCTTCGTTTGAAGGAGTGTCACCATGCCGCCCGAAGGACGCTCAACCAATATCCGCGTCTTCATAAAATGGGATGACCAGACTGTGTTTGCAGGCGAGGAGATTAGGTGTCAGATCACCTTCAAGAACGTCGCCCCCGGCCCTAATCAGCTCGCCTCGAATCCACGTCAGCCCTCACAGTCATCCCCGAGATCTGATCGAACGAGACAGCCCTCGCCATTACTGAGCCCTCGGGGGGGTTCTACCAACGGCTTGACGCCCCCTATGTCCGCTCGTGGTCATCGTTCAACCTTGTCTCTCAACGTGCCCTCTACGAGCTCGCGTCTTAGGAATCCTATCCAACAATGGCCTCCCCAGCTGCCCGCGCCCCCGCAAAAAACCGCCCACGTCCATAAACGATCCCTCTCCATCGTGTCCATGGGCTCTAATGCCACCGTCGATGACCAGGCATATCCCAATGGCACGCAAATGCGGCCTCAACGCCCTGCTCGCGGCCATGGTCGATCCGCTAGTCTCCAAATCATACCGCGCGCTGGTGTCGTGACGAATGGGCCTCAATCAGCAGTACTACCGCGTCGATCACCTTTTAGCTCCGAATCGTCTCCGGTGTTTAATAACCATTCGTTCCCCCCTTCAAAACATGGCTTTGGCCAGAGACCAGGCGTTGCGACAGACACTCATACCCCTGGGTTTACCAAATCTCCCACAAGGAGGGAAGCTCCGGGCCCAATGCCAGACTTCAAATTTCCCATGGCTCCAGGACCCTCCACACGCGACGTTGGCGATTCTCCTGATCTTTATCTAGATGACTCTGCTGCGACGCCCACCGCGGAAACGATGCCTCAGGTCTCTTTGCCCGTTCGGTCGAAAGAGCCGATACCTACCATCTCTGAGCATTCAGCACCAGTCGCAAGAATTCTGGCCACCACAAGCATGGCAGGTGGTACTCCTAGAAGTAGTGGGGAGTTTTACTCCTTGAGCAATAATTCATCAGAAACATTGGCATCAGAATATGTTACCCATCCATTCCAGGGTGGCCGGAGGCCTGCTCACCTGCGCGGGAGCTCTGTCATGTCTGGGATTAGTCTGGCGAGACTGCCCGAATCTTTGATGATGGGTTATGCCCAGGTGCAAGGCTCCTTTACGCTAGATGGTTCGCTCGTCAATCTGGGGCCGTTTGAAGCGGTCAAACGAAAGGCAGTTCTAGGTGGACAGGGTGGTGGTGTGATTGGAGTCGAGTCGTCAAGAAGATCGAGTGGTTTCTTGACTGGCTTTGGATGGGGTGGCCTTGGGAATTCCATCGGGGAACTCCTTGGCGGAGGTGAATTCAGCAGTATCAAGGATATGCGGGGTGCCGCGAGCTCCAAGTCTATCCCATTGTTGTCTACTCCTCAATCCATCTTGTTTGTCGATCTACAATTGGGCCCTGGAGAGAGTAAAACGTATGAGTATTCCTTCAGATTACCAAAAGGACTGCCTCCTACGCACCGAGGCAGGGCCATAAAGATAACGTATAGCTTGGTTGTTGGCACGCAACGGGCTGGGGGCTCCAAAGAGCAGCAAGTACGATCCGTCGATATCCCTTTCCGAGTCCTTGGGAGCGTTAATAGCTACGGTGAGATCCTCGGTCATGACTTACTATTCCCTTACATCATACTTCGTGACCAAGCCAAGGTTCAGCCACACGAAAAAGGCTCTAGCCTAGTAACATTGAAGAAACGATCTAAACCTGATACACCAGAATCGACTATAAACGATTTTCTAACCTACGTCGATGAACTGCTCGACCGCCCACGAGACGGCTCGACTCTCCTATCACCCACAGCTACTGCGGCACCATCCCGTCGCTCCTCATTTGTGGGAGAAGCCACTACTGCGAAGCAGGCAATCGACCTCGCGATCATCCGCTCGAATATGTCATCCGAATCTGGGCAGAGCAATAACCGTTTCGCCATTGCGCGAAATGGTCAGCGCGTGGGCGTCGTTATGTTGGCACGTCCATCGTATCGCCTTGGGGAGGCCATCAGTATGGCCATCGACTTCACTGACGCTGAAATTCCCTGCTACGCCGTGCACGCCGCTCTTGAGACTAGCGAGCGCGTCGATCCGTCCTTGGCCTTACGTAGTGAGGCAAGTGTACACCGCGTTACGCGCAAGGTATACGCCAGTTCGTCCGAAGCAACGTTGTTCGCGCGTCGTATTGTCTTCAGTCCTACGATCCCTATTTCCGCAACGCCGGAGTTCATGACTAGCGGCCTCAATCTCGAGTGGAAGGTCCGAATCGAGTTTGTAGTTCCCTCATCCATGTCCACGTCCACGAGCTCTGCCTCCGCCTCTGCAAACTCTATGGATGGATCGGGTGACCAGGAAGATTCGAAGGCACAACAGGGTCACCCTTTGCTCGAGGAGATATCCCACAATGATAAGAGTGGCCTCATCCTCGTCGCTGCCGAAACCCTCGAATGCGAGAGCTTCGAGGTCGCCGTCCCTCTACGTGTTTACGGTGCTGTATGCAATGGGCTAGAACGGCTCGAGCGGGACGACGCGCTTGAGGAAGGCCTCGTAGTATAAGACCCGTGGCGAATGATAGGGCGAAATAATTGACTGTACATTTACATGTGTGGTTATGAGACTAGGGAGGTCTCGTATAGTATTAAATATGTGGATAAAGCGAAAATATATATTAGCGAGGGGTCGAATATAGCAGACGGGGGATCGTTGCTTCACTGATTGGATAGAGAGCAGCAAAAGGACACAACTTTCAAATGGGAAAGAGTCAGTCAGGGTAAAAGGTATTGCTATTATATCCATTACAGCGGGGGTGGTTTTGTAGATATTTGTATAGTTATCGTAATGGGAATAGAATATAGCAAGACGAGCCATCCAAGAACATAGCCAGCCTATTGCCACTGCTGCCAATATGGATCCCAACGTGTTTTTAAGCCAAACAATTAGTCACCCTATGCATGAGACACTGGAATGGAACAACCCCGGGTTTTTGTTCCTTGGTTGGGTAGCATCAAAGCAATTCGCTCATTTATTGATAGGAAGACATACAATTCTGTCTTAATAAGAATACGTAGGTACTGGTAGGTTTCTGACGCCCGTAGCTAGAGGGGAACTAAAGCCATATAAGTACTCAATTGCCCCCTCTAGGTGACTTAACCCAGCCTAGTGCTACTCTACCAACGCCGGTGCTCCCTATGCCTGCCCCCCTTTAAAATAGACGATGGTATCATGGTTAAAGTAGTCAGTTTTGTCCAACTCCCCCAGAGATAAGCCCCCAACGCCGCCTTCGGTCTATTCTCTTCAGACACATGCTCCCGGCGATGAATGACAAAAGGAAAAAGCAGAGCAATTCAGACGCCGCACCTGGTACGGCGACGATCAACCTATAACCCCTCCCGACCTATCCCACCTGATCCCCAGTCAAACCACCCTGATTATTAGTTATACAGTTTTATCCACAGCTCCTCACCGAACACAAAAGACAGATACAATATTAGAAATGACTGTGTGGTTTACGTCGAGACAGTTGATGTCGAGGTACTACTAGACCCTGTCCCCGATGACCCGGGACGTTTATCAGTAGAATCCGTCTCTTGATCGGACGATCGTCGATATTTGCCGAGACGGAGTTTCTCATCGAGAAGTGAGACCAATCGCTCCGAATACTGATCCAGAAGACCATGAAGCATGGAATCACTCATTCCTTTACTTCGCGTTGCTCGATCCCCAAGAGCAACTGCTGTGAGTCGAAGTTCTTGGTCAAGTTCCGCCAGAACCTCCTGACTAATGGGATCTGTGGAAGCGAGTTTCTTTCGATAAGCCCGCAGTGTTCGGCAAGTTTGCTCAGTGGACATATTGAGTGACCCAAATGATCTTAAGCTGCCGTTACTCTTAGTTTTCGCCTTGTTCAATGTGGGCACGGAAGGGCGTCGTTTCTCTCTGGACTTGGGGCTAGCTGGGGGACTACTCGGCGGAGGGCCAGACGGTCTTCGTGATGGTGTATCCTCTGCGATAACTGAAGCTGGACTCGATGGCTGTGCGGCTACGGGCGTTTTCATAACCGCCGTGGATGAGTAGTTACCTAAAAATAGTGATCGCCTCTTAGAGATTGTTCTTGGGGGCGATCTACGACCACTAGCGGCCGAGGGAGGTCGTTGGAACTCTGCTAGTTCGGATTTAGATAGAACACGTCGTAATGTTGGTTGGTTGATAGGAGTAGTAGCATCTTTAGCCGGCGAGGGCTCGCGACTGATAGAGCCCCACCCCCGATCTTGCAAGTCTATCTCCCAGATCATGATAGTCCCATCAGATCCAGCACTGACAACCTTTCGGTTGGCGTCGTCTTCTTCAATCATGGCCACACCATGTATCGCCTCTGTATGTCCCCACTCACGGGCTAGGAAATGACCCGTCTGGGTATCGTACATTCTAATCGATTTGTCTGTGTTGGAGAGACCGAGAAGAAATGCTGGTTCTTTTTCGGTGGCCGGGCGAGTTGTAAGGGAATCCAGAATGACAGAGTCGGCACCACTCTCATCAAAGCACTTGAAGGATTTTGAAAGTTTTCCGTTGTCCAGATCGAAAGTAGAAATGGAGCGGTCGACCTGGGATACAAAAAGAGTTTTCCCATCAACGCCCATTGTCATAGATGTCGGGGACGCTTTCAGGGAAAGCGTTCGAGAAGGAATAGCTGCCATAACATCTGTATCACCCTCCTTTGTGACTAGGTCATGTATTTGTACTGTCCTGTCTAAAGAGCAGGTAATGACCTTATCCGTAGATGGTATCAAAACCTGGGAGACTCTGGCCCCAAACTCGAGAGTTTGGAAATGTTCAAAGTCTCCGTTCCTTAATCGATGAAATAATTGAGCCGTGCGATCGCGGCCGCACGACGCAATGAGAAGGCTAGAGTTGCCCTCATAAATCGTAATAAATTGACAATCCAAGGAATGTGCTTTCATAGATGACACGCATTCCTTCGTAGCGAAGTCAATCACTTTGACAAATCCTAATTTGTCTCCGGCAATGAAGAACTTGCCATCCATGGTTGCACGGATCGTCGCCATTTGATTTACTAGTTCGGGCTCCTCTTCAAAATAAGCCTCATCTAGAGGCACCTGAAAGGACGATTTAATCGTGCCGTCCGTAGACCACAATATTACGTGGCCTGACTGCGACCAAGTATAAAATTGAGCGCCTGTCACGTTCGACTGAGAGAAGCTTCCAACTCCCATAGCCGCGTCTCCACATCCCGCTATAGGAGTTGCGATTGATTCAATCCTTGACGCTCCCGATATATCATCCTGATTCCAAATACCGATAGAACGGTTAGTATCAATTGTGACCATTCTGTCTCCCACAAATCCCAAAGCTAGTACTCCGACACTAGCAAATACCCCCAAAGGCATCTGGAGACAGGTTGCGGAGCCCTTTAGTAAGGATTCTAATTCGAGCGTCGCGAAATTACCTGACTTGCCACCAATATATACGAGGCCGTTGCGAATGGCAACACACGTCGTCACAAATCCACTTTCGAGGAGATGCGTTAGCTTTCTTTGCTTACCGAGGCCGTCCAATAAACAGACATCTCCCGTCTCAGAGCAGATAATGGCCTTAGTGTCGCCGATGGCAGCAGCACACGAGAATGTGGCCTCAATCATATTGCCTAGCAGAACATTCCGGCCTGGTAACGTCTTCTGTGGTTGTACGGTGGAATTCATGTCTCCAATGAATTTCTGCTTCACTGGAGAAGTGGCCTGCGCTTCATCGATACGCCAGACTTTCACATGACGTACACCTAGGGTAACAAGATTGTTGCCCATCCAGATCATCCCTTTTATATAAGTTGTGCATCTATTTTGCTGGAAAAGTCTCGCTGCGCCGGTCTTTGTATCTATCTTCCACACGTAAAGGAAGCCATCGTTTGATGATCCCAGGGAGGCGAGAAACTTGGAATCAGGAGACCACGCGACTGCCTTAACACCGTAAGCGTGCTCGCTAATAGAAACCAGTGGGGAATCGGATGAGTAGTCTTCGAGGCTGTAGATAAGAACTCTTGGGGCATAGCCGGTTTCGCCTACAGCTAGAAACCTTCCTTCTTTGCTCAATGCGAGGCATGTTGCAGCCTTGATGCGCTCTCGACTAGTCCACGTCTTGGAAGTTGGCGAGTCCGCCCAGTCATTCGGACTCAAGGTATGTTCTCGTAGCGAGACCCTATTCCGGCTGTCGTTTGCTTTTGGGGTAGATGGTGACGATGTAGAGTAAGGAAGAGCCGGGGTGCTGTAGATAGGAATCGCTGTTGGACGTGCTCGGAAGAAGCGCTGTTCGTATTTCTCGCCATCCGCACTAACCACTACTACGGCGCCGCCGGCGATGTAGGCAAAAGAAGATCGGACGGCATCGAAACCGGTGGGAGAAACGCATGTGGTACCAATAACCCGTTTCAAGGAGAGTCGAGAATCGTATCGCTGGGGAGCTCGGCCACGGTGAGGAGACCGCGAAGGGCGCGGCAAGAAAGGCGAGTTCGCAGGTGTCAACCTCAACCGGTGGGAAGGGGTAGAGGCCATCTTAATCCATGAACCCGAAGAAGAGAAGGTCGGGCGATGATGGTGATGTCAGTGTACAAATCAACTTCAAATGATACTAGATATCCTAGAGCGTTCTATGAAAATCAAGTGGAGAGGCATGAGTGTATGGCCCCGAGTTTCTGATATCATAGGGCGACAGAAGTGAATATAAGAAGCTGATGTAAAGGAACCGCCTTGTGAGGATCCAGCAAGGTAGCGACTGTGTTTGTTACTTCCTGCTTTTACCGCTAGGAAGGTGGAGGCGTGGACCTTCGAAGAGGCGAAGAGGGAAAGAAGGGAAAGAAAGGAAAGTAGGGAAAGTAGGTAGATGTAAGGCGCGCGAGGAGAGGAAGTGAGAGATATGGTTCAAACGCTAATTAATAACTTGTTAATCAGAAGGTTCAATTTTCGCAATTCAAGGTGACATAGGTTCCCGACTTACAATGAGGTGAAAGGAATGTTTCTGGAGAGACAGGGAGGACTAAGAGAACAGAGACTGCAAAGCCGGAAAAGACAAAGCAGCCGAGAGAAGAATTAGTACCGCAAGCACACTCGAAGCAAACAAGTCGAGAGACGTATGTAGTGCAAGCAGGCTAGCTCTTCAGCTCAAAGTCGGAGATTCGCCATTGAGAATGGGGAATTGATAATTGGCATCAGGCAAGGAGGAGATGTGGGAGACGGCAGAGGGGGCCTTGTTCCTCGACATGCATCCATGGTGATCTACTCAGGTAAGTAGATATCGGACAGCAAATATTGCGAGAGACAAAGTTAGTGTTGACCGCCCCCATGCTGCTAAGCCAGCCGAAGCCAGCCCCATCACGGTACGTACGTGTGTATATTTTGTTTACCCAACAAGCAACAAGGACTGGTCGGAAGACTGGCACTGGGCTGGTAGTATAACGAAAAGCAGGTGGCTGACAGGGGGGAAGTTGACGGGGGAGCAACCGAAAATGCCTGCAGATTGGCTGGTACCTGAGCTCCAGTGGGGACAGATAGGGACATAGATGGGCAGCTAGATCGTTTTAGGCAAGGTTCGATATGACCACAGCAGACACTACAGCGACTAGTTGGTCCCGGGACCCAATGACAATGCAACCTCTGCCTGCATCGGCGTCCTCTAGTCTACCTAGGTACCTACTTTAGGTAGTAGTAGACAGCTCTAGCAGACTCCGGACGGAACTTGAAGGTCTGGCTAAGCGCCTTTAGGGTTTCTTTCATCCATCCCGCCTGTACTAAGTACGTGGTACCGAGAAGGTGGACAGGGACTGATCACACCAACAGAAAAACCATGATCAACCGATGATTATTCATCAAGAAGAATGTTTATATCTCTACTAGATACCTAGGTAGGTAGTAGTAGTATAGCAAAACTCAACCCATCTATGGGTACATAGGTATCTTGAACTCTCGTTAGTCATTAGGCTCAATGAGTGTTTGTTGATCATCCTTGGGTACTTAGACCTACCTACCTACTGGTAGGTAGGGCATGTCAGGTATTCCACCCATTCTACCTAATCCCTACCTATTTTTCTTAGCGAAAGCAAAATTTCCGGCCCACCTACGTTGGCCGCCCATGCTGCCTACAGGGGCCGCCCACCCACTTAGTTTTATTACAAGTAGCCCCACCACCAAAAATAGGTGCAGCTTTAACGGTAGGTTAAATCTATATAATATACCTTTCCTACTTAATATATTTTAAAAAACTAATAGCAGCTATATAATTAAAGCATTTTTTTTAGCTAGTTAGTAATTATTATAGCTTTTTTAAATGTTATAAAAATAGTTATTTAAAAGGTTTTATTATATTTTAAAGCATTTTAAAGCATTTTATATAATAATATAAACTTAAATATTAACTTTAAAAAACTATTAAGTTAGCTAATTTTTTAAGTTTAAAATTTTATATTATAATATAAATAATATTTAATTTATATAGCAAATATATTTAGCTTAAAAAATAAATATTAATATTATTTTTAGCTTTTTTAAATAAGTAACTTATATTTATATTATATTATAAATTTTTTTTTAACTTTTTATAGCTTTTTTTAACCTTTTTAAACTTTTTTTTAAACTTTTTTTTAAGCTTTTTTATAACTAGTTTAAATATAATATTAATATTATTTAAAAGTTTTTAAGCATATTTTATAGCTATATTATTATTAATAAAGCTATTTTTAGTATTAATATTATATAAAATAATATTATACTTTTATTAACTTTTTTTTATATTTTTATAATATTTTAGTAACTTTTAACATTATAAATATTTTTAGTATTTACTTTATAATAAAATAATTTATTAAAGTTAGCAATTATTTAAAGCTTATAAATAGCATTTTTTTTTTATAAGTAAATTTTTTTAAAAAAAAATATCTAGTAGCTTTTATTTTAAATATATTTTAAATACTTATATATTTTATTATTATTAATATATGCTTTTATATATAATTTATAATTTTAAAGCTAAAAATAATACTTTTTATAAAATATAAAATCATATATTAATAATAAAGCGTTAATTTTTACTTTATTATTAAGCTATTAATAATAGTTAAAATTTTACTTTTTTAGCTTTTTATTTTTAATAATATAAAAATAAAGCTTACTTTAAAAGCTTTTAACTTAACAAGTTATTTAATTATATATAAAATATTAACATAAAATACTTTTTTATTATATAAAGCTTTTTATATAGTTTATAATTTTTATTACTATTTTTTTTTTAAAAGTATTAATAATAAAGTTATATTGCTAATATATTTTATTAAAAGCTTTTTAGCTTATTTTATAACGTAGCTAAAAGTTTTTAAATATGCTTTTTATAAATTTTTATAAGTTTATTTACTATTATTATTTGCTTAGCTTAATTTTATAGTTTTTTTATTTATTTTTGTTTAGCTTTATAATAGCTTTAACTAGTATTAAAAAGTTTAATTTTATATTATTAAAGCAGCTTTAAACTTAAGTATACGCTAATTTTAACGCTAAAAAAGCATATACTTTAAAGTTATAATTATTTTTTATATATATAAAGTATTATTTACTTTAAAACTTTATATATATTAACTTAAAATAATTAATAATTTTTAGCTAGTTAAAAAACTTTTACTAAAGGTTTTTTTAATATTTTTTAACTTTATTTATATACTTTATATATATTATATACTTTTAAAGCATTAAAATGCCGTTAAAATTATTATTAATAGCTAGCTTACTTTTATAAAAATAGTATTTAATATATTTAATTTTTTTAAAGGTATAAATAATAATATTATTTTTATAAAAGTTTAAATTTAATATAATAATAGTTTTTTTAGCTATATTATATATAATAAAAGCTATATTAATAAATAATAATAAAAATTAAATTAAAAAAAGCTTAAACTTTAAGTTAAGCTTTTTTTACTATTTATTATATATATTATATTTAATATTTTTTATAATATATTAAATATAAAGCTATTATTAAATTAGTAGCTAAATAGCATTAATAATGTTTTTTTAAAAAGTTTAAAAGTTTATAACTATTATAAAAAGCACTTATAATATATAAAAGCGCTTATAAAGCTTTTTATAATACTTTAATACTTAAGTTATTATTTTAATTTTTTTATTTAATATTATTATATATATTATATTAAAATAAATGCTTATTTTTATTATGCTAATAATTTAAAAAAATAGTAGCTTATATTTATTTATAATATATATAAAGTTAATTATTATAACCTAAAAATATTATTATTATATATGTTAAAACTATTTAATTGCTTAAATTAAGCTTTTTAAAACTTTATTATATAATATAACTTAATATTATATATTAAAGCAATCTTAAAATATTATAAAAAGGTTAAAAGCATTACTAATAGCTTATCTAAAAAATTATTAATATTTAATAATATAATTATTAATATTTTTATAAGTAAAAAAGCAGTTAAAGTTAATAATTTAAAAGTTTTTAAAAATATACTTTATATTTTACTTATAATTTATATTTTATTTAATAATTTTATAATATAATTTACTTTTTATATAAAATGCCTTGTAATTTTTTTAATAATTAAATAGCTAATAGTTATATTTATTATTAATAACTTAAAAATAATAGCATTTATTATATAGTTAAGCATATGTTTAAAACTAGTAGTTTATTTTTTTTAATTTAGTGTTTTTTTTTTTTATAATAGCCTTTAAAATAAACGTTTTAAATTAATTACAGAAAATTTTATATTATATATTTTTTTTTAGTGTTTTTTTTTTTAATTTAGCTTAAATAATATAGCTATAAATAACAGTATATTATTATATATTAATTATATATTTATATTATAAAAAGTAAATATAAAGTTTTAAAAATATAAAAAGTATTATGCTAGCAAAATTTATAGCTTATATTATTTTATATAAAAAAATAACTAAAAAAAAGTTAAAAATAAAGTGAATTTTAAAGTATAATTTTTTTAATATAAATATATATATAAGTTATATTATAATTAAAGTAAATAGTAAGCATATAAAAAAAAAAAAATATAAATAATAATAATATATATTATTTAAGCTATTATAGTTGCTATAATTAATTTAAAAAGCTAAAAAAAAAGTATAACTTTTATAAAAATAGCAAGTATTTTATTTATATATAAATTTACTAATAAACTTAATATATATAATATATTATATAAATAGCTACTTTTTTTTTGCTTTTTTTTTAATTATTAATATTTATATTAACTTTTTTATTTTTTTTTTTTTATTTATTTACTTTTTTATACCTATTTTTTTAATATTTTTATATTATGTTTTTAAGCTTTATTTATTTGTTTATTTTTAAAAGCTTTTACTTTTTACTTTTTTTTATTATTTTTAGCTTTTAAAATAAAAGATTATAAAATTATTATTATTTATTTATTTTTTATAATAGTTATTATAGTTACTTTTTTTTATATATATAATAAAAAGAAAAAAACATTTTTAAAGCTAAAAAATATTAATATATAGCTTTAGCTTTTTTTAAAACTAAGTTAGTTAAAAAAAGCTTTTTTTTTTTATTAATGCTTTTTTTACTGCTTTTTTTTTTGCTGCTTTTTTTATTGCTACCTTTTAAACTACTACTTTTTAAACTACTGCTTTTTAAACTGCTGCCTTTTAAATTGCTTTTTTTTTTTTAGCTTTTTATTAGCTTATTAGCTTATCTACTAAAAACTTTAAGTTTAAACTTTAAAAAAGCAAATAATAATATAATAAGTTACTTTTTAACTTTTATAAATAAACTATTAAAGCTATATATAAATAAAAATAAAAACAGCAAAAAAAGCTAGCTTTATTTTACTTTAAAATAATAATACTTTTTAAAGCTACTTAAAAATATACTTAAAAAGCAAGCTAAAAAGCAAGCTAAAAAAAAAGCTAAAAAAAAGCTTAATAAATAATATTTATTACTTTTATAGCTTAATGCTATATAAAGCAGCCTTTTTATAATAGCTTTATTAACACTTTTTATAATAGCTTTATTTAATATAAACTTTAAATAATAGCTTTTTTTTAAACTTATTATTATTTTATCTTTTTATAATAGCTTTATTAGCACTTTTTATAATAGCTTTATTTAATATAAACTTTAAATAATAGCTTTTTTTAAACTTATTATTATTTTATTTTTTTATAATAGCTTTATTTAATAAATACTTTAAATAATAATAAAGTTTTAAACTTATTATTATTAGCTTTTATAATAACTTAATATAAAGCTTATATTTAATAATATAAGTTAATATATAAATATAAGCTTTAAAAAAAAACTAAAACTAGCTAAACATTAGTTTTTTTATAATAATATTATTAGTTTTTATAATAACTTAATATAAAGCTTATATTTAGCAATATAAGTTAGCATATAAATATAAGCTTTAAAAAAAAACTAGCTAAGCATTTTTTATATTAATAATTTTTTTTATTTTATTTAGCCTTATAATAGCATTATTTGCTTGCTTTTTAACTTTTTATAATAATAAACACGCAAAAAGTAATAATAAAAAAACTTTTTAAAAAGTTTTTAAAAGCTTATATTATTAACTTTATTATTATTTATTAGTTTATAACTTAGTTTATAATTAATACGACCTTATAAAAAAAGTATTTAAATTGCTTATATAAATATATATATAGCTAAATCTTAGTATTTATTAATTAGCTATTATATAAGCTTATAAAAGCACGCTTTTACTAAGATTTTAAATTTTAGCTTTTTCCTTTTTATATTTATATCTTTTACTAATATATTACTTTTTACTTACACTTTAAAGCGCACTTATTAATAACTTAGCAATAAAAAAAACAATAAAAAAAAAGCTTTTTTATATTTGCTATAAAAAGTATAATAAAAAAAAAGCTTTTATTAAACAAATAATAATATTAAATAAAAGCTAAAATTTAAAGCTTAATAAGTAATAAAGTAAATAGCTTTTATAGTTTTTTAAAAATAGTAAACATATAAAAAAAAAAGCTAAAATTTAAAGCTTAATTATAAAAGTAAAAATCTTATTAAATAAAATAAAATATTTTATATAAAGTTATTATTAAATAAGCTTTATATAATTATATATAAAGTAAAGCGGATAAAATATAATCTTATATTATATTATATTAAATGTTTTAACTAAAAAAAAAAAGAAAAAAAAGTAAAACTTTTATATAAGCAAAGTTTTTACTTAATGTAAGAACTTTTGCTAGCATATAAAGCTAAAAAAATAAAAAGATAAATATTATTACATGTGAGGATATTATTATATGCTAAAGCTTTTAAGTGCTTTTAAGCGTAGTTAATATTAATGCTTTTAATATTAGCTATTTTTTTTTTAACTATGCTTTTTTTAGCATATAATAAATCTAAAGAAATAAAAATAACAAATAACCTTATATAAGCTTAAACTTATTATTTTTGCTATCGTGTAATAATTTCCTTTTTAGTTTAATAAAGTTATAGCTAAATAATAAACCTTTATATATAAACTAAAAGGTAAGCCGTATAGCTAATTATCTTTTAAATAAAGCACTATTATTATTTTAACTTAATAATAACGCTTATAATTTATTTAAATTTTAGTTATTTAGCTTTTATATAGTTAAATAAGTAATTACAATATAATTATATATATAATAGCTAGTTTAAGCAAAAAAGTGCTATCTAATATAATAGTTACTATTAATTAAAAAGGTTTAATTATATAAAAGGCTTTTTATATATAAATAAAGCTAAAATTTCTAGCTAGCCTTTTATTTTTTTTATTTTCTTAACTATTTATATATATATATATGTTAAATAGGCTTTATACGATCGTACATAAGGTAAAGCAAATAAAATATAACCTTATATTATATTATATTAAATGTTTTAACTAAAAAAAAAAAGAAAAAAAAGTAAAACCTTTATATAAGTAAAGTTTTTATTTAGTGTAAAAACTTTTGCTAGCGTATAAAGCTAAAAAAATAAAAAGATAAGTATTATTATATATAAAGATATTATTATATGCTAAAGCTTTTAAGTGCTTTTAAGCGCAGTTAATACTAATGCTTTTAATATTAGCTATTTTTTTTTTAACTACGCTTCCTTTAGCATATAATAGATTTAAAGAAATAAAAATAACAAATAACCTTATATAAGCTTAAACTTATTGTTTTTACTATTATATAATAATTTCTTTTTTAGTTTAATAAAGTTATAGCTAAGTAATAAACCTTTATATATAAACTAAAAAGTAAGCTATATAGCTAATTACCTTTTAAATAAAACATTATTATTGTTTTAATTTAATAGTAACGCTTGCAATTTATTTAAATCTTAATTATTTAGCTTTTATATAGTTAAATAAATAGTTATAATATAATTATATATATAATAGCTAGTTTAAGCAAAAAAGTGCTATCTAATATAGTAGTTACTATTAGTTAAAAAGGTTTAGTTATATAAAAAGCTTTTTATATATAAATAAAGCTAAAATTTTTAGCTAGCCTTTTATTTTTTTTACTTTTTTAACCATTTATATACATATATACATATATATATATATATATATATATATATATATATATATATATATATACTATTATATATATGTTTTTGCTATTATTTTAAGTGTATGCTAACCTAAAATATTAATTATTACATAATAGCAATAATAGCAATAATAATAGTAATACTATTATTATTGCTATTATTATTATTATTATTATTATTATTATATGTAATATTTTTTTTTGCTATTTTATAGGTTATATTAATAGCAGTTTAAGTAAGATTATTAGCAGTAGCTATAGCTACTACTTGCTTTTACTTTATATTACCTGCTTTTAAAGGTATATTATAGTTTTAAAACTTTATACGCACTAAAAATAAAGGTTATATAAAAGTTTATAGCCTTTTAATAAAAAGTAAAGCCTATAAAGCTTTTATATAAACATTATATATAAATATATATATATTTTTATTTCTTTTTTTATATAAATAGTTTTTAATATATTTTCTAGCTAATATATTTTATTATATAATAAAATAAAAAAAAGGTTATTATTGCTGCTTTATTATTTAATATTATATTTAAAGTATTAGCTTTTAATGTTTTTACTAATATATAAGTAAAACTTATTTGTTAAAAAGAATATTTTAAGGCTATACTAGTTTAAAGTTATAGTTTAGTTATAGCAAATTGCTAAAAAAGTGCTTAAAAAAATATTATAATTATTTTAAAGCGCTATTTATGTTATGCTGTTAGATCTTTAGATTTTAAGATAGTGCTTGCGCTGTATATGTTTAACGCTTATATAAAGCAAAGTATTTTTATTATAGTTAAAAAAAAAAAAAAAAAAAACAGCTTATAATAAAAAAAAGAAAAGGTTATAATATTTTTTTTAATGTTTTTTAAAGTTTTTACGTTTTTAATTTATTTTTATATATTATATTATTTATATAATATTTTTATTTTTGCATTTTTTCTTTTTAAAATACTTTATAACTTATTATATTATATATAACCTTTTATTATATATAACCTTTTTAAGCCTTTTTTATAAATGCTTTTACTTATATAGTTAATTTATTTATAAATATAAAAGTTTTTAATGCTTAATTAAATATACGTTTAATAAAAGCATTTATAAAGTTATTTTTACTATTAATTTATTATATATTAAAAATCTTTTTTTTTTTATATAACTTTTATAATAATATAATATTTATTATAAGGTATTTCTTTTGCGTAGTTTTAAGCTTTATTAAATAGTTATATAACAACTTTAAATTTAAATATAAAACAGCTATAATTAAAAGAATTTTAAGCGTAGCTATAATTTTTTAAATTATTATATAAAAGGTAATTATATTATTAAAGCTATTAATTATATTATATAGCTTATTAGCTAATATGCTTTTTATAACCTTTTTATATTTGCTTAAGTTTTAATATAGAATATTTCTTTTTATTTTAAAGCTAAAATTTTACTTTATATAATATTTAGTTGCTAATATAATAAAAAATCTAAGCTAAAAGCTTATATTAATATTATTAGCAAAAGATTTATTTATAAAAATAAATAGCTTTATATAATATAAGTTTAATAATATATAAGTTAGGCTATAGTTTTAATTATTTATTTATTATTTAATCTTTTAGTTTAAAGCTTATATGTTAGTTAGTATAAGGTTTATAACTTATATTATAGCTAATAGGTTATATAATGCTTTTAGCTAGCAAATGCTGCTAATATATGCTTTTTTTATGCGTTAAAAAATATATTATTATATAAAGTCTTTTATATAAAGGTTAATTTTAGCAAGTTAACCTGCTTAACTTTTTTAGGTTAAAGTAATATTACTTTTAAATAATAAGTTAATTTAGCTTTTATTAAATTTTATTAGGTAATTTACTTATAAGACTTTTTTAAGCTTTATATAAAACTTTACTTTTTATAGCTTTTATTTCTTTTTTTTAAAAAAAATAAAGTTATAAAGCTAAATATATTATTTATTTATAAGCTAGTAATTTTAAAGTTATTTAATTGCTTTATAAATATTAGCAAGCATAAGTTATATATAAACATATTTATTTTTAAGTTTTAGCAATAATATTAATAGTAAGTTTTAAATTAATATAAACTTAACTTTATTAAACTATATAATAGTTATATAATCTTTAAAACTATTTTTTTTAAATATTTAGATTTTAGTTTTAAAAAAAGTTATATAATAATTTTTTAAGCTAGTTTATCCTATAATTATATATACGCCTATATAATATCTTATAGTTTGCTAAAAGCATTAAAGTTTTATATAAAAAAAAGTTTTAATGCAAATATTAAATATTAACTTATTTTTTACATTATAAGTAACTAAGTTAGCACTATTTTCTTTTTTATATTATTATACCCTTATATAATTAGCTTAAACTTTTTATATAACTTAGTTATTTTTTCTTTAACTTTTTATATAAAGCAAAATTTAAACATATAAATATTATTATATTAAGTTAAATTATATTATATAAACTAAAATATGCTTTATATAATAAGGTTGTTAATTTTAGTTGCATTTAACTTTTTAAATAATACTTTAAGTATATTAATTATTTTGTTTTTATATAGCTTAATAGCTAATATATAGCTTTATTTTTCCTTTTAAGTTAAGAATATATAACTAGTTTATTATGTAAAAAAAATATAAAAGCTAACATTTTTTCTTAGTTTTCCTTTTTTTTTTTATATAGCTAAAGGTTAAAAAGGTTATATAGTAGGTAGTTTTTCCTTTAGGTTATTTAAAAGTAAATCTTTTAAGTTAGTTAAAAGTAAATCTTTTAAGTTATTAAAAGGTAAATCTTTAATTATATAATAATATAGCTTAACTTGTATATATTAAAAGCAGATTAAATTATTTATTAAGTTAATAATTATATTAAATCTTTTAATTAATTATATTTTATATAAACTATTTTATCTTTTTTTTTTATATTATATAAAGACTTTACTTTAAAAAAGTAAAGATAGCATATTATATAAAATAAGCTTATTATGCTAGTTAATTATATAATTAATTTTAACTTTAGCTTTTTTATTACGTAATATTTTTATAGCTTTTTTAATTGCTTTAGCTTTTTATATAATATTTAATAAAAGAAAAAAGTTTTAGTTAACTTTAAAGTAAGCTTTAAAAACTAGCAATATTAATATAAAGCTATTTAATTTAATAGTATTATTTAATGCTATTACTACTATTTATAAAATTAACTTTTTTTTTATATAATAGCTAATCTTAGCTTTAAAGATATTATATATATAGTAAAGTAGTTTATAAGCTTATTTAATTTTACTAATTGCTTAATATGCTTTTATAAGCATTATATAGCATTATATGCTTATAATCTTTGCTTAGTTTTAAAACTTTTTAAACAAAAAATTTATTTTTAAGTTATATATAATATAGTTAAAAAGTCTTTAATATATGTTAATTTAGCATTTATATAATGCCTTTTATATATTTTATGCAAACATAAATTTAAAGAAAATTACTGCTTAAAATAATATTATAGCATTAATTACGTAAAAAATCTAGCTATTTTTTAGTTATATAGTATTTATAATTACTTTATAGTTAAAATTATAGTTGTTTTTAATTAAAAATTTAAATTTTTATAATGCTTAGTTATATAATTAATAATAATAGCAAAACTTTTAAATCTTTTTTAAAGCAAAATAGTTTATATTATAGCTTATATAACTAAGTATATTATATAATCTCTTTATATAAAAGTAACTAAAATAATAATATAGCTGCTATAACTTTATTTTTATAAAGTAAATACTAGCTTTATATAAGCTAATATTAAAAAATAAATGTTTTTATTTTTATATAATAAGTATAGTTTTTTTATCTTTTTATATAATTATATCCTTTATATTATTATAGTATGTTTATAATTAGTTAGCATTTTTTAATAAAAAAAAAAAGGTATAAAGCTATTTAAAATATAGTATATAGTTATATTTAATAGATTGTTTATTTATATAATGCTTATAGCTATAATAATATTATTTTTTTTAAACCTAATATTTATAGTTTTTAAAGTTTAGCTAACCTTTATATAAAAATAAATCTTAAAATATACTTTTAATTATATTTTTCCTACTGTTAAATAGTTTAAAGCGCTTATATTTTAAAGTTTACTTTAATATTTTATATAATATTAATTATTTAAGATAAATTAGTTATATAAAACGCTTACGTTATAATTTTAAATATTCTTTTTAGTTATATAATAAAAAAATGTATTATTTATAAAAAATTAAGTAAATTACCTTTTAATTTTTTTATTAATATTTTTATTACTTTTATTTAACTTAAAATATTTTTTACATTTTATTAAAAATAATAAAAATTTATTAAGCATAAGTTATAAGCTATTAATTATTTTATATAAATTAAAATATTAGTTTTTTATATACGCTTATTTTTATAAAGTATATTTAATTAACTAGCAACTTTTTTTTTAGCATATAAAGCAAGTTTTATTTATATAAAAGCAAAAGCTTTGTTTTTATGCTTATAGCTGCTTTTATTATACATTAAACTAATTTTTATACTTTAATTAAAACTTTAATTTAAAGCTTTTTATATAGTTGCTTTAAATATACTGCTTGTTAGTAAAATATATATTATTATTTTTTTATATAAAGCTTTTTAATAATATATCTTTTGCTATATAAAGATAAGCTTATAAGTTAGTAAAAAAACCTTTATATAATAGCTTTTAAAATATAAAAGCTATATTTAGCTTTGCTACTTTATAGCATGCTTATATAACAGTTATATTTAGTTAGATTTTTTTTTAATAACTTATGCTAAGTATTTATTATGCTTTTGCAAGCTTATTAATTATTAAATTTAATACTATATATAATATTAAGTTTAAATTCTTTTTTTTTATTTATATAAAGGTAATTATAGTTTAATTAGCTTAATAGTAACTATAATTTATATTTATATTAAAGTAAATATTTATTATATAATAAATCTTGCTTTAAGTTTTATTAAAGCTAATATAATAAATATAATAGTTTTTTATATAACTTTATAAAATAGTTAAAAATATTATATAGTATTAATCTTTTATAATTTTAAGTTTTTAACATGCGTTAATAAATAGCTATGCTTTATTATATAAAAAGTTATATAGCTTGCTTAAATAGTTCTGCTTATATTTTTAAGTCTTTTAAAATAGCGCATACTTTTTAAGTAATATTATCTTATTTTATATGTTTTTAATAAAAAATAAGTTTAATATTAAGTTTATTAAAGCAGGTTTTAATATTATATATAAATATGTTTACTATTTTAAAGTCTAAAAAAGGTAATATATAATAAAATATTTATATATAAGTTAAAAGTTTAGCTTATAGCTTAGCTTTAATATATGCTTATATATAAGTTTTAATTAAAACTTAATAATTAATTATATAAAGCTTTAAGCATATTAAACTTTTAATATTTAAAATTATATATTATTAGTTGCTTTTAAATATAAGTTTTTTTATTATATAAGACTTTAAAAAGTTAGTATATTTTAAAAGTTTAGCTAAAGTTATTAGCTTAATATAAGCAAAGCTAATATATTTTATATAATGCTTATAAGGTTATTTATTAATAAAAAACCTAGTTAGTTATTTTTTATAATATAGTTTTTTTTAAATATTTATATAAAGTTATTTAATATATTTAACCTTTTTTATTTTTTTAGTTATATAAAAATACTTTTTTTTTTAAAACTTTAAGCAATTTTTTATTAGTTATATAATATATTTATTTAAAGTAGTTTATTATCTAGCCTTTAAAGTTTTTTATATATTTTATATATGCTATATTACCTTTATTTATTATATAATAGTAATAAATAGCTTAATAAGCTGCTTATATATTAAGTTATTATTTAATTGCAGTTTTAAAGTTAATATTTATATTTTATTATATTATATTAATATAAGTTTATATAATGTTTAAGCTAATTTTAATCTTTTTAGCTACGCTTTTATATATATTAAAATTACTTAGTTAAAAGTTTATAAGCTAGTTTTATAGTCTTGCTAACTTTTTTATATTATAAAATATAAAAGCATTTATTTTAATAATTATTATATAATAAGTATATTGTTTTACTTTTTATATAATAGTGTATTTAATATAATTATATATTATTTTTTTTACTATAATATAATATTAAAAGTTTAGCCTTTTAAGTTTTTAGCTTAATTTAATATTATATAGCAATAAGTTTAATTTTTTCTTTTATTTTTATAAACAAAAAATACTATATAAATATAAACAACATATAAACTAAAATAGCTTTATATAATAAAGCAAGTTAAAGTATAATATAAAAACCTATGTATTAAATTATATAAGTAAGCTTTATTTTTACTTTTGCTAATTTATAATATATTTTATAACTATTAATTAGTATTAAATAAGCTTTATATAATTATATGTAAAATAAAGCAAATAAAATATAACCTTATATTATATTATATTAAATGCTTTAACTAAAAAAAAAAAAAAGAAAAGTAAAACCTTTATATAAGCAAAGTTTTTACTTAGTATAAAAACTTTTGCTAGCATATAAAGCTAAAAAAATAAAGAAATAAGCACTATTGCATATAAAGATATTATTATACGCTAAGGCTTTTAAGTGCCTTTAAGCGTAGTTAATATTAATGCTTTTAATAATATATATATATATATATACATATATATATATATATATATATATATATTATTATATATATATTTTTGCTATTATTTTAAGTATATATTAACCTAAAATATTAATTATTATATAATAGCAATAATAGCAATAGTAATAATAGTATTATTATTACTGCTATTACTATTATTATTATTATTATTATTATATATAGTATTTTTTTTTGCTGCTTTATAAGTTATATTAATAGTAGTTTAAATAAAATTATTAGTAGTAATTATAGCTACTACTTACTTTTGCTTTATATTGCTTGCCTTTAAAAGTATATTATAATTTTAAAACTTTATATATACTAAAAATAAAAGTTATATAAAAGTTTATAGCTTTTTAATAAAAAGTAAAGCTTATAAAGCTTTTATATAAATATTATATATAAATATATATATATTTTTATTTTTTATTTTATATAAATAGTTTTTAATATGTTTTTTAGCTAATATATTTTATTATATAATAAAATAAAATAAAAGTTATTACTACTGCTTTATTATTTAATATTATGTTTAAGGTATTAGCTTTTAATGTTTTTACTAATATATAAGCAAAAATTATTTGTTAAAAAAGGTATTTTAAAGCTATATTAGTTTAAAGTTATAGTTTAGTTATAGTAAATTACTAAAAAAGTGCTTAAAGAAAATATTATAGTTATTTTAAGGTGCTATTTATATTATACTATTAGGTCTTTAAATTTTAAAGTAGTGCTTGCGCTATATATGTTTAGCGCTTATATAAAGCAAAGTGTTTTTATTATAGTTAAAGAAAAAAAAAAAGAAAAAAAGCTTATAATAAAAGGAAAAAAAGGTTATAATATTTTTTTTTAGTGTTTTTTAAAGTTTTTACGTTTTTAATTTATTTTTATATATTATATTATTTATATAATATTTTTACTTTTGCATTTTTTCTTTTTAAAATGCTTTATAACTTGCTATATTATATATAACCTTTTATTATATATAACCTTTTTAAGCTTTTTTTATAAATGCTTTTACTTATATAGTTAGTTTATTTATAAATATAAAGGTTTTTAATGCTTAGTTAAATATATGTTTAATAAAACTATTTATAAGGTTATTTTTGCTATTAATTTATTATACGTTAAAAATCTTTTTTTTTTATATAACTTTTATAATAATATAATATTTATTATAAGGCGTTTTTTTTATATAGTCTTAAGCTTTATTAAATAGTTATATAATAACTTTAAATTTAAATATAAAATAGCTAAAATTAAAAAAATTTTAAGTATAGCTATAATTTTTTAAATTATTATATAAAAGGTAATTATATTATTAAAGCTATTAATTATATTATATAGCTTACTAGCTAGTATGCTTTTTATAACCTTTTTATATTTACTTAAGTTTTAGTATATAATATTTCTTTTTATTTTAAAGCTAAAATTTTACTTTATATAATGTTTAGTTGCTAATATAATAAAAAATCTAAGCTAAAAGCTTATATTAGTATTATTAGCAAAAAATTTGTTTATAAAAATAAATAGCTTTATATAATATAAATTTAATAGTATATAAGTTAAGCTATAGTTTTAGTTATTTATTTACTATTTAATTTTTTAGTTTAAAGCTTATATATTAGTTAATATAAAGTTTATAACTTATACTGCTATTAATAGGTTATATAATGCTTTTAGCTAGTAGATGCTATTAATATATGCTTTTTTTATATGTTAAAAAATATATTATTATATAAAGTTTTTTATATAAAGGTTAATTTTAGCAAGTTAACTTGTTTAACCTTTTTAAGTTAAAGTAATATTACTTTTAAATAATAAGTTAATTTAGCTTTTATTAAATTTTATTAGGTAATTTACCTATAAAACTTTTTTAAGCTTTATATAAAACTTTACTTTTTATAGCTTTTATTCCTTTTTTTTAGAAAAAAATAAAGTTATAAAGCTAAATATATTATCTGTTTACAAGCTAGTAATTTTAAAGTTATTTAATTGCTTTATAAATATTAACAAGTATAAGTTATATATAAATATATTTATTCCTAGGTTTTAGTAGTAATATTAATAGTAAGTTTTAAACTAATATAAACTTAACTTTATTAAACTATATAATAGTTATATAATTTTTAAAACTATTTTTTTTAAGTATTTAAATTTTAGTTTTAAAAAAAGTTATATAATAATTTTTTAAGCTAGTTTATTTTATAACTATATATATATTTACATAATATTTTATAGTTTGCTAAAAGCATTAAAGTTTTATATAAAAAAAAGTTTTAATATAAATATTAAATATTAACTTATTTTTTAAATTATAAGTAACTAAGTTAATACTATTTTTTTTTTATATTATTATACTTTTATATAATTAGCTTAAACTTTTTATATAGCTTAGTTATTTTTTTTTTAACTTTTTATATAAAGTAAGATTTAAAGATATAAATATTATTATATTAAGTTAAATTATATTATATAAACTAAAATATACCTTATATAATAAAGTTATTAATTTTAGTTATGTTTAACTTTTTAAATAGTGCTTTAAATATATTAATTATTTTATTTTTGCATAGCTTAATAGCTAGTGTATAGCTTTATTTTTTTTTTTAGGTTAAAAATATATAACTAGTTTATTATATAAAAAAGGTATAAAAGCTAATATTTTTTTTTAGTTTTCCTTTTTTTTTCTATATAGCTAAAGGTTAAAAAGGTTATATAATAAGTAGTTTTTTTTTTAGGTTATTTAAAAGTAAATCTTTTAAGTTATTAAAAGGTAGATTTTTAGTTATATAATAATATAGCTTAACTTATATATATTAAAAGCAAATTAAGCTATTTATTAAGTTAATAATTATATTAAATCTTTTAATTAACTATATTTTATATAAACTATTTTTTTTTTTTTTTTACGCTATATAAAGACTTTACTTTAAAAAGGTAAAAATAGCATGTTATATAAAATAAGCTTATTATGCTAGTTAATTATATAATTAATTTTAACTTTAGCTTTTTTATTATATAATATTTTTATAGCTTTTTTAATTGCTTTAGCTTTTTATATAATATCTAGTAAAAAAAAAAAGTTTTAATTAACTTTAAAGTAAGCTTTAAAAACTAATAATATTAATATAAAGCTATTTAGTTTAATAGTATTATTTAACGCTTTTATTACTATTTATAAAATTAACTTTTTTTTTATATAATAGCTAATTTTAGCTTTAAAGATATTATATATATAGTAAAATAGTTTATAAGCTTATTTAATTTTATTAATTGCTTAATATGCTTTTATAAGCATTATATAATATTATATGCTTATAATTTTTATTTAGTTTTAAAACTTTTTAAATTAAAAATTTGTTTTTAAGTTATATATAACATAGTTAAAAGGTTTTTAATATATGTTAATTTAACATTTATATAATGTTTTTTATATATTTTATGTAAATATAAATTTAAAAAATATTGCTACTTAAAATAACGTTATAGCATTAATTATATAAAAAACCTAGCTATTTTTTAGTTATATAGCATTTATAATTATTTTATAGTTAAAATTATAGTTATTTTTAATTAAAAATTTAAACTTTTATAATGCTTAGTTATATAATTAATAATAATAGCAAAACTTTTAAATCTTTTTTAAAGTAAAATAGTTTATATTATAGCTTATATAACTAAGTATATTATATAATCTTTTTATATAAAAATAACTAAAATAACAATATAGCTGCTATAACTTTGTTTTTATAAAGTAAATATTAGCTTTATATAAGCTAGTATTAAAAAATAAATATTTTTACTTTTATATAATAAATATAGTTTTTTTGTCTTTTTATACAATATAATCTTTTATATTATTATAGTATGCTTATAGTTAGTTAGTATTTTTTAGTAAAAAAAAAAAAGGTATAAAGCTATTTAAAATATAGTATATAGTAATACTTAGTAGGTTATTTATTTATATAGTACTTATAGCTATAATAGTATTATTTTTTTTATACTTAATATTTATAGTTTTTAAAGTTTAGCTAACTTTTATATAATAGTAAATTTTAAGATATGCTTTTAATTATGCTTTTTTTACTATTAAGTAGTTAAAAGCGCTTATATTTTAAAGTTTACCTTAATACTTTATATAATATTAGTTATTTAAAATAAATTAGTTATATAAAATATTTGCGTTATAGTTTTAAATATTTTCTTTAGTTATATAATAAAAAAATGTATTATTTATAAAAAATTAAGTAAATTACCTTTTAATTTTTTTATTAATATTTTTATTACTTTTATTTAACTTAAAATATTCTTTATATTTTATTAAAAATAATAAAAATTTATTAAGCATAGGTTATAAGCTGTTAATTATTTTATATAAATTAAAATATTAGTTTTTTATACGTGCTTGTTTTTATAAAGTATATTTAGTTAACTAGCAACTTTTTTTTTAGTATATAAAGCAGATTTTATTTATATAAAAATAAAAGCTTTATTTTTATATTTATAGCTGCTTTTATTATATATTAAACTAATTTTTATACTTTAGTTAAAACTTTAGTTTAAAGCTTTTTATATAGTTACTTTAAATATACTGCTTATTAATAAAATATACGTTATTATTTTTTTATATAAAGCTTTTTAATAATATATTTTTTATTATATAAAGGCAAGCTTATAAGTTAGCAAAAAAGCTTTTATATAATAGCTTTTAAAGTATAAAAGCTATATTTAGCTTTATTACTTTATAGCATGCTTATATAACAATTATATTTAATTAGATCTTTTTTTAATAACTTGCGTTAAATGCTTATTATAGTTTTATAAGCTTATTAATTATTAAATTTAATATTATTTGCAGTGTTAAGTTTAAATTTTCTTTTTTTATTTATATAAAAGTAATTATAGTTTAATTAGCTTAATAATAACTATAATTTATGTTTATATTAAAATAAGTATTTATTATATAATAGATTTTACTTTAAGTTTTATTAAAGCTAATATAATAGGTATAATAGTTTTTTATATAACTTTATAAAATAGTTAGAAATATTATATAATATTAATCTTTTATAATTTTAAGTTTTTAGCATGTATTAATAAATAGCTATGCCTTATTATATAAAAGATTATATAGCTTGCTTAAATAGTTTTACTTATGCTTTTAAGTCTTTTAAAATAGCATATACTTTTTAGGCAATATTATTTTATTTTATATATTTTTAGTAAAAAGTAAGTTTAATATTAGGTTTATTAAAGTAGGTTTTAATATTATACGTAGGTATGTTTACTGTTTTAAAGTTTAAAGAAAGTAATATATAATAAGATATTTATATATAAGTTAAAAGTTTAGCTTATAGCTTAACTTTAATATATGCTTATATATAAGTTTTAGTTAAAACTTAATAGTTAGTTATATAAAGCTTTAAGTATATTAAACTTTTAATATTTAAAATTATATATTATTAGCTGCTTTTAAGTATAGGTTTTTTTATTATATAAGACTTTAAAAAGTTAATATATCTTAAAAGTTTAGCTAAAGTTATTAGCTTAATATAAGCAAAGCTAATATATTTTATATAATGCTTATAAGATTATTTATTAATAAAAGACCTAGTTAGTTGTTTTTTATAATATAGTTCTTTTTAAGTATTTATATAAGGTTATTTAATATATTTAACTTTTTTTATTTTTTTAGTTATATAAAGATACTTTTTTTTTAAGACTTTAAGCAATCTTTTACTAGTTATATAATATATTTATTTAAAGTAGTTTATTATTTAGCTTTTAAAATCTTTTATATATTTTATATATGCTATATTGCTTTTATTTATTATATAATAATAATAAATAGCTTAATAAGCTGCTTACGTATTAAGCTATTATTTAGTTATAGTTTTAAGGTTAATATTTATATTTTATTATATTATATTAATATAAGTTTATATAATATTTAAGCTAATTTTAATTTTTTTAGCTATGCTTTTATACGTATTAAAATTGCTTAGTTAAAAGTTTATAAGCTAGTCTTATAGTTTTACTAACCTTTTTATATTATAAAATATAAAAGCATTTATATTAATAATTATTATATGATAAATATATCGTTTTGCTTTTTATATAACAGTTTATTTAATATAATTATATATTATTTTTTTTGCTGCAGTATAATATTAAAAGTTTACCCTTTTAAGTTTTTAGCTTAATTTAATATTATATAATAATAGGTTTAATTTTTTCTTTTATCTTTGCAAACAAAAAATGCTATATAAATATAAACAATATATAAACTAAAACAGCTTTATATAATAAAGCAAGTTAAAGTATAATATAAAAACTTATGCGTTAAATTATATAAATAAGCTTTGTTTTTACTTTTGCTAATTTATAATATATTTTACAACTATTAATTAATGTTAAATAAGCTTTATACGATTGTATATAAAGTAAAGCAAATAAAATATAATCTTATATTATATTATATTAAATGCTTTAACTAAAAAAAAAAAAAAAAAGAAAATAAAACCTTTATACAAGCAGAATTTTTACTTAATATAAAAACTTTTGCTAGCATATAAAGCTAAAAAAATAAAAAGATAAGCACTATTATATATAAAGATATTATTATACGCTAAAGCTTTTAAATGCTTTTAAGTATAGTTAATACTAATGCTTTTAATAGTTATTATTTATATATTTAATTAATTTAAAATAAATTTAATTAATTTTAAGTAATTTAAAAGCTTTAGTTATTATTATAATATAATTATATGCTTAATTAATTAAAAGTAAATTTAAATAATTTAAAGTAAATTTAGTTAATTTAAAGTTAATTTAGTTAATTTTAAATAATTTATAAGCTTTAGTTATTATTATAATATATTTAACTAATTAAAAGTAAATTTAAATAATTTAAAGTAAATTTAATTAATTTAAAGTTAATTTAATTAATTTAATTAATTTTAAGTAATTTAAAAGCTTTAGTTATTATTATAATATTAAAAAATAGCTAATATAAAAAATATTTTGCTATTTTAAGCCTTATAAATAGCTATTTTAAACAAAAATATACTAAGTAAAAAAAGTATATTATATAGATTTAACTTACTGTTAAAGCTATACTTATTTTTAGTAGTAGGGCTACTTATAATAAAACTAAGTAGGTAGGCGGCCACCGTAGGCAGCATGGGCGGCCAACGTAAGTGGCCCTAAAATTTCGCTGATCTCTAATAAGATGATCGCCCACCCACTATGCCATAAGAACTTTGTACCTAGGTGGCGTGGCGTAGGAAATTGGCTGGAGAGTGTGGCTCGGTTACCAAACGCCGAGGGACTATGCTCTCGCTGAAAATCATCATCAAGATGCTCCTTTCACTTGATGTACTGACGCTGACTACTTTTCGGCGCGTAAACTCTCGCGCAATAAGCCTCGTTAACTCGTTATATCAGTACTAGTACAGAATGGTGTTGAAGCATTGTTCCAATGTTCTTCGCGCTATTATTAGTATTAAACGCGGGTTCTTTCAGTTGCGTGTCCCGTTATAGGGTACTATCTGAGAAAAGAGCGCGGGGACTGCTACCGATTCGGCGCCTACCTCCATCTTATCACATGCAAACGCGTATGCTATTTCTACTTAATAATAATATCAAATATTTGTCGGTATCAGTCGCGTATGCAGCCAAGTATACCGGACTCCCAGAAAGGTTCCGGTGTAGAAGGATTAATGATAAATATTTTACTACAACACTAGTACACGAGGGGGTGGTAGGCTCACACAGAGCTGTACGTATGATATGAAGTGATCAGCAAACATAATAAAAACGAGGTTCATTCGGCGAAAGCGATAGATTGGAAACGACTTCTTCTATACTTTCCAAAGCATCTCATGGCCTCTTTTGCGCCCAAGCAGCAACGGGGATATTGGTACATACATATCACCCGTGACCCCCGCAGTGTTGGATACCTAGCCCGTCACTGTCTCATGATGCACGCTCTGCGGCCGCCGAAGCGGATGTGTTGGTACGTGGATTCCCCGGCGTCTACCCTGTACAGCAATGTACGGAGCCGTTAGTCCACCGGAGCTCCCGAGAAGATATCTCTAGGCGCCTACGATCAAGTCTTACGAGGTACTGTCTAGATGAAGAGAATGTCTCGCCGACCTACCCTCACCAACACGCAACGCCACTACCAACTAACCCCCCAATACCAATACCAACCACGAATCCCGGGGAGTAATCTGCATAGAATCACTGCGAGGGTGATTCTTCAGACATTTGTCTCTCAGACCTAACGGAATAGCCCATGTAATATTAGGTAGGACCTCGCTGTCTCAAGGCACACTTCCAATTATGTCAATCATAGAGCCCTGTATTTATTCCACTCGATAACCAAATTACCCCCACCCCAGAAATACGAAATCATACCAAGCAATTCGAGGCTATATACATCTATAACGTGGATAGCAAAATACTGTAAGCAGGTAGGTGGGTGTTTTACGCAAATTTTGAACGTGAGCATCTCCAACCTACGCATGACAGCATGACGCGTACGTGACCCTGACGCAACTTAGACTCATCTAATGCGACATTATCTTATGCCTATCTATCACCTTAGAAGCAACCCATAGAGAGTACACACGAACGGACAAAATGTGGTAGCGCAGATTACTGGTGTGGGGAAGGCACATAGAATTCTTGCATTACTGAAATTTGTTTCTTTTCAATAATATACAAACCCAACTGTCCTTCAACAGATACCTGCCAAGCGGGCAAGAACCAAGCGCTCATGTTTATAATACATACATGAGCGCATTATAGGAGATTACCCGACAACTTCCGCTGTGCGCTCTCCGCGGGGGGTTGATCTTCATCTCGGCGTGGCATGTAAGGGTACTCGGTCCGGGGGCCTTTTTTCTTGTTCCAGTGGGGCTCCCGGACAATGCCCTCGCGGCGCCAGCGACGAGGCGGTTTCTTTCCCAGCTCCGCCATCTGGCTCCAGATGTTCTTGCCACGGTTGAACCAGCGCTCTTGGCGACGCGTCTCTTCATCCGGGGTCGGCGTCCACTTGCTCTTGAGGATACGCCGAACCGCTTCTGCCGACACCTCAAAATTCCGCGCTAGCACCTCCGTTGGGTACTGCTCCGGAAACTGCGAGTGCAGCGCCCGGATCCCCTCCAGCGCGTCTGGCGAAAGTCGCTTACGGGGGCGCCAGCCCTCCGGAAACTTCTCCTTCAGCGCCTTCTTCTGTATTTGCCATTCTTCTCCCCGCATCGCCCGTTCCCCCTCCGCACTGGGCTGCGGTTTATCTTCTTTTATTATCTTGCGTCTCTTAAGCTGGCTCGATGTAATGGGGGGTTTAGGTCTTGGCCGCGATCCATATTGCGTGTCTAAGTCGATATTGCTTCGCTCCTCCAACGTATCTTCTTGACCAGCAAGTGCTGTCCGATCTAGGCTCGCAGCGAGCGTATCAATAGATTCAGGACTGTAATCGAGAATCGCCCCATTCAGTTTTGCGGCAGTGAGATCATTGCTAGAGGCAGATGGTATCAAAGGAGGTTGCTCATTTGTATCGGTTGCCGTGTGGGCGGCTGCGTGCGATTGCCCTTCTCCGTACTTGCTCGCCAACACTTCTTCATCAGCATTATCGCCCCATTTCTGTGTAGGGTAATATATTGCTGTAGAGGAACTGAATAATCTAGTAGGTTGGTGAGGGGACGCCCGGCGAAAAGCAATTGGTGAGCCAAGGCGATTGAGCTGAACGGATCTTAGAATAGTAGGATCCGTGATGCGAAGTTCGGTGATGCTTTGAACAAAGATCTTGAGAGATTTAGTTCGGCAAGCACAATGCATCCTTAGCGCTTGTGGCGGACGAGTTGTGGTCGTGGAATATGGATAGGTATTCGAAAGCGACAAAGGCGGCTCGTCCTTTGTTTTTGGTTTTTTTGGGGGGGTTTTCCTTGTCTTTGGCCTGGCGCCTCCAAATTGAGACATGAACAGCTACAAGGGTCCCAGGTCCACTCTATGGGTTATCTTATCAGGATTTATATATGCACTTACCGGGCTCCCCCTCTAACGTGCCTGATTGATTTACGACTTGGCCATTTTTAGAATACATAAGGTAGAGATATGCGACAAAAGATGCTAAAGCTAAACAGAGCGAATATATAGGGGTTGTCTTAGCCAGTAAGGCAGAGAAAGAGAGTAACAGTTAGAGCTTAATAAATATACCAATTAATGTCTGAGCCTCTTAAAGGCTAAAGGAGGCTTCAAGATTTCTATATAAATCTATAACTACTATAATACTAAGGTATAAGCTACTATAGAAATAAGCGACTTGGCCGACCCTACCATATAGCTATTCGCCATCGTAGCCGGTCCTTCCATGCTGGTTTATACCGTCAACCCAAATACATTAGGTAATTATCGAGCCTCCGAAACGCTTCTTTAACCGTACCGTTGACAACAATAATATCGTGAACTCCAGGGGTTTTGGTATATTCCACCTCAGTCTGGTCCTACATTAGTAGTCTCCTGAACATTTCCCTCGTTCTCTGAGCTAGTGTTCCTTTGCCAACACGGGAGCCCGGGGGTGAAAAAAGGCCGGCGATCCTGAATAGTTCGATCTTGGTCTTTGGCTGAAGGAGCAATGGGACATGCTGAGAGCCATGACTAAAAGAGAGCTGACTGGGATGTTTCATCTTTTACGTAGATTAGATTTAAGGTTTTGGCCAAGGCTCGGGCTAAAAGCAGCATGGTCCAATCTGCGTATGGTTTTACCCACTCCAAAACCTCCGAAACCCCGATAATCAAAATACTCCTCCACATCCCTTACTACGTAGGTACCTTCCTAAGCACAACAGCTCTAGTTCATGCAATTCATCAACATACATCTACCTAGGTAGGTAGATCAACATTTGCACCTTACTGCAGAGCTCCCATCCTATCTTATACCTATTCTGCTTCTTTATATAAAGACACATACAAGATCAATTTCGTGCCAGAACCTGCGCCGTTGGAAAATTCAAATTTACGCTCAAGTCTAATATCATCTCATCACTCTCCACCTTCGCTATGAGTTTTGCCCGCAATTACGTCCCCTTAGGACTGGCTATCGTATTTGGTATCACGAATGGTACGAACCCTACCTCTCTATCACATTGAGCCGAATTCTAAAAATCTAAAGGATACTATGCCTTTCAACCTATTCTCAGGGACGAGCACGCAAAGAAAGAGATACCGCCCAAAACTGTGTCACAGACCAGTTCTACGTCTAGCGATCCGACATCACAGTGGATGTCTTAAATCTTAATATTAAAATATGGTCAACGTGTGTAGACCTTAGTTGACACCGACATACTCGATCACTACAGCTTTGCATCAGCAACACTCAGCAATCAAGTCACAACTTGACCAGGAGGTCTAGGTCTCTAACATCGTATGATTGCGGTTCGTGGGCTTCACGACCTTCGCCCCAACCCTTGTATCTTTCATCTACACCATGTACATACCAATAGGTACCCGATGAGAGAGACCCAGGCCGGGTGAGTCAAAGTGTAGGAAACATTAGCGTGTATAGACGATGATTCATTGTCAACCTCAACCGGATTGTATTGTAGTCTAGCGCGATAGCGTTAACTTCTCACATTCTGGGTTGGTAGGTGTATGAATGAATATAATTGATGAAATTGAGCCAAGTTCTATCTCGAGACAATACAAATTACTCGAGCAGACCAAAGCCGAGTTCATCCGTTCATATGACTAGGAGTCGGAATGACATCCCAATTCTTCGACCTTGGTCCGAACTTTCGCCGATGTCAACTCGAGAGAGCTGTGGAGGAGTTCAACCAATCAGACGCAGTCAATTTACAAGGTGGATCCATCATACGACCAAACAACTGGACCTCTCTACTTCTCTGCTTCTGCGAAAAAAGACTCTCCCCATTATCTAGATTGTACGTCTTCAAAAACCACCAAGCCAGGCCGATTCCACACCGCTTAGCACCTCGCGGCCGTCTCAATTGGACCCATCTCCACTCTCTTCCGACAACAATTAATTCCCTCCTCCGCTTCCAACTATGATGCGCACATCTGCCTCGTCTCTGCTGCGCGCTGGCGTCCGGGCCAGCAGCATGCGAACCTCCACCACCGTCGTACCTCGAGCCGCCGCCTCCACCCACGCCATCTCCAAGCCCACGCTAGCCAACATCGAGAAGCGATGGGAAGGCATGCCCCCGACCGAGCAGGCCGAGCTTTGGATGGCCCTGCGCGACCGTATGAAGGAGAACTGGGCGGAATTGACTCTCCAGGAGAAGAAGGCCGGTATGTGACAAATATTCTCAGTTTCTTAGAAGCTAGCGCAAGTGGACTATGATATACGTCCTTGTTTTGTCTCAGATTGTCGATTACCCTATACGAGTTGAGCGACTCCGTGAATGGCATCATACGTCAATCGCTCCCCCTCTAGAGCTACCAGTCATGCATGTCATAGCCTTTAGCCCGAGTGGACCCGCAGTTGAAGCCGGAGCGGTTACCAACACCATTAGATCGAAACTCAACTAACTCACTCTTGATAGCCTACTGGATTGCCTTCGGTGCCCACGGCCCCCGAGCTCAACCTCCCGCTGATGAGAACCGTAAGGTTGCTCTTTACACTGCCCTGGGCGTCTTGCTCAGCTTAGCCATCTTCACCACAATGCGTGCTTTCGCTGGCCCCGCTCCTCCCACCGTAAACAGGGAATACGAGGAGGCATCGAACGAATTCCTCAAGGTACACCATCTTGCCCTTATACCATTTCTCCCCTCTCGTCCCCACCCTCTCCCTTCAACACACGGCATTAGTATACTAACACTGCTACCTCCGCAAACAGAACCAGCGCGCCGAACCTATCACCGGTATCTCATCAGAGGGTTACTCAGGGAAGGGCCAGATCCAGTCACCTCCCAAGCACTAGATACCGAACTAGCCACAATTTTATAATCATGTCGAACCTACCTGCGCTATTATGAACCTACCTCGTCCTCTTTTCCTTTTTTTTAGATAAAAAGAAACCAAAAAGATGCCCTTCAAAGAAAAAAACCCTCCCCGAGCTAAATCGATTTCAAGTGTGCGCCGTATTTCTTGTACAACAAAAATCCAATCCGCTAACCTAGACTGGGCATGGAGTTGTAAACGGAGAGCTTTCCCCTCTTCACTGCTCTAATCATCATCAAATGGACCTTATCCGAACTCGGTAGACGCAAGGAAAGTGAGGATGAGCGAGGGATAGAAAACAGGGGTAGTAGAGTGGCTTGGTTGACTAGGCTCGCTAGGTAGTTTAGTTTCTTGAGGTGAAAAAACGCACGAAACCATCGATCGATATAGCTAGGCCGGGATGAAAACCCTGGTTGGGCGACTGAGGCGTTTTGTAAATAATGTACAAAGAGGTTATTTCTATACTGTCCATTCAGCATCGTCTCTCGGCCTCAGCTCACGGCAGATAAAACCCACGAGATTACGGGAGATAAGTGATATGACTTCGATCTCTGTCCAAACTGCGTTACGTTGCATGTCACCTAAGATCAGTTTACAAGGCTACATCATGCACTCACTGTCCGCCAACCACACCCATTACATCACATCACATCACCAAGTCGCAGCCCTGACGCCTTATACGTAGTGTTTTCGTCTCATTCATTACCCACTCATATACTCGAGCGGTCTGGGTATTTAGAAATTCCATAGCCGACGAAGACACGTTATAGACGAAAGACAAATAAAATACCGCCATCTCATCCGATTCTCACAGGCTTTATATGCCCATCCGTCCCACGTTGCTACCTAATATGTACGTGCATGCGCTATGAGGATATACGATTGTTCCCACTTCCAAGACTTAGAAGCTGTCTTAAACCAACATCCCGGTGTCAAGTAGAGCAATGGAAAAAAAAAAAAAAAAGATCTACAAAACGCCGGTACGTAATGCCGTAGTCCACGCAATGCCCCTCCTATGATAAAAAGTAAGAAACAAATTCGTATGGGAAGGAGATGGGGTGGAATCCCCTCGACAACTGTGGGTTCCAAAAAAAAAAAAAAGATTACACTTCGCCTAGAAGCCGACGAAATACGGCAGACCAATAGTCGGAAAAATTAAGGCTTCAAGCACTGCTCTGCCCAACCTCGCGAAATCGTTCGAAATTCATGACCTCGTGTTCTTGGTCCCGGGTCTGGGGCGTCATAGGCCAGCCGTCCTCGTCTTGGATGCGCCTCTGGACCTCGAAGCGGCCCTCCTTGCCCCAGTAGCCGACCTTCTCCTCGCCGCGGACGGCCCTCTCGGTGACGAGGACATAAGGCATGGGAGCGTCGAACATGGGCTCAGCCAGCACGCGTTCCATCTCCATCTTGAGGCCGCGGGCGCCGGTGCGTGCCTTTTCGGCACGCTCGGCGATGGCGTCTAGTGCCTTCTGCGTAAAGAAGAGTTTCGAGGGGTATGTCCCGAACAGCGCTGTATACTGCGCCACTAGCGAGTTGCGAGGTTCCGTGAGGATCCGGACGAGGTCTGAGCGTGAGAGGGGCGAGAGTGCCACGATGTTGTGCACGCGCCCGATAAGCTCGGGGATAAAGCCAAATCCTTGTAGGTCTTCTGGGGTGGTGAGATCTAGAGCTGTAAGCCCGGTGGTGCCCTTGGCATTCGATGGACGGTGAGGGATATGAGAGAAGAGCTTCGGTGGAAGATCGGTCTGGTTGTTGTCACTCGATGATCGGTTACGCAGTTCCGATCCGAATCCCATCGTCGGTTTTGATACCCGGTTTAAAATTACTTTGTCGAGACCGACGAAGGCGCCGCACATTACAAAAAGAATGTTGCTCGTGTCGACGGTACATTGGTCGACTTTGCCCGATGGCGGTGGCGCTGCCTGTGGTCCTGAAGTGGAAGAGGAGGACCCGGGGCCGGTGTAGTTCGTTGTGATGGGACTCGCTGACCGGGAAGAGGAACGATTGTCCTTAATGTTAATGGTGACTTTAGTGCCCTCAATAAGTTTTAGAAGTGCTTGCTGTACACCTTCACCCCCGACATCCCTCCCATTCATAGTCTCCCGTTTGGCGATCTTGTCAAACTCGTCGAGGACCACGATGCCATGTTCAGCAGCTGTCACGTCGTAATTCGACTCTATTAGTAATCGCTCGATGCAAGTTTCAACGTCTTGCCCTATATAACCAGCCTGTGTCAAAGAGTTGCAATCGCATATTGTAAATGGAACGTTAATTTTTTTGCTCAGTGTTCTACTAGCGTTTAGCGACCATGTTGCAATTGAAGGACTTGGAAACATGGGGTGATACATACTCAAGTATATACGTTTTGCCCACGCCTGTAGGCCCTATTAAAAGAATGTTGCTCTTGTCGATCTTCACTGGTGGTTGGCGATCCATGTCTTCAGGTATATAAAACTCGGTGGTAACCTGTTCGGGTCGCGCCCATATTTGGTTCGTAGTTTGTATCGAATCGTGGTGTCCCGGATAATCATCTTAAGAGGGGCTGTTAGCGTTGAACTCATAGGACGCATATCCGGAAAGATACCAACCTTCGAGGGGATGAAGTTCTCGTTCTCTAGCAACCCTATCTCGGGCAACCGCCTGGCGCATGAGCTTCTCGTCCCTCTTACGCTCCTGCTCTTCCTGGTATTGCCGCCGGCGTATGTTTTGGTAATGGTTGAAGATAACAGAGGAGATGGTCTTCTTCGCCCTATCCTGGCCAACTACGTATTCATCGACTCGTTTCTTGAGATCTCTCGGATAGAACTGAGGTACTCCCATGGTGGTCTTGGAAAACATGGGCCCACGGCCCCCTTCTTCGTTCGGGTCATAGCTTGACGTAAAGCCTGAGTTGAAGTTCGCGCTTCGTACGGGGGCGCTTTGTAGGATAGTAGTAGTCGACAGCGGCCTACGATGAACTTTCGGGGTAGAGATGACAAGGGAAGAGGCCTGAGGCCGCCGCACGAGGCTCGTAATCATGCCGGCAGCTAACAATATTAGATACCACAGTTGGCGTTGCAGGAGTTAGTTCTCACGGCCACAGGAGGACGATACAGAGAATCAGCGCGCCGAGGTAGGGACTGGCGATGGCATAAAAAGTAGAACAAATTGATTATTTATAGGAGACAAAGCAGTAGCATACTGTTTGTGTTTAGAATCAGTAGATTGAATAGAGGATTATCATAGTTTGTGAGTGGTTTTTCGATCACGTAGTCTGACTTGGAGAGCAGGTAGGCCGGCTACTTAGGTAGGCAACATACCTAGGTATAGACATCAGCTCCTGGATCGGTGTTCATTGTAACCTACTAACGGGAAGGCGATAAAGCAAGCTCTAAGTACCTAGGTAGGCTGCGGGGCTTAGAGCGCGGGGGACGGGGGACTTAGCCGCTGGAAACCGCGCTGTCAGGTACCTGTACCTTAGGTAACGCACTCATCCCTACATGTACCTAGCTTACCTACCTAGGCAGGTAGGCATCATCATCATCATCAGCTAGAGGTGGTCAACGCTCAAGCTTCTTCGCCTGCATAGTCTACATTTCATGTGATAGAAGTACATCCTACGGGTTAATATTAAGAATAATAAAAAAGGGATCCAACAAAACAAGAATCGTCAGAAACCCAATGCGATAATATTATAGGTGTACTCCGTATATATACCTTGCCATTAATCGAAGGGTTACCCAATCCTAATATCCATCCCTAACTACCAGGTAGCTACCTAACCTACCCGCCTAGGCACTTAGACAGGGATGATGTATTGGTGTATTGGTGGTACAGGAACTCGTCTTGTCTCCCCACGACGTCATTCAGCATTCTCGTCTAAAGAGAGCTATCTATCTCCCCTCATCTCGAAACAGCAAGCGCCAGCCTATATCTATTACCTATAGGACAGCACTTCTAGATAGAATACCCTAGGAAACCTGAAGAACAACGAAAACATTCGTTTTCGTCCCCTATCCTCGTAATCGTTCCCCGTTAAGCCAGGCGATCCATTAAAAGAAACCTGTTTAATCTCTAAGAAGGCCCCGCTATAGATCGTATGTAGATCGAGCTCCAAACTCTTGCTAGCAAGCTCAAGTACGGAGCTCCATTCCCCTCTATCGATGTTGTCTCAGTCAGAACTACACTATATATCCATATTCATTTCGCATACTCCCCCCACTGTCTTCCTTTCCTCAGTGCTGCAGTGGATAAGATAATAAGCACGTACACCAACGAGATTGAGAGGCCGTCACCGAAATGGCCGCCATAGCAGAGCAATCTGCCAATACCTTGCTATCAGGCCCTGGTGCAGGGCTTCCCAATGATGGCACCGGTATATACCAACCCGTTTGATTTTTGGAGTCGTGCTAAGACCAATGAACTGACGCCGCTACTGTAGGCGTCATAAAGCTTGATCCTTACCTGTCACCCTTTCAAGATACGCTGAAGCAGAGATACGCAAAGGCTCAAGAATGGATCAAGAAACTTGCCGAAGTCGAGGGGGGGATAGAAAAGTTCTCAAGGGTTTGTTTCATGATAAGCCCATAACCTCGGGACATTCATTAACTGGTTCCTCACAATTAGGGTACCGAGATCTTCGGCCTCAACGTGGACAAGGACAACAACATTCTGTATCGAGAATGGGCACCAAACGTTGCGGAAGCCGCACTCATTGGAGACTTTAGTTGGCATCCCCAAATAGACAAGCAGACGAGGCGTGGAGCTAATTCAAGAGATAGATAATTGGGACACCAAGACCCATCCTATGAAGAAAAATGAGTTTGGCGTTTGGGAAATCGTAGTACCCGCCGTCAACGGGCAGCCCGCTATTCCTCACAAATCAAAGGTCAAGGTAACATCTACGTTAGCTTGCGGTATTCTATGTTCATCCGGTACTGATTCAAGACACATAGATCTCCATGATAACCAAGGCGGGAGCTCGAATCGATCGACTACCAGCGTGGATCAAATACGTCACCCAAGATCTCACAGTATCGCCCGCTTACGACGCCCGTTTCTGGAATCCCCCAGAGGCTGAGAAGTATATCTTCAAACACGCCAGGCCGAAGAAGCCCTTGAGTGCCCGTGTGTATGAAGCTCACGTCGGCATTTCGTCCCCTGAGCTGCGAGTCACAACCTTCAAGGAATTTACCAAGACCATGCTACCGAGGATAAAGGACCTGGGTTACAATGTAATCCAGCTCATGGCTATCATGGAACACGCGTACTACGCCAGTTTTGGGTATCAAGTGAATAATTTCTTCGCTGCGAGTAGCCGTTATGGTACGCCAGAGGATCTCAAGGAATTGATTGACACTGCGCATAGTCTAGGACTTGTCGTCCTCCTGGATGTTGTACACAGCCACGCCTCTAAGAATGTTCTCGACGGACTAAACGAATTTGACGGCACGGATAATCTGTACTTCCACGAGGGCGGGAGAGGCCGGCACGATCAATGGGATAGCAGATTGTTTAATTATGGGAACTATGAAGTCATGAGATTTCTTCTCAGTAATCTGAGATTCTGGATGGACGAGTATCAATTCGATGGCTTTCGTTTCGACGGCGTAACGAGTATGCTCTACCATCACCACGGCGTTGGAGCGTAAGTTCAAGATCGCATTTCTGGAAAGCAGAATACTAAGGTTTATAGGGGGTTTTCTGGTGGCTATCATGAGTACTTTGGTGCCGACGTTGATGAAGAAGCGGTAGTTTACCTCATGGTTGCGAACGAAATGCTCCACGACCTATACCCTCAATGTATTACTATAGCTGAAGACGTCTCCGGTATGCCGGCTCTCTGCCTGCCCCTATCACTTGGGGGCGTGGGTTTCGACTATAGACTAGCCATGGCTATCCCCGACATGTGGATCAAGATCTTGAAAGAGAAGAAGGATGAAGAATGGGACATGGCGAACATCTGTTGGACCCTCACCAATAGACGACACGGGGAGAAGACGATCGCTTACTGCGAAAGCCACGATCAAGCGTGAGTTACTACGCAACATTGGCAAAGTCCGAGCTGACCTTCCTCAGACTTGTCGGAGACAAGACGTTACTCATGCATCTCTGTGACGCAGAAATGTACACTAACATGTCAATCCTATCACCTATGACGCCTGTCATCTCGCGGGGTATGGCACTGCACAAGATGATTCGCCTTCTCACGCACGGCTTAGGTGGCGAGGGCTACCTAAATTTCGAGGGTAATGAATTCGGCCACCCAGAATGGCTCGATTTTCCGCGCGAGGGGAACCAAAACTCCTTCTGGTACGCGCGGCGCCAGCTGAATCTCACAGAGGACAATCTCCTGCGGTACAAGGACCTCAACGAATTTGACCGCCAAATGAACTTAACAGAGAACCATTACGGGTGGCTGCACGCCCCGGAGGCGTACGTTAGCCTCAAGAACGAGAGCGACAAGATTATCGTGTTTGAACGTGCCGGCTGTGTCTTTGTCTTCAATTTCCATCCCTCGCAGAGCTTTTCGGATTACCGCATCGGGATCGACACCGCCGGCACCTACAAGATCGTGCTCGACACTGATACGAAAGAGGTTGGCGGGTTTGGGCGCGTCGAGCCTGCTACAAGGTTCTTCACCACGCCCATGGAGTGGAATGGCAGGAAGAATTGGACGCACGTCTACATCCCTTCGCGGTCTGCTTTGGTGAGTTTCCTTGAGTGCGTAATGAGGATGCTGGTGAGGCTAACCATCAATAGGTCCTAGCTATTGAGTCTCCTGTGTCGCAGGACTCTTAATGCCTAAAAGAACCACGTCATAGGCGAAGGAGTGAATTGTATTGAAGGAAAAAAAATATTTCGAATTAGTTTTATGTTATTTCGATCCCATTGATGGGATATTGAACGAGCTGGAATAATGTACGGCGGTGATCATGTTGCTATCGGGTTTACAAAATAGGTCCTCAAGCACAAGAATATCTCAATGTTCCGAAATCTTTCATGATATCGTTGATCGAATTTTTGCATGATACCTAACTTAGATGGATAGCGATGTGTAAGTATACGGTAGTGGAAGGCTAAGGCCACACACGCTGGCTGGAATGACACTGCTCATCAATTTATCTGCCTCTTATTCAACAAGCCACTCCTCAACCTCAACACCCATACTCCTTCCCACGCCCCTAATAATCTCCCATCCAACATTAACCCTCCACTTCCCCCCGCGATCCAAATCCGCTCCACCTCCAGCACCGACCGCAGCACCCGCAGCGCCTCCTCCAACCCGTACAAGCAGCCTCAGGCTCGCCAACGTCGCAATCGCCATGCCTACATCGCCATCCACGCCACTGACAACCTCCTTCGCGTCGTTCACTCCACTAGCCCACTCCTGTTTCGTAGCCACATAGATCGCGACCATACGCTCGAGGACGAAGACACCGGGGCCAAGGAGTCTACGCGCAATACGGCGATGCTTTGCCCTACGCCCGGCCCCGTTCGGTGTCGAGGATCCCGTGGCACCACCGCGCCGCCGCTTTCTGGCCCCCGTGTGCCACGTACTGAGCAGCGCGTTGTCGTGGCGCGGCGCGTTATGCGAGGCGAGGTACGCAGCGATGAGGAGGTAACGGGCCGTCGGGGGTAGAAGAGCCGAGAGATCCGTGGTGCTGCTGCCCTTCTTCTCTGCTACGTTCTTCGCCGGGAGAGCCGTGGAGTTGTTGATGGCGCCCTCGTTCCTGGCACGTTGGATCCCGGGCTGCAGCACGCTTTCGTCTTGGAAATACGCGCGCGCGGCGATTAGGAGCTTGCTGAATTCCCGCGCCTTGTGCGTGCCCGCCGCAACGGGTGCCGTGAAGCGCGGCCAGAGCGCGCCGCAGGATTGCGTTAGGCGCGGTAGAGTGCGCCCTGCGGGGCGGGTGAGGGAGTCGTGGACTGCGGCTGCGAAGCGTGCCCATAGGTCCGTTGTCTCTTGCTGTGTTGTGTTTGGGAGAGATGGTGGCGGCGTGCGCGAGAGAATCGCGATGTATTGGGCTTTCGTGTACGGCGGGAAGTGGACGTGTGGCGGAGAGGAGATCCGCAAGAGAGAAGGCGAGGGTGTAGTTACAACGAAGACAGTGGTGAGATTGGGGATCTGCGCCGCAGTTAGCGTTGCGGGCGTTGTAGATGAGTGTCTTTCAAACGTACGATTTCAGATAGCCTTGCCAGGGCGGGGAGTAGCGTTGGCGGCGCATCACGCTGGCGATCGATGCTGTCGAACACCAGCACAAATCTAGAGCGCGCATCTCGTTCGGTGTATTTCAACTTCTTAGTCAGCTCAGCCGTCAGCGCGGCAAGCGTCTCACAGCGTCCAGGGGTAGAATCGTTCTGTAGCGCGTCTCCTACCAGACCAACAGTCCTCTCAAATAGGTGGCGAGCCGTGACGCACTCTGTGGACTTGACGATGGCATAGTTCAAGTCGGACGGTGAGTCGTTGCGGAGTGTCTGAAGTAGCTCACTGATGATGGCGCTTTTGCCTGTTGCCTCCGTACCATGGACAACGACATTACGACAAGCCGCCATTCGAGGATGGACAAGGGTTGCCAAGGCATTGATCTGGGCGTCACGACAGGGGAAGCTCGCAACCAGTGATGCCAGGAGGTCATCGGGTAATTCGAAAATCGAGGCCATGCTGGGCTCGTTCGTCGTGCGCTCCGTGAGGCTACCTACTCACCTATAGATTAGGTAGTTCTAGGTAGGTACCTAGGTAGTCGGGCGAGGTAGATAGTGCGAATATAGAGCAATTGGTGTCCAAGAATTCACCCAGATGGATATGTCTACCGCCTTGTCTGTCATGTGAAATTCAAATATGTAGACGTATATTGGTCCGGGGTCTGGAGCCGCCGGGTTTCGTTATGGAGCTCGGACATGAAAGCTAAAATAATCCGCCTCGCGTCCTACATACGCGCCGCGGTTGCCAAGTCTCGGCATCATTAACGGAACCTGGGAAAAGTGGAAATAATCCAGCTGCTGTCAGCATACTACGTAGGCGTCCGATGCTCGCATCTTCTAGTCTAAGTTTTGATTGGGCGTATGACGCATGTGTCGAATGCACATGTATGGGGGTTGCATTCTTCTACCAGGATTATACCCCGTCATGGTCTACCACATACGTTGCATATCATGGGTTATATACATGGAAGAGTTGAGGTGACATCTTCATACAGCAATATCACAATATGCCTATGTCTACCCCTGCAGCCCTCCGGCCGCAGAATCCCTGCACATGAGTCCTACTATCAGGCTGCGCCATACGCTACCTAGGTACTTTACCTATTACACCAATGCACCAGGCAATTCCTCACATGAATACACGTATCCTACCTCAACTCCTCTTGGTCTCACCTTGAAGATTGTAGATAGGCTGGGGCACTCAAAGAGTTGCCGTATGTCTCACATATTTCATACCGAATTGCCTACTCTGGGCCCGACTATTAGCATCAGGGCCACACGGTCGTGTCCCGTACTCATCTTCACTTACTGATAATCTTAGTCAGCTCATCCATGCCAGCACAATTTTTTCAAGATGGATGAAGGAGATTGTGATGCGCCGCTAGATTCAGACATGTCTGGGTTGCAAATAGGTGATACAGGCTTATTACCTTCTGTGCCGTCGTCCTCAAGCATAGTCCTGTCAGAGGATGCCGCTGAGGATTCAGGGGCTCAAGCTCAGAAGCGGTATCTTTCCAAGCGGCCTCACAGGAAATCACGAGCTGGGTGCAAGCAGTGCAAGAAGCGTAAAGTAAAGGTATGTCGTGTCCATCTTTATAAAATTTTGTTTCTTCTTATGCAGACCCCCTTTTGTGAGATGAACTAACATCACGCTCCTGGAAGTGTGACGAAGCGAAGCCCACGTGTAAGGCTTGTACTCTTCGAAAAGAGCGATGCATTTATCCAAACACGTCGCTACCAGTACTACCATCTCCTGAAAAAGGTCCACCCGTAGGTATCACAGGCCCTCCCGCGCTGCGAGGGCCTCGAGAACAGTCAGTTGAGTCAGTCTCGGGAACCGAGGAAGCTGAGGATGTCGAGAAGGTGGAGGATACCACTTGTGGGCGCAATATGGTCCCCGTGGTCTCGGAGCCTCTCTTTATCCCAGAGCAGGCTGACGATGCCCTGGATATGAAGATGTTGTGGTTCTATACCGCTTATTCGTTCCAGAACTTTGCTATCAACTCCGGACGTTCGACCGTGATTGACTATATTCTGAAGGTTAGGATTGTTGAACATGCGTTTCGCTCCCCGTTCCTCATGGAGACCCTTAAGGCGCTCTCGGCGTTGCATCTCCGCATGTTGAACCAACCAATCCCGACTCAGAAGCTCGTTGCTTACCAAGCCCAAGCTTTCCAAGGCTACCGGAATGCTATTGAGAGGGCTGACCCCAAGGATTTCCCAGCGTTGCTTGGGTGCTCGCTGTTTACGGTTGCAATGAGCAGCCAGGGCTTCCGTGAACCCAATGGCAAGCGCCTTTTCATCGTCGACTGGATAGCCGTGTGGCGCGGCATAGGCCTTATTATTGAGCTTATCGAGCCGCAGGCGGTCAAAGATTCTGGTCTGGCGGCTTTATTCTGGCGCCCCCCTATAGATATGGAGAAGACGGTCCAGTATATCCCAAACAACCTCCTGTTCATGGTGACGTCGATCAAATATGAAGATGCCGATTATGAATTTCAAAAGGATTATTACGAGCTTCTCCGGTATATCGGCTCGCTTTACATGGAGCTTATAGAGCATGGTTTCGGCCCCGTTCTAGATCTTCGCATCATCACTTTCTGGACTTTTTGTCCTAGACCCCTTCTCCCTCTCATGAAACAACGTCGGCCTCGGCTGTTGGTCATCATAGCCCACTGGCTATGCTTCATTAAACTCATGCATTATAGCACTTGGTGGATGCGCGGGTTGGAACCTCAGGCCGAACAAATATTTGAAGAGATCGGCGAAAAATGGGGGCATCTGCTACGTGTACCCCGGATGGTCATGCAGGCTGAGGGCTACGTCGAAATGGCCAGGCTAATCATCGACAACCACAATTGGACGCCAGGCGAGCTTGATCTGTACAATAAGCACAGAGATCCAAGGGTGAAAAACGACCTCAAACTTATTACAAACGCGGGTGCGGAGATCGAGATTGTGGATGGTTACTGGCGATTTAAGGAGTCCAAAGTTAGGTGCGATGCACCCCAGGTGGCTGACCTAGACAAGGAGTCAGATCTCTCAAACCAGAAATTACTGATAGGAAGTGGCCTACTGTATAAACCTGGGCCATATAATACGGCATCCGCGCCGCATGCCGTGTTTATACCATCGTCCCCAGACTCATCTCCCGCATCCTCTGCACAGAGCCTGTCGCCATCAAAATCATAATCAAAGTCTGCATGCCCCTGACGTTACCCTTAACTCCTGGTGAGAAGGGCTGTGAAAGGCGGCCTCAAACAGATGTTGCCCAGTCGCACACACAAGTCGCGAGCGAGGTCAAATTCCTCGTTCGTTGATTGAGGCTACATAACATAACTGCCTACAGTCAAGACAAGTAAGTTAGCGATGGCAACGAAATTAGTTTCTAGCTAACTTCCTCCGAACCTAGATGGTTCATATTACCAACTATATACATCAGAACGATACAGCAGCTTTGTAGATGTCGGCTCTCTTGATGCCGAATGACCTAGGTCTCGCTAGCACAAGGGGGTTATCGCTATTTATAGCCCGAACCACTTCTCGCTAGACGCCAGGTCCGCCGGCACACTGTGTCCAACACCCTGAGCATAGATTCCTTGCACCCAATCGCCATAGTTGCTTGTTGTGTATCCCTGCTTAGGAGAATTCTGGACGGTGCTCGTAGCCGTTTGACTCAAGTTGAAGACAGCCGTCCACTGCTTGATCTCCTCCTCATAGTTCTGGGGTGCCAGCGTTGAGTCGGCACTACCATGCCAGATCTGCATCTTGGGCCTCACCCCGGTGTACCCAGGATACATATCTAGAACGACCTTCTTCCACTGTTCTGCGGGTGCCCTTGACTGTCCGCCGCTGCATGTGTTATTCCATTGATCGACCCCTCCCGACGCGCTGACGAAACAGCCCGCCGCGACGCCGGAGTACAGGGATACGGCGCTGATGAGTTCCGGGTACGTCGCGGCGAGCACGTTGGACATCATAGCCCCCGAAGAGCCACCCGTCACGTAGACGCGCTTCGGGTCCACGTCGTACGTCTTGAGAGCGTAGAGAATCATGTTCGCGATAGCCTGGGAGTCACCTCCGCCCAAGTGCGAGAGAGACCGCTTCGACGACACGTCCCAGCAGGTCCCACTATTGGGAGAGCTCGGCCATACCGTGATGTACCCCTTCTTGTCGGAGCCTTGCTTCCAGGGGATCAGGTTGTTTTGGAAGTAGGACTGTGCCGTCGACTGGCATGAGTGAATCACAACGACTAGGGGCGAGTTGGCGACGACGTTGTCGGGCTTGTATACCCACCTATTCCGGCATCTCTGTCAGTTGTACTTATTCGAAAGAGCCGTCTTCGCGTGATAGATGGCAAGAGTGGGCCATCTCGTTAAGACAAGTATAAGAATAGACCTAGAAGTGTGAAAGGAGTGCTTAGACGGAAACCCTATCCTCACATTTGTGCCTTAGACGTGGCGTTGTTTTCGTAGTTGGCAACCTGCGTCAACGAGGCCGCCCTGGCCATCGCCGCGAGGAAGCCGCCGACAGCTAGGACTGAGGGAAAATGCATTCCTTGTCTTGTATTCTTGTGACAGTATATAAGGCTGACGGTCGACTCAGTTCAAGCGAGATGTATCTTGTAGCAGAGAATAATGCACGACGCAGAAACACGGAGAACCCCCCAGCTTCCTAGACCTGCGTCAAGCGATATACCTAGCTATATACACGCCCCAAGCTCATCTGCACGCAGTGCAAACAAGCTTGTTCTCGTCCCCGGGGCCTCATATACTTGGTAAATAGTATATAGCGCGCGTCTCCCCTTCCGCTTCCCAACCCCATTTATTCCACAGGGCCCGCGGGGCGGAGACTACAAAACAAGTAACGGACGAACGAAAACCATCTCTGGCTAAGCTTATGATACCCATACCCATTTACCAGGGCCCAGCGGGCAATCGATTTTAGACGCGATGGTTTTGGCTAAAAGTGGTGGTAAGGCTCCAACTTCTCGCGTGACCTATCTAGGCCTGTTAGGCAGAATAGAATGGAATGGGAAGTATATTTATATATATAAACATCCGTATCTATACATTTATACCAGGCGTTACAAGCTAGGCTGAGCTTAGCCGCCCGGGATATATCGATGATGTGCAGACGGTCTGTCTACTACCTCAGTATGTATAAGATCGTCCCAAAGGAGGGAACTTGCCTATTACATAAGACTTCCTATAAGTAAATAAATAGAAAACGTCATCAACCTCAATAACTCAAAGTTCATCATCGCCTGCTTGAATTCTAATACATATCACGATGGAACATTTCGATTTTGCCTTCAATCCTAGAATTGAGTATTCATTGATCATCGCGTTGTCTATGTGTTGTCCATGCTACCCGAGCATCTGACAGATGCAGTCATTCCGCATTAAACGCCCTAGGCATTGGTAGTAATCTTGACACTCGCTGTTCGCTAATGTTACATATCATGATAAGTCTTTTCATATGGCTCTAAGGCAGGGAAATCCTGTGCAGATCAATAGCGATATCCGAAAGTCTCCGTCCCACCGAAGTTCCTAGCGATTTTAAGTACTAGGACATCGAATATTTTTATGCGATGAGTACTACTAATATGCCGACATTGCCAAGATGGCTGGCTATTAAACCTTATTATTTCTGAGCTTTGTTCCAGGGGGATGCTCCTCAGGACGAAACTTGCAAAACGGATGCGTGCAAATGCCATTAACAACACTTGGGCACTAAGAGACGCTATCAGTAAGGCAGCCATCACCACAAGAGACAGAAATAGGAAACATGATGTTACGCTTACATGATGGCCGTAGATGCAGTTATCAACATCGCAATCTTGTCCGTTGGTGCAGGGGTTGAGGCGGGCAAGGAAGGCAATAGCGTTTTTCTCGTCTTTATTGGGGCTGTAGTCGTGCACGAAACAGCACTCATCACCCTTTGCACACGGACCACGAAGGAAGTGATTATTGCAAAGTTTGTTGTTGTCTTTTCGTTTCTTAATAGTCTCCAAAGCTATTTGATTCAAGGGAATAGGGGCGTCCAAGCCTCTCGGGCCAGGATTCCAGGCAGGTTTTGGCGGCTGCTTGACGACACGGAGTGACGAGTTCGTATTTTTGGGGGCTAGTGGTATCGGAAGGGTAATCTGGGGCGGTGGACTAGCTTTTTGAGTAATCGTGGCATAAGAAATGTTGGGGAGTCCAGAAGTCGAAGTCGATATAGAAGATCCCGATTGCACCGAGTGTACTGAATGACTTGAGACGGTCCGTCTATCCGTTAATTTGTCTGATCGAAAAATGTCCTGAAACCTGATAATATCGGTCCCAATTGAGACAATCGCGCGTACTGTAGGGCATCCCTCAAGCACTTTGATACGCTCTAGTTTATCGACGTCACCCCTGATAATTTCATCTAGAACAGGGCCATAGGCAGGGTCGTGCGATATGCCCATGATGATTTGTTTGCAACCAGGGTTTTGTATATGGAATAGAGCAGTTTCTGAGGAAATCATTAACAGACTGTACACACGGTTTTGGACACGTCCCATTTGGTGGCCAAACTAGTTGGGGTAATAAAGCAGTGGACTGTTACGGCACCATGGCCGTGGTATTTTCAAGAAAAACACGGCGTCGAGAACTTGATACTCTCATACCCGGATTGTAAATTGAAAAGAACATGGACGTATACGCACCTTTCAATTTAGAGATAGCTATTTCTTTATCAGGGCCCACGTCCACAAAATCGAAAAACCCGACTTGATTGAAGCCCCCTACGAAATCTTGGAGGTCGTCTTCGCTGCTCACGGATCCATCACGCTTCAATGCCCTGTCGAGGCCGGCCAGGTTTGCGTTGACCTTGACAAATATCTCGGCACCGTTTACGCGAATGAGGGGATCGGCCGTAATGGCCTTGTGGAGCTCGTTGGCGGCCCTCCTGCCGCCTTCGGCACCTTGCTTAATGAAATGTTGACGAAACTTTGCAGAAGGCGTTAGAAGGATTCAAGAGCCGGATATCAGTGTAGGATGGGCAGGACATGGCTCACAATTAAACCATCGCCGTCAATCAGGACTAATACGTAGGGATTTCGTATCTGTGGAAAGCAAGTCTCAGTCGCGATGTCTCAGCACGAGCGAGGTGTGGCCCAGAAGGCGATACCTTCAACTGGCTATTGTTACCCAGTGAGACAAAGCCCATGCGTTCCTCGACATCTTGTAGGCGGTGTTGGAGTTGCCGTCTCGATGTGGTGGCGTCGTCGAGGTCCATAGTCACCTCTCTTAGTTGTTGGACCAGACGACCATTTTCAGCGCGTAGAGTGGACTCGACATGTTCGGCATATATCATTAAATCCTAGGAGCAGCGAAGAGGAATCGCCGGTTAGCATGACGAACCATCGAGTCGAACAAGAGGGGGAAGTGGGATGGCTCTGGGGCGGTACCCAGCCAGGTACTGGACTTACTTTGATGAGTTCGTGGGTTTGCTCGCGGCGTCCTTCGTAATCTCTGTAACGTTGAACGAAGTCCATGATGCTAGTAGCCTCGAAGTCCCCCATTACCACGAGGATATCTCGCGTAGTCGTACGTAGTGATGGTAGAAGAGAAGATAGACAGAGTTAGACGGGGATCGGCTCACTGTATGTCGCAGCGTTGAAGGCTTCTAGCGAAGTGTAGTGCAGGTCCAGTTGGGAGCTGGAAAATAAAATGGAGACCTTGGCTCCCCTGCAGGAAATGGTGGAGGGAGCAACAACCAAAAGCTGGGGTCCACTAAGGTAGGTTAGGTTACCTACCTCTAGGTAGGTACCCAGGTACTTACCTCTTACTAGGTACTTACTAGCTATACCTAGGTACTAGTATACTACCTAGGTAGTAGCTCTGCCCACTGTTCAGTGTTCCTAGACTTCCTAGACTTCCCGCTGTACTCACTGTACCTGCTTAGCACTTGCTGTAGGTCGTCGATAGGTACGTTTAGAGGTAGGTAGATCTGGAAGCAGATATGGCCAAGCGACCCAAATTCTACCCGAGCTAGCCTCCCTGGTTTACCCTTGTTCCGTACTACTGAAGTTAGATAGAGGCAGAGAGGTACAGTACCTAGGTAGGTACCTTAGGTGTAGACTTAGAGGTAGTCTTAGTAGTCTTAGGTAAAGTACCTAACCTAAGGTAATGGGCAGATCGACTTCCCCCACTACAAGCGCTTGTTCCAAATCTGGAATTAAATTGATATCTACCTAGGTACTGCCCTACTGCTGCTAGTCTAGTTGGTTTCCGATCTGGATTCACTGATCAGTGATATCACCGTAGGTGATCACATCGTCTCCTAAGTGAACAATTTGTAGGTTTTGTGTGTAGAATACTGCAGATGGAGGAGCTCACAATCCGCAACTTCATATCTACAGGTAGAAACATCCACGTACCTAGCTGTCTCTTTTGTTGCGCTTGCCCTTAGCTCCTATGGTACTTGATAAAGTACCTGCCAAACTACTACCTCTACGCTAAGCTTATTAGATCTTCAAAGGAAATATAAATACCTACCGGGATAGGTGCTAGGAATATCATGTATTACCTACCTATTCTCTATGACCTTTTACGTTACACTCCGCCCGAGACTTTTCGGCGTAAGGTAACCACTATTAATATAAGTTGATATCGGGGCGCTTTTTAGTCCCACTTGCAAGTACCTACCCAAGGGACATATTAGATATGTATACCCTAGGTCTACCTAGGTACCTTATATATATATAGAGCAATATATACAGCAATTATGATTTTCAGGGCGAACGGCCTCCTTGACCACGTATCATAATTACACGTCCAATTCACTTCAATCAAGTACACGCCAAAACTTAATTTTGCTATTTGATGATAGAATAATCTCCATGCATTTTATGATTGTGAGATATCCTTCGACGCCGCTTCATGCCCAGGTGCTATTCCACCTGGCTTCCGGCCCAACAATAAAAAAATTGCAGCAAGAACAGAACCACAGCAGCAGACATAGTAGCGGAAGGTCGACCAGGTTATACGAATTGGCCAAAGAGCCAATCACCAGTAAGCGCAATACACCAGGCTACATCAGGGATGTTTCCCGTCACGCTCGCACCGCACACATTCATTGGCTGGGATACTACATTCGGGTCCCCTGTGTCCTTCGTCGTACTGGAGGACGAGAATAGATTTCCACCCCCAATCACACCTCGCCCAATAATCCAAGTGGGCAATATAACCACTACTACTACTACTACTACTAGTGATTTGAGACTTGTTATTTAGCGCTTGCTTGCCACCGTTGGGAAATATTTCTTGCCTTCGTATCCCTCTAGATACTAACTCGTACACTGATCCTACTGCGTACTAAGTAGATTTCCGCGTACTCCCGGGCACGGCGAACCACTCAGCAAGGGTTCCCCACTATCTGCCGACCGGTCGACAAACACCACCGGCGTTCTCCTAAGTAAGTACGCACCCAGCCGAAGTACATGCAAAAAATATATGGGTAGGGGCCGTGGGACAAGATGCCGTATGAGGCCTATTACAACACAAGGAGATTAATACCTCCCCCAAATACAGCACACGTCCCACCCAAATACCGTTACACGCCGCCGCCGCATGTGGGGAAGGAAGAAGGTAAGGCATATTTCCCACCTACCAAGACTTTGCCGACAAGCGGTATTGGTAACAGGAAGAATAGATGTCTGCCTACCTAAGGTATTGACGTTTAGATGGACGGTAGTATGCTATGCTCTACTTCGCTCTACTTCGCTCTACCTCCTACTATCTCATCCTCTTCTCGCTTCTCCTGAAGTATGCCTTGTCAGCCAGCGTTCTAGCGGCATCTAGCCCGTTTCTTGCATGCCAGGACGCAGTAAAACGTGTCTGCTATGAAGTAATTACGCAGCCTCTTCTGCGTATCTCCATCAATAAAATGCACTGAGCATTCTCTTCTATTTTTGTCTAAGCTCGTCTTATCTTATCCAACGTAGGAAACAGCCCCTATTACGAAACACAGAGATGATCAGCTAGTGTGCGATATAGTATGTTTACCTACCTAGGTAGGGCCTTGTTGAATATAGGTATATACCTATATTATTATTATATATTTTCGATTAACACCCTTCTTCTTTCAAATACTGCCAGGCGCGCAGTGGATTTTTAGACGCCTAAGAGACGCATTGCGAACAACTTATACCCCCCTATGTCACCGAAATGTCCTGTCACGAGTGGAGTGAACCTACGCAACCCCCCGAAGACCAGTCCCTTGCTTGAAAGACGACGTCCTCAACCTACGACCACGTACTCCTTCCTTCACGCACTGGCGGACATATACCTTCGAAGCAATAATGTTTTACCAGTTGGCCGGTGCTTCTCTTATTATCTTGGCAGGGTTAGTCACGACGAAGGTACCCAGCCTGTAGCTCGCAATCAACTAACCTAGGACCTACAACTTTGATATCGAAGACAGCGCCACTCAAAAAAAGGCTCGAGCTGGAAGAGTCTACTTGCTTAGCCGTAACCAAATACTAGCATTGTTGAGGCACCCATCCTAGTCCATGTGCGCTGCGCAGCCATCGTCGCGTAGCCTTGCTATGATTTGCGTCATGATCTACTATAACACACTAATATTCTGACATTTCGCTACAAGTTCATTATTCGCACTATCGGCTGGAAGAGATAGGTTCGTTTCTCACACGTACACTCAATTCTCCAATATTACGGGCGAAATTTAATTTGGTCAGGCTCTCACCAAACATGTAGCTACCGAAGACTCAACTATATATAATAGATGGATACTAAACATCGAATCAGACTAATTAGAAGTTTGGCTGCTGTTGCCGCCTCCCTTTTCAGCACAGCGCAAACGTGCCTGGCGAGGCATCCGCGCGTGAGTATGTCAACAATGTGTCGGTATTCATCTCGACGATTAGGTACAGGCTAAACAAGAATTAAATAAAATAAAAAGAGAAAAAAACGTAGACTATCCCCTCTACATTTAATCATAAACATAGGAGGTACCTACAGTAATATTACCTTAGGTACTTACCCAGTGTCCACAGAGCACCCTGGAGACAGGCGCCTGCCCCAACCATAGACATTCCCGGGAAACGACAGCCGTAGCTTTGTCGACGGCAGGAACATAACCTTAGAAAGCAACGTCCTCGGGCGGCAGGAGTAAATGGGCACGTGATAAGCCAGAAGAGCAGCCACATCACGGAATCACTTTCCAAGGTAGAGAGGTCAGAGCCTGTCTTGCTCGTGAGGCCGTCCGAGTCCCATCCAGGCCCATCCCCATTATCCATCTACCAGGACCGCCTCTCTCACACAGGCATCAACCACATCCAAGTAGCCGAGCATGAGAAGCCTTCTCGAGTCAGGGTGCGTCTGCCACCGGTTTACCCGTCAATTAATACATTCAAATCCAATTGCCAGTCATACCTCAGCGTCGCCGCATCATGGATACCCCTGTGGATTGTAGCGACGACGGCCACAGCGCTTCACCCTTCCCCGCCTTTTTGAGTGCTCGTCCGAGCTCCGAGTGTGAATGGAAGCCATTCGATCTGGTTCAGAAGCGTTCTGGGCCTCATAACCTCAGCCGCTCGGGGTACGACGAGGAAAGTAAGTGTTGTATTAGAAGGCCTGCCCTTCACCCACTTGTTAACCTCTGCGACTAGAGTGCCGTAACGTTCTCGTCCGCTTCTGTGCCCATATCCCAAGGAATTTCCAATACAAAGATGGGATACAACAGGTTGGTCTTGGCAAGACCTAAGGCCTCGTGAGGACGCTGACGCCGCCTAGATATTCCTGATTCTGCGGGAGCACCTCGGAGACGAGAATCTAGATTTGGCTGGAGGAGTTCTGTATGAACTAATTGAGCTCGATTGCGAACACACCGATGACCCTGGAGCCGCTTTTCAACGGTGGCGACACGACCATATGTACAGATATGTCAGCACCCTATTATAACTTAACAGAGGAGGATCGAGACTCTAACCCCCGGGTAGGCAGATCTTGAACTTCCACATATTCCTCATATGACTACAATCACGTCTTCCATTATCCCTACAGAAAGACTTTCGCTATGGCGCTCGGAACACTCTGATCGCTATCGTTTCGTGCTCTCCGACTCTTCTCCTTCAACAAAACGAGACTACATAGATCCCAGTTGCATAAGAAACAAAAAGACCTGGCTCATCGATCATACCCTATTTGTGTCCACGAGATCCGAAGGAACGCGTCCCATGCGTAGTCCTAACCCCAAAGAATTCCATGAGATGCAATGGGATCCTGATTATGGAGCAATAGGAAGACTTGTAGAAGAGCGTGAATTTCCCATAACATCTCTAGACCAGTCGAGCGAAGCATCCCCACCTGAGACTGCAGATACCTTCATGAGCCCCCACAGTCGGTCACAGCGACTACGTCACTCGTTATCGAGCATCAGTATCATTGAAAAGTTTGTCGAAAAGCTTGGCAAACAGAAGAAGGAGCTTGAGATAGAACAGAGAAGACGAAGCTGGATTCCTAACTCGCTCATGTTTGACTCTGGCTCGTTGTTCAAAGATAAGCGAGCTCACTGTGGAATTGTCTCCGTTCCTTGGCCCGAAGGCTGTCAAATACCCAATGCAATATTCGCCAGAAAGTTTCTAATCGTTGACCATGGCGAGACTTTACCTCCACACTTGCCTATATCTCAAATGCCGACTGCAGAGTGTAAGGCCACGGAAACAATTGTAGAGGCTGCTACTACAGGTTTGTTGAACCAAGCATCTTCATGGCTATTTCGCGGCCCTTTTACGCCACAGCTTGGGTTTGATGGTGGTCTCGACTACCATTGGAGCCCTCAAGGTCCTGCTGTGGTAGCGAGGACATATGATTGGGAAGCGCCATTGCAAGGCACGCCATATTTTGACCCAAATCATTCCCCAAGAGGTACACGGCTCTTAGCATATGATGCCCCTCTCAAAAGTCACCAATTATCGTCCAAACGGAGGGGGGGAGTTTTCAACTTAGAGAGCACTGCCGAAATGCAAGGTCGTGCTTCGAGATATGATGGCTTAAATAACACAAGCTCATCTGAAATGAGAAAGAAGAGGTTGGAGGGCTGTGGACCTATATTTTCCCCATCATACGCACCAAATAAGTCGTCAAAATCAGTTGATGAAACTTCGGATATTTTGAGGAAATTTACTTTACAAAGGTGCGTTCATTACACCACTCACTGCAGGACGCTACATGATGATTTTGCTAACATGTGGTTAGGCATGAGCAGGGTAGTCAAAATGCACAACTGTTCGACAATATCGAGTTCACAACCCAGGCTGGGTCACATAATGCATGCAGCCCTGTGACAAATCGGCAAACAACAGTTATCGAAAGGCCAAGTCGAGGTGAAACAGGTTTGTAATCTCGAGTCTGTTTCGGCTACTTTTCACCTTTTCTACCTCCTTGTTTACTTTTTGCATGTCATACAAGGGTTTCAATTGACTTCAAGCATTTCAGTTTATGATGCTATTACTTGTCGATTAGGAGGACATAGGCAGAGAATATGTAGCTCTATGAAGAGTCAAATAGTAAGCTTTACCTACCTATTCTCTAGGCTAGAATTATTTATAGGAATAAGAGTCTCTTCTTCAAATCATTATTAGTCACACCTACCCTACGAGCGAAAGTCCTTTCAAGATATTATTATTTGATACCTAAGTAACTACGACTGACGTCATGCGTTGCAGGTAGGCCTGAGAGATTCACAAATCAGCAGCAATTGTGGGAGAAATCATAGGGCCACACAAGAAACTCCCAGAGAATTGTTACTATCAAATCTACAGCAAGGAACCTATAGGTTCCAAGCTGATCACACTAGCTCACCTTGCGTCCCCGACAGGGTGACAGGAGAGATACTCCAGCCACTCAGGTATAACGCCAGTGGCGACTGGAAGCGCGGGGAGGGAGCATAATGTTGGTATAGACACACTAGCTATTGAAGAGGAAAATTATTTACAGGCCTCTGTAAAAGGCAGGAACTTGCTCTTGCAGCTAAGCAACCAATTTCCCTTCCTTCATATACTAGGCAATCCAAATTGATTCCCTCTCTCACTCCCCAACCTTCCTTTTCTTTACGCCTCAAACTTAATACTACCACAGCTCATGGGATGGACCGCCTCCTACAATTAAAGCGTAAGTTTTGTACTTAAACCCTTGGTTATTCGCTGCAGGTTAAAAATGTTAGCTGACTTGTGGACTAGGAGCAGACGGGGCATGGAATCCTCTGGTGGTCCCAGATCGAAAGCATGAGAGACTAATGAGGACCCTCCGAGCTCGTAGCGAGATTTGCGGTAAGCCTGGCTAGACTTGAGTACCTGCTTACAGGCTTGTCTCGGAATAGATATCTAGGTTGCGTATTAAAACTCTAGAGAATTAGCTAATAAACTTTGGGAGCAGCTGAAGAGAACGAAGACCGTGTAGCAAACCGCCGATTTTCAGACATCCTTCCTCTGCAACGCCCGGCTTTATATGTTTTTGGTATGTGCACTCTAGCTCACTACAATTCACATATTTTACTTCACTATAATGCCCCAACAATTTCCATTTGTAGTCAAGCAAAGCCTACCGAGTTACACTGCATTGCACAGCAGGCCATGCTTTGTTCAACGTGCTAATGCGGATGCCTTCAATTATCTAGAGGACCACGCAGAGCACAAGGGTGTTATCCACAGTGGTTACAGTGACCATACAGCTCAGAGAACAGGTACGCGGGCCTGATGAATTTCTGCTTGAGGAATTCTCTCAAGGTGCAAATATTTGTTCACTAACATGTTAAAACCACACAGCATCTGTATCTCTGCCACAAAAAGTGACCAGTTACCTTGGCAACACCACCACGGCCCCTCCCCATTCACTCGACAAGCAGAACACTTCCGATCCGTTAGGCCCTTGCATCATTCATTCACCTTCAAACAAAGCGTCATCAGCCTGTGGGTTTATCAAATCAGCTACACTACAATACCTCAATACCAATGCAATTGTTGACGAAGCTTCTTTCGTAATGACAGGCACTCCAATCCCTACCTCTCATACCAAATTGCACTCCTACGGCCCCCTTGCTTTACATCCTCCGGGTATCGCACCCAAAACACCTTCTTCACCCTTCCCTCGAGAAGATTCAAGCTCCTCTCTAGCGTCACTTGAAGCCAGAGATAGCTCCATCCGAATAGTCAAACCGAACCTTACTCTCTCCCCTCTAAATAGACCGAAGGACAAGGACAATAAGAAGGGTGTGACTGATCATTCCACCCCTAGCCGAGGTGGGAAAAGCCAACCTGCCACTATGTAAGCTGCTGCCCCTGCCCATTGCTGACGACAGCACGTTGTGGATTGAGGTTGACCAAGGTCCAGGCACCAAAACGAACAAAATGGCCAGAAGGGCCCGAACAAGGTAGGAGGATCTCAATCTAGATCTAAGGCCACGGGCGAGTACTCGAGCTCGCATTCGCGCTCGCAGTCTCAGAACAAGCAGTCTTTCGATACACCGGAAGGCCGCGATCCAAGCCGAGCATCCCAGTCCGATGCCCCTACTCGGAATGGCAATGTGCAGACCGATTCTCCAGACCGTGGGCGCACAATGCAACGTCGGTATGAATTTATCGACAGCGATGATAAGACGCACGCAACGCTTTCTCCCGTCCAGGAGACTGCTAAGAACAATAATGATCTTGATAGTAAGAGTATTGGCCATGTCGGGCGCGAGAGCAATATGACAACCATGACAAATCTATTGCAGCAATGCGTGGAGTCCTCGCCTCCTAAACTGCCTGTCTATCAGACTCGCCGACAACACCAAGGCAAAGGGGGTATAGGTTCCTCAAGTACGCAACCCTCTGTACCCCAGCTTAAGGCAAAGCACCGCCCTCCTCCGTTAAATCTAATGAACCCTGCTTATATTGGAATGGTCCACCGACACACCAACCGTTATCAAGTCGAGCACCATGAGATTAAGTCCTCGGAAGTAGAGCACTTCAATATACGCAGCCCAAGCGCTAGCTCGTCCGTATATGACGGGGTTGAAGATACGCCTAGAATCGGCCCCTTGAGCATTCCTATGCGCGGCGAAATCAATGGTACCAATTCCCTTCAATCGTACAGAGAATGGAGAGAGAATTTAAACCCAGTCCGCACTGCATCGCAAGGCTCTATCTGCATTGCCATCCCAACTCGGGAAGAAGATACATTTATGATAAGAAGGATGATGGACGAGAACCGACTTCCCATCAGGGACTATCCTTCTGTACGGCATCCACCTATCATCAGCCACGTGCGTTCTCGAAGCACTCTAGGTATCAGAGAAAATCGTGACAAAGAGGATCACCGTCGCCATTTCTCTGGCGATTCTGTGTACTCGGATAGTGACTATAGTGCCGCAACGCCCTTTAACCAAGGACCGAGCATCGGCAGATCCGCTACGATGAATGAGGTTCCCCGTCGCGACCGCCGATTCTCGCGTGGCTCTGAGTCTAAGACAGGTCAGAACGGTGCGACGGCAAATGCTACAGTGGCAAGAATGGAGGTGGCGATACCCGTTTCGCCATTCTCACCACTGACCCCGTTCATCATGAGGGCGACCGGTGCTCCAGCCGGTACCGAAAAAGGGTCGAAGACGCTATTTGGAGAGCATGGTTGGCTGGAAGACACGGCAACATCAGGTGCGAAGAAGCCCAAAATGGAGAAGACAGTGGGATTCATGGAGAGCCTGAAGCGAAAGGCTCGCGAAATCGTAAGACACGTTATCTTTTAGCTTGATTTTACTATCATGGGAATGTTTATAAAGCTGACTTCTATCTTCTCCGTTGTAGGCCGACAGCACATCATTTAAGCCAATCCGCAACATCAGAACTAGCGCCGTCAGCCACGTTAGCATTTCTCTCGACGCCCGTGAGCAAAGTCTACTGTATTGTGAGCTCGAGTATAACCTCAATAATGCGCTCGACGCTTACTTCAAAGCGCAACTTAACAGCGGTCGTCTAGAAGCTAGTAAGCTAAGCCGTGTGGCTGATACATGGGCACAGAAGGGCCGCCCCAAGGTTATTGGGTTCCGCTATGACCTTGAAACGCAGGTCGACCTAATCACGGCGCATGTCAACGACTTCCGATTCTATGGACCGGTACAAGCGGAGGGCCCAGTGGCCATCGCAGGTCTTCTGCACGCTATGAAAACGAACGCAAGATACATGCGGATTCGTACGTTTTGTCAACCGGATAGCGTCATCGCGAAACACGTCCTCGACTCCCAGAGCTTCTTACGACTTCTCGGCTCCCCGGAGTCCCTTCAAAGACCGCTAGAAGAAGTAGCACAGTTTTTCAAGGTTGCTGTTGAGAGACGCAAAGCTATGACCGAGGCGCCGGCTGGCCGTATCGTCAGCAATAGCAGTGGTCGAGTGATCAGCAACGGTAGCGGGCAGCATGTCCGTTTCCAAGACGACAGCGAACGACACCGCCCCTGTGCGGAGATGCCGGATCCCAGTAAGTCGCGTTCCAATGAGAGAGGTCAAAACAATGGAAGTACGAATTCTCAAGTTGTGAAGCCACAAAATGAGAATCGGGGTTTAAACCACCAGGTTTGATTCAGTGGCGACGCCGAGGCCACGAAAACCGCACGAAAAGCGATGAGACTACTCGAGAGAGGTCTTGTTCTTGCCATCACCCGTAATTTGGACAAGAATGACACGGCGCAGAACGGCGCATTCCGGACTATACTCTTTTTCCTGCCATTTCGACGTTCTACTTCAACCTTATAAGTTCTCGACTCGAAAAGCCCCAATGACTAGAATTCTAGTTGGGGATGTTTTTTTCCTTTTTTTTGGCCAATCCACTCCCCCCGGCCATGCCCTTCGTGTCTCCTTCCAAGCGGCATATTACGCCTAAGCTGGCTTGATTAGTTTCTTGCCATTTTCATCCGATGAAAAGATATGCTTGGCCACTGATGTATCGGGCCCGACAACGAGCGCTGTACTAGGTGTTAACTTGTTCATCTATGGATGGGTTAATTTGGTGAGAATTGGACTGTCCGGCTTGTTTTACTACTTTGCTTTCCCCCTTGCCTATTCTGTCCAGGCTATAGCCATTCACAAGTCACTTCATCGACAAGCAAGTAATGAAGAAAATCGGCTTTGTTCCTACTGCTCCTATACCAACCCCCCATCTCGTCGTGTTCCGTCTTTCCCCATTTAATGGATAAAAACTGTTCAGAGTGGGGTTTAGACGGACTCGATTCGGCGTATTTTGCATTGTTTCACGATAACCACATAAAGACCGGTAGTTTGAGTGGGCCGAAAGGACTGTGGTATCTTTGAAGCAGGCAGAGTGTGTAATGAAAAAAAGGGGGCGTGGGATTTTTTATGATTGTTCTGTCGTGCACAAGGGTAATGAATGCGACGTGGAAATCAGACGGGAAAGCCTGTTAGACTAGGATTGGCATGACCAGGAGTCATTGTCTGATATACTGATTCATTGGCCACCTACTTTGATAGTATTTGACTGTTACTAAGTCATTAGTGATGCGTTCTCGTAATACTTGCAACAGTGTTATACGTGATAGTTAGTAATAGGCGACTTCAAATATACTTAGCTGGAGGAGGTTTACTCGAGGATATCGACAACACTGGAATGTTAGGTGCCCTATCATAGTTGGCTATGGATCGCCCCGATGACTAGACGTAGCCACTAGAGCGGAATGCTGCGGGATGGGGTGCTGATGACCCGTGTCGAGTTGGAGTAGATTTGCGCTTCGCATGGTTTAGCCTCGGTACTCCGTACATAGGCTACTGCATACATGTAGGTACCTACTATTTATTGTATATTGTACGGAGGTCCCGACCAAAATTAACTGTTGGGCTTGGCACTTGCTTACAGTGCGACTACACAGGCCACCCTCCTACTTAGCTACATGCCAAGTAATTATATTACCTAAATTAAGTATAGATTTAACTAAAGATTAAACTTTTATAAGTTTTACCTATATACTTTTAATATTAGTAATTTATATATAAAGCTTTATTTAAAGCATAATAATTTAATTAAATTATTTTTATTAAAACTTAAATTATAAGCTTTAAGCTTTAATTTAATATTATAACTATTATATTAAATATTTATTATTATATAAAATTTATAATTATTATTTATATTAATAATAATATAGCTAAAAAACTTATTTTTTTTATATTAAAAAGTTATTATTATTTATAAATTAAATAATTTTTTATATATTTTATATTATAAATTATTTATAATATAAATTATTATATTTATAAATATTATATAAAAACTATATAGTTTTAAATATATAGTTATTTTAATATTTAATAAAAAAACTAACTAATAATAATAAAAGCTAACTATTTTATTTAAGTAAGCTTTATTTTAAACTTATTATTTAAAGCTAGCTATTTTAAATTAAATAATAATTAAATTAATTAAATTAATTAAATTAATTAAATAAAATTAAAAAATAATTAAAAAAATAAAGTAAATAATAAAAATTTTATAAATAATATAATTAAATAAAAGGTTTATTTATATAATAAATAAAACTTATTAAAAGGTTTATTATTTTTACTACTTAAAAAGTAGTTAAAATAATAAAACCTTTTTTTATTATAAATATATTTATTACTTTTATAATATTTTATTAAATAGTGTAGTAAATATATAATTATATTTAGCAATTTTATTTTAGTTTATAATTAATTATCTTTTTATATTAGCAATATTAAACGTTTAGTTAGCTTGTTAGCAGCTATGCTTAAAAAACTAATATACTTTAAAATATTAAGTTAATTTATTAATAACTTATAACTTAATAATAATATTAATTATATTAACACTATAAAAATTAGCTTGTTAGCAATTTAAATAAAATTAATTTAATTTTAGTATTTTTTAACGCTATTATTTTTTATTTATATTTATATTATAAATGCTTATAGCTAAAAAATATAAATTTAGCTAAGTTAAATTATATTTAATTTTATATTTATTTAAATAATATGTTACTTTTTATTTAATTATATTTAACTAAAGTTAACGTTTATAATATTATAAATAATATTTTTTTAGGTTTTTATTAGCTTTATAATATAAAGTATAAATTATATAATTAAACTTAGTTTTTTAAATTATTATATTTAATTTTATTTTATATTACTTATATAACTTATTATAACTTTAACTTTATAATTTTATGCTTATTTTAACTGCTTTATATAAATAAAATTTTTTTATATATATAAGGTTATTAAATTAATAGCTGATAAGCGCGCCTTAGGGTGTAGGTAGAAAGTAATATATTAGTATAAGATATAAATGTAAAAGGAAAAGAGCTAAGATTTAAAATCTTAGCAAAAGCATGCCTTTATAGGCTTATATAGCAGCTGCTTAGCAGATGCTAGGATTTAGCTGCGCACGTGCTTATGCAGGCAATTTAGATACTTTCCCTGCAAGGTTATATTAAATTACTACCTACGCAAAAAGCCTGCTATTTTTAGCAGTTATTTAATTTTATTTAATTATATATTTTATTTTAATTGTATATTTTATTTTTAATTATATATTTTATTTTAAGCATTTTTTTGCGGTTTTTTGTAACTTTTTTTTTCTTTATAAGGCTTAAATTTTAACTTGATTAGTTAAGCCTAAATCTTTTTTTTAGTTTTAGTTTTTTAAGGTTTTCTTTTTTAAGAAGTTATTTTAATGTTAAAATTAATTTTTAGATAGGATTTATATTTGTTTTAATATTTTATAATTAAGTTTTTACTATAGTATAGCTGCTATTTTATTTTTTATTTGTTATATTTATGTCTTTATTTTTTTTATTTAATTAAATAGTTAAAGCTAGTATGCTTTTAGTTAAGTTAGTATTAAAGTATAGTTTTAACTTTATATACTTTGCTTTTTTTGTTAGAGTTGCTTTATTTAGCTTTTATTAGCTTTAAAAGCAACGCAAAACAAATAAAAAAGTTTTTATTTTTAAGTGCTAGGCTAAAGTATTAAATTAATATAACGGAATAAATAGTAAAATCGTTAAGAAAGTTTAGTTTATATGCTAAGTTATTAACTTTTTGTTTAATTGTTTAAGGCTTAAATTGTTGCTGCAAGTATTTTTGCAAAGGTTTTTCTAATAAGTGGTATTTTTTATAGAGACGCAAGTATACTTAGTTGCTAAAGTTAAACTTAATTTTATAGTGCTTAATATTATACTGTTGTTTTATAGCTGCTTTAGCAAAATCTATAGCTAAGTAAGCGTTTTGCTTTAAGTAATCCTTAAGAAATTAAATATTTTTAAACTTTTTAAGTTGCATATTAAATAGTATTTTTATTGCTTTTAGTAGTTTAAATTTAAATAGCTGCTTATATAGCATAAATAAAGTTGTTTTAAAATAAGCTATGTTTAAGTTTTATTATAAAGATAGTATAATGTTTACTTAGATAACGTTAGGTTTTATAAAGTTATAAAATTAAAGAGCAATTTTAACTGTTTAATTTTTGCGCTTAAAAAGGCTATTTTTTTGCAGGTAATATGCTATAGTTATTAAAAGTTTTATGCTTAATGTTTGCTATATGCCCTACTAAAACTTTAATATAAACTTTTTATTTTAATTAGAAATAATATTTTTAAGTATATTTTAATTATTTAATAGTAACTGCTTTATTATTATAGTTGCTTATTTTGCTACTATATATTGTTTGTTTTTAAGTAGCAGAAAAGTTTGTTTTAAAGCAAGGCAAATAACTATTATTATTATATTATAAGTATTAAAGTAAGGTTTTAAACTACTTAATTGCTATAAGGTATTAATTAATAAAACTAAAAAAAGTTTAAAAATAAAGTTAATAGCTATTATTTGCATAAAAAAGTAGTTTTTAAAATATATTAAATATATACTGCTAATTAATTGCTGCTTATTTATTTAATTAAAGTTATATATACTATAATATTTAATATACTTTTTTGCTAGCTATATTTTATTAGCAATTATATATAGTTTTAAAGCTTTAAACATACGTTTAATTTTATAATAATGTTTTTTATTATAAGCTTATGCTAGCATAGTTTTTACTATATTATAAAGCATATAAAGCTATTGCACTTTATTATAGGTATTATAAATTAGCTTGTTAAAAATAAGCTTAAATAGGTAGCTTTATTTAAAAAAAGTAGTAATGTTTCTTTTAGCTTTACTTATAGCATTTTTTATGTTTTTTAAAATGCAAGCATATTTAGTATTTTTTTTATATGCTTAATAAAAGCTTTATAATATAAAATTGTTTATTATTGCTTTTATAATATTTTTTACTAAATTTGCTTTATTTTAAATAGTATTTAAAGTAGCTAGTTTATTTAATCTAGTTATTTTACCGTTTAGCCTTACCGTATTAATAACTGTTTGTAAGCAATTAAAAGCATTTAGTATATAATTTAATTGTTTAAGGAGGTAATAAACGCATAACCTATACTTAGATAAATAAACAGAAAAGCTAATTAAGCGCTTATTATATCTATTAGTTGCAAATATATTTAAGGTAGTTTAATTAATTATTTTTTTTGTTATAAAATAGTTTGTTAATATAATTACTAGTTGCTTATTAAAGTAAATAACTGTTTATAGCTTTTTTATAGTTTAAACTAAACATATAACTTTTAATTTAAAAGGCTTATATTATATTTTTGCTTTAGATAAAAAATAACTAAAATATATTATAGGTAAAATGTTTATATAGCGTATAGGTTTACTAAGTGTTTAATTATACTTTAGCTTAAAGTAAAATATTATTATGCTAAAACCTTTTTTTAAAGAGCTATTTACTTGAATAAACAATTTTTATGCAAGGTTATAATAGTATACTGTTGTTTTTTTATATATTACGTTTTATATAGCCTTAAAAAAAGCTATTTTAGCTATTATTAGCGTGTAGTATATGGATTAAATATATGCTTAATGCTTGTTTAGCTTTTTATTTTTTATTTGATTTTACTTTTAGCTTTTAGCAAAAAGCGCTAACTTTTGCTGTTAAAAAGGTTTAATTAGCTTAGCATAATAAGGAATAAGATTGCAAAAAAAGCTAAAAGCACTTATAAATTGTTTAAAGGACTTAAGCTAGTTAGAAAATAATAGCTTATAAAAGGCTTTAATATAACTTTTTATAGTAGCTAAACTAAATATATTTATGCAAAAGCTTAATAAGTTAACAAATAGGTAGCTAATAAATAATTTAGTTAGGAATATTATAATATTATGTTTTTTAAAAAGCTTAAATATAGCGTGCAAGTGTTTTTTATGCTGCTTTTTATTATTAGAGAAAATTATAATATTATTAATAAAGGCGCAATAATAATTTTTATAGTTTTAAAGCAGTCTGTTTATAAATTTTTATATGTAAGCTAAAGTATTATAAAATCTTATTATAGTTATTTAGTATTTTTTTATGCTATAAGGTAATATAATTGTAAATCTGTTGTAATAATTAAGGTATATTAAAAACTAATAAAAAAAAAGCGTAGTATTAACTATAGTTATATAATGTTTTCTTTATAGTAATGCAATTACTTTTGCTTGCAAAGGTAAAAGGTAATTATTTAATACTGCAACTTTATTAATATTATATATATTTACAACTACTTAGCTTTTTTGTTTTATTACTTCTAAGGTTTTAAATGTGTAGTTAAAAATATTACGCTAGGCAATAAATACTAAATATGTAAATAAAGTTAGGTTGTTTATTTAATTTATTTTTCTTTGCTTATATAATATATTGTTTTAGTTATTAAAAACAATTATGTTTTTGCAACTAAAGAGGTATATATAACTATTTAGCTTAGCGTTTTAGTTTTGCTAGCTATTTACTAAAAGGATTTTTATTTGCTAGTTAACTAGTATGTTTACTATACTTTTATTTTTTTAAATATTAAATAACTTAGCTATTTCTTAGAATTTTTTAGCTAAAAACGCTTGTTTTGCATATATATAAATGCTTAATCTTATAATAATTTTAAGAAAGTCTTATAGCTTTTTAATACTTAAAGCTAATTAAACGTTAAAAATTTTAAGTTAAAGCTTTTCTTTAAGCAGTAAAAGCTTAATATAACTAGTTTTATTTGCTTTATTAATTATTTTTCCTATTTAGTTAGTAAGTAGTGTTTTAAATAAAAATATAGCTAGGTTTTTTATAGCTAAATCGGCAATTTTATTAAAGGTTAGCATATTTATAGGCAGAGTTAAGTTTGTTGCTATAGCTATAGCTGCTAAAGTTAGGTTAAATTTATTGCTTATGCATATAAACACTATTACTTTGCTTAATAGTTTGTAATTTTTAGGTAATTTATGCGCTTTAAAAACTTTTAATTAAAGTAAAGCATTTTTAGTAAAGGTTAATATTATATTAGTAAAAGGGTTAATGCTTAAAGTAGCTAAAGTTAAAGGACTACTTATAAGACTAATAAACGCTGCAAAAGAAAGTGCTTTAAGCGCTTTTTTTAAAAAGATATTAAAATGTTTAAAGTTTTTGTTTTCTTAAATCTAACTTAATTTAGTACTTTTTTTAATTGTAACTTAATTAGGTATAACATTCTAAAGTAATACTACGCGTAGTATTTTTGCGTTAACTAAAGTATTTATTACTAAAGGAATATTTTCTAACGCTATAAAGCAGAAGTTGCAGTTTATTAGTAAGGCTTTATAGTTTATTTTTATAAAAGCTAACTTATTGCTTTTAAGGCTAATCTTTTTCTAGCTTGTTACTTTTTAAACATACTTATGTCCTTATGCTAATGCTTAAAATTTTACTTAAAAGTTTTTTAAAGTAAAAAACGTAATAATGCTTATATTAAAGTTAATGTTAGCTTTATATAGCACTAGGAAATTATTAGCTAAAATAGCGCTAGCTGCTAATTTATTAATAATATATGCTTTTTTTTTAAATATTTATAGTATTAGGTTGCTAAAGGCATTAGTTCTTTTATAATAAAACTTAAATATAGCTTTTTCTTTACAGTTAATTATTTTAAAGCTTAGTTTTTTAGCTTAATAGTTATATTTTTTAATAGTATGTTCTAGCTTGCTAAAAACGCTTTTAAAAATATATAAATTTTTTAACCTTAGGTTGCTATATACTTTTATATCTTCTTTTGTTTTAAAGCCTTTAATCTAAAATTAAAAGTATAAATACTAAAAGTATTTAAAGTCCTTTTTAATATTATATAAAAGTGCTGTTTTAACTTTAAGTTTAGCATTTAATACTTTACTTTATTTAGATTAAGTTTTTTTAAGCTTTTAAGACTTTTTAAGGTTTGCTTTTTATGTTTAGCAGAATATTATTGCTGCTTTTTTTATAGTTTTTTTTAACGCAAAAAAGCACTGCACTAAATGCTTAAATAGCTAATTGCAAAAGGTAAACAAGGTGTTATAATAACTGCAAGTTTTTTTTCTAGCATTTAAAAAAGATTAGGTTGTAAAGGCTATAAAGCTAATTAACTTTTCTAGCTTTATGCTTAACTTATATTTATAAAAGTAAGTATTTTAAGCTTTTTATAAGTTAAAAATATTATAGCACTAATAGTAAGTGCAGTTAAAGTTAAATATATAGCATGTTTTAGCTATATAGTATGCTTGCTTATTTCTTAATAAATAGTAGTTAAATTTTATAGCTATAAAATAAACGTTTAGCATACGGTTATTTTTTTTATTATAACTGTTATTTTAATAATTATTATTGCTATAATTGCAACTTATGTTTTATTTATTAAAGCTGCATTAATTTTATTAACAATTTTTATTTCTGTTATCTTGCTTGTTTTAGCTGTTATTTTATTAGAAATAATTAGATGCTTTATTTTAACTGTTATTTTTGTTTTAGTTTTAGTTATTTAAGCAGTTATAAGATAGGCAATAATTATTATATAAAAAGCAGTATATATTGCTTGTTTGCTAATTATAGTTGCTTTGCTAATTGTTTTAATAGCTATATTAATTGCTTTAGTAGCTATGCTAATTGCTTTAATAGTTATAATTAAACGATTAGTTTTTAGACTTATTTTTTTAATAATTACTTTAGTAGCTTTTTCTATAGTTACTTTAATAGCTGTAATTATTATATTAATTTTCCGACAGCAAATTATATAGCCTAAAAAAGCATGCAAAGCATATAAATAAGCTTAAGGTATTAAGGTATTTAGTAGTTAACTTATTACTTAAACACTTGTTAGCTAAGTCTTAAAGGTTTTTGCAAATTTATTTAATTTTTTATATATATAACTTTAATATTTATTTAAATTAAAGTAGCTTTAAAAACTACTTAAGTTTAAGTTTTATGCTATTTTTAATTTAAGTTATTATGCCTTGCTAATTTTTATTATTTTTTCTAAGAATTTTTATAGCTTGTATATATTTAAGCTTTTTTTAAATATACTAAGGTATAGCATGCTTATTATAGTAAATATTAAATAACGTAAGCTCTTTTTTGCTAAAGCATTTAATAGCTATACTTATATTTATAGCAAACTGTTTTTTAAGTACTTTTATAATGCTTTGTAATTTTTGTTTGTTTATTTTTGCTTTTTTTATTAAGGTAATTTTATTATTCTATTATAACAGGGCTAGCTTTATTAAAAGGATTAAAAATATAAAAACTATTTGTTTTTTATTTATATATTTTATTTTTAAATTAAATTTAAAAAAGTTTAATTAGTCTAAAAATAAGTATATATTAGTAAATATTATGTTTTTTCTTTTAGTAATAATACCTAAGTTTTTTAGGTTATTATAAAAAGGGTTAAAAGTGCTAACTTTTTTATGTTTTAGTTTGCTAGGTTTACTATGTTTAGCATAATTATTTAAAGTATTACGTTTTAAGGATTTATTATAAGACTTATTATTTAAATTTAATAAGCTGCTTAAACTAAAACTATTGCTTAAGCTAAAGTAACATAATTATTTTTATATACTTTAAGATTATATTAGTTTGCTACTGCTTTATAGCTATATATTATATTGCAATGCTAGTTATTTTATATTAGTTTGATTTTTATTGTTAGTTATATTTTTGCTAGTTTTAAATACTTGCATTTTTTTAACTACTTTTAAAATAAAGTTTATTTGCTAGTTATGCTTGCTTGTTTGCTTAAGCTGTTTTTGCAATAGGTTAGTAATATTAGTTATATTACTATTTATTTTAATAACTTTTTTATTTACGTGCTTAATAGCTGCTTTAGTTTTTTTGCTTTAGCAATATAAAAACTTAATTATTTTTTAGTTAACTTTAAACTTTTTAGGTATTTTACCTTTTAGTTTTATAGTAGTACTAAGTTTAAAAGGTAAGGTTGCTTATAATTTAGTTACTAGTTTGCTTAAAAGCAAAAGTTAAATAAAAAGGTGCTAAAACCTAAAGGCTTTTGCATTAGCTATTGCAAGGTACGCTTATTAATTATACATTAAAAATAATACAGGGTGAACTATAAATAAATAATAAAATAAGATAATTTAAATATTTGTGCTAAATATATAGCTAAAAAGATAATTTATAACGTTTATAGCATAAGATATAAAAGTGCTTTATTTAGCTTACTTTATACTAAAGGTTGCTTTTTAACTTTAGCTAATATATCCTTACGTTTATACTAATAATAACAAGCTAGCTAAAGCTTATGCTTTTATTACTTAGCTAACGCAAAAAATATATTATACTGCAGTATAAAACTAGCTTGCAACTATTTTAAATTAAACAGGAAGTATAAATTATGTTAAGGTTTTTAAAAGGGAAGATAGTTCTTTAAGAAAAAGTCTTGCAACAAGAAGATTTTTGCAATAAAATAATAGTTTAGTTTAAAAGACTAAAATAAAATAATATAGTTTTTATAACAAAACTTAAATAGGTAGCACTACTTTAATAAGCGCGCTTTAAGATATAAATAAAAAGTAGTATATTAATATAAAATATAAATATAAAAAGGAAAAAGCTAAGATTTAAAATCTTAGCAAAAGCATGCTTTTATAGGCTTGTATAGCAGCTGCTTAGCAAATGCTAGGATTTAGCTGCGCACGTGCCTATGCAAGCAATTTAAATACTCCCTCTGCAAGGTTATATTAATAGCTTATATTATTTTATTTTATTTTATTTAATTTATAAAAAAAAGTTTTATTTTATAATTTTATTTAATTTATAAAAAAAACACCTTTTTTATAAACAAACTATATTTTACTTATAAACTTTATTATTTATAAATTATATTTACTTGCTATTAATAACTTTATTATATTAAGTAATAGTTAATAAAATAAACTAAAATTATTAATTTTTAAGTTTTAAACTTTATTATTAATTAAAAATTTTATATTTAAATTAATTAAAGCTAAAAAGATTTTTGCTTTTAAATTATAGTTTAAACTTAAATTAAATTTTAACTTTTTTACTAAACTATTTATTTTAATTAAACTTTAAACATTTATTAATATGTTAAGCTATTAACTATTAACGCTTTAAATGCTTAATTTATTTATGTTATTATTAATATAACTATTAATAAGCTTAATTTTAACGCTAAAAAAACTAACATTAATAATATTATATATTTAATAAGATATTATCACTATAAGCGCTTTTTTATTTATTTTATTTAAGTTAAAAATAAATAAAAGTTAAATGCTACCTTTTAAACAAATAATAAACAATAAAAAAACTTAAAACTAGGTTTTATAAAAATTAGCATAATAAAACAAGCAAATATAAACTTTAGCTTATAATATTAACTATATAATAGCTAATGCTACTAATAAAAAAAAAGTTAAAAAATTAAGGTAGTTTATAAAAACAGTTAATAACGTAGTTTTTAAAATAAATAAAATAGTCGATTATATTTATAGTAAAATAATATAAAACTAAAACAAAAAAAGTAAAAAACTAAAAGTATAAATAACTTACTTTTTATAAATAACTTATATTTAAACGCTTTTAATATATTATTTTACTTTTATTTAATTATAATTAATACTTTTATATGCTTTAATTTTATAAAAAAACTTAAACTTTAGTAAAAGATTTATATAAAACTAATATTAAGCAGCTAATAATATTATAAAAAATATTTTTTATAATTACTTTATTATTTTATTAAATAAAAAAAAAGAACTATTAATTACTATAGTTTTAACATTTATATTAAAAACTTTTAAACTGCTAATAATTTAGCTTTTTATATTTATAGCGTTTAGTTAAACCTTATAGTTATAGCTAGCTTTTATAAAGGTTTTTAAAGGACTTATATAAGACCTACTTATATAAAACCTTTTGCAAGACTTACTTTACATATATATATAATAACCGATAATTTTATAAACCTTTAAACTTTTTCTTTTTTTTTTTTTATTTTTAAATTAATATATACACTTAAATATTTAAACTAAAAGCCTTGCCTTTTTAAAGGACTCTTTTTATAATAATCTAAAGATTATTTTATCTTGCTAAAAAGCTTTATATTTTAATTAATTAATTAATTTAATTAGTTGCTATTATTTAGCTTGCTATATCTTAAATTTTATTTAATTAATGCTAAAGCTAAAATTAAACTAATTAAACCTTATACCTTATATTTTGCTTTAAAAACTTTTGTTTTCTTTTTACTTGTTTTACTATTTAATATATAACCTGTTTAAAAAAAAATCTATTAAACTTATACTTATATTTATAGCTTAAAATAACGATAAACTAATAGCTAAAAAATAAGCTTAAGCGTAAGCTTATAAAAAAGTTACCTTTAATTTAAGCAATGTTATAAAATCTTATGTAAAAGCTAAAAAGTTTACTAAAAATATAAATATAAAAAAATGCTATTATTGCTTTTTTTTAATTAAAACAACTTTATTATACACTGCTAGTTATAATAGCAAAGATAAAAATATTAACACAATAGTATAGGGGTGTCTTACAGGCAAAGCCTATATAGGATATACCTATACTAGTTTTTATAGCCTAGCGGCTATAACAACTGTGTTACCTAGCAATAGCTGTAGCACTAGGGTATATAAAAGAATTTTATAGGCAAAGCTTATAAGAATTCCTTTCTTTTCTTTATATCTACGATATTATAAAATTACCTTAAGATATACTTTTTAAAGTAGTGCTTTTGCATAGTTTTATTGTAAAAACTAATTGATTTTATTAAGCTTTATAGCTTTTTTTATTTACTTTATCTTATTTTTTACTTATACTTTTAGGTTAAATAATTAACTTTTAAGTTATATCGACTTTAGCATGCAGACTATTTTTTAGCGCGCTTGCACTAAGAAGTGATTAACGTGCTACCTAAACTTAAACCTAATTAAAGCAAGTATTTAATTACTATGTTAATATCTTTGCACTTTTTTATAAAGGCTTGCACCTTTAGGTACTTGCTTTACTTTATACTATTATATTTTAGTACTTTTAATAATAAACACAAGTAACCGTTTAAAAGCTATGCAAACGTTGCAGTTTTTTTTACTAGCACTAAACTTAAGTATATGTTAAAACATAATGAATTATTTAGGTTAAGCGATGCGTTAGCGCAATTAAAATAGGTATAAAGTATATACTTTTATTTTATCTTATATTTTATCTCGTGATTACTACGTTATAACTTAAATTATATCTTATAATTTTATTAATTAATATTATATAATTGTTTTTATGCAAAACGTTAAAAATTATATACTATTAAAGCTTTAAACGAGAAATATAAGCAAAATGTTAGCTAATATTAAAATCGACCTAGCTTATTTAACGTTACCTAGTTTTATGCTAAAAAAGCTAGGCTTTATGCTAAGCCTAGCAAAAGATATAAAACTAGCAAAAAATAAAAGCAAAGGTAAAAAAGTTGCTAGCACTTTACTTAATACTTTTAAAAATAATTGCTTACTAATAATATCTGCGCTTTTTTAGCGTCTAATAAAGATTAAAGAAAATAAAAAAATAGCTATATAGTTAGCGCATAAAATTAATAGCGTTAAATAAAATCTTAAGTTAATACAAGTTAAAAACAACAAGCAAAATGCTAGCATTAATGCTTTTTTAAAGTTTTATTATATTTAGCATTATATTTTAGAAAATATAAACTTGTTAACAGCTTTTTAATAGTAAGCAATACAAGAAACTACTTTTAGTAAAACCTTGCATACTACTAAAAATTTAGCAACAAGATTTGCTAAAAATGCTAATAAAAATAAAGTAATAATTACTAATTTTATTAGATTTAGCAGGAACCTTACTAACTTTACTAATACTTTAAGTTAACCTTTTAGTTTTAGTGTACCTATTATAGGAGTAAAAGAAAATAGTAGTAACTTTAATAGCAATAACAATAAAAGCAATCCTAATAAGTTTTATTAAAACAAACATTATAACATAAAGCAAAAGCTATATTTTAATATACTTAAAAACCTTAACCTTTTTAAAAATCTTAATAATTTTAATAACCCTAACAACTTTAACAATTTTATTAAATAAAATAAAACCTTATACTTTGCTATATCTTTTGCAAGAAGTTTTAAGCTTAAACAAGAAAATATTAGTTTATTTAATCTTAAGTATAATAACCTAAATAATATTAATGTTATTACTAAAAGATAAAACCTTATATTTATAAATGTTTTCTTATTTATTAATTGCATTAAGTTGTTTTTAAAAAAGCTTGCATTGCAGCAATTATATAAAGCGCAAATTATAAGTTTATTTTAAACGTTGCTAATAGGTCCTGTAATATCTTGGTAGAACAATAAAATAACCTTTACTACAAGGCATATATTTAGATAGCAAGGTCTTTACAAGGTAATAAAAAAACTGCAAAAGCGTTTTGCTTTAGACTTAAAGATTATTACTTAACGTTTTAAACAAGCTACTTTAATATTAGGTAACATTTAGTAAAACTAGCATAAATTACCGTAATTTATTTAACGCAAGTTATAATATGCTTAAGCTATAAGTATATTTACTGTAGATAATATTAACTAGCAAGATATTATAACTTAGATTTAAAACAGCATGTCGCTAAAGGTTAAGCAGTTTATTAAGCCTTTTTATTAAAGCTAAACGTTAAACAAATATATGCTAGTAGTAAAAAAAGCAAGAAAAAATCTTAATAACTTAGCAAAAAAGGTTGTTAATAATTAAAAGCTATTATATTATATAACTATTTTGCGTTAACTTAAGCTTTAAGCAAATAAAAGATACTATATTAAAAATTATAAAGATAATTAAACATATTTTACATTTTTAAAACAAAACTCTCTTTATAATTTTTGTTAATATTAAGCTAATAACTGTAGCTTTAGCAAAGAACGCAACAACTATTATAATAATAGATTTGCATAAAATAATTGTTTTTTTCGAGGTAATCGCAATTAATATAAAAACAATTAAAAATAGAATTGTAATAATTAGCAATATAATTAAAACGATTATAAAAAGACCTAACAAAATAATAATATAGCAAAAAAACGTTAAAAATACAACTAAAAGCGTAATACACGTTAAAATAGTCATATTTATTTTGTTAACAATTTTAAAAGGCATAAAAAAAATAATAATTAATTAAAAAACAACTATTTATAAAATAATAAAGAGTTCGATAATAAAGTTTATGCTTATTATGTTATAAACGCAATAATAATATGTTTATAATATAATAAAAAGTTTAATTTTATTGCATATAAGCTTAAGCATTATTAAGCCTGCACTAAAAACTTACTATTAAAAACAATGTTAACACCTTTACTAGTTAATTTAAGTTATTAAACCTATAAATACTATAATAAGTTGTTTCTTTCTTAAAATTGCTTATTTAAGCATTTATGCGCATATATTATAAAAGCAGCTAAAGTAATCCGTAATTTAGCAGCTGCGCTTTCTTATAAAATGCCTATAAATAAAAAGCATAAGTAAAACACAAAAAAAAAAGCGTATATAACTACAGTTAATAATAAGAACATACTAATTAAGAATGTAACTAATGTATGTGATTTTTAAAAAGATATGCAAGCTTTAGGCTATATATATTTAAAGTTTAAAGTTTAAAACATATTAAACAAGGAAGACTTACATATATATAAAGATCCTAGATTAAAAAATACTATAATTAGCAAAAAGTTTCTAAAGAAGTTTAATTACACTATTTAAACAAAGCATATAATATTAAAAAGCATTAGTAAAAAAAGTATTTATATTTAAAAGTAAGCTACTTTTATATTTTAGTTTTAAGGCATAAATAGTAAAGGCAATTTAAAGTTATTAAAATTTAAAAAAGAAGCTTAAGTTATTAACAATTACTTTAAACTAGGTTATTTATTAAAAAATAACTTTCTTATGCTTTATTACGTTATTATTTAATACGTTAATTTTAAGATTATATTTTTTAATAAAGATAACTTTGCTATACTTTTTAATGTAATTTATTAAAGAAAACCTTTTACTTATAAGATAACAAGCAAAAACAAAGTAGCTTTGCAACCTAAAAAGTTAGCATATATAGTAGTAGACTATAAGCTATTGCTAATAGATTGCAACTTTATGTTTTTTGCTACGTATTAAAACGTTATGCATATTATTTTCAATGCTAAAACTTTATACGTAGTACTAATAAAAAATACTATAAATAAAATGTTAAAGCTAAATAAAAGCGTAAAATTAAAATTAATTATAAAAAACTAAAATAATAGTTGTTATAGTATATTGTAAAAAGAAGCTATAAATGCACTTATAATCGCTGCTGCTACTAAAAAAGATATAGAAAAAGCAAAAGTGCTAGCAGGAAAATCTGCTAAAAATATAGCCTTAAATGCTAAATTTAATATAACCTTAATTGCTAACGTAGTAGCTACTAACATAATACTACAAGAAAATAAGTTTACTTTTAATAAAATAGCAAAAGTTATAAAAGCATATCTATAAAAATTTGCTATAAACATACCTATATTTAATGTAGTATATAATATTATTTAAACTGCTAAACCTTTACTAATAAATAAAACAATCTATTAAAATTAAACCTAATAACGCTAAGCAGGGACGTTAGCAACTTAAGCTAAGATTAATAACATTTTAAATCTACATGTTATTTTTTTACCTGCAAGTATTAATGTATAAAACTAAACTAAAATAGCTATAGCACTTAAGCAAGCAATAGCTAATATTAATAAAGCCTTTACTACTTAAATTAAAAATAATAATTTATATATCTTTATCTTTAAAAAGCTACCTAAGCTTAAATTATTAAAGGTTTTTACTACCTTAAAGATAAAAAAACCAACTAATTTGTTAAAGCAGATTATAAATTTAAAAATCTATATATACTTAAAGCAAGCATTAATTGCTAATATGTTTGCTAAAGTTATTAATTAAGCAAACGTTTAGGTTAACAAAAGTATAGTAAACATTCCTAAAAAAAAACAAATAAAAATTCCTTTAGTTAAAAGCTAGCAAAACTAAAAGCTAAGCTTTTAATTATATCTATTAAGTCGTAAGGATATAAAGGTTTTAAACAAGATTTATAATAACTTGCATAAAAAAAATCAGATAAAATAAGTATTAAAGCCTACACTATTTATATACCTTTTGTTTATAATATAGCATACTATGCATAGCGTGGAAAAAAGCTAAGTAGTTAATAATTTACGTAATTTTAATAAAATTGCAGTACTTAATAATTACCTGCTACTTTTTTAAGCTAATATAATTAACGCATTAAAAGGCAAGAAATTTATTATAATTATTAATACAACTAGATTTTTTTATTAGTTTAGCGTGCATTTTAACTATAAAAATAAATTTATAATTATTAGTTTAAAAAGCTTAAAACGTTTTAAAGTAGCGTTAATAAGCTTTTAAAATATACTAGTATATATATAAAGGTTTATAGATAAGCTATTATATAATTATAATTATTACTACAAAGCGTTTATTAATAATATATGTATATTTTTTAATACTATTAAAGAGCATGCAAAGCATTTAACTAAAATGTTTGCGTTATTTAAAAGCAAAAATATTGCAATTAACCTAAAAAAGTCTTTTATTAGGTATTTTTTTATTAAGTTGCTTAGATTTTAAGTAGATAGTCTTAAAATAGCTACAAATAAAAACAAGTTAAAGGTATTTTGCAACTTAGCATTCCTACGTTAACTAAAGGCTTTTAAGCAATATATTAGTGCAATTAAATTTCTATAAAGACTAATTTTATACTATGCTCGTTTAATTAAGCTGTTATAGCAGCGCAAGATATTATTGTTAGCAATAAAACATAAGGAAAAACAAGTAGCTAGCTTTAGCAAGCGCTAAGTATATGTATAGTCTACATACTTTAAGCTTAATGCAGCTAAAATAGCTTTGTTTTAGGCTATATAAGATGCAATCTGCAAGGAGACATTAATATATTATTATAACCTTAATAAAAGGTTGTTTTTGCAAGTAAATAGCTTAAAAAAGCGTAGCTTTAGCGCTATAGTTTTTTATCTCTAGCTAAATGCTAAATAGCATTTAAGCAAAGTAATATCGTTAACAAACGTTTAGCTAGTTATGTTTTTAAGCAAAAGTTTAACTTAGCTAAAATTACGCTATAGTTTATTAAAGCTAAAAGTAGCATGCTTAGTTTAGGCTGTTAAAAAGTTGCATATAGTTATTAATTTAAGTAAAAACTTAGTTATAGTTTTAACTAATTATTTTGCAATAAAAAAGATTATAAATAAAATTATATTAAATAGCTTTGTAATAAATTGCTGCAACATTTAGTTAATTAATGCTTTAGTATACTTAAACTAATATAGCTTACAAGTATTTTATTTGCTAAAACGCTTTAATTTAGTTCTTAATGCGCTAAGCTAATTAAAGATAGTTATAAATGTAATTAGCGCTAAAACTAGTAAGCTAAAGCGTAATAACAAGCTAAACACATTAAATATAATCTAGCATACTACTAAAGTAGTTATAAATAAAAAGCTAGTTAACAAGTTTAAAAAAGCATATAAGTTTAACCTAAAGTTTATTATTATTCTTTAAAAACTTTAAACTAATAAAAACATTAATTTTTTTTTAAAGCCTAGCTATTTTTTTAAGGTCTGCAAAAGTTTAGTGTATAATATATACTAAAGTAAAAGATATCTTTATGTTTTACATAAAATAATAAAAGATATACTTGCAATTGCATATAATAATAAACATTACTTTAAAGTAAAGCATATGTTATAAAACTTAAATCTATACTAAATATACTAAAAAACGTATTTAGTTAAAAAATATATTAAGCACTGCTATAAATGCAACCTTAACTAAACTAATAAATAACATTTAGTTAGCAACATATATTTAATCTAACTATAAAACCTTTAACTAATATATATTATTATAATTGATTTTATTTTATTATTACTTAAAGTAAAGTTAATTAGTATACTTTAGCAGCTAAGTAGTAGCAAAAACTACTTTTTAGAATATAATTAATTAATAACTGTTTTATATTATATGTTTAAGCAAATATTACTAATCTTTAGTTATAAAAAATATATAGCTAAAAAATAAGGAATAGCACTAACTAAGTAACTACTTTTATTTAATTAAAAAATTCTAAAAGAAATTATTTTAAATAAAAATAAGAAATTTACCTTAGAAGTTTAAAAAGGTATTTAAAAAGCTTTTAATATTAAACTTTTAATAAGCACTGCTTATTACCTGCAAACAAATAGTTTGTTTAAACGTAAAAACTAAACAGTAAAAATAGCTTTTCGCTATTATAATTTTATTAATTTAAAATTATGTTAGCTTAATATTATTTTTTCTTTATAATAAAACTTTAACGCAGCATACTTAAAGGCTATTTATTTTTTACTTTATAAGCAGCTATTTAGTTTTAAACTTTTTAAAGCATTAAAAGCATTAACTAATACTTAATTAAAGTTAATTAATATTAAGCAATTTAAAGATATAAGATTTTTTTAAGAATACCTTTGTTATAATGCAAATTTAGCTATAGACTTTATAGCTATGCAAGCTAAACAATACTATAACAGTAAACACAAAAGCATAAAGTTTAAAGTTAGTAATAAAGTTTACCTTAAGTTATATTTAAGTTATTATTTACTTAAAAAACTATTACGCAAATATTTACAGTAAATGTTTAAGCCGTTTAAAATTAAACAACAAGTTAAAACTTTAGCCTATAAATTAAACTTACCTTCTAATTATATTATACACCTTATTATTTCTATTATATACTTATAGCTAACGCTAGATAGTAATAATCCTTTTAATAAGTATATTCTTTTACTTAGTTTTATAAAAGCAGATTAAAATAGTAAAAAAAATCTTTATAAAGTAAAAATCCTGCTTAAGCATTAAGTAACTTAAAGTAAGATAAATTATTTAGTTAAGTAAAAAAGGTAAGGTTACTAATATAACTAATAGATAATAAAAGGTTAATTAAATAATAGTTAAAAATTAATTAAAAAGTATTAGGAATAAAATAATAAAAGACTATTTAAAGGTAAAAAAAGGCTAAAAAGAGCATAAATGTAATTAAATAACAGCTAAAGACAGCTAGTTCTTTTTATAAGGCGGCAATTTAACATAACAGTATAGGGGTGTCTTATAGGCAAAGCTTGTGTAAGATATACCTACACTAGTTCTTATAGCCTAGCAGCTATAATAACTATGTTACCTAGCAATAGCTATAGCACTAAGGTATATAAAAGAATTTTATAAGCAGAGCCTATAAAAATTCCTTTTTTTCCTTTACATTTATAATATTATAAAATTACCTTAAGATACACTTTTTAAATATACTTAAAAACTTTAAAGTATTTTATTATAATTATATTAAGTTAGCTATTAATTACTTAAACTTTAAATAGCTTTATAACCTTTTAAAAATAAATAATATTTATAAGGAAATAATAGGTTTTATAACTACTTTAATAAAAATAGCTTAGCATAAAGTAAATAGCTAATATTATATTAAGTTTTACTTTTTTTTTGCTATAAAAAAAAAACGTAAAAGATTTTTTGCTTTTAAAGGCCTAATAACTAAAAAGGCTTTTTATAAAGCCTATTCTACTAACTAATTAGCGCTTTACTAAAAAATAAAACTATAATCTTTAATAGCAAAAGCTTAAGATTTTAAAGCTTAAAGGCTTTATAAAACTACATTTATAATAAATTTTTTAATTAAAGTCTTTATAAACTTTTTAAATAAGGTTTACTAAAAAGGTAATAAATAAATAAACACTATAAGTGCATAGCTAAAAAAAATCTATAAAAAGCTTAAGATTAAAAAAACTAAGTTAAATAAATTTAATTAACTTATATTAAACTTTATAGCTTAATAATATAAAGCTACTTTTAAATTAACCTTTAGTATTAGCAGCACTAAAAAATTAGCAAAAGTTAAAATATTTACTTTTTTTAATAATACTATTAAAGATAAAATAAACTTTAAAGTTTAATATTACATTTAAATAAACTGCTTTAAAACTAATAACAACTAGTTTTTTTTAAATAAAGCTAAAATAATAAATATAAAATCCTATTTAAGCAGCTTAGTTATAAACTACTTATAATTTTACTTAAGCGCAAATTACTTAAAGCAGATTATTACCTTTATAAAACTAATAGATTACTTAAAAAAGTAGTATTTTAACTTAAACAAGAAATAAAAAGCTAAAGCTAAATTTAAAGCTTTTAAAATAAACTCTTTTGCTAAGTTTTAAGCTTTTAAAAATTTGTTTGCCTGCTTTACTAGTAAATAAATGCTTAATAAGTCCTTATAAAAAGAAAAGTTTTACTAACAACTTATTTTTTGCATTAAAAACTAAGTTATTAATAAGTTCTTTAAAAAAGACTATAAATATGCTACGTTTATTTTTTACTATAAACAGCTTGTTTATAACCTATTTAAAACTAATGCTATAACTAAATAGCAAAAGCAGTAAAACTAAAACTAAAACTAAAATTAAAACTAAAATACTACTAAAAGAAACACTAGCAGAAACTTTAGTTAAAGCAACCGCGCTAACAATTAAAACTAAAACCTAGGTTAAAAAAACATAAGTAATAACAAACCTGCCTTAAAAAAAGCATATTTTTAACTAAGCTATAATAAAATAAAAGTATTAATAAAAAAAAAATAATGCTTTAAATATTATAAAAAAGGCTACCGTACTAATAAGTGTTCTTTTAATAATTTTAAAAAAAATAATAAGAACTAAAAGACTTAGCTTACTGCTTTGTTTACCTGTTACGGTAATAATAGCAGCAAAACTAAAAATACCTTAAAGAAAAAACCTAACGTAAAAAAAAACTAATCTTAAAAACAATAAACTTTTTTTTAAAAAAACTATTAGCATTAATTGCTAGTATAAAAAATAAAAAGAACTTTTTAACTTTATTTTTAAAAAAAAACTTATTTCTTATAACTACTAAGTTAAAATTAAATAAATAAATATTTACTATATTTAATAGCCTTGTTAATATAAAAGTAAATAAATATTTTTTTATAAATATTTAATATATAAACGTAGTAATATTTAAGTTAAAACTTATAGTTATAAAAAATTTTTGCAAAAAAATAATGTTTAAGTATAATAATAGCGCTACTTTTTACTAAAAAATAAAAAAAGCTATTATAATAAACTTTTACCTATAAAGCAAAACTTTTAAAAACGTACTGCTTATAATATTTAAACTAAAGTATAATATCTTTATTAAATAAAGGTTTTTTAAAGACTATAATATTTTGCTAAATATTTAACGTAAATGTTATGTTTTCTTATTAAACTTGCCTTTAAATAATAAAAAAGAAAAACAAATATATAAAAAAAAAAAATAGCTATAAAATATTTAACATATATAAAAAATAAGCTTATTTTGCTTTTTGCTAAAACGCTAAAAAAGAAAATAGTTTATTAAACTAATACTTTTTAACCTTATAAACTATTAACAGTTAATTATTAGTTAAAAAAATTATAGAAAATAAACTATAAGTTAGCTAAAACAAAAAACAAACCTTTATACTTTAAACTATAACCTTTACTAAAAAAAACAAAATAAAAACATAATACCTAAAGCATATATAAAATATAAAAAAATAGTATTAATTAATATAAGCATAAACTAATTGCTAATATTATAGTAATTAGCACTGCTTTTTTTTTTTACATGTTATGCTATGAAAAAATAAAAAGATATATTACTTTTTTTGCTAAAATTAACGTTTATATACATAAAAAATAAAACGTTAAAGCATTTTTTAAAAAAAAAAAAGAAAAGCTAAAGCGTAAAGCCTAAAAAATAGTTCTTAAAATATACTAACTGCTACTTAAAACCTTTAGCAAAGTTAATTTTAATGTTTTAATAGTTTTACGCTTAATTAATTATTATATTAAGTTTACATTAGAAAAAAATATTGCAGATATAACTAATAATCTTTTATATTATATATTGCTTAAAAAGCTAAAGGTTGTTTATAAATATATGTTAAACAACCTTAAAAAAAGATTTATTATGCCTAAAAGCGCTTTATATGCTACTTTTATATTGCTTGCATTTAAAGCTAATAAAAGATTATATATATATATAAACTATTAAAAGATTAATGTATTAACTAAAAAAAATAAATATTTATTGCCGTTAATTAATAAAACGCTTACTTAAATCTTAAAAGTAAAAATTTTTACTAAGATTAATATATGCTAAGCGTTTTATTATATTTATATACACTTTAATAGCAAAGATTTAATAACTTTTAAAACTTAATATAAATTATTTAAATATAAAGTAGTTTTATTTAGGTTAATAAACAGGCCTGCTATTTTTTAGCGCTATATAAATAGCCTTTTAAAAGATAATTTAAATAAGTTTTATAGCGCTTATTTAAATAATATATTAATTTATTTAAATAATTTAGCTAAATATAAAATCTACGTAGTAACTATCTTTAAAAAGCTAAAAGATAATAGCTTATAAGCTAACTTAAAAAAATGTAAATTTTATATTATTAAAACTAAGTATTTAAGATTTATTATTAGTTGCAATAAACTTAAAGTTAACTTTAATAAAGTAGCAATTATATAAAATTAAAAAAAACCTACTTTATTAAAAGCAGTTTAATTATTTTTAAGGTTTTATAACTTTTATTAACATTTTATATTAAAATATAGCCGTATTATAAAACTATTATATATTTTTACTAAAAAAAACGTGCTTTTTAAGTTTAATAATATATGCTATAAAGCTTTTAATAAACTAAAAAGTTAATTAATAATAGCTTTTATATTTATATACTATTGCTTTAACTATAAAACTAAAGTAAAAACTAATACCTTAAATAATATAATAATAAAATGCTTTTCTTAAAAAAAAAATAATAGATTTTAGCACTTAGTTAGATTTTATTTTAAGATTATATATAGTTTTAAAATAAATTACCTTATTTATAATAAAAAAATGCTAGTAGTAATTAAAGCTTTTTAATATTAAAAACTAAAACTAATAGGTTTTTAATAAAAAAAGCTATTTATTATTATAATAGATTATAAAATATTAAAGTATTTTAGCATAAAATAGTAATTAAATTAGCAATAAGCTAATTAAGCTAATTTTTTTGCTTAATATTATTTTTTAATTATTTATTAATTAAGACTAGAAAATGTTATAGCTAATATAATATTATATAAAATAAAAAAGCTATGCTTTTAAAAAAGCAAGCTTAAAAACTAATAGCATATAATAATATTTAAGTTAATTAATAAAATAAATAAGTATGCACTTTTTATATGTTGTTTTAATATTAACCTTGCTATTATTATTAGCGTAACTTTTTTAACGGTGTTATTTGTTAATAAAATTTTTTAATAAAACTATAAATTGCTAAAATTAAAAATTTATAAAGCTAAAGCATGCTTTAAATAAAAAAAGGACTAAGCTATAAATAAAAGCTTTATAACCTATAAAAAACGCTTAATTGTTTTAAAAATTAACTAATTGCTTACTTATATATTAAAAAAGGTATATAAAAAAATTATTATTATATACCTTAAATAAATTAAAACCTAAAAGCTAGTTACTGCTTAATATTAGTAGCTTAAACTTATAAAAGATTATAATATTTATATTGCTAATTGCTTTAATTACTAACTAGCAAAAGTACCTTATAATAAAACCTTTAGCTTTTTATAACCTACCTTTATACTACTGCGCTTATTTTAATATATTATTATAAACTTTAAAGAAATAACTATAAACAAAAGAAAAGGAAAGTTTATTTTTGTTATTATTAACTAACTAAGTAAGTTGCTTTAGTTAATCTTTTATAAAAAAAGGAAAAATAGCGTAAGCGCTTATAATGCTATATAACTTTATTATAAAGGCCTATTTTAAATTTATAGCCTTTTTAACTAAATTAACTTTAATAAAAAACCTTAGTTTATTTTATCTTTTATAAACAAACTAGCTAAAATATTAGGTATTAAATAAAAGCTATCTTTAGTAAGACACTATAAATTAGCTAGTTAAGCAAAAATTACAATTAAATATTTTAACTAGTAACTATAACTATATTGCAATTATTTTTAAGATAATTAAGCTAAAGCGCTACCTGTAATAAACTTTGCAGCCGTTTTACTTTCTTATAAATTAACTAAAATATAATCGTATAAAGTACTATTTAAATTTTTAATGCTAACGTATTACGACTAAAAAAACCGCACTATTAACATAATAAATCTTTTACTAAAAGAATAGCTTAATTATAAAAAGGCTTAAGCAATAGCTAAAACAATAAATAACTACGTTAAAACTATATAAAAAACCTTATAACAAACTTAAAACAAAAAAATTAAAAAAAAAAAACTAATATTAATATAAGCTAGATTTTAATGTTAGCAATTAAGTGTTTATTATTAAAAAACGCTAGTTTTAAGTTATTAATAGATTATTTAATAAGCTAAACTACCTTTTAACCTATTAGCATTATAAAATAATAAAAAAAACTAGCTTTATTATATTTTAATTAAAAGTTTTTAATAGTTAGCAATTAACTAACTTTTATTATACTAACTAACTAAGAAAATATTTAAATAATCTTTTGCTTAGCTAGGCCGCTAAACAGCTAAAAGGAAAAACTATAAACCTTTTTTTTAAAGCTAAACAAAAATAAAAGGTAGAAAATATTTATATATTACGACTATACTATAAGAAATTACAATATTAGGTTAAATAAAAAAGTTAAAACTTTAATAGAAAATAATATCCTATAAGTAATTTTAAGAATTTGCTAAAATTGCTATTAGATTTTTATTATAATAACTTAAATTTAGCAAAGCTACTAAAAAGGTTAAAAAATTAATTAAAGGCAGCAAAAAAAAATAGGTTTAATAAAGCTTATTATAATAATAAAATGCTAGAAAATTTAATAACAAAAAGATTAAGAAAATAAAACGCATATATAAGCATATTTAGCAAAACTACTACTAAGCTATTATAAAAAAGCTTTTAAACGCTTTTAAAAATTAAAGGCACTTAATATAATAGTAATAACAATATAAAAACCTAAGGTAAACCCTTTTCTCACTAGAAAGCAATAAAAGGAAAAACAATAAGTTTAAATTTTATAACGCGCGATTTTTTTTAAAAAGGGGGTAGTTATAGCTAGCCCTTACAAAGGTCCCTAAAAAACCTATATAAAACCTACCTATATAAAACCTTTTGCAAAACCTACTTTATATATATATATAATAACTAATAATTTTATAAACCTTTAAACTTTTCTTTTTTTCTTTTTTATTTTTAAATTAATATATATACTTAAATACTTAAACTAAAAGCCTTGCTTTTTTAAAAGACTTTTTTTATAATACTTATTAGCTTAATTATATTTAGTATTTAAATAGCCTAGCATTTATATACGTTTTAAAGCATTTATTAATATAATAAAAAACTTAAACTAAATAAATATTAATAAACTATTAATATACTTTATAACCTATTAATAGTTAGTAAAAGCTAAAAAATAAGCCTAAAAAAACTAACGTAATATAAATAGCGCGCTTAATTTTAATAGCAACCTTAATAATAATAAGTTAAGTAATAGCAAAAATAATAACAATTACTTAAACATGCTTAATATTTTTAATTATAATAACTAACAAGGTATTTTTAGCAAAGCTAGCGCTATATTAAACGTAGCTGCATTAATAATAAGCGTTATTAGCTTGCACTACTTAAAGAAAAAAAATATTAGCACTTTTAACCTAAATTACTATAATCTTAAAGATATAAAAATAGTAGCAAATAAAAATAAAATTATTTTTATAAACATTTATTATTTTATTAAACATATTAAGTTTTTTATAAAAAATAAAAAAACAGCTAAATTAAATAAGCAATAAATTTTATTTATACTTTTTATTATAATAGCTAGCTAAGCGTTATTATAATAAAATAATAAACTTATTAATATTTATTGTAAAAAACTTAAATAAAAAAGCCTAATAGAAATTCTTAAAAAAATAAAAACTTAATTTTTAATGTAACCTGCTTTAACTAATAAAAGATTTATTAAAATAAATTTTTGTTTAAAAAACATAGCCTATAATAAAAATGCTATAACATGCTATATTTAAAAAAAGGTTTAATATATAAAGGCAATAAAAACACTTACTAATAATAATATTAACTAATATAGCATTATAATATAAGTTTAAATAGTAATAAACTTTAGCATTAAAAGTTTTTTATAAGCTTTTAAGTTAAAAGAAATATATGCTAATTATATAACTATAATAGCAAAAGCAAAACTACTTTTATTATTTGCAGCTAGAAATAAATACTTAAAATTTTCTAAGAACTAATATTAAGTTTAAAAGCAATTATTATCTTTTAAACGTAATTAAACATATAAAGATTGCAAACTAAACAACGTTAAGTTTAAAAAACGCAATTAATATAAAAAAAATAAATTAAATAATAAAAAAAAAACTAAAAAATAAAAGGCAACAAATAAAAAACTAGTTAAAAAAAGCATAAAAATAAATACAAGCAAAAAAAACATAAATAAGCTAACATAGCTATATAAAACTTAAAATCTAATTATTACGCTAATATTAAACTAAACTTTAATAACTTAGCAAATAAATTATTTAATTTTAATAGTGCTTATATTATTATTAACTTTTTTTTAACTTATAAGTTTTGCAAAAAAACATTTAATTTAAAAAAGCAAAAAAATTAACATGCTTATAAATGTAAGCATTAACTACTTAAAAGCATAACTAATATACTGCTTATATATAAGTTTTAATTAATATATATATAATGTAATATTATTTTTAAGTTATATAATAAGCTATTTTAGCATTTGCTTAATTATAAAAGTAATATATTAAATAATATAATAGCTAAACTAATATGTAATGCTAAAAAGGTATTATTTAAAAAAGTAACTTTATTTTAAACTTGTAAAGCTTTTTTATAACTATATAAACTAAATAAATTAATAAATAAGCAAACAAGTAATTATTACTTTTATTTTTAAGTAGTTATATATAGTTTACTAAATAAACTTAATATAAAAGTTTATTATAATATAAGCTGTAAAAAAAGCTTAATTATAAAGAAATTTTTTAGCACTTTAAAACATATTATTAAATAAAAAACTAGCAAGATTAAAAGCATTAAAAAAGGACGCGTTAAATGTAAAAAGTATACTATATTTACTTTATATTTGCTAAGTTAAAACAATAAAAAACTTTTAATTTTATTTAAAGTAATAAAAAGCGCTTAAGTATTAAAAAAAAACTTTAGTATACTTTTTTTATTTAGCATTAGTTTTTTTAATTTATAAGAAACTATAATTAGCTTTAAAAACTAAAGCGTTAGATTTGCTAACGTAAAAAATTTCTATTAAAAGTTTAAAGTATACCTATAAGCATATATATGCATATATAAAGTAATATTATAAAAAGAAATTATTATTTCTTTTAGTAAAACTTTATATATACTATATAATTATATTATTTTATTATTTAACTATAATTTTATGTTTAAACTATTATAAAAAAACTTTATTATAGCGCTAGTAAAATTTATTACCTTTTACGTAGTAATAATATTAAACTTTAGCTTTAATATAAAAAAAGTATTAAAAAGTACTTAAGTAAGCATTATATAAAAATAAAATAATAGTAAATTATTTATTAAAGCAACTTAAAAAAGTTATATTAAAGCTATAATAATAGCTAGCGTACTAATAAAACTTAATAACATTTTTAATGTTATAGCTATATTAACTAAACTTAGCATTAATAGCACTTAATTATAACTTTTTAATAACTTTAAAGTGCTATAAACATATATAATAAATTAAAAATATAAGCTAATATTAATACTTAAAGCTTTTGCTATAAAGTAAATTAACTTATTACTTTATACTTATTTTATTAATAACCTAATTAATATAATAAAAGCTTATAATATTTTTTTTAAAAGCTATTTTATTAATATAATTAATAGTTTTAAACATAAAAGCGTAGCAACTAATAAAATGCTATTATTTAACGCTATGTTTTTTATAACTAAGTTATTATTTAAACTTATTAAAGCGCTACTTGCTACCGCTATATTAATTGCAGGAATAAATAAAAATAATCTGCTGCTAAAGATTTTAAAAGTTTATATAACTTTAAAAATTAAAAAACCTTTTAATAGCAAAAAAACCATTTTACCTAAAAAACAAACAGTTTATATTAGCAAAGGTTATATGCTTAACCTAATTAAAAAAGTTTTAACTAAGTTTTTTAACATATAAAATAATATTAGTTTAATTAATATATTAAAAAACAAGCAAATAAAAATACCTTTTATAAACAATTAGCAAAAATATAAGCTAAACAGCTAACTATACCTTTTAAGTTTTTAAGATTATAAGATCTTTAATATATTATATAATTAACTATATAAACAAAAAAAAATAAAATAAGTTAATAGTTTTTGCTTTTTTATATACTTTACTTTTATAGCAAAAAAAATCTTTTATAATAAACTATATTTTTATTTAGTTATTAATTTTTAAGCTTTAAATAAAGTTATTATTTTTAATAACTATTTTTTACTTTTATAATTTAAAGTTATTGCTATATTATATAGTAAAAAATATATTATTTATATAAACGTAATAAAGTTTTTTTTTTAATTTTTAGTGTATTTAATATATTATAATTGCTTTATAGTAATTAGTTATAAAAAATTAAAAAAGTTTATTATAGCAATAATAAACTTTTATAATTTTTTTATTTATGCTTAGCAGTTTATAAATAAAAAATTTAAGCTATATTAAAACTTTTATAAAGCATTTATTAATAATATTATAATTTTTTTAGATATAGCTAAAAAGTATGCTAAATATTTATAGTAAAGTTTTATTATATTTTAAAAAAAAAACATTGCTTTTTTAGTAAAAAAGTTTTTTTTAAGTTATTTATTTGTTAAGCTACTTAGCTTTTAAGTAAATAGTTTTAATATTTTTACTTTTAAAAAAAAACTAACTACTTTTTGTAACCTTATATTTTTTAGCTAGCTTAAAGCACTTAAAAAATATATTAATGCTATTAGCTTTTTTTAACTATTGCTTTTATATTATGCTAAAATTATAAAACTATTATAAAAGCATAAAATAGCTTTATTTAATAAAAAACGTTAAAAAAAGCTTATTAAAACTAAAAACTTTAGCAAATAAATAGCTTATATTAAATTAATTTAATATAAGCTTATAAAAAAAAAAAAAGCTATATTTAAAGTAATTTAAAAGCTAATATGTAAAAATATAATTATTTACTATTATAATTTTAATAAATAGTTATATATGTAAGTTAACGCGTTATTTAAACGTAGGTTTAAAGTTATACTTTTTTATATTAAAAATAGTTATAAATAAAAACTAGGCTAAATAGTCTCTAGCACTTAAGTTTTACCTACTATATTTTTTAGTTATTATATATTACAGCTAAAAATATAATATAACCTTTTTAAAATAAAGGTTGCATGTATTATATAAGCTTATAAAAAACTTAAAACAATTATTAAAGCTTTTTATAACCTTATAATTATACTAATAAATTACTTTATAATAAAAAGCATGTTAAACTAAACTAATATAAATATAACATTTACTAATAAAGTAAATAAACAATTAATTAATGCTTTTATTTACTTATTATAATATAGCCTATAAATATATTATATTTTAAGCTATTATAATTTTATTTTTAATGCATTTAGTTATTTATAAGCTATTTTAAATAAACTTAATAAAAATAGCAAAATTAAGCAGTTTAATAAAATAGCAGTCTTTAAGAATATATAGTTTAATAAAGTTATTATTAAAACAGTTTTTAATAATTTAATTAAAGATAAAATTGCTACTAATTATATAAAAAACCTTAAATATTATAAAATCTTTTAAACCTTTTATAATAATAATAAAAATATTAAAAACTTTTTTTGTTTTAGCTATTTATTTATAGTAGTAAACAAATTATTATATAATATTAACTATAAAAAAACCTATAGACTATATATCTTTAAAAACTAAGTTAAAAAGTTTTTAGTAATAGCATATAATAATAAGTATTATTTTAAATAAAAACAAATAATATAAAACTTAAAAGGTTATTTTATTTATTTTAAAACGCGTAAAGTAACATTTTATTTTAAATATTATAATAGCTATTAAATATATACTATAAGTTAAAAAAAACTATATAAAAACTATTAACTAATTTAACCTAAAAATTTAAAACTTATAAAAATAATAGCTATAAACTTTATTATTAGTTTTTTAACTATATTATTAGCTAATATTTTATAGTAAATAAAAGGCTTTTTTAAATATAATATTATAATAATAATAACTTATGCTATATTTAAATGCTTTATGTTAATATTAAGTCACTTTAAATATAAAGCTAAAAATTAAAAGGCTTTTTTAGCTAAGTTGCTATTTTTATATAATTAAAGCATGCTTATAGGTTTAATTTCTAATAAAAACTATAAATTTATAGTAGCTTTTTAGGCTAGCATATAAAAAACCTTTAAATTAAAACTTTTAATAACTACTATATATTATTTATAAGGTAATAGTTTATTAAAACAAAAAAATTAAATAGTAAAAATAGCGTTACGCTATTATATCTTTAAAAATTTTAACTATATATAAATAAATATACTATTAGCTTTATAATAAAACTTAAATAATGCTTATTTTACTTTAATTAAATTATCTTTTTATAAATAGCTTTTTAGTTTTTAGCTTTTTAGCTTAAATAACGTTTTTATGCAAATTAATATTACTTAAAAGCATTATTTAATATTATTTAGTAGCATTATTAAAAAAGCATATTATAATTTATATAAAATATAATATATTATAGCAAAAAAAAGCTAAATTATTAAACTAAAAAAAATAATAAAATAAACTTTATTAAAATAATATAATTTATTTAATGTTAAATATACCTTTTATTTATTTAATAAGTAAGCTTATAAAAACATAAAAAGTTTGCTTAAAAAAAAACTAAAACTTTATTATTATTATTATTATTATTATTATTATTAGCAAAAAAAAAAAAAATAAAAAATAAAAAATGTTATTATTATTATTAATACTATTATTGCTATTATTATTATTAATAGTAATAGTAGCTAATATTTAAAGGTTAGCTAAAAGCTAATGCTATTAAAAGCATTAATATTAACTACGCTTAAAAGCACTTAAAAGCCTTAGCATATAATAATATTTTTATATATAATAATACTTATCTTTTTATTTTTTTAGCTTTATATGCTAGCAAAAGTTTTTATATTAAGTGAAAACTTTGCTTATATAAAAGTTTTACTTTTTTTTTTTTTTTTTTTAGTTAAAGCATTTAATATAATATAATATAAAATTATATTTTATTTGCTTTACTTTATATACAATCGTATAAAGCTTATTTAATATTAATTAATAGTTATAAAATATATTATAAATTAGCTAAAGTAAAAATAAAGTTTATTTAAAAATGTTAATGCTTAAGTTTTTTATATTATATTTTAACTTATTTTATTATATAAAGCTGTTTTAGTTTATATATTGTTTATATTTATATAGCATTTTTTATTTATAAAAATAAAAGAGAAAATTAAACCTATTGCTATATAATATTAAATTAAGCTAAAAATTAAAAAGGCTAAACTTTTAATATTATATTATAATAAAAAAAATAATATGTAATTATATTAAATAAACTATTATATAAAAAGTAAAATAATATACTTATTATATAATAATTACTAAAATAAATGCTTTTATATTTTATAATATAAAAAGGTTAATAAAACTATAAAACTAGCTTATAAACTTTTAATTAAATAATTTTAATATATATAAAAGCATAGCTAAAAAGATTAAAATTAGCTTAAATATTATATAAACTTATATTAATATAATATAATAAAATGTAAATATTAACCTTAAAACTATAATTAAATAATAGCTTAATATATAAATAGCTTATTAAGCTATTTATTATTATTATATAATAAATAAAAGCGATATAATATATATAAAATATATAAAAAACTTTAAAAGCTAAATAATAAATTACTTTAAATAAATATATTATATAATTAGCAAAAAATTACTTAAAGTTTTAAAAGAAAAAGGTATTTTTATATAACTAAAAAAATAAAAAAAGTTAAATATATTAAATAACCTTATATAAATATTTAAAAAAAACTATATTATAAAAAATAACTAACTAAGTTTTTTATTAATAAATAACCTTATAAGCATTATATAATATATATTAGCTTTGCTTATATTAAGCTAATAATTTTAGTTAAATTTTTAAGATATATTAACTTTTTAAAATTTTATATAATAAAAAAACTTATATTTAAAAGCAGCTAATAATATATAATTTTAAATATTAAAAGTTTAATATGCTTAAAGCCTTATATAATTAATTATTAAGTTTTAATTAAAACTTATATATAAATATATATTAAAGCTAAGCTATAAGCTAAACTTTTAACTTATATATAAATACCTTATTATATATTACTTTTTTTAAACTTTAAAGCAGTAAATATACTTACGTATAATATTAAAACCTGCTTTAATAAACCTAGTATTAAACTTACTTTTTATTAAAAACATATAAAACAAGATAATATTACCTAAAAAATATATGCTATTTTAAAAGACTTAAAAGCATAAGTAAAACTATTTAAGCAAGCTATATAACTTTTTATATAATAAAGCATAGCTATTTATTAATACATGCTAAAAACTTAAAATTATAAAAAATTAATACTATATAATATTTTTAACTATTTTATAAAGTTATATAAAAAATTATTATATTTACTATATTAGCTTTAATAAAACTTAAAGTAAAATTTATTATATAATAAATACTTACTTTAATATAAATATAAATTATAGTTATTATTAAGCTAACTAAACTATAATTATTTTTATATAAATAAAAGAAAAAAATTTAAACTTAATATTATATATAGTATTAAATTTAATAATTAATAAGCTTATAAAAGTATAATAAACATTTAGCATAAGTTATTAAAAAGAAATTTAACTAAATATAACTGTTATATAAGCATGCTATAAAATAATAAAGCTAAATATAGCTTTTATATTTTAAAAGCTATTATATAAAGGCTTTTTTACTAACTTATAAGCTTGTTTTTATATAATAGAAAATATGTTATTAAAAGGCTTTATATAAAAAAATAATAATATATATTTTATTAATAAGCAGTATATTTAAAGTAACTATATAAAAAGCTTTAAACTAAAGTTTTAATTAAAGTATAAAAATTAGTTTAATATATAATAAAAGTAGCTATAAATATAAAAATAAAGCTTTTACTTTTATATAAATAAAACTTGCTTTATATGCTAAAAAAAAAGTTGCTAGTTAATTAAACATACTTTATAAAAATAAGCGTGCATAAAAAACTAATATTTTAATTTATATAAAATAATTAATAGCTTATAACTTATACTTAATAAATTTTTATTATTTTTAATAAAATATAAAAGATATTTTAAGTTAAATAAAAGTAATAAAAATATTAATAAAAAAATTAAAAAGTAGTTTATTTAATTTTTTATAAATAATATATTTTTTTATTATATAATTAAAAAAAATATTTAAAACTATAACATAAGCGTTTTATATAACTAATTTATTTTAAATAACTAATATTATATAAAGTATTAAAGTAAACTTTAAAATATAAGCGCTTTAAACTATTTAATAATAAAAAAAGCATAATTAAAAGTATATTTTAAAATTTACTTTTATATAAAAGTTAGCTAAACTTTAAAAACTATAAATATTAAATTTAAAAAAAGTAATATTATTATAGCTATAAATATTATATAAATAAATAACTTGCTAAATATTACTATATATTATATTTTAAATAGCTTTATATCTTTTTTTTTTTATTAAAAAATGCTATTTAATTATAAACATATTATAATAATATAAAAGATATAATTATATAAAAAGATAAAAAGACTATATTTATTATATAAAAGTAAAAATATTTATTTTTTAATATTAGCTTATATAAAGCTAGTATTTATTTTATAAAAATAAAGTTATAGCGGCTATATTATTATTTTAGTTACTTTTATATAAAGAGATTATATAATATATTTAGTTATATAAGCTATAATATAAACTATTTTGCTTTAAAAAAAATTTAAAAGTTTTACTATTATTATTAATTATATAACTAAATATTATAAAGGTTTAAATTTTTAATTAAAAATAACTATAATTTTAACTATAAAGTAATTATTAATGCTATATAATTAAAAAATAGCTAGGTTTTTTATATAATTAATGTTATAACGTTATTTTAAGTAATAATATTTTTTAAATTTATATTTGCATAAAATATATAAAAGGCGTTATATAAATGCTAAATTAATATATACTAAAGATTTTTTAACTATATTATATATAACTTAAAAATAAATTTTTTATTTAAAAAGTTTTAAAACTAAATAAAAATTATAAGTATATAATACTATATAATGCTTATAAAAATATATTAAGCAATTAATAAAATTAAATAAGCTTATAAATTATTTTATTATATATATAATATTTTTAAAGCTAAAATTAGCTATTATATAAAAAAAAGTTAATTTTATAAATAGTAATAAAAGCATTAAATAATACTATTAAATTAAATAGCTTTATATTAATATTATTAGTTTTTAAAGCTTACTTTAAAGTTAACTAAAACTTTTTTCTTTTATTAAATATTATATAAAAAGCTAAAGCAATTAAAAAAGCTATAAAAATATTATATAATAAAAAAGCTAAAGTTAAAATTAATTATATAATTAATTAATATAATAAGCTTATTTTATATAACATGCTATTTTTATTTTTTTAAAGTAAAGTTTTTATATAGCATAAAAAAAAAAAAATAGTTTATATAAAATATAATTAATTAAAAGATTTAATATAATTATTAATTTAATAAATAGCTTAATTTGCTTTTAATATATATAAGTTAAGCTATATTATTATATAATTAAAGATTTACTTTTTAATAATTTAAAAGATTTACTTTTAACTAACTTAAAAGATTTATTTTTAAATAATTTAAAAAAGAAATTACTTACTATATAACTTTTTTAACTTTTAGCTATATAAAAAAAAAGAAAAAAACTAAAGAAAAATATTAGCTTTTATATTTTTTTTATATAATAAACTAGTTATATATTTTTAACTTAAAAGGAAAAATAAAGCTATATACTAATAATAAGTGCGCTTTAGGGTGTGGGTAGAAAGTAGTATATTAGTAAAAGATATAAATATAAAAGGGAAAGAGCTAAGATCTAAAATCTTAGTAGGAGCGTGCTTTTATAGGCTTGTATAGCAGCTGCTTGGCAGATGCTAGGATTTAGCTGCGCACGTGCCTGTGCAGGCAATCTAGATACTCCCTTTGCAGGGTTGTATTAAATTGCTGCCTGCGCAAAAAGCCTGCTATTCTTAGCAGTTATTTAATTTTATCTAATTATATATCTTATTTTAATTGTATATTTTATCTTTAATTGTATATTTTATTTTAAGTATTTTTTTATAGTTTTTTGTAACTTTTTTTTTTTTTATAAAGCTTAGATTTTAACTTAATTAGTTAAGCCTAAGTCCTTTTTTTAGTTTTAGTTTTCTAAGGTCTTTTTTTTTAGAAAGTTATTTTAATATTAGGATTAATTTTTAGATAAGATTTATACTTGTCTTAGTATTTTATAATTAAGTTTTTACTATAGTATAGCTATTATTTTATTTTTTATTTGTTATATTTATATCTTTATTTTTTTTATTTAATTAAGTAGTTAAAGCTAGTATACTTTTAATTAAGTTAGTATTAAAGTATAGTTTTAACTTTATATACTTTGCTTTTTTTGTTAAAGTTGCTTTGTTTAGCTTTTACTAGCTTTAAAGGCAGCATAAGATAAGCAAAAAGGTTTTTACTTTTAGGTGCTAAGCTAAAGTATTAAATTAATATAACGGAATAAATAGTAAAATTGTTAGAAAAGTTTAGTTTGTATGCTAAGTTGCTAACTTTTTGTTTGATTATTTAAGGCTTAAATTGCTGCTGCAAGTATTTTTGCAAAGGTTTTTTTAGCAAGTAGTATTTTTTATAGAAATATAGGTATATTTAGTTGCTAAAGTTAAACTTAATTTTATAGTGCTTAGTATTATATTATTATTTTATAGCTGCTTTAGCAAAATCTATAGCTAGGTAAGCGTTTTACTTTAAGTAATCCTTAAGAAATTAAATATTTTTAAACTTTTTAAGTTGCATATTAAATAGCACTTTTATTGCTTTTAGTAATTTAAATTTAAATAGCTGCTTATATAGCGTAAATAAGGTTGTTTTAAAATAGGCTATATTTAGATTTTATTATAAGGATAGTATAATATTTATTTAAATAGTGTTAAGTTTTATAAAGTTATAAAATTAAAAAGTAATTTTAACTGTTTAATTTTTGCGCTTAAAAAAGCTATTTTTTTGCAGGTAATATGCTATAGTTATTAAAAGTTTTATGCTTAATGTTTGCTATATGCTCTGCTAAAACTTTAATATAAACTTTTTATTTTAATTAAAAATAATATCTTTAAATATGCTTTAATTATTTAATAGCAACTGCTTTATTATTATAGTTGCTTATTTTGCTGCTATATATTGCTTGTTTTTAGGTAATAAAAAGGTTTATTTTAAAATAAGGCAAATAATTATTATTATTATATTATAAGTATTAAAGTAAGGTTTTAAACTGCTTAATTGCTATAAGGTATTAATTAATAAAACTAAAAAAAGTTTAAAAATAAAGTTAATAGCTATTGTTTGCATAAAAAAGTAGTTTTTAAGATATATTAAATATATGCTGCTAATTAATTGCTGCTTATTTGTTTGGTTAAAGTTATATATATTATAGTATTTAATATATTTTTTTGCTAGCTATGTTTTATTAGCAATTGCATATAGTTTTAAAGCTTTAAGCATATGCTTAATTTTATAATAATATTTTTTATTATAAGCTTATGCTAGTATAGTTTTTGCTATACTATAAGGTATATAAAGCTATTATATTTTACTATAAGTATTATAAATTAGCTTGTTAAAAGTAAGCTTAAATAAATAGCTTTATTTAAAAAAAGTAGTAACGTTTTCTTTAGCTTTACTTATAGCATTTTTTATATTTTTTAAAATGTAAGCATATTTAGTGTTTTTTTTATATGCTTAATAGAAGCTTTATAATATAAAATTGTTTATTATTGCTTTTATAATATTTTTTATTAAATCTGCTTTGTTTTAAATAGTGTTTAAGGTAGCTAGTTTATTTAATTTAGTTATTTTATTATTTGGCCTTACTATATTAATAACTGTTTGCAAGCAACTAAAAGCGTTTAGTATGTAATTTAGTTGCTTAAAAAGGTAATAAATATGCAACTTATACTTAAATAAATAGACAAAAAAGCTAATTAAGCGCTTGTTATATTTATTAGTTATAGATATATTTAAGGTAGTTTAATTAACTATTTTTTTTGTTGTAAAGTAGTTTATTAATATAATTGCTAGTTGCTTATTAGAGTAGATAACTATTTGTAGCTTTTTTATAGTTTAAACTAAATATGCAACTTTTAATTTAAAAGGCCTATATTATATTTTTGCTTTAGATAAAAAACAATTAAAATATATTATAAGTAAAACGTTTATATAGCGTATAGGTTTACTAAGTATTTAATTATATTTTAGCTTAAGGTAGAATATTATTATGCTAAAACTTTTTTTTAAAGAGCTATTTACTTAAATAAATAATTCTTGTGCAAGGTTATAATAGTGTACTATTGTTTTTTTATATATTGCGTTTTATATAACTTTAAAGGAAGCTATTTTAGCTGCTGTTAGCATGTAGTACGTAGATTAAATATATGCTTAACGCTTGTTTAGCTTTCTGTTTTTTATTTAACTTTGCTTTTAGCTTTTAGCAAAAAGTGCTAACTTTTGCTATTAAAAAGGTTTGATTAGCTTAGCATAATAAAGAATAAAATTACAAAAAAAGCTAAAGGCACTTATAAATTGTTTAAAAAACTTAAGCTAGTTAGAAAATAATAGCTTATAAAAGGCTTTAATATAACTTTTTATAGTAGCTAAACTAAATGCGTTTATATAAAAGCCTAACAAGTTAATAAATAGGTAGCTAACAAATAATTTAGTTAAAGATATTATAATATTACGTTTTTTAAAAAGCTTAAATATAGCGCGCAAGTATTTTTTATGCTGCTTTTTATTATTAAAAAAAATTATAATATTATTAATAAAAGCATAATAATAATCTTTATAGTTTTAAAGCAGTTTGTTTATAAATTTCTATATATAGGCTAAGGTATTATAAAATCTTATTATAGCTATTTAGTATTTTTCTATGCTGCAAGGTAATATAATTGTAAATCTGTTGCAATAATTAGGGTGCATTAAGAATTAATAAAAAAAAAGTATAGCATTAACTATAATTATATAGTGTTTTTTTTATAGTAATGCAATTATTTTTGCCTGCAAAGGTAAAAAGTAATTGTTTAGTACTGTGATTTTGTTAATGTTATATATATTTACAACTATTTAGCCTTTTTGTTTTATTGCTCCTAAGGTTTTAAATATACAGTTAAAAATACTACGCTAGGCAATAAATACTAAATATACAAATAAAGTTAGGTTGTTTATTTAATCTATTTTTCTTTGCTTATATAGTATATTATTTTAGTTATTAAAAACAATTATGTTTTTGCAACTAAAAGGGTATATATAACTGCTTAGCTTAGCGCTTTAGTTTTGCTAGCTATTTACTAAGGGGATTTTTATTTGCTAGTTAACTAATATGTTTATTATACTTTTATTTTTTTAAATGTTAAATAACTTAGCTATTTCTTAGAATTTTTTAGCTAGAGATGCTTGTTTTATATATATATAGATGCTTAATCTTATGATAATTTTAGGGAAGTTTTATAGCTTTTTAATGCTTAAAGCTAATTAAATGTTAGAAATTTTAAGTTAAAGCTTCTTTTTAAGCAGTAAAGGCTTAATATAACTAGTTTTATTTGCTTTATTAATTATTTCTTTTACTTAGTTAGTAAGTAATATTTTAAATAAAAATATAGCTAGATTTTTTATAGCTAAATCGGCAATTTTATTAAGGGTTAGTATATTTATAGGCAGGGTTAAGTCTGTTGCTATAGCTATAGCTGCTAAAGTTAGGTTAAATTTACTGCTTATGCATATAGATACTATTACTTTGCCTAGTGGTTTATGATTTTTAAGCAACTTATGCGCTTTAAAAACTTTTAATTAAAGTAGAGCACTTTTAGTAGGGGTTAATATTGCGTTAGTAAAAAGGTTAATGCTTAAAGTAGCTAAAGTTAGGGAATTATTTATAAGACCAGTAAATGCTGCAAAGGAAAGTGCTTTAAGCGCTTCTTTTAAAGAGATATTAAAATGTTTAAAGTTTTTGTTTTTTTAGATCTAACCTAATTTAGTACCTTTTTTAATTATAACTTAATTAGGTATAACATTTTAAAGTGGTACTACGTGCAGTATCTTTGCATTAACTAAAGTATTTATTATTAAAGGAATACTTTCTAACGCTATAAAGCAAAAGTTGTAGTTTATTAGTAAGGCTTTATAGTTTATTTTTATAAAAGCTAACTTATTGCTTTTAAAGCTAATCTTTTTTTAGCTTGTTACTTTTTAAATATATTTATATTTTTATACTAATGCTTAAAATTTTACTTAAAAGTTTTCTAAAGTAAAAAACATAATAATGCTTATATTAAAGTTAATATTAGCTTTATATAGCATTAGAAAGTTATTAGCTAAAATAGCGCTAGCTGCTAATTTATTAATAACATATGCTTTTTTTTTAAATATTTATAGTATTAGGTTGCTAAAAGCATTAGTTTTTTTATAGTAAAACTTAAATATAGCTTTTTTTTTATAGTTAACTATTTTAAGGCCTAGTTTTTTAGCTTAATAGTTATATTTTTTAATAGTATGTTTTAGCTTGCTAAAAATGCTTTTAAAGATATATAAATTTTTTAACTTTAGGTTGCTGCATACTTTTATATTTTTTTTTGTTTTAAAGCCTTTAATTTAAAATTAAAGGTATAAGTACTAGAAGTATTTAAAGTTTTTTTTAGTATTGCATAAAAGTGCTGTTTTAACTTTAAGTTTAGCATTTAATACTTTGCTTTGTTTAAATTAAGTTTTTTTAAGCTTTTAAGACTTTTTAAGGTTTGCTTTTTATATTTAGCAAAATATTGTTACTGCTTTTTTTATAGTTTCTTTTAACGTAAGGAAGCACTGCGTTAAATGCTTAAATAGCTAATTATAAAAAGCAAACAAGGTGTTATAATAACCGCAAGTTTTTTTTCTAGCATTTAAAAGAGATTAGGTTGCAAAAGCTATAAGGCTAATTAATTTCTTTAGCTTTATGCTTAACTTATATTTGTAAAAGTAAATATCTTAAGCTTTTTATAAGTTAAAGATATTATAGTACTAATAGTAGGTACAGTTAAAGTTAAATATATAATATGTTTTAGCTATATAGTATGCTTGCTTATTTCTTAATAAATAGTAGTTAGATTTTATAGCCGCAAAATAAACGTTTAGCATGCAGTTATTTTTTTTATTACAACTATTATTTCGACAATTATTATTGCTATAATTGCAACTTATGTTTTATTTATTAAAGCTGCGTTAATTTTACTAATAATTTTTATCTCTATTATCTTGCTTGTTTTAGCTGTTATCCTGTTAAGAATAATTAAATGCTTTATTTTAACTGTTATTTTTATTTTAGTTTTAGTTGTTTAAGCAGTTATAAAATAAGCAATAATTATTATATAAAAGGCAGTATATATTACTTGTTTACTAATTATAGTTGCTTTGCTAATTGTTTTAATAGCTATATTAATTGCTTTAGTAGCTATATTAATTACTTTAATAGTTACAATTAAATAATTAGTTTTTAAACCTGTTTTTTTAATAATTACTTTAATAGCTTTTTTTATAGTTACTTTAATAGCTGCGATTATTATATTAATTTTCTAACAGTAAATTATATAGCCTAAAAAAGCATGCAAAACATATAAATAAGCTTAAAATATTAAAATGCTTAGTAGTTAACTTGTTACTTAAACACTTATTAGCTAAGTCTTAAAGGTTTTTATAAATTTGTTTAATTTTTTGCATGTATAACTTTAATGTCTATTTAAATTAAGGTAGCTTTAAAAACTACTTAAGTTTAAGTTTTATGCTATTTTTAATTTAAGTTATTATACTTTGCTAATTTTTGTTATCTTTTTTAAGAATTTTTATAGCTTATATATATTTAAGCTTTTTTTAAACATACTAAAGTATAATATGCTTATTATAGTAAATATTAAATAATGTAAGCTTTTTTTTGCTAAAGCATTTAGTAGCTATACTTATGTTTATAATAAACTGTTTTTTAAGTACTTTTATAATGCTTTGCAATCTTTGTTTATTTATTTTTGCCTTTTTTATTAAGGTGATTTTATTATTTTACTATAATAAGGCTAGCCTTATTAAAAAGGTTAAAAATATAAAAACTATTTATTTTTTATTTGCATATTTTGTTTTTAGATTAAATTTAAAAAAGTTTAGTTAGTTTAAAAACAAGTATACGTTAGTAAATATTACGTTTTTTCTTTTAGTAATAATGCTTAAGTTTTTTAAGTTATTATAAAAAAAGTTAAAAGTGCTAACTTTTTTACGTTTTAGTTTGCTAGGTTTGCTATGTTTAGCATAATTGTTTAAAGTGTTATGTTTTAAAGATTTGCTATAGGACTTATTATTTAAATCTAATAAGCTGCTTAAATTAAAACCGTTGCTTAAGCTAAAGCAATATAATTATTTTTATATACTCTAAGGTTATATTAGTTTGCTACTGCTTTGCAGCTATATGCTATATTATAATGCTAGTTGTTTTATATTAGTTTGATTTTTATTATTAGTTATATTTTTGCTAGTTTTAAATACTTATATTTTTTTAATTGCTTTTAAAATAAAGTTTATTTGCTAGTTACGCTTACTTATTTGCTTAAGCTGTTTTTGCAATAAGTTAGTAATATTAGTTATATTACTATTTATTTTAATAACTTTTTTATTTATATGCTTAATAGCTGCTTTAGTTTTTTTGCTTTAGCAATATAAAAACTTAATTGTTTTTTAGTTAACTTTAAACTTTTTAAATACTTTACTTTTTAGTTTTATAATAATACTAGGTTTAAAAGGTAAGATTACTTATAATCTAGTTACTAGTTTGCTTAAAGGCAAAGGTTAAATAAAAGGATGCTAAGACTTAAAGGCTTTTGCGTTAGCTATTATAAGGTATGCTTATTAATTATATATTAAAGGTAGTGCAAGGTAAACTATAAATAAATAATAGAATAAGATAATTTAGGTATCTGTGCTAGATATATAGCTAAAGAGATAATTTGCAACGTTTGCAGCGCAAGATATAAAGGTGCTTTGTTTAGCTTACTTTACGCTAAAGGTTGCTTTTTAACTTTAGCTAATATATTTTTATGTTTGTACTAGTAACAACAAGCTAGCTAAAGCTTGCGCTTTTATTATTTAGCTAACGCAAAAAATATACGGTATTACAATATAAGATTAGCTTACAATTGTTTTAAACTAAACAAAGAGTATAAATTATGTTAGAGTTTTTAAAAAAGAGAATAGTTTTTTAAAAAAAAGTCCTGCAATAAGAAGATTTTTGCAATAAAATAATAGTTTAGTCTAAAGAACTAAAATAAAATAATATAGTCTTTATAACAAAACTTAAATAGGTAGTACTATTTTAATAAGTATGCTTTAAGGTGTAGATAAAAAGTAGTATATTAGTAAAAAATATAGATATAAAAGGGAAAGAGCTAAGATTTAAAATTTTAGCAGGAGCGTGCTTTTATAGGCTTATGTGGCAGCTGCCTAGCAGATGCTAGGATTTAGCTGCGCACGTGCTTATGCAGGCAATTTAAATACTCCTTTTATAGGGTTATATTAACTAGCTATTAAGCTATATAAAAACAAAATAATTAATATGCTTAAAATATTATTTAAAAGTTAAATATAATTAAAATTAATAACTTTATTATATAAAGTATATTTTAGTTTATATAATATAATTTAATTTAATATAATAATATTTGCATTTTTAAATTTTACTTTATATAAAAGGTTAAAAAAAAAATAACTAAGCTATATAAAAAGTTTAAGCTAATTATATAAAGGTATAATAATATAAAAAAAAAATAGTGCTAACTTAGTTATTTATAATTTAAAAAATAAGTTAATATTTAATATTTATATTAAAACTTTTTTTTATATAAAACTTTAATGTTTTTAGCAAACTATAAAATATTATATAAGCATATATATAGTTATAAAATAAATTAGTTTAAAAAATTATTATATAACTTTTTTTAAAACTAAAATTTAAATATTTAAAAAAAATAGTTTTAAAGATTATATAATTATTATATAGTTTAATAAAGTTAAGTTTATATTAATTTAAAACTTATTATTAATATTATTACTAAAACTTAAAAATAAATATATTTATATATAACTTATACTTGCTAATATTTATAAGATAATTAAATAACTTTAAAATTATTAGCTTATAAACAAATAATATATTTAGCTTTATAACTTTATTTTTTTCTAAAAAAAAGAAATAAAAGCTATAAAAAGTAAAGTTTTATATAAAGCTTAAAAAAGTTTTATAAGTAAATTACTTAATAAAATTTAATAAAAGCTAAATTAACTTATTATTTAAAAGTAATATTATTTTAACTTAAAAAAGTTAAGCAAGTTAACTTGCTAAAATTAACTTTTATATAAAAAACTTTATATAATAATATATCTTTTAATATATAAAAAAAGCATATATTAGCAACATTTGCTAGCTAAAAGTATTATATAACTTATTAGCTATAATATAAATTATAAACCTTATATTAACTAACGTATAAGCTTTAAACTAAAAGATTAAATAATAAATAAATAATTAAAACTATAGCTTAACTTATATATTATTAAACTTATATTATATAAAGCTATTTATTTTTATAAATAAATTTTTTGCTAATAATATTAATATAAGCTTTTAGCTTAAATTTTTTATTATATTAGCAACTAAGCATTATATAAAGCAAAATTTTAGCTTTAAAATAAAAAGAAATATTATATATTAAAACTTAAGTAAATATAAAAAGGTTACTAAAAGTATATTAGCTAATAAGCTATATAATATAATTAATAGCTTTAATAATATAATTACTTTTTATATAATAATTTAAAAGATTATAGCTATACTTAAAATTCTTTTAATTTTAGCTGTTTTATGTTTAAATTTAAAGTTATTATATAATTATTTAGTAAAGCTTAAAACTATATAAAAAAAATGCCTTATAATAAATATTATATTATTATAAAAGTTATATAAAAAAAAAAGATTTTTAACGTATAATAAATTAATAATAAAAATAACTTTATAAATGTTTTTATTAAATATATATTTAATTAAGCATTAAAAACCTTTATATTTACAAATAAATTAATTATATAAGTAAAAGCATTTATAAAAAAAGCTTAAAAAAGTTACGTATAATAAAAAGTTACGTATAATATAGCAAGTTATAAAGCATTTTAAAAAGAAAAAATATAAAAGTAAAAATATTATATAAATAATATAATATATAAAAATAAATTAAAAACGTAAAAACTTTAAAAAATACTAAAAAAAAATATTATAACCTTTTTTTTTTTTTATTATAAGCTTTTTTTTTTTTTTTTTTTAACTATAATAAAAATATTTTGCTTTATATAAGCGCTAAATATATATAGCGTAAGCACTACTTTAAAATTTAAAGACTTAATAGCATAACGTAAATAATACTTTAAAATAACTATAATATTTTTTTAAGCACTTTTTTAATAATCTGCTATAATTAAACTATAACTTTAAACTAATATAGCTTTAAAATACCTTTTTTAATAAATAAGTTTTATTTATATATTAGTAAAAATATTAAAAGCTAATACTTTAAATATAATATTAAATAATAAAACAATAGTAATAACCTTTTTTTTATTTTATTATATAATAAAATATATTAGCTAAAAAATATATTAAAAACTATTTATATAAAAAAAAAATAAAAATATATATATATTTATATATAATATTTATATAAAGGCTTTATAAGCTTTACTTTTTATTAAAAGGCTATAAACTTTTATATAACCTTTATTTTTAGTATATATAAAGTTTTAAAATTATAATATACCTTTAAAAGCAAGTAGTGCAAAGCAAAAGCAAGCAGTAGCTATAGCTACTACTAATAATTTTACTTAAACTGCTATTAATATAACTTATAAAGCAGCAAAAAAAAATACTATATATAATAATAATAATAATAATAATAATAATAATAATAACAGCAGTAATAATATTACTACTATTATTATTACTATTATTATTATATAATAACTAATATTTTAAGTTAATATATATTTAAAATAATAGCAAAAATATATATATAATAGTATATATATATATATATAGTTAAAAAAGTAAAAAAAATAAAAGGCTAGCTAAAAATTTTAGCTTTATTTATATATAAAAAGCCTTTTATATAATTAAACCTTTTTAACTAATAGTAACTATTATATTAAATAGCGCTTTTTTATTTAAACTAGCTATTATATATATAATTATATTATAACTATTTATTTAACTATATAAAAGCTAAATAATTAAGATTTAAATAAATTGCAAGTATTATTATTAAGTTAAAATAATAATAATGCTTTATTTAAAAGGTAATTAGCTATATAGCTTACTTTTTAGTTTATATATAAAAGTTTATTGCTTAGCTATAACTTTATTAAATTAAAAAAGAAATTATTACACGATAATAAAAATAATAAGTTTAAGCTTATATAAAGTTATTTATTATTTTTATTTTTTTAGATTTATTATATATTAAAGAAAGTATAATTAAAAAAAAATAGCTAATATTAAAAATATTAGTATTAACTATATTTAAAGGCATTTAAAAGCCTTAGTATATAATAATATTTTTATATATAATAATGCTTATTTTTTTATTTTTTTAGCTTTATATGCTAATAAAAGTTTTTATATTAAGTAAAAACTTTGCTTATATAAAGGTTTTATTTTTTTTTCTTTTTTTTTTTAGTTAAAGCATTTAATATAATATAATATAAGATTATATTTTATTTGCTTTACCTTATATATAATTATATAAAGCCTATTTAATAAATGCTTTATTATTTTAAGCTTAAATAACTTTAATTAAAATAAAACATATTAATAATATTTTTAAAAAGTAATATAATAAAATAAGCTAGCTTATACTTTTTTTACGCTAGCTATTATAACTATTATTAACTAGCAAATAACTTTAATATATTAAAAAAAGCTATTTATTAATTAATAATATAATAATATTATATTTTTATTATTAATATATATAAAGCTATATAAATAATAGCTTATATAGCATTTAATATAATAAAAGCTGTTTTTTTATATATTATAACACTTTTTTTGCTTGCTATATATAAGCTAGCCTTTAAAACATTATAAATATAATATTTTTTTATAGCAAAAAGTAAATGTGCTAAAAAAAAGCTTATTATTACATTAAAGCTATTTTTAGCTTTTTTTTTTTTTTTAGCTTTTTTTTTTTCTTTTGCTTTTTTTTTTAGCTTTTTTTTTTTTTGCTAATAATAATAGCAATAGTAATAGTAAAAGTAGCAGCAATATTAGTAGCAATAATAATAGTAGTAATAATGTTAGCAATAATAAAAAAGCTAAAAAAAAAAAAAAAAAAAAAAAAAAAAGCTATAAAATATAAGCTCGCTTTTTAATATAATAGCATATATTTTATTATATTATTTATTTAATATAAGCGTAAGCTTTAGCTTAGCTAAAAATATAAAGCTTATTTATATTAAAATAATAAATAAAAAAGTTAATATAATAGCATAAGTAAAAGCAAATAAATAATATAATAATATTTTTATTATAAATAATTAATATTATATTATTTTAATGCTTTTAAATATTTAGCGTAATTATATTAATAATATTATTAAAAGTAATAGTAATTAAAAGCTTATTAAAAAAATAAATATGCTTAAAAAAAAAAAAAAAAAGCAATAATAAAAATAATAATACTATAAAAAATATAGCTACACTATATAAAAGCTTAAAAATAAGCAAGTAAATATAAAGCTATATATATAAATAAAGTTATTAATATAACTAAATAAAAAGTTTACTTATAAAGTAAATAAAACTTATTAAAAGGTTTATTATTTTTATTATTTAAAAAGTAGTTAAAATAATAAAACCTTTTTTTATTATTAATATATTTATTATTTTTATAACATTTTACTAGTTATATTTATTTTTTAATAATATAAAAACAAGTAAATATATTAAAATATTATTATTTTATAGCTTAATATATTTATTTTTTATTTTTGCTTTAAAAGTTAGCTAAAAATTATATATATATAATAATATTAAATATTTTAAGCTTTAAAAAACCTTTTATTATTATATTTTACTTAAACTTTTTATTTTATTAGCTAAAGCTTTAATATTTTATAAATTATATTTATTTTTGCTATATATATAAAAAGTAGCTTAGCTTTTTCTATTAAAGTTAACATTTTAAAGCTATATAATATTAAAGTTTTAAAGCTTTATTAGTTTAATTATAAGTATTATTTTAAGTATTACTTTTAAATAATAATAATAATTTTATATAAGATTATAAAAAAGTTATTTAATGCTTTAATTATTTTAAAAGCATTATACTTTTTTAATATAAAAAGCTATTTAGCTTTTTAAATATAATATTATAATATTAATATTAAAAGTAATAGTTATAATGCTTTTATAGCTTTAGCTATTTTTATTTAAATAAACATAATATATATTATATAATATATTAAATATAAAAACAAATAAAAAATATATATATAATAATAAATGCTAAAATGTTTATAAAATATAATTAAAACATTATAATTATTTTTATATATATTTAAATAAAATAGTAAAAAGTTTTAAAAAGTTAAAACTATATAAAAAAAGCTAAATTATATAAAAAATTAAAAAAAAAGCAGTAAAAAATATATTAAAATAAGTTTTATATATTATTTAAAAATATAAAAGAAAAAAAAAAGAAAAAATACTTTAAGCTTAAAAAAAGCTATATAATATAATATTTACATTAGCTAATTATAAATAAAGCATAATATTAATAAATAAATTAATATTAATTTTATATATATATTTATTTATATTAGCTATTAAAAAATATATAAATAATTTATTATTTTTAAATTATTATAAAATATATTATTATAAGCTTAATTATTTAATTTACTTTTTATAATAATATTTTATAATATAATTATTTTTATTTATTATATTTAAAAATAAGTTATATATTAAGATTTTTTTTATTTTAAGCTTTTATTTTATTATTTTTTTATATAAATTATTATAGATTTTAATTTTTAATAACATAGTAATTTTAAGCCTTAAAAAAATAATGCTTTAATTATAATATCTATTATTTTTAAAGATTAAGCTTTTAATATTATACCGCTTTTTTAGCTTTTTAACCTTTTAAATATAATAATTTTATTAAAATAATATATTTTTAACTAAAGCTAAAGCGCTTTTATTAATTAAAGTATACTTTAAATATATACTTTTAATAATATTATATTTTTTTTATTAATTTATAAATGCTTTAAACATATATTTTTAATAGCATTACGCTTTTTTTACTAATTTATAAGCATATTAAACTTTTAAATATAAAATTTATAATAATATTATGCTTTTTTTACTAATTAAAAAGCGCTTTAAATATATATTTTTAATAGCATTATATTTTTCTTGCTAATTTATAAATATATTAAACTTTTAAATATAAAATTTATAATAGCATTATATTTTTTTTATTAATTTATAAGCATGTTTTAATATTTTATAATATAGTTATTTTTTTGCTTTTTTTTATTAATTAATTAATATAATTATATTAAGCTATTTTATTTAGCTTTTATTTTTTTTGTTTAAAAATATTAATAAATAATAATAAAATTTATAAAGATTTTAATATTATTATTAGCATTAGCTTTAATAAAAAACAGCAAAAAATTAAAAATAGCTAAATAAAGCTAAATTTAATGCTATTATTAATATTAGCTTAAAAATATTAATAAATAATAGTTATAAGCATAATATAGCATATAGCTATATTTTATGCTTTAGCTACTAATAAAGCTACATATAAAAATTAATGCTTATTTTAACTACGCTTTGCGTAGCTGTTTATAAATAGCTTCTTTTTTTTCTTATATATAGATTATTATAAAATTAAACTGTTATTAAAGCTTTAACTTTTTAAAAAGCTTAGCTATAATAATTTACGCATTATTTTTATTATAAAAGCATTTAAAACTACCTTTTTAAATATTTTCTTAGACCTTAATCCTAGCTATTACTATTATTAACTCTTTTAGTATATTAGTTGTTTTATTCTTTTTTTTTAGTATAGCCTAAACTTTTAAAAAAAAAGAAGCTATAAAGTAAAAAGCTAAAAAGCAAATTACTTTTGCATTTAAAAACATTACCTTTAGTTTATAAGCAAAAAAGCGACCTTATACTAAAGCCTACTACCGCTTATTTTTTTTCTTTTTAGTAAGCAATCCTAACTAAAAAAGCATAGCAACAATTAAATATACTAAGGCTAAAGAAAAAAAAACTTTAAAGCAAGCCTTAAAAAACTTTAAATATAAGGTTTTAAGTAAAAACTTTATATAAAAGCAATACGTAAGCAGCAAAAATATATTTTAAGCTAAGTTATAAAAATTCTTTTATAAGTTTGCTATTTTTTATATTAAAAAAACTAGTCTTGCTTTTTATTTTTAAGCTTACTTTTTTAATATAAAGTTTATTTTTTTTAACTTTTAAGGTTTTATAAATAAAACTGCCTTTTAAAAACTATTAAAACATTTTTATAAGCTTTAGTAAAAGTTTAAAATATATAGTTTAATAGCTACTTTTAATTTAGCCTACGCTAAAAACTTGCATAAACTTTTTTTTAAAAATAAAGTAAAAATTAAAAACTTTATTTAATAGACTTGCTTTATAGCTAATTTAAGCATTAAAAAAACAAACAACTTAATATTAAAGATTAATTATTTACGCTAAAAATATAAATAAAAGGATTTATTTATCTTGCTTTATAAAATAAGTAACCTTATAGTTATAAATTGTTTTTTTGCTAAATTAAAAACTATAATAAAAAAACGTAACTATTTATAAAAGCAAGTTAATAAGTTTAATTAGTAAGTAATAAACCTATTATCTTATTAATAAAGCATTTTTTAATTACTGCTAAAATAAACTATATATTAATTTATTAAAGTATATATACTTACTTTTGCTAATAATAAATAAAAAAATAAAATTAAGTTTAAGGTATAATATTAAGCTATAAAAAACTATTTTATAACTAATAATAACTAGTTTACTAATAATGCTATTAAAATAATAGATATTAAAAGCTATTTTAGTAGCAAAGTAGCTAAAAATCTTTAACTTTACCTTTTTAAAACCTACTTTAATTATATTACTACTTTTATTAGCTTATTAACTTATTTTTAAAGCTAATATTATAACGTTAATATAGCTAAAAAAGCAAAGGAAATATACTAATAACTTATAATGCTAACTAAGCTATTTAAGTTTTTTTAATTTAAAAATAACTTTATTTAATTAGCTAAAAAAATATAGCTTTAGCAAACTAAATAAAAAAAAAAGTTTAAAAATAAACTTTTTATTTATTTAAGCATTAAAACCTTTATAAAATATTTAAAACCTACTAAAACGTTTAATATATATATATAGTATTATATTTAAGTTATTTATTACTTAATGTTTAAAGACTAAAAAAAATTAGCTGCTAATGCTATTAATACTATAAAAAATAAAAAATAAAAAGGTTAAAGCTAAAAGAAAAGTAAAAAACAAGGTAGTACTATAACTTTACCTTTTTAACTTAATGTATAAAAGATAAAACAATTAATCTTAAAAAGCAAATGCTTTAATTATTAATAAACTAAATATATTTTTAAAGATTATCCTTTAAAAGAAAGCATATAAAACAATAAAAGAAAAGCTAAAATAATAGTAATTTTAGCTATATTTAAACTTAATAGCTTACCTTTTTAAACCTTTGCTAAAACTAATACTAAAATATAAGCAAAAGATTAACCTTAAAAAAGTTAAACTTTTGCTTAAAAAATATATCTTAAAATAAAAAAAGATTAAATAAGTATTTAAAAAGTTGCTTTTTAATATATACTTATACTTTAAGCAGTAATAAACTTTTATTAACAACTTATAATACCTTTAAAAATATAAAAGCAAGTTTATATATTTATATAAGCACTAAAATAGCTATAAAGCTTATTTATTATATATAGCTATTAATAACTACTTAATTTTAACTTAAAAAAATAACTAGTTTTAATAGCAAAAGCAATTAAAAGATTTATAAAGCTTTATAGTTAACCTTAAAGATTTAAAGACGTACTTTTTAATAAATTTTTGCTTTTATATTAAATATATAATATAAGGTAATTTTAAAGAAGTTATAGTTTTAAAAACATAATATCTTACTAAACTATTAAAGATATTATTTAATATTTTTTTTTAAACTTTCTGTTAATTTTAACCTTTTTTATAATTTAAATATAAAAGATTTAAAAATATAGCTAAGCTACCTTAATTATTAAGGTAACGCTAAAAAAAAAGATAAAAAAATAAAAAAAGAATTAAATAAACAAAAAAAGCAACGCTAAGCCGTATATGTTACTTTAGGTTATTTACTTATTAAGATTATAATTTTAAAAAAAAGTAACCTAATTAGAAAAAACTTAGCAAAAATATAAAGAAGTTTAAATAAAATACTAGCCTTAATTAAAGAACTAACGCTAAAAAAAGTAAAAAAAAAAAAGAAAACCTAGCAATAGCTAGCAAAAACGGCAGCAAAATTTATATTAAAATAAAAATATAATGCTTAAAGACTTTATTATATAAAATATAATAAAATTAGCTAATATAAGCAAAAGCTTAACACTAAAATAATTATTATTAATACTTTAGCTTTTATTAGTTACTTAAATAAAAAAAAGTTTTATTAAATAGTTTAAAGCATTTATATTTATTAAATAAATAAAATAATTAAGCGCTAAAAAACAGCAGAAAAATTCCTAGAAAATAAAAATAATAATTTAAAAAAAAAAGCCTTAAAACTTATACCTTTTAAATACTACAACTTATTTTATACTTTTAGTAAAGTTAACTTAAATGTTTTACTTTTTTTATGCTTTTAAATAGATTATAAGATTAAGTTTATTAGTAAAAAAACCTTTAATAACTTAAAATATAGCTTTTTATATAAAATGTTATTAAATAAGCTAAAAGCAGTTAAAAAATACTTTATTAAGCAATTATATAAAAAATTTATTAAACTAAACAGTGCTTTTTTTACTTTTTTTATTCTTTTTATATAAAAGTTTAATAATAGTTTTTACTTTTATATAAATTACTATAAATTAAATAAATTAACAAAAAAAAATTATTATCTTTTCTTTTTAATTAAAAAAACTTTAGTATATATTTATAAAGCTAAGATTTTTACTAAAATTAATATATAATAAGCATTTTATTATATTAAAATATATTTTAGCTATAAAGATTTAACTATATTTTATATTTAATATAATATATATTATTATAAAGTTTTTTTGTTTAGCTTTACTAATAGTTTATTTATATTTTAAAGGTATATTAATAATATATTATTTAATTATTTTAATAACTTTTATAGTGCTTATATAAATAATATTTTAATTTACTTTAATAATTTAAAAGACTATTAAATTTATATAAAAAAAGTTTTAAATAAATTATAAAGCATAAGCTTATAAGCTAATTTAAAGAAATTAAAATTTTATATTATAAAGATAAAATTTTTTAAATATATTATTAATATTAAAAGCGTTAAAGTTAATTAAAATAAAGTTAAGGTTATATATAACTAGATATTTTTTTAAACTATAAAAAAAGTATAATTTTTTTTAAGCTTTTGTAATTTTTATAAGAAGTTTATTTAAAAATATAGCTAAATTGCTTTATTTTTTAATTAACTAACTAAAAAAGGTATGTTTTTTAAATAAATAAAAAAATATAATTAAGCTTTTTAATATTTAAAAAAAGCTTTAACTATAGCTTTTACTTTTAAATACTTTTAATATAAACATACTATTAAAGTAAAAACTAATATATTTAATAATATAGCTATTAATATATTATTTTAAAGGTATAATAAAATATAGTATTTTATAGCATTTTTTTTTAAAACTATATAAGATATAAAGCTAAACTATAGCATTTATAATAAAGAAATGCTAGTAATAGCTTTAGCTTTTAAAAAATAATAACTTAAGCTAGTAAATACTTAAAAAAAACCTTTTCTTATAATAACTAATTATAAAATATTAAAGTACTTTAGTAAAAAATAATGTTTAAACTTATAATAAGCTAAATAGGTTATATTATTTTTTAAGTATAATTTTATTATTACTTATAAACTAAGTAGAAAAAATATAGTAGCTAACTTTTTTTTTTGCAAATAAAAAAATATATAAACATAGCAGGAAAAAAAAAAGTTTTAATGTTATAATATAATGTTTAAACTTATTTATAGCATATTTTTTATAAAAGTTTTAAAATTAACTTTTTTTGCTAATATAAAAAAGCTTTTTAGTTTATAATTAATAAAAAGAATTATATATAAAAATTATATTAATTTTAATATAAAAATCTATTACTAAAAAACTAAAAGCAATAAAAAAAATAACTTTTAAACGATAAAAAATAAACTTACTTTATATAAAAAGTAACTTATAATATTTAATTATTTAATTATAAAAATATAACTTATTTAAAAAAGCTATAATAAAATGTTTATAGCTTATTTAAGCAAATATAAAATAAAAGCATTAATAATTTAAAGATATTAATAGCTAAAACTAGCGTATAATTATAATATATATATATTTAATTATATAATTTACTAACTAGTAAAAGTGCTAAAAAATAAAATACTAGGTAAATTATAACTGCTATTAATTTTTAATTATATATAGCGCTATTTTATTATAAACTTTAAGTAAATGCTTAAAAATAAGCATAGGTTTAATAATATACTAGTTATAGTTAACTAATTAAGCAAAAAAGCATAGACTATTTTTTATATAATATAAGCTATAGCTAAAAGTGCGGTATAAATATACTATAAAAGGCTTTTTAAAGTTTTTAAAATATTTATAATAGTAACTTTTAATTAAAGCTTTTAGTTTATATTTGCTTTTATAAACAAATTATATAAACTTATAAGTATAAATTATATTTTAGCTTTAATAAATTATTATAAAACTATAAAACAAGCTAAAATAATAAATAAATATTTTAATTAATACTTATAGCTTTATATAAGTTACTACTAAAATAACTAGTTAAAATATATTTTTGCTATAAATTATATATAAGCTTTATTATTATATAAATTAACTAGCTTATTTTTTTATAAAGTAAAGTTTAAATTTTTAATGCTTTTTAATTTTAACTAAGAAAATTAAATATTAAAATAAAAGTTAAAGAACTTATTAGCTTAAAAAAAAGCATTAAAAGAAAATGCTTAAAATTAAATCTAAAAAATTATAAACTTTATAAATACTACTAAATTTAATTTAATTAAAACTTAAACTAAAATAGTAAAACAAGCAAACAAAAAACAAAAAAAGCTAGATTTTAACGTAAAAAACTATATTTTTATTTTTAAGAAAAAATAGTTATAAAAAACAAATTAACTTTTTAATAAATTAAATTTTTTAATAATATAGCAAAAGTTTAAAATTTTAAAAAAAGAAAAAGATATTTTTACTTTAAGTATACTTATAACGTAAAGATTTATTAATAAGTTTTATATTAATTACTTAAGGAAATACTTTAATAACTTGCTATTTAAGCAAGCTTTAAAAAACTTTGCTAAAAAATAGTTAGTTTAAATAATAATAAAAAAAAGTTTATTATTAAAAAAGTTTACACTTTTAAAATATATTATAAAAAGCTGCAATATTAAATAAATTAAAAAGGATAAAATCTTAATAATAAGTAATATATAGCAAAAAATTTTAAAAACAATATATTATTAGTAAAAAACTTTTATAATTAAAACCTTAACGCAATAAAACCTTTAAAACAATTAAAAAAATAGCTAAAAGCAGCTATAAAAAATAAGTTTAATAAGCTATATATAAATAATAATAAACTTATAGCTTAAAGCAAACAAAAAAATAAAAAAAAGCATATATAAAAAAATAATAAGTAAAAGTAATATTAACTAAATGTAAAAAAACCTATTAATAGCATAATAAAATAAAAGCTTAGCAAAAATCTAGTTAAATAAATACTTAAAGTTATTTTTTTTTAACTAAAAAGTACTTTAGTTTAAACGTGTAACTTATAAACAAGCTATTATTTTTTTAAAAAAAGGGTAGTTATAAGCATAACATAGCATATAGCTATGCTTTATGCTTTAGCTACTAGTAAAACCACATATAAAAATTAGTGCTTATTTTAACTACGCTTTATATAGCCGTTTATAAATAGCTTTTTTTTTTTTTTATACGTAGATTACTATAAAATTAAACTATTATTAAAGCTTTAACTTTTTAAAAAGCTTAGCTATAACAATAATAATAAAATATTTTATTTTATATAACTTTTATTTTTTTTATTTATTTTTTTTATTTAAAAATATTAGTAAATAATAATAAAATCTATAAAAATTTTAATGTTATTATTAGTATTAGCTTTAATAAAAAATAGCAAAAAATTAAAAATAGCTAAGTAAAGCTAAATTTAATATTATTATTAACATTAAAAAAAATAGCAAAAAATTAAAAACAGTTAAATAAAGCTAAATTTAATGTTATTATTAGTATTAGCTTTAATAAAAAATAGTAAAAAATTAAAAATAACTAAGTAAAACTAAATTTAATGCTATTATTAGCATTAAAAAAAACAGTAAAAAATTAAAAATAGCTAAGTAAAGTTAAATTTAACGCTATTATTAGCATTAGCTTTAATAAAAAACAGTAAAAAATTAAAAATAGTTAAATAAAGCTAAATTTAATGCTATTATTAGCATTAGCTTTAATAAAAAATAATAAAAGATTAAAAACAGCTAAGCAAAGCTAAATTTAATATATAATTATCTTTTAATCTTTAGTTTTAATTTAAATAAACTTAATAAAAAAATTTAAATAGTACGCTTTTAAAAAGCATTAAGTAAAAACTTTTTAATAAGCATTAAATAGCATGCTTTTAAAAAGTATTAAATAGCGCGCTTTTAATAGGCATTAAGTAAAAACTTTTTAATAAGCATTAAATAAAAACTTTTTAATAAACATTAAATAAACTTTTTAAAAAGCATTAAATAGCGCGCTTTTAAAAAGCATTAAATAAAAAAGCATTAAATAGCACGCTTTTAAAAAGCATTAAGCAGCGCGCTTTTAAAAGGTATTAAATAGCGCGCTTTTAAAAAGCATTAAATAGCGTAGTAAAAATAATAAATCTTTATACTAAAAATATATAAGCAAAACTTATAAAAGTTTAACTTTTAATTAAATTTATATTTAATTTAAATAATATAATTACTTAGTATATAATTAAATAAAAAAGTAGTTTATATAATTAACTATTATTATTATTATTATTATTATTATTATTATTGCTATTATTATTTAACGTAGTAAAATTACCTTTTTAAAAAAGCATTTTTATAAGCTAAAACAAGCTATTTATAAAGTTATTTAAAAACTTTTTTAAAAGCTTAATAAGCTATTAATAGCTTAATATTAATAAATTTTTATTATATATATTAAAAATAGCTTAAAACGTTATTTATTAACTTATTAAACTTTTAGTTATTATTAAAATTTAATTTATTATTAAAATTTAATTTATTATTAAAATTAACTTAATTTATTATTTTTACTTTTAATATCTTTTTATTATAAGCTTTTTTATTATTATAAAAAATAATTTAATGCTTAAATCTTTTTAAATTATATTTTTTAAGCTAATTTTTTGCTTTTTTTATTTATTTAGCTTTTAAAGCTTTGCTAAGCTTTTTAAATAAAATAATTAATAGCTAAATGTTTTTTTAATAGCAATTATTACTTATAAAATAAATTACTTACTAAATATTATTATATATTTTTTTAACTAAATAATAACGCTTTTTTTTAAAGTAAACTATTTATTTTATTATTTATGCTTTTTATATTTTTTTAACGTTTTTGCTTTTATTAATAATTAAAGTATATATTTTAAATATAAACTAAGCTTTTTTAATTATAAAAAAGTTTAAAAAGTTAAATAGCTATATTAAAATTATAATACCTATAGTTTTTTATATTAATTAATATTATTTTAAAGTATAACTTAATATGTTATTTTTTTAAGTAATAAAAATAAGCTTTAGGTTTTTTGCTTATAAATCTTTAAAAAAAAATATAAATTTAAGCTTTAAAACCTTTTTATAATAGCAGATTTAATTAATTTTACTTTTTAAGCTATAATATTAAGCGCTATTAGCTTTAATAAACCTTTAAACTAGCTTATAGCTACTATGTTTTTTTAAGCTAAGCTTAGCTATATTTTTTTTTAACTTTTAGTTTATTTTAGCAGCTAGCTTAACGTTTTTATTATATTTATTAATTATTTTTATATATTTTTTTATAGCTATAATTTTTTAAAGCTAATAATATATAAGTTTTATTTTATATTAAAAGAAATAACTTTAAAATATAAAGTTTTTAAAGCTTTTATATTATTTTTTAATAATAGTTTTATTATAAGCTTTATTTATATGCTTTTAAACCTTTTAATTACTTTTAAATATATTAATAATAATAAAAGTTTTATTATTTTAAAAAATTAACTTTTATTAATTAAGCATTTAATCTTTAACTATTAAATATTACTTTAAACATTAAATTAAGTTTTATTTTTTTAAGCTAAATTTAATAATAAGCTTAACTTTTTTAAACTTTTTTGCTATTAATACTTATATAACTATTATTTAAAAAATTATTTAATTATTATTATTTGTTTTATTAAACTTATTAGCTAACTTTTAAATAAAAAACTTATAAAAAGCTTTAATAATAATTAAAATTTTAATAAATTTTTATTTTTTTTTATTAGTTAATTTTAATTATTAAGTTTTATTAAGCTAGTTATTAATATATTTATATAAAATATAGCTTTTATTAAGTATATAGCTATATTTTTTAGCTAAAATTAATAAATAATTAAAGCTATTAAATAAATAGCTAGTTTTTTTAAGTATATTTTTTTATTAATAGCTTTTAAAATATAAAGTTAAAGCTTAAAGCTATTAGTTAAAATTAAATTTTTTTATTATTATAATGCTAATAATAAAAATAAAAATAAATAATTAATACTTAAATTTTTAGGCTATTTACATATAAAGCAAAGTATTAAGAGATCATGCTATTTTAGCACCTAAACAGTGCATAAATTATTTATTTGTATTATACTCTAATGCTAAGCTTAACAGTTAAATTTAGTCGGGACCTCTGTATATAGTATATGGTAGGGTCGACTGAAAATCCGGCCTGCGTTTGTCTTTTGATACCGACGCCTCCCTTTCTAACAAAACATACGTAAAGCTTTTCTCTACTTTTATTGGGGGAGACGGGCGGGGAGAGCAATAATAATAATAATAATAATATATTTATTCTTTGCCACCACCGCAATAAGTCAGATGTAGCGAAATTGTGAAGGGCAAACATCTGTAAAGGGAACGTTGTTTTCGCTTTGCTTTACCTATAGCTACCTGGATACCTAACCTAGGTTACCTAACTCAGAGGTAATCTGTAGAACCACCCACTGCCCACTGCCCACTGCCCACTGCAGTGACATCATGCCCCACCATTGTTATACGGCATGAGCTAACCGAACGAATGCCCAGGAGACGGATGAGAAGGTCGATCATGGAATATAAGCCAAGCGCTCCGGTCAAATACAATAAGTGCAACGAGTCTGCAGCACGCAGAAGCAGCATCGTACTAGTCTAGTCCAATGGGAAAGACGTTTGTTCCCCGTTGATGTAAGGTATATTGGTGAATATTGGCCGTGGGCGTGGGCGTGGGGTTGCTTCATCATCGTCGGGGTTGGACATACATATAAACGGATGTGGTGGTATTGTGGGCACCTTTCCGATGAAGTTTGCTGCTGCATGTGCTTTTGCTCTCTCCCATCCGGCGGTCTATTTAATAACTCAGATCTCCGTAATTTATTCTACCTAGTTGTTACCTAACCTAGTTGTTATGCATTTATGTTAGCTTGCCCGGTATTACTTGCACTTTACTCGTATTTGTGTATTTCTAGATCAGACTAGCCATATTCACTGCCCTCTCTCACCGAGATAACTGCTGCGCCATCATCTACCACAGCGCATTAGGTCCATTATCAGTCGCGGCAGCCTAGAAGAACGGGAAGAAGAGCCGAGACTCGTCGGAGGTGGGGCTGAGACTCTTGGGGATCACGCAGCTAGCTGAACATCCCATCCGTGATATCTCGCTTGTCACAACACCATAAAGTCACGAGGGGCGACAAGGCCGGTCACCCCACCACCATTCATGAATTCGAGCCCGTTTCTTCTGTCTTAAGCATCCAACATTACAAAAAGCCTCGTCTTCGTCCCTTTCGAACCCCTCCTTCCTACTGTTTAGTACTACTTCATCATTATTCACGAAAAAAAAGAACATGTCACGGTATGAAGACGGATATCCTTCCCGCGGCCGGGCAGCGGATTATTACACATACTCGGCAGGAGGAGCGGCAGCGGCGGCTCCCTCATACCCTCACACCGCCAGCCCGGGCCACACGACGTACGATGGACAGCCACAGGCGCGGCTGACGTACGAGCCGCAAGGAACCTACTACCCGCCGCGCTCGCCGTCAGCGGGGTTGCACGCCTCCGAGTCGCACTCGCGGCCGAGATCATTAGCGCGTCCCATCGAGTCCGCGCACGACAGGACAAGGGGGCGGAGCGACAGCGACGACTCAGTCGACGGCAGGATACGGTCGCCGATCGAGAAAGCGAAGCGCTTCGTCGACAACACCTTTACGGACTCTACGACGGGGATAGGCGTTGGAGTGTTGGGCGCGCTAGTCGGCGGGCTGGCGGCGAGAGAAGCCGTGGATCTCACGAGTAACCGCGAGAAGCAGAAGGGAGGACACGACGGCGACGACGCCGAGCACAAGCGCAATCAGCTCATCGGCACGGTGGTCGGGGCGGCCGTAGGCGCGCTGGGCGCCAACGCCGTGGAGAAGCGCATCGAGGCGCGGCGCGCGCGCGACGAGATCAAGCAGGAGAAGTGGGAGCGCAAATGGAGGCGGCCGGACGGCGACGCTGAAGTCCTCGAGAAGATCGACGTCGTGGCGCGGCCCCGGAGCCGAGAAGCGTATAGTCGGGGAAGCCGCAATAAGGACGATTGGGACGCGAGGGACGACTACGATCACGATCGCGACCGCGGGGGGCGGAGGAGGAGTCGGCGACGCAGCATGGAGCGCGAGGTCGACCCGGGAGCGCGCAGCTGGAGGGACGTCGAAGATTGGGTTCTCGACGATGGCGATGAGGACCGCCGACGCCGAAGCCGTGATTCATATCGGCATTAGACTGACTAGTCGAGTTCCATTCTTACTAGCAGTAGGCATAACGCTTTGGTGGATTTGACAGAGCGGGAAGTTTAATGGTAATAAATAGATCGATCTGTGTTGAGACACTACCTAGGTTAGATGCTTAAAGTTACTGTACACACGGCCGAATGAGCCTGTGTCTATTATTAGCCTCTGAAGATATACACACACTTAGGTACCTATCTTCACTATACCGTGTACAGGGATATTCTAGGTTAACGCTTAGACTAGACTAGGTAGGTACAATATCAGGTACTGCATGCGAGCGCGATCGTTTACCTAAGTTATGAGGGACGGTACAGAGAAATATCCTCGGCTCAGTGGCAACAGTCCTGTCGAGGTGTGAGTAGTATATACTGTGTTTGCAGGACTATAAGCAGCATCATACATAATTTTTCACTTCAGGATGTCGGACGCTTTCGGATCTCGGCCTTTGGCTCAACTGAGTTAAGTGAGGCATGACCTCTCACAAATGTCGTCATCTTATACCTAGGAGGTACAGCTTCACGCGAATGAACATATGGATGAAGGTACCTAACCTAAGGTAACGCTCGCTACTTACCTTAGGCTTACATCAGTTAAGTAGGTACTATACGTTTGTATAACCCCGTCGTATTTCTGCCGTTTATAATTTTACCGTAATATACTGGCGCTGATACCATCGTACACATAAGGTTTCCATTACAAAAACGGGTTGCTTATAAAAGAGACTTCCTAGGAAGTCGTATACCTAGATACCTAGATACCTACCTACTAGGTACCTAGGTAGGTAAGTAGATATTACTTCAAGTTGCCGGCTCCTTATAACTTATGTTTACTAATGCACTTTGTTGGACTAAGTGTCTAGGCTATGTTGCGGTTGGTGGAAACATGGCAGACTTATTATTGAAAAGACGGGAATGAAAGATGAGTAGCGATGCCTTGGGTACCCAGCACCTACTGAATTAACTACCTAGGTACCTAGGTAGGTATCTACTACTACTACTGCTGCTGCTGCTGCTAAATCTCCCAACTTCCCCCCTTTAAACCATCCCCTTAAATACAACACGCCAATGAGAAAGAACATTAGGTATAGATAGCGTATAGGACAGGGACATTGCCCAGATGAAGCCAATTGGGTTAGACACCACGATATACAACTATCAGTGTATACTTTTGTATGTATTACGGCGTACACGAGCCCTCGACGCGGTGTCACCTGACTAGTCTACCTGAAGAACTACGTAGTAGGTTGATGCCGTGGTACCAGTATCAGGGAATTCCCAGTCGACTGACTACCCATATAATAAAATGACCCGGTTTGTGTTGATCCGCCGCGTTGCACACTATGTGATGCTGTTGCTCAATAGCGGCAAGACAAAGATGACAGTAACCCATAGACACCATAGTTTCCAACCCACCTCGCTGGAGGACTGACTCTTTCCCAGCAAGGTCACAGCGCTCATGATGGATGAAATTCCTAGTGGCGCTGCTGCGTAGGGGAGAGGCACTCGCCAGAATGTCGGGCAGACTAACGACCAAAAGGAAGCTACAACAGCTACGCTCCATCGCGCCCAGTCCTCTCCGTAAACGAGAGGGACCGTCCGCCGCTTGCGCGCTTTGTCTCCTTCCTTATCTGGGAGATCTTGGATGTGGACGGTGGTCGTAACAATAGCCACGCTCAACAGCAGCCAGTCCCTCGTCATGTTCCCATCGCCCGTAGCCCCTGCGAGAAGGACGCAGACCGCTCCCCATCCAAAGCAGGCTAGCCCGACTGCATTGAGCAGGTTTCGGACCAATGGCCCGGTACTGCTCCCTTCGAGGTCATTGTATAGCCAAATCATAGTCATCAGCGTGGTGCTGGGGAGAAAGCTTCCCAGGAAGGCGCTGAGCGCCAGGGCCGCGACAATCACGACTCGAATGAGCCGTCTAGCTTCCGTCGCGGTGAGGCGTCCTGACGGTATGGGACGCCACGGCTTATTCATCTCGTCTTCAAGGACCGAGCTCCCCAGGTTCTGGTTGGCGATGTCCTCCACGAGCAAGTGCAGCCATATCCAGGCCAGCATGCAGGGTATTCGGAGCGCTATCTGCCCTGAACCATGTTGATTCTGCTCGGCTACGCCTGATCCCGAATAGACGAGCGCCAGAGCAAAAACGCTCTGGGGGAATATGACGGTCTTGTAATCGCTCTTGGTGAATAAGTGCAAGGTGACCAGATGATACTGGAGTGGCCGGGGCTTCTATGAATCCCGCTTTGTTAGCACCAAGAGTTGTAACATGAATTGGTACACGGGAAAAAAATAATATTAAAAGAGAGTTCTCACTTTGATAGTCGATTCGGGCGTCGAAATATCAATTTTAGAATCCTTGCTCGGATTACCTTTCACTTGCGGCATGCTGGGAGCCATGGCAGCGGGCAAATTGGGAAAATAAATCATTCTTTTCCTCGGGATACAATCAAGAAAATACGGACACATTGCCCTTGGGAATAGTTATATAATATAATAACACGACTGTAACAATCAATACCCCAGAGGACTCCGAAGTCTTACGACTAGCTGTCATTATGATTCATCCTAACCTACCCACCTTCGTCGACGATAGCAAAAAGGCGCCACCGTCGCATCCTCTCCGTTCTCGCATGATACCTCCAATAATCGCCAGCGCTGCATAGTTGCAATACGTCGTGTAATGACAAAGAGAAAGTGGAATAGTCGCCTCCGAGTTGCGAAGCCGAGGCATGAAGAATTATACTTGCGTCAAGCCAATATCTCACCATTGGCATAAGAAGCTGAGACAAGTCTAGCCAACGCCGAGATAGAGGCTAGTGCTAATGCTATTCATCACTAATACTAGTAAGAGGGTAGAATCCACATATGTTTTAACGCCAAGTACTTAGGAAAGAGGAAACTCGTAACGAATACGCCTGGGATACGTCCGGAATACGCCTCTTGGTATGCGTTCCGCAGAGATTCCTATCACGAATGCTTGTAGGCTTATGTCCCTACTGCGGTCTTGTTGTCTCCTCTGTTGTTAAGGACGGTGGAGGACAGGTTGGTAGATATCTAGCGGTGTAGTGCGCATTCTTGGACTTGAGAAGATCAATCTATCCGGACTGGGCCTAGTGTCACAGTTCCGAGAACTCCATCTTAGGCAGTTGTATTATAAGGCATATCAAGCTGTATCATACGAAGAGCTAATTTCGATGTAGATGATGTTATTGTTGAAGAGAAGCAAACGAACGAACTAATGGCTAGGTACCGATTGTAGTATTGATCTGCATAGACCTGTGGTCTGATGTAGGCGGGCGTTGGCTTGCACGAAGAGTAGGAGGCATAAATCCGTAGATGGTGGCACGTCGCGGGTATGGGTGAGACGATGTGGTTTGGCTAAGCCTTGGGTTAAACGTCAGCAGAATGCCGAAAAGTCCGTGTGCATGAGACCGGCAGAGGGTTGTGGGCCTACTTCTGTTCCAAATTGTGCACTTTCACTGCCGGGCTGCCATCGTGCCTGGTCGGAAGACATTGATTGCATACGGTGATTTCAGGCACGCCTCTTCCTTCGGAACAGAGTCAGGAGAATGTCGACTCCATTTCTCCATGGACAGGACTAGAGGCACAGTAAATTTTGACATTTCGAACTTATTAGTTGGCCTACCTAGGTAGTCAAGTGGCAGTTTTACCGACCAAGTTCTCCTAGGCAAATCCGTTTGCTTTGGCCTAACCATGTATCCATCAATTCAGCCACTGCCTCAAAAGACCAGCATAAGGTCAAGCCCAACACTTTCAAATATACGCCATACGGCACCCTCCGAGTGCTTCTTCGGCACCGAGATGCCTCTAACCACGATTGACCATGGACTCTTCGCGTTCCGCCGCAAAGTCGGCACAAAGCGCTCGTATCCACGGCAGTGGAAGCATTCTTCTTGGAATCCTAGTCGTAACAATGGGCTATGTGTCTGTTAGTCGATACTGGGGGGTGCAATGCAACATTAAAACCAGCACTCTCCCTACAACTCATCTAAGAGAGCCTCCAGCGTCTATCCAGTCAGTCTCATCAATTTACGTTCCTTCCTCTTCGACGAGATTATTACGGGGTTGCCTTCGCTCGTAGAGCGTAGCCACACATTTAGCAACGACCGGGGCGTCGAGACGTTCCGTAAGGAGGAAGTCTGTGCCCATCCAATCGCCAAAGACCCAAGACGGGTTGGAAGTTGACGCAGAAAGAACTCACTTCCGATGTTAGCCTATTCGTCGCCGGAGGCACAAGCGGTATGATGCGCTCTGTGAAGACCCCGTCTACGGCTCGCATACTTCATCTGGTTTGCTAGCAGAACATCATCACCATTCGCGCTAGCCCGCCCGTACCCAGCAGCTTGCGCCGCGTAGTCAGCCCGGGCAGGATTGTCACTGACAGCAAATTCATCCCCAAAGGTGTCAATTTGAGGATCCCGCACCACAACCTACACCAGAACCTAGCGTACTTCCTAGAACCGCTAACATACAAGCCGGGGTGATGGATCCGATTCGAAACCCACCCCGCGGTAAAAAAGTAGCCCCGAGGCTGCGTCCATCTTGATGATCGCTGATACGAAATCGGCCCCTCCTCCACGCCGGTCGGAGCGGCCTGAAATAGCTGCATTGAAAAGCACCTCGCTACCGTAGCGGAAAATGTCGTATATACTAGCTCGCCTAATCTAGTGCTTCCGGATGCCCGAAAATCAGGACGACCGAGGACGGGTTTCGGTTTAATTGTAATTTTGGGAAGTCATATCGAAGATTCCGTGGTCTATTTTAGGTAGTTCTGGCAGATGGCAGATATAGTAGTGTAATAAAACCAAATTATACACCCTGTTGGGACTCGATTAGGAGAAAGATTTCGTTTGATTATTAGTAGGTAGTAACAGAACCCAACGGTTTCGAGGACCTGTATCTTATGCATAGGTAACTTTTACATTAAGATCAAGGATGGCTAACTGCACGCGGTACCTAGAAGTGGCCTGAGCAATACCTAGGTACCTAAGCCACAGTCGATAGGCTATGGGTACGTACCTACCCACTAACCTACCTACCTATATGTACGTACCTACCCCGGTAGGTAGGCACTGCCAGGTAGGTACCTTACAAAGGCACTTCTAAGTAAGGTTAGCACTACGACGGTAAAACGTGGCAAGGTCGATTAAACACAGTACCTAGGTAGGTACCTACTTCCCACATCAACAAAAATAGGTACCCGGCAAGCAAAAATTACCAGGTAACTAACCTAGGTACCTAGGTATATGCCCAACCCAGGTAGGTGTACCATGGCATTTCCGACACATACCTACCTTAATTATATACTATTAGGTAGGGTGCACGCACTCCTCGCACTCCTTGCACTCCTACCCGGGAGCGTACTTAGGAGTAGAGAAGGTACGTAGAGAAGATACATAGAGAAAAAGTAGGTACCTACCTACGGCCTACACGCAACTACCATCATCAGCGTTCCACTTAGGTAGTCACACAACCAACAACCAACATCGATCCAGACGCGCGACAACATCCAGTCTGTCTACGTCTACGTCTACTCTGGACTACCTTGACATATCATCATCTGCTTTGAGCGTGAAACCTGTGCTACTATAAGACTTATGAGCCGACTACAGGTAGATTCCCAATTGAAGTTTTCCGTTTTACTACGTATTTCTTTTTCCCTCTTCCCTTTCCCCCCCGGCTAGAATAGCAAGATAACAGCTACTGGCCTCTACTTTTTACTTGACTATACTTGTACGACTTTCGACTTTCTCGACGGATGTCACCCTCACCGTCCAGCACTTCGGATTAATCACATTTACGCACTGCCATCGGCATAAATAAGTGTATTTTTCAATCGTGTTTCAGCGATCCGTGATTCACATGGCATGACATGACAAACTGATCAATCATATCCGACACAGCGGGACTAAACCAATTGCGCTTTATCAACCCTGGCTGTTGTTTTGTTAGTCGTGGTACTTACAACTCACTCACAACTCATACACATCATCACGTCACCACCACTCCCTCCACTACCATCAGTGTACAATTGCCATCACCTACAACCTCGACTTGTACCCCATAGTCTCCCCCTATGCCATGGGTTTGCCGGCCTTGACACCCAATACCAGGCCATCCAATCTCATAGTATAGGGTCGCCTCCATTGACCGCCACAATATGTCGCTAAACGCCCCGGTAGGTTCGATTTCTCGGCCGGAGGATACCTCTCAGCAGCAAGACGACGAAGACGACGACAATCTGTCTATCACTTCTACGAATGATGAGGGTAATGATTCCGATAAAGAATGGGACGTCGACGATATTCTAGGCGAACGACCACATCCCGATATCCCCAATGCCTTCCAATATCTCATTAAATGGGATGGCTTTCAGCTAGAAGACTGCACTTGGGAACCCGTAGAAAATCTCGGCGATGGCCTGCTCACCAAATGGGAGGAGAATAAAGCAGAGATTAGCGCCGGGAAACGCGAGCCGTTTGATCTAGCCCTTTATGATGCAGCCTGTACAGATCGCACCCTGAGACACCTGAGACGCAATGCCAAACGCCAGAGACTCGGTTTGCCGCTGACGCCACCGTTTTTACTTGACAACGTCTCCGAGGATGTGTTCAGTTCTGGTGACGAGGCACAAGAAGTAGACGACGTTGACCCCGCTAGTATTCCATCGTCAAAGCCCAAGGTTACAGCTGGCACACAAAATCTACCATCGGCGACAGCAGCGTCTCAGGTAACGTCTACAACTCAAAGGGTCATCAAACAGAGCACATCCGTGGAAGTCCCTTCTCAAGCTTCCTCAAAAGGTTCGAGTACTCCACGGGTGCCGGAAAAGAGTCGGGCTCAAAAATCCTCCCAGTCGCTGCCGAAGACAACTGTGAGGACGTCTCCATCGGGCTCTCACTCCGCAACCATCTCCGGCCCTATCCGCAAGGGGAGTGGCGGCACCAAGTCTGGCTATCAGGGTACAGCCGGAAGAAGTAGCGTCTTCAGGCCCAGTTCCTCCAAGACGCCGAACCAAAGTGCCTCCACCCCTACTAATAAACCATCTTCAACTACAACAGGAACCTCCGCTCCGTCCACTCTATCAAATACCTCGAACACTAAGCGACTTACCGCAACTAGAAGCCGACAATTTCAAAATGTATTTGCGGGGGGCAAGCAGCGTAAGAAGAGAGCAAATTTGGGCGATGTTATGGCCGACCCTTCCAAGACGCCTAAGGCTTTCCCCAATATGCGCCTAATGAACATTGCAAAGAAGAGAGGACAAGAGAAAGGTGATTTTGTCGGTGCCTTGTCTTCGATACCCTCTAAACTCATTATCGGTAATGAGCAGACGAACACGTTACCGAGGAAGCCTAGCGTCGTCTCTCCAACCACAACTGAGGCACCGCAAAATGACGAGATACCGGATCAGCCCCCCGCGCCTTCGGTAGCTGCTTCTAAGCCCCGGACATCAGTGGGGCATCAAGGGGGAGTAGATGAGATGCCTCCGTTGAAACGCAAAAAATCCGTCCGCTTTACGGAAGAGGATGAGTTGACCACTACGGTAGCCATCGACAACCCGGTTGATAATACTGCCGACGCAAACGCTAGCTTTAAAGGCCCAGATGTAAACAAAGGGCCACCGCCAGCCTCCAGAAAACTCTCTCTGGCAACATATCAAGAACGAGGGCAAACACAGACAGTTCAAAAGCCTGTCAAGTTTGGGCAAGCGGAAGCGCTTATAGTCAGCTTCAGTGGTATTAGCCGGCACGCCTCCCCTTGGCTGTCGGCTCTGAAGGCCGAGAAAACCCTTCATTTTGCGTCCACCTGCACATCTCTTCATTTCTCTGTACAGAGAGCCTTTGTAGTTCAGGAAAGATTTGCAGCTGGTATTGTTGAAACTACTTCATCAGATCACGTCTTAGCCTTGAAGAATGTTGCAGAGACTCTGCAGCGAGCCTCGATAGGGTTGCATCTAGTTACACTTGAGTATTCGATTCTAATCTATCCAGCAAACTGTGACGGCTGGGGTTGGCTCGAAGCTGATTTCAAGAAGCCCGGGGAAGACGCTTTGCTGCGGCACCTCATCTTTCGGGGTCACATGCCCCTGAAAGCTTATCCCTCTGAGTTTTATAGAGAACCTGGGATGTTAGACCAGCTCATATACTCGAACGGGGAGGAGGACCCTGACCTTGTAAGAATCCTGACTGGGCTCGATTTTACCAAATTTCTCCCACAAAATCTCAAGCTAAAGGACAAACAAACCTATATGCTATTGTTTCCCATAAAGGCACAACAATTGCTGGGCGTAATCATGGCATGGCTACGTAAGTGCTCTTAAGGAGTAAGGTGCATTTAGATACTGACTACTATGGAAAGGCCTCCACCAACCGGATCGGCCGATCTTCACAGTTGAACAACCAAATGGCTGGCGTTTGTTTCATGAGGCTGTACAGGCTGGCTCCGGGGGCACAATTATCTCCCACGCTGATTTCACCCTATGGCAACTAGAAAAGATTACAGGTGTTTGGCGAATGCTTGAGGATTCCAAGTACACATTCTGGCATTTGGATACAGGAGAAACCAAGCGACCACAATATCCCTCCAATTTAGATGCTGTTAGCGTACCGGGGACACTTCAGTTGACACGATTGTTTTCGTACGGTCGGGCATTCTTGATCACCCCGAGCTTCGCAATTTCGGAACCCGCTAAGCTCTGCGACTTTCTAAAGTGGTTCAAGTTATATGCCGCCAATCCGGGGCACGTAATTGTGACTTGTCACAACTTTCCTCGGTTTCTAATAAACATTAGGGACGAAAAGAAAAAGGAGCACGACACCTTATTTCAGATTAACCCGGATAATGCAGATGTTTACGTCTTTCTCAAGCGAGCTGGTCGAAGTAGGCAGGACATCGAAGACCATTACCGTGCTTGGCAGCTGCTTCAGGAGATAATGGAGAACTTTGGAGATGAAGAGACAAGTGAAGGTAAGAAAAGTTTTCTCCAACCCTTAGCATACTTTTGTGGTGTGTGCTCTGTATGACCCCCATAGCAGTACTTGCTAACCAACGCTTCTACAGAAATTCGCAAAATTCATTGGCTCGATGAACATATCGATCCAAGCGATGAACAGAGCTTGGTTAACGCCTTCTGCTGGTGGAGTCAATTAAAATGTGATCGGTTCCGCAGGTTTTATGTCCTCGGCTCTGATCCTACTAAATTCCAGCGAGCTTATCGCTATATAGAGATCCCAAGATACTTCGATTCAGAAGGCAATGATCCGGATGTAGCTAACATCCTTCTTCAACGGCGAGTGCTTGCAGTAGACCTCCAGGAGGAGGCCGACAAATACGACACCGAAGTCAATATTGCTTGGAGTACAAGCGGAGCCGTAGAGGGTCCCTCTGGAGCCGGCGAAAAGTGGAGAAAATCCATTTGCATGACGCCGTTTTGTTTTCCAAGCGCGCTTTTCCGAGCGGGTGACATCCGCGAGTTGGAACAATGGATAAATGACCATAGACGGAGAACATCGGTCAACTGGGCCGAACTCCACAGGAAACCTGTGTCCTGGAGGGATTGGAACATGGCGGAACAATTTGGTGATACTGACGGGGGCAAGAGCCGTTTTGACACTTTCGGTAGCTGGTTCAAGGCAGCACCGAAGTTCACAACGAAACGGAACACATGGTATGGTCTTTTCTACACGATAACGGGTATTTGGGACGAGTATATGCCGAAACGGAGATACGAGCGGCATCCGTGGATCGCTATTTATCGGCCTAAAAACCCCCATCTCCTTATCAAAGGCGTACCTTTCAAAGAAATTGAGCTTTTCATCTGGGACAAAGCGGCCACTGACAGGGACAAATTTGGACAGGGTCTTCTAGACATGCAATGCCAGTTGATAGACTATGTCTATTACCATGTTTCCCAGCATTATCCTGGTTGCTCTCTGGCAGATGTATGGTATAGCAGCTCTACTATGTTCGAAGTTCGCCCAGATGAGAATGCTCTAGATATCACGTGCAAGAGGATCGAGGAAATGTTTAGCAACGCTAGGGACGAATTGCCACCTCATGACTACCTTCTTCGCGCCAAGTGGATACTTCTTGATCGACGGTTATGGAGTTCATGCATGTCTCCTATAACCTTGAGGACCAAGCCCGCAGTGAAGGCTTCCAAACTCGCCCCCGAGCGAATTCCGGAAACCGAAAAGGATAAGCTCAAACCCCCAAGAGCAATCTGGCATCCAGCTCACACGGCGACTAGACGCCCTAGGACCAAATGCTTCAACGACCTCCATGAGACCTGCTTAAAGGCTCGTTTAGTGGATCCAGATTGTGGGCACATAAAATATCACTACCGCCCTACCCAGGAGTGGTGGGCAGATCAGCTAGAGGAGGGTCGAGGTTGTGGCTATATTAACGTGGATGCGGCGGGAAAGATCATTGATAAACTTCCAAAACCTGATTAGCGGCCAGGTTCTGGCGGGAAAGGCCAATGACATAATTACTTCCAAAACCTGAGTAGTCGACCGTTATGAATCCCCAATATCAGATGCGGTCCGGCATGTGTGTAATACATGACTTCGTACTAAACAACTTACGTAGATACAATCACAAGGGTTGTGTTGTGTATTATTATATAGAGCATACCCTATTACGAAGTTTTGTCAATGGTACTATTACTTTCTTTATTAGATTCCTCGTGTATTTTGAAATGGGATCCCAACTGATTTGGCCACACCTCCCCTCGGCACAAATCATGTTTTGTCAAGTCTCCGGCTTCACTACACTTGTTACCTTGGGTAATTATTATGATATGGTGCTGGAGTTTCATTGTATGATAGAGAAATATACGGTAGATATTGTTTAGAGTTTTTGTTATCTATTACTGTCTACACAAGGTGTTTATCTATCTACGTACTCCGTGTAAAGCATTTAAACAGCAATATGTCTTTCGTAACACGCGGAAGGGGCTGAAAGCACCATACACGATGGGCAGGGCGCGCTGGAATGCGAGATTCAATGGCCCTCAGGGTATTGCCTAAGGATACCGAGACCTCTTTTTAGCTGACCTAGTCCCTTGCATGAAGGCCAAGACAACAAAAGATGAAGCAATTGAGGCAACTTTAGGCAAACCGGAATAGTCGCCGACTAGTGTATATAGTCTAGCGCGGGTGCCATCTTCGAATCCCTTAGTTGGTCAAGAATCTTTAGCACCTTAGAGGATTATCGTTAATTCAGGTCATTTCAAGCCCTATCTTCAGCCCTTTTTATACAATTAATATCTCGTCATCGTCTAGTGTGGATAATTATTTGCTATGTAGATGTAGGTAAGAATTACCTTGTAGATGTTGAAACGTAGTGTCTTTTTGTCCTGCGAAGTATGTACCTGGATATAGGGGTAGCATTTATTGGTGTTGGTTGGTTATATTACGTTAGCTTACTAAGTTGAATGCCGGCAGAGAATTTCTATGTAAATCTGGGTAGGCGGCTGTTGAAGGGAGGGAATTCTCGCCAAGGTCAAGGTTGGTTGTTGTATATTGGCCTCAAGCTTTGGAGTCGTGTGCTAGGCAATGCTTTGGAACTATTATGTCTAAGAAATAATATTACGTGATCATGTTTAGTTTTCGTCAACTCCGTAAGGCTGTGGAATCTCTAATAACACTCAGCGTGGATAGTGTAGGCTCTCTGTGCAGCAACAAGTGTTCATTAACACACCCCTATAATAGATATTATGACGGTGACATTTACTGGAACAGCGGAACCCGGCCCTTTGGGCTTAGTTTCATCTAATATACTAGGGTACCTATTGTGAATGGTGTTGTGATACGGCTTCTTCCGAGTCAGGATAGTCGTTCCGTATTGTTTGTAGGTAGTGTCCTCGGGAGAATCCTGAGATGATCGCACAACGGGAAGTATTGTGGCATAACCACAGCTTAACTTCTGAGGCCTGACATATATAGCGAGCTACCTGTCTCATCTTAGGGAGCATATGCTATAATCTCTAGTATAGGGGTATAATGAACACTTGTTGTTAATATAGAAAGGCTACACTACCTATGCTAAGTGATATCACTAATATACAGAAAGTCTCTTTGTTCTAAACTTCAGATGTAACAATATACATGCTCTTTATAGGGTGGAACTATCTACGGCAGATACCCTGGCTGCTAGGCCATCTCGGTAACCCAGACAATAACACAAAGGGAAGAGAGTACAGAATTCCGCCTGAGGTACCTGGTACCTAGGTTCGAGGTAATGGTAGCTTGGTTGCAGGAGAAGGCTCTGATTGGCTAATGCTTGCAGGCTCCCAGAGGAAGGGAGGCAAGCAGATAGGTATTAATTGTTGGGAGGTCCTTCAACAGCCCACGGAACACTATCCAGTTTGGCCGACTGGGTTGACCGTGGGCTCAGGAAGAATAAAATCCTAGGTCTACAAGGGATGGCTGGCCCCCTACCTTGACTACTGATAATGGATTTTCCCCAGTTCCGCCCGGAGGCAGGGTTCGACTCCCTGCCATGGTTTTTTGCAGTTTTTTTTTTCTCTCACCTGGTTCTTTTATTTTGATGCACTGACTAATTCTCTTCAGCCTTAATAGATTTTGTTTATAAACGCAAACTTTGTATTTCTCTAGCTTGATATCTACCGTATGGGCCTTTTTATTTCAGTGATGTGTGTATACTAGTGGCTTGGATTATTAAGTAGTTTTACATTTATGAAGCATCTCGGGCAACCATTGCTATGGTAGTTACCTTGTACTCTCATGTAGTACTACCTGCCTAAACATATGTTCGCCTAGCAGAGCTACCAAGCCATCCCAACTCGGCTAGAATACGTTTCCATGTGAAATCTTCAAGAATACAATGGCAGAGGAAGCAAACTAAGGAGATGAGTATAGGTATTGAACTAGGGCATTTCGAGATCCCTTGTGAAGCAATACGGCCGAGTGATTGCCTGGGTCTTGATTGGCTATTACGACGAAAACTTGCTAACAATCCCAACTACACATTTCAGTGTTGTATTCACCATACTAATAATTTATAGAAGTCTCCATTTTCATTACATGAACGTGTTTTTACATCTGCCAGTCTATCTATACTTCAAGACCTTAGAGGGGGCATGTAAATAAGAGCACGTGACCAATCACTTGATTACCACACTCGAGTCTACTAGTCAGAGCTTAGGTAGGTGGTTTCAAAGATGGGGCTTGGATGAGGCGCAGTTAAAAGATGTTGCCACCAAGTCAGGTAGGGTACACTGTAGTGTGCCATGTGGGTACTGCGGTACTCCCTCAGTCGCCTACCTACCTACCTATAGTAGGAGTAGAATAGGAGGTAGAGAGCGTACCTAGGTACTTGTTCCCTGCTAACTGTTCCCTGCCCCTACAAGGTACCTAGCGTACCCACAATAGATACAGGCTTAGCACATTCTAAGCGTTCCATTCCAAGCGATTACCTACTCCACCATCCAAAACGTCGTTGGCTCCTGACATTCTACCACCTCACTCACTACCTACAGTCTGTAGTACAGTACCTAGGTACCTGAGTACACCACCACTACTACTACTACTACTACTACTACTAATAGATGCCTATACCTATACCGATCTAACCTGGTGGTAGGCAGATCAACATCCTCTTCAACTATGAAACCCATTTCAACTTTTTAACTAAAACCACAAAAAGTACCGTTAGCAAGGGTCTACCCCCGCCAAATCTTCGAGTTGCGCCTTGACCTTTGTGTGGCTTGTTGGCTGCCTTTAGGATTAGGATTTAGACTAACCGTCGACTGCCCGATTTGCCCTTTATCACCGCCGACGTCGTCAACCATCCCCTGAACAACAATCGCCTTTACGCATCTACATCTCATTTGCCGCCTCTGCAAGCATCCACATAGCTACAGTACCCTCGACCACTAAGCTACTTAATTGCCCAATATGGCCAACGACGAGTACGATGTAAGTGAAGTCACTGCGAAGTCACCGCCATCTCGCCTGCATCGTGACCGCATTCTCCACTCTGAATGAATGAATGAATGCAGCCCGCTAACAGGCCCTCGCTCTGTAGTTCCTCTTCAAAGGTGCGCCCGCTCCTCGACCTTTACGCGACTGCTCTTCCGAACGCTGACCATTTCCCCGCTGCAGTGGTACTGATTGGAGACTCGGGTGTCGGAAAATCCAACCTGTTGAGTCGATTCACCCGAAACGAGTTCAACTTGGAATCCAAGTCGACGATCGGGGTCGAGTTTGCCACTCGGTCTATCCAAGTTGATTCCAAGACAATCAAGGCACAGATCTGGGATACTGCCGGCCAGGAGCGCTATCGCGCCATTACCTCTGCGTACTACCGCGGCGCTGTCGGTGCCCTCCTCGTATATGACATCAGCAAGCACCAGACCTACGAGAACGTCACAAGATGGCTTAAGGAGCTACGAGCGCACGCCGACGCCAATATCGTCATCATGCTAGCGGGTAACAAGAGCGATTTGCGGCACCTGCGCGCCGTTCCCACCGATGAGGCCAAGTCTTTTGCTAGTGCGTCGACCTCCCTTGCCTACATACCATGAATGGTAGCCGCCTACTAACCATGCAACCCCAGGCGAGAACCACCTATCTTTCATAGAAACCTCAGCTTTGGATGCCAGCAACGTAGAGCTCGCTTTTCAGAACATCTTGACAGGTACGTCTCAGGACTTTCATCCGCACCACCACCCCTCCCCTCGGACTCCGGTAAGGCAGCCATATTCCTAACGTGGCGATGCGCAGAGATCTACCGAATCGTTTCCAGCAAGGCGCTTGACAGCGGCGATAGCGCGCAACCCCCGATGACGGGCACCAGCATTTCGCTTAGCAAATCGCCCGATGACTCGGCTAAGCAGGGGGGCAAGTGTTGTTAGACCTAATGATGTGGCCCTGTGGGATGAACGCGACGGTTTATACGGCTGGTATGAATGTTACGTACATGGCGTCACGTTAGGTTTTATTAGGACTACCACCATGGAATGGGTGACGACGCATTAAGAGGGGAAAGAATAGCAATATTGGTCCTTTTCTATTTCTCTCTACAGGGTGCAATTCTCTTGTTTTCTTAATGGCAACTATTGTGTGAGCTGGCTGTCTGAGATGCGACACGTCAAGGAGGTTGTTAGCTAATTTAATTTATCAACGCCCACCGCCGTCGTTTCCGCATTGCACAGTGAAGTTGGCTGTATATTAAAGGGAGTGGCGCGGTGGGTTTAAAAGATGGAAGCAAGAAGCCTTAGCTAGATAGAAATTAGTGCGTGTGTATTTGCCGGCGTTTTGATCGGCTAGACCCCTCAGCTAAGCAACTGTAGCTGTATAGAAGTACCTAGGTTAGGTAGTTGGAGGATACCAGAAGATGCGATTGATCTATTCCTAGAGATTTTCCTTTATCGTCCCTCACGTCGGGGGTGAAACCACCGGGGCCCTTTTCAGTTTTTCTCCTCTCTCCTCAGTATTCAATAAACGTGCGATCGGTGCCGCACTTTTTAATTATACTCCTACCTACCTAGGTAGCCTACAGCTGGTTCTATTTAACTCATTACTGATAAGGCACGTCTACCTAGAATCTTGATCTACACTAGATACTGTATCTAAACTGTAGTGTAGGTAGTGTACCGTAGCTTTAATTTGTGTGGACATACCAAAGGGGGTTTTGCACTTGCAGGCAACAGGGATAGATCATAGGATAAAGAAGCACTGCCTAGGCAGGCTACCTAAGGCAGTGTAGGAGGTACCTACTTAGGTAGGCTCAAGGAGGCATCGCTCACTAGATGCCTTAGCCACAACTTGGCAGAAGTGGCCCAACCTAGATAGCCAACGTCCCCACCACGTCTTCCGATAAGGAGCTTATCAGTCACTTATCGGTTGGTCCAGCCAAAAAAAAGTTCGGGAGAGGCGAGCTACGTTCAATAGCAGGAGTACAATCAATGCCATTGTGAGATTTGTACCTGCGAGAACCGTCAATTCTCATTCATCTCCGGCGTTTTTGATCTCCACGAATTTCGAGGCAAGATGGCGGCGGTTTACAAGGCTCTGTCCAAGTCGGCGAACGACAAGGACGATGCGCCTACCAACGGCGTCAAGAGAAACAAGCAAAGGGTGTTAATCCTAACTTCGCGAGGCGTGACCTATCGGTATGCTTTCGTCGCCCCCCTCCCTTACCTCTCGTCCGTGTGTTCTATGGGACTCTCATTTACCGATAATGATACAGGCATCGCCATCTGCTGAAGGATCTCGCTAGTATGGTATGTGCTGATCTTCGTCTTTGAGGCCGTCAGATAGATATCTACCTGGTGGACGTCTGCTAATATTAGGTAGATGCCGCATGGTCGCGTGGACGCCAAGTACGATCAGAAGAAGAGGCTTGGGGAGCTGAATGAGCTGGCTGTTCGTTAAACCCTCGATGAGTAAGATTCTTAGCTAACAGGCTGTAGGAACTGTACAACTGTAACAAGTGAGTGCTTGGAATCGCATCTTTCCGCCTTTGGGGGACCTCTTGAGACCTTTGGAAAGTTCTCGGCGTCTTTAGATAGCACTTTTTGACATTTCGAATAGTATTTGTTTCTTTGAAGCTCGCAAAGGCCAAGGTGAGTTCTCGACTCTCATATCTTCTTGTCGGCGTCCGTGTAGTTGGCGATTACTGACTCTTCGGGCCTGGTCCAGATCTATATCTTTGGGTTCGTCCAACTCTCTTGAAAGTGACCTTTCATATTGAAGGGATATAGACATAGCGGAAAACTAACATGCACTACCATAGTTGTCAAAGGCACCTAATGGTCCAACATGCAAGGTTAATCAACAATTCATACATTGCTTCTAGGGTGTATCTAATGTGATATTTAGTTCCTTGTTAGCAATATCCATACGATGGAGGAGTTAGCCTTTTCAGGAAACTGCTTGAAGGGAAGCAGACCGATTCTATCTTTTGACAAAGCTTTCGACTCGGAGCCGCATCTCCAGGTCATTAAGCAACTATTCCTACAAATCATGGGTGTTCCACCTCTCCAGAAACGATCTAAGCCTTTTATCGACCATGTATTGTCCTTCTCGGTAGCTGATGGACGTATCTTCATGAGAGTGTACCAAGTGCAGGAAACTGAACCTTCGAAAAAGGACGGTGCCGAGGAAGAAGAGGCGGCAGAGGAGGCAAAGAAACCAAAATCCAAGCACGCCGAGAAGCACAAGGAGCTCGATGTTTCCCTCCTCGAAATAGGACCTAGATGCGTGCTCCAGCCGATCATAATCCAAGAGGGTTCCTTCGGTGGTGCTCTACTTTACGAGAATAAGCATTTCGTCTCACCGAATCAAGTCCGAGCTGATCTGAGGCGGAAGAGTGCATCTAAGAACAATTCTCGAGCGGAGCAGAGTATAAACAGACATTCTAAGATGGGCAACCTGGGCTTGCGGAGCGATGGCGGCAACCAGAAACCGATGGATCAGCTGGACTCGAGGGAACTCTTCGCTTGAGTAATTGCTTTTAGTTTGGTCAATGGGCCGGCGTTCTGGTGTTTTGTATGGTAATCCATAATGCCTGTCCAGGCGGCTTCTATACACCTTGGGTATCGCATATTCAATGTATGTGGTCAAACAAGACCACAGACATGGCGGACTCTTCCCTGCCTTTTTGCCGATGCCCTGTTGTTGATGTGATGGTGTGGCTTCAAGGTATTTCGTTACAATTGTCCCTTTTATCTTCTGAAACTTGTCTGTGATAATTAGTGCGCCTATGCTGGCCGGTGTAGGCGCCATTCTTAGGCCCAGTGAGCCGTAGCCTTACGCTATTCGAGAATACTTATCTGCTAACCTGTTCTTTCTCTTAGGTAGGTTTGTCGTGTTGTCTGGTTTGCCTAGCTACTGTCATGTGGTCATATTATTTAGTCATTCCAGCTAGTTACCCTGCCACGCTATATTTTATTTCCCCTTCCTACCCTAATAGCTTATGGATTTACGATCAAAATGCTACCGCTATTATTAACATGTTGTTGCGATTGATTAGAGACCTTGGCCTACCTACCTTATGTACCTAATCATTTCTAGCCTATCGCCTAAGGTACAGATACCTTAATTGGAAAAGGGGGGCCTGCGCTAGGAGTAAGGTTCTTCCGAATCCCGACGTCATTTCCACATTATAGGCTAATCACCCGCAATTGGAGCGAGGAAGATAGATAGCACGGACCATCATAAGCCTAGGCCAATAACCCTTGTTCATCATAGCTTCAATTTAAACCGACTCATGCGCGTCACCTTGTCTTGTCTCCTTTTTTTCAATTCTGCATCAAGCCATCATGACGCAACCACATACTGCAGCCGCCGTTTCGGTGAGGCCTTTTCAAGAAGAGCACAGAATGCCTTCGTGCACCCCGATTTCAAAGGATAGCCCCAAAGGAGGGGTTGTTGTTGGTTGAGTTCGGTGATTCTTTGCCCTAGGTCCGATCGAGGGTGCTGGGCTGACGGCAGTTCTGTGTGAGCTGTCTTGTTCGGCGCCTGGTTGGCCAAGGTGCTTAACGCCACGGGCTGTGGAGTTGAGAAAGTGGTGGAAAAGAAGAGTTCAAAAGGTGCTTGGCAAGGCTTGTCAACGGTACTTATCAGATACCAAAGGCATATATCAACGGGAAAGGAAGATTCCCGAAGTCTAGGAGTCCTGGTCCCAATATCAGGAGAAAGAATGCTGGTGAAGAGTATTTATACTACAAAGAAGAGGTCGCGTTCAGTAAACGCACCTGTAAGTTATATTCGAAAGATTGGTTTTGGTAAGTCTGCTCCAAGTCGTTCAACTATGAAGTCTTACTAAGTGGTCTGCAAGAACATTCTCATTATTATAATCAGACTCGGTACTCGAACAACCTGGTCTAACCAATATCAACATAGGTAGTCTTGAAGAGACATCACTCCATCGCTCATTCATTCACCGCACAGTAGTCCTCTAAGCCCTCTAATCACTGTCAGGGGTGATTCGCTTGCGACTAGTTCTAGAGTTACCATCCTAGTACTTGCATAACATCCACCTTCAACTCTACGGTCTTGTAGCTGCAGCGAACTTTTCGTCTATTTGGGGTGGAGGTAGTTGGCTGCGTTCGTTTGTTTATACCAAGACTTTCCGACTGCTCCTTCTCACCCATTCTGATTTTCAAGCAAATCATTTATTGCTTGATTTCTCCGGAAAATACCCATCCCTTTCCTGGGCACAACACCTTGGACCTACTAGTACAGGGATCTCTCCAAGTCAAATTATTATATCGAAACCCTCCACAAGAACAAAGTGTCTCGGCGTCTACATTTCTAGACTCTGTCGGCTACAACTTCTCAAAAATCCTATATATAACGCTCTTGTTGGCTTACCTAACATCAATCATCCATACCACCCACTGTTATTTCGAAGATGTCGCAAGATATAACTATGCATGTCCAGGGCAATTCTGGGGCTCCCCAACACTCATCATCTCCTATTGGAACCGTTCCCATCGAAGTCATTCTTGAAATCATGGAGGTCATGGGTCCGGGGGATCTCGTCAACTTCGGCCTAGTCAATAAACGCTTCCATCAAATCTTCATGGACAAACGGGCTCACATCTTATTGAAGATCCTTCGCAGCCGGCCGGAGCTGGAGCTTCTCTTACATCTCTACACGGCCAACCAGAATGATTTCCTCCCCGACAGAATGTTACACCCTCTGACCGTCAGTTTTGGTTTTAATTCTGGCGATGGGCCGGGAGATAAGACCTTTCTCATGCGCAGCCCTGTGGACTGGAAGAATGGGAAGATCGTCTGCCCTGAGAAGATTAAGCTGAATGTGTTCGATCTTATCGGCGTAGCTCAATTGGCCAAGGTGGTGGATTGGTGGGTTGAGATTTACCCTCGTTTGCGCTGGAGAGACCACCCAGAGGACCGACGATGCCTCAAGTCTGAGGAAGAAGGCCGCCTTCGTAAGGCTATTGTCCGTTGGTGGCTCTATAGCCACTACTTCCATGGCAACTACTGGCGCAATACTCACGCGCCGAAGAAGTTTGATAAGGATGCTCGGCTTCACCACGTACGAATCCTCACGACTGAAGAAATCCATGAGTTGGACGACCTATTGAGCACAATATATGAGACGATTAGTAAGGACCTGTGCTCGTCCCCGGGTAAGGTTCACCGTGGGGTAAGTAATGCTGAGCACGATAGAGCCAATGGTACAACATGCTAATTATTTTGGTAGACTGGTTCTGTCGTTGAACTCGTTCCGTGGGGCAAGAATCGCGATCGCCACCCGGCAGTTGTCAATACCTACATGAAGCTTGAGCCAGATTTACTTAAGTATTTTCTCGAGCATTGCTATAGATATAGCAAAGAGTATCTCATCATGGCCATTACCAATAGCACTCCCGATCTCCTTTTCGACCGTGAGACTTTGTCCATGTCGATCGCGACTGTACTTGAGGAGAGATCGATATTGGATCCGGACCGGCCGAAGACGTATCCAGCTATGGGAATTATTGCCGAGGATAGGGCTGGCGTGGACGAGTGTGGGGCCTGGAACCACGATGCTTGGCCAACGGGATTCCCGCCCATCACTAGAGAGCAGCTAGCAGAGCAGCCGCTTGAGCTCACTAGTCGAGTCCCTCGTGGTGATGACGGTGCCGACCGTGGCGGCGGGTACTAGAGGCACTCGTGGCGTCATCGAAGAAGGCTCCTCGATTTATAACAAGTTAGAGATCATCTACTAAACTCGGCTCAGCGGATATTGTGCGAAATTTGTCACGGGATTTCGTCCTTCGGTATTCAATTCTCATCTCTCGGGGCAGACTCATCGACGTTCTCGACACTCGTAGTCGCGAGTCTGCGATTTGTATTAATTCCTCGTCTTTTCTCTGCTTATTCGATTCGCTCGAGTCCAACCCGTGTCGCATTCAAATTTTCGCCGATCTCCAATGCATTATTACGTCCTATGTTTTGGCATAGTGAGCTATGTATTAAAGTTGAAAGTGTGTATTTGTAGGAAGTCGGCAATCACTCCTAAACGAAGTTTTCTACCCGAGTAGGCTCTAGGTACCCACCATACTCTAATCAACAAGCTGTCGCAGCGCGGTGTTGTACCGTCGGGCCTCGAGGCCACCGCTTCCGTTGATAGTTTTATGAGATGGTAGCCTTTTAATTCTTGTTAGCACTATGGGCGACGCGTATTCATGCTATGCTGAGCCTCTCCGATAATTTGTATTGGGGAGGCAGTGATAGAAGCTGGCATGGTTTGTGGGTTATTCTAGGCAGGTTCTCAAGATAGATTTCTCCCACTCCCTACTAAGAAACTGGAATCAGGTTTCATTCTATGGAACCTCTCTTCGTAACCCAAAAAAACTGGCTTCTTTGACCGATATACTGTTTGACTATTTTCTCGCCAAGTTATTTTTTATTTATTCTTATTTTTTTATTCATCACATTGCCTTTTTTTCGTCGCTTTGAATTGCTGAGGTAGTGTTGATGTTACACTGCACACGTTTTCTCCCGTAAGGTGCTAGCCTTTGGGGGGGGTGTCCGTAGGTAGGTACCTAGGTTAGGTAGTAGTAGTAGAGGCCACCTGAATCTTAGCGGCATTTATTAGGTTCCGACATCCCCTAAATCACGCCTGTGCGGTACCTACCTCCTACCTAGGTAGGTAAATACCTGAGCCAACCACAAGCACTCCTGACGGCTCGAGTCCAGCCTTTTCCTACAACACGCCCCATTCCAGTACCGAAGTAATCAATCCGATTACCTGGGCAGTTATCCAATCCAGGTACGCAGGTATTGTTATTATTGCTACCTTTGTGTTATTCTCTATCCACACCATCCACACTATCTACACTATCTACACTATCTGCACTACCTACCTGGGACTAAAGGACTTAGATATTATTATCTAGACACACCAACAGCCCACGCCGCCGCCGCGTATCACGTACCACACATAGAGCCTCTCTCTGTCTGTGGCCGCACGCTAGCCACCTTTTTTTTTTCCTGTTGTACCGCGCAACGCCGCCACAACCACCCTATGCGCATTGGTCTTGGTCGTTGGCCCTCGCCGTCAGAGGTATCTCGCCATCCGACACTGCAGTCGACCTGGCGTCTGCCTTGCGCCCGAGGCCCGTAGTAGTAGACCTGAGGCCTTGTCTCAAGCCCATTTGCAGAGATATATCGGGTGTAAGTAAATCTGCGGTATATCATACCTACATACCTACCTACCTACCTATGCAGCGAGTCTTGTTACAACACGACTGCCTTCTCTGCCCCGGACACTATCATGTCTAGATCGTCCCCTCTTTTTTCTTTGCCTTTGTCTCCAGCTCTACTCTCATGATATTTTCTATGAGGAGTCTCTTCGTGTAATTCACTCTGTTCGTTTCTCGTGGATACATGCCATACCGTAGAACAATCCTAGGTTGTTGCTTGGTAGGATGCTACACGTGTACTGTATCGGGATGCGAGTGAGTCAGCTGGTGAGAGCCATCTAGAGTTTTCGCCTGTGTTCGTTCGTCTATCTCATCTATTCTTTCATCAACACACATGCCTGAGGAATGTATATCATAAACAAAGTATACCTAAGCTAATCTCGGTCAGCTAATTCTGCGGTCTTCGGGCACCGATATCCGGACTTCCAGCTCGGCCTGCGCTTTATAATTGAGCGTAGCCTTCGTGACTGTCATTGCCGTCCCTGGGTTCCTACAATACAGCGCGTACTTGCCTAGAAAAGAAAAAGTCCCGTTATCACAATTTATTTCAGAGCTAATTCTATCGACTAGCTCGTTTGAGGCGCGCCGGCTCTCATCATAAGTATCATTATGGTTACTGCTAACACCGGCACCATGGAAGTTGAGGATCATTCCATGTTAGATGCACCTCTGAATGGACTTGTTGGCGTACACCATCCTTCTACAATGGAGGACGATGGTGAGGAACCGACATCCCTCGTGGACGACATAGATGCGGCCATGGAAGATGGTGAAGCATCTGCCAGAAGCGGGGATTACATCAAGTCAATGCGGAGGAGAGGCCTGCTTCCGACAGGATGCTGCTATGACGACAGGATGAAGCTTCATGCAAATGCCGATTTTGGCCCAACGCCCCATCACCCAGAGGATCCCAGAAGAATAGAAGAGATTATGAAGATGTTTAAAAAGGCCGGGCTTGTCTTCACAGGTCCTGACTCCGAGCTGCTGGATATCTTGAAGGACACCCCGACGAAGTACATGTGGAGAATACCTGCTAGAGAAGCTACGAAGCAAGAAATCTGTACTGTTCACACGCCTGGGCACTATGATTGGGTCGAAAACCTCTCTCATATGTCGACTAAGGATCTCCGGGCTCTCAGCATGTCGTTAGATCAGGGTAGAGCTTCGCTTTATGTCGGTGGCATGTCGTACGAAGCCGCTCTCCTCTCGGCCGGTGGCTGCATCGAGACCTGCAAAAATGTTGCTGCCGGTCTTGTCAGAAATGCGTTTGCCGTCATTCGGCCACCTGGACACCACGCGGAATACGATTCGGCTATGGGCTTTTGCCTTTTTAATAATGTCCCTATTGGAGTTAAGGTGTGCCAAAACGAATATCCCGAAACCTGTCGCAAAGTCCTTATTCTAGATTGGGATGTGCATCATGGAAACGGTGTCCAAAATATGTTTTACGACGATCCGAACGTTCTATATATTTCCCTTCATGTTTATGCCGACGGCGACTTCTACCCGGGAAAGCCAGAGAACCCGATGATTCCCGATGGCGACTTAGACAAAGTCGGCCATGGCCTCGGTAAGGGTAAGAATGTCAATATTGCATGGCCATCGCAAGGTATGGGAGACGGAGAATACTTGGCAGCGTTTCAGAAAATCGTAATGCCGATTGCTCAAGAGTTTAACCCGGACCTAGTGATTATTTCGGCTGGCTTCGATGCGGCGGATGGCGACGAATTAGGGGGTTGCTTTGTCACACCTCCTTGTTATGCTCACATGACACATATGTTGATGTCACTTGCTGGTGGCAAAGTGGCAGTATGCCTAGAAGGCGGTTATAACCTTCAAGCGATATCGCATTCTGCTCTGGCGGTAGCACAAACGCTGATGGGAGAGCCACCACCGCAGATGGAAATCCCACCTATTAGCAAGGAAGCTGCGAGGGTCTTGACCAAAGTACAGGCTGTCCAAGCTCCTTACTGGGAGTGCATGAGGCCGGGTATCATAGATGTGCAGCGGTTGGGCAACAATGTTTCTCGCCTCCACGATGTTATTCGCGGCTATCAGCGACAAGTGCTGTCTGAAAAGCACGGCATGATTCCCCTATTCATCCAGCGCGAGGCCCTATTCCAGTCTTTTGAGAATCAGGTCCTAGTTACACCTGATATTCAGTCAAAACGAAAGGTCTTGTTTATCATTCACGACCCGTGAGCCCCCCTTCCCCAACCCCAATTTCATCTCCTTGCTAACGAACGGCTAGTCCTGAGTTGGTAGCGATGCCCGATCTTATTGACAACACAGTTGACCCTCATAACGGTTTCATTGCAAGTGCCCACAACGCTTTATTTAAGAGAATATCATACTTACTAGATGGCGTTAGCTTAATGGTGTCATCTCTTACGTCGACTGGGGGCATAAGCATGACTTTGGTATCGTAGACGCGAACATCCCTCACTACATCACACACCCCGAGGATTTAGATGCTTTCATGCCGCGAGCTACGGAGAGATCACTGCAGCAGCAAATCCAGGAGCTCGTCTGTTATATATGGGATAATTATCTACAGCTGTACGACGTAGAGGAGCTGTTTCTCCTCGGTATCGGCGACGCTTATCTAGGTGTCAAAGTTCTCCTCACCAACCGTGGTACGTATCTCACTGACATACTCCACTCAGATTGACGGTGCCGATGTCGTTGTCAATATGCTGATTTGAATCATAGAATGCAAGGACCGGATATCAGGCGTCGTCAACTTCGTGACGGGAAATCTCCGCCCGGTCAAATCGGAGACGGACCCTGAGCTTTCGACGTGGTATAAGCATAACTCCCTCGTCTTTGTGGCGGCGGACCATGCCTGCTGGAGCGATGAGGACTTAGCGAAGAAGGTGCTTAAGAGACGCTTTGGTGGTGTTAAGAAGAGTAGCCAGACTAGTATCAACGCCATGATGGGGGCGCATGCTCCCGAGGTACAGCAGTGGGTCTTGCAGAGGTTGAGTCGTGACAGGAGCGGGCATACTACTGAGGAAGATAGGTGATGTCTTCAGGGAATGGGGGATGAGGGCCATGGGTTACAGTGTAGCGCAGTAGGGCTGGGAGTAGGAGTTGCTTGTATTGTAAAGCTAGATAGGCTTATCATCGTTATATTGTTTCTAAGGGAGTAGGACTTCACAAGGTTGCTGTTTTTCCGTCTTGTGGCATTTAGACTCGTATCCTAGGTTGATTTAGCCTCAAGGATGGGTCACGTATGTGCTCCATCTGTAAGTTTGCTTATTGGCGTGTGGTGATAGGCTGATATGTGGGATAAGAAGGTTCGCGGTGACTGATGCCTAGATGAGGTGAGTGAGATGTTGCCGCCTCGTTCTTTATGCAATTATTCATAGAGATACTTAAAGATATAGGATTTATGGGTGGCGGATTTCGCGAGCGAAAGAATCATCTATCCAGACTACCTGCGTGCGACTATGGCTCGGGCATAGCTAGGTATCTATCATTAGAGAATGAGCCGGTGTGTGACTGGCTTATTAGTGCTGGATTGTGCTTGTTATTCTCTTCATACTCACAAAATTGAATGGAAATACCAGAGAATTTAATAACAAACAGATGGTTTTTCAAAGCGTCTTTTTAATAAGTGCATCTTATCTGTCTGATGATGCCCTTTGCCTTGTTGCACCTTTGTAAGTGAAAGCCACAACATACCCCTAGTCCAAAACTGCACAGCCACAACACATCTCGAGGAGCAGATGTTACCTAGGTAGGTACTCCGTACTTAGGTCCTTAGTAGAAATTCGACTGTGCCACAGACGCCACTTGACGCGTTGTTCCCCCAAATGCGTCGACATTTATGTGACATGCCACTTCAGGAAATCCTATCTAGACTAAATTCAGTAACCGCTGCACCACTGGCACAGCGCCCAAAGCGACAATATACATGTTGAAGGCTGCAACACAAGCCGTGACAAACCTCCTTGTCCTGCCATCCCCCTCTCCATTCTCTTCTTTTCTCTTCGCCTCCTCTTTTTCTCTCTCTTGAATACCCTCTGCGTTGTCTTCTTTTGGTCTGGTCTCTTGTCGCGGCAACTATTGATCATCAAGAGGCAACCCCCCAGAGAAAATATCGTCGGTATCTTAGTCTGCGGACTGCTCGGGCTGTTGAACTCGAGCTGTGACAAGCAAGCTATCGATAACCCTATAGCTCCTTTATACCTGTGTTTCCGCTTGTATCCGCTTGTAGTGTAGACACGAGGCGCATACAAAGTCGTCCTCCCACGACATTTCGAGCAGCGTAGTGCTCACCGTCTGATCGGACGATGGATCGCGACCCGAGAAGTCGTAGGTAAGTTGACTCTTCCCACTCATTCCTCTCTCGGTTCTTGTCTTTTCACAACTTATACTGTGAGCTGTTCGTAAGCGTACATAGCTTAGTGCATGTGAATGCCAACCTGCCAAAATATATGTCAGTCCGTTGGCATACATCCGCATCTGAATTGTCTATGGACGTGAACCTATCGCGTTTTGAAACTCGTTTGTCTACGGGCACTATAACATCTTCCACTCTGTTCTATCGCCGGAGCTACACATGTGATTGACTAATCTTCTTCTCTAGGTATGACGATGGGGAAGTCACTAGATATGGCGCAGGCGAATCGTACCGACCGTACAATTCCAACCGATCCCCGCGTCGGGCTAGAAGTCCCCCACTCCGAGATCGACCTCGTAGCCCTCCACCAGACAGCGATCGCTATGTCCCCGACCGAGCCCCTAGACGTCGCTCGCGGAGCGTTGACCGTTATCGACGAGACCCTTCACGAGATCGAAGAGACCTGAGAGACGTACGTGATGTGCGTGACACAGGTGGCGATAGCTGGCGAAGAGATGATAGAAGCCGCACTCTTCGTAGATCGCCTCCTCCCCCACGTCGATCTCCCCCGAGGCGTAGTCCTCTCAGGAGAAGCCCACTGCGCAGGTTCTCGCCGAGACGGGATGACCGAGATCGGTTGCGATCTCCGAGAAGAGGCTTTGACCCAAGGTTAAACACTCTGCCCCAACCAGATAACCCTAATTCCATTCCCCTGACAAGGCTGCCATATAGGCGACGATCCAGGTCTCCGCTCGATCGAGACCGCCCACGAGACCGCACTCCCCCTCGTCGTTCCCCCCCTCCTCTCCCGAGAGCCAACACTTACCGTGGTCGCGAGCGCTCCCCCGATCGACGTGGCGACGATCGCTTCGGTCCTACTTACGCTAGACGTCCCTCACCCCCTCGCGAATCTGCCATCAGCTCTACCCTTCCCTCCCGCGACACATCACAGAGATCATCACCGCGCCCTGACCTTACTAGACGAGATGACCGTTCTCGTCCTGAAACTCCCCTTCCTGTTCGGCCCATCTCTAGATCCTCACACGGCGGTCCTAGTGTGAGAGAGAAAACACCACAGAAAACCCCTCAGGACACCCAGTCCGGGCCCTCTCGACCATCCCGGTCTCCTCCTCGCGGCCCTGCTGCTTTACGAGCGCCACCTACCGGTCCAAGAGATGGTCGTGGGTATGGTGGTCAGTCTGCCGGGTCGATAGGTCCGCCTGCCAGACCGGCTGCTGCCCCTGCGCCGTCTTTAGCTGTGGTTCGAACGGAAAATGGCGCTGGAGCTCCACCCTCGGGTCCCCGAGGATTTGTGTCTGGGCGTGGAGGCAGTTATGGACGGGGTGGGCGAGGAGGACCGGCTTGGGGTAGTACCATCCAGAGTCGCAATCTACCTACAGCGCCAGGCCCTGCCTCAGCCTCTACTACCGCTAGTTCTAATAGCATACCTACAGGCCCTCGTGCTAATACGGCTTCACAGTCGGTTCCCTCTACCCCTATATCCCAAGCCAAACCCTTCAATCCGCCTAAGGGCCCAGCTGCGGAAAATAATCGACCCAATCTGGCTCAACAACTCATTGCCTCCATGCCCCCCCTTATTCCCGGTGGCAAGATGGACTCCTCTCACATTCCAGTGACCACTGGTGTGCTACCGGAACTACAATCCCACATGGATCGTCTTAAGGAGGAGGAAGAGAAACTCCGAGAAGAGAAATATATTAAAGAGGAAAAGTTACGTAAAAGTCTTGCCGCCTATGAAAAGGGCGAGCGGGAGACCAAGGTGATGGCCTTACGTACCGAGCTGGCAGAGCAGAGTTTTAAGAAGTTTGCGGGCGAAGGTCTTGGTGGTGCTGCCTTTTAAGAAGAGATCTCAGGGAAATTCCAGTTGCAGGCATCATGGGAAGACCATGTCGGCCGATAGCTTTTGATCTCTCTTGGCTAGCCTTTCGACGTTGTGTAATAGTATGACTTGGAAAGAGCAGGGCGAGTGCTTAGTCATAATTGCTGCAGGCCATCGTCTCTCGTTGCCTTATGAATTGGCGTAGGGGAGGGAAAGGTGCACACCTACATTCACGAACTATTTCGACCCGCCCCGGAATCGAGGACACAATTATACCTAGAAGTTGGGCTGATGTAATAATGTGTCTTTTTGTTTGAGTACGATATCTGAAAGGTCCAGAATAGAGCCCGTCTGGTAAAGTGAGAAAACGAAATAACGGTGGGCGTTGTAACACCGGTTGTGTAGATCTGAAGATGCAAAGTGGTGTGGAATTATAGGATACATACTATACGCATACATATACAGATACCCTGTACAAAATACTCACCCGACCCTATCAGACGAATAGATGAAGTAATACGCACGCATGGACATATCGTGCGATGTAGCATACCTGCTCTGCTTTGGTCTCTTGCGTTTTGTTTCTATGGGATGGTATGTTTAGGGTTGCATGGCGAGCGTGAAATAAGACTGAAAACTACTTGTTGATAAATACGAGATGGATGGATCTCTTTCAGTTCATCGTATTCTCCGTCTCGCCGCCCAGCGGCGACAATATCGGGTTGTGTCGGCGAGTACGTATATAACGTATACCCTTATCGCTAGCGGCGCAACAACGGCGTCGTCGTGTGCTGTGACAATTTACCTGACTTTAATATGAGACCTAATTACTCATATGCTTCTCCTGCGTGGAACTCGACAAGACAGGACAGGGCAGGGCAGGGCAGGGCAGGGCGTGGCGGGGTGGGGAACGCAACGATGAGCAAGCGAGTTTCCGACAGGTAGGTTTATGCATAGGGGTGGTATATGTAGTCTGCAAACTGGCGAAACAGAGTAGATAGGTATGTACAAGACCCAATCCATCGGCTCTGTCCACAGTTTCAACAACTGACTAGGTTAGTTCAATGTACCCTACGCACATACATACCTACATACATACATACAGCATTAGATCCATATATGTCCGCATGTACAAATTATAAATAACCAACCGACCCTCGTCACCCCAATATCACCTCATACGCCCCGCTCTCTTTAATCCAGCCCGCGGCTGCCTCCTCCTTCTTCTCCTTCCCCTTCTCCCTCCCCTCCCGCGCGATCTCAAAGCCCGTCGTGGGCCCTCAAAGTTCACGCCCCGCGCCGAAACGAAGGATCCAGTGCGGAACGAGCCCGCGGTGGCAAGTGTGCCGCGATCGACGCGGCGAGAGCGGATCTCGAACTGGAGCCACTCCTCGAGCAGCGGGATCTGGAGGTCGAGGGACGGTAGGGCGACGAGTCGCATCTTACTAGCATCTAGCTCCTTTGGGTGATCCGAGAGGGAATCCAGTATGTTTTCACTACCACTGCCGCCGTTTGGACCGAAGCTCTGTAGACGGCAGGGCGAAAGTGGGTACCACGGGCGCGGCTGCACGTTGGCGAGATCGAGATCTTCTTCGAAGTAGAGTGCCGGCAGTGTAAACCGCGTCTTTCCCGGCGCGAATTTCTTGAGCCGCGTGCTGAGGCGTTGTTGGTCTTCGGGGATTAGGGATTGCCGGAACGCCTTGGCGTGTGAGCGCTCGAAGGGCCAGAGGACCACACGGTAAGGCAGACGGTGCCGGATGCGGACCCAGAAGCGCCCGTCCCAGAGCACCCACCGCATCCAGGTTGACCATTTGGCGTTTTCCTCGATGAAGGGGCGCCAGCTGCCTTGCGTCGACCAGTACGGCGTGCGGTAGTGCGGGGGGGACGGGTGGGATGGGTACGGCGTTCGGCCAAGGTACCAGACTCGCGATGTGCCTGATCGCTGGGATAGCGCGCCTTGGTTCGGGGGCGGTGATGGATTGACGGGGACGAAGTGGACGCCTGCTTTGACAAATGCTTTGTGGGGTTCTGTTGCGCTGGCTTCGTCTGGTGTGTTCGATAACGCGGGGAAAAGATGCCATATGACGTTCTGTAGGTTCGCTAACGGTGTGTTCCGGTGTTCGGGGGTCACGAGCGCAATGATCTTCCTGATTAGAAGCCCAACTATCTCGCGCTGGCGCAGAGCGCGAGCCCGGCGGCGCGTGGGGGAGGACATGTCTCTAGGGAAGCGAGACAGATTATATACTGGAAATTGAATCGATGCGGTGCCCACGCTGGGCTCAATGTCGTAGATGATGGTCTCCGCCAACAATCTATCCGCTTCAGCCTCCAGCGCTTGCGCTTTTTCCTCGCATCGACGAGACAGAGCTAGGATAGAGGGTTTCTGCAGAGCAACGGGAAGGGTATAGTTTTTGTACATGTGCCTCACAGCGTTCCTCATAGTCAGAGTCGGGTCTTGATTCGTACTGTCTTCCCACCAGGGGATCCCGTTCGCCTCGCATGTAGCGATCAATCGGTCTTTAGAAAATTCCAGCAGCGGCCTATATATCATGACACCACCATTCTCGACATCGATGCCATCGGATTCTATGGGCGCAAGATGTTTGGTCTGGTAAAGCTCCTCGAAGTCATGGTCGTTTAATCTATCCACGACGGAGTCCCTGCGCTCTTGCTCATGCATCTGGCGGTCAATGTCGGAACTCAGCGTCCGCCTCAGCTCCTTGGCCTGTTTCCTGGACATTTTACGATTGTAATAGGGCTTGGGCCCCTTCTGGTCATCGACGTAACCACTCTGGTACGCGCCGTGTAGGCCCTCACACTCAGGGATATCCGAGGCCCCCTTCATGCCACGCAGGCCTCGGGTACCGTGTCCTTGAAGTAGTCGCATGAACACCGTCTCGTACTGGTCGTCTTCGTGGTGTGCGAACAAGAGACTAGCATATCTAAGGTTACTACAAATTCGTCCCAACTTCTGGTAACGAAGCCTGCGAGCAACACTCTCGACATTCGGCAGGTCTTTTTGATGTTGGTTTGGGGCTAGCACGCCGGCCCGAGCCCAGAATATGGTGTGGACGTCGCTGATGATGCCTAACCGCCTTACCGCCTCAGACACAGCCTGTGCTTCCTTCATCGAGCCCTCCCTCAGATCATGGTTAATGACAATAGCACGGAAATTGGAGACGGGGTTGTCCGCCACCGTAAAGCCCTGATAAAAGCTCTTGAGGCGTTTACAGAGGTAGACTAGTGCCATTGAATCGACACCACCACTCACAGCGACCCCTAGCACAGCCAATTAGAATATGTGGTAGAAGAGAGGCACATAGTCAAGTCGACGTACCGACGCTTCTCTCGATGTTCCTCGCCGCGCCAGGGACGGGGAAGCGTGGCGGGCTTATGGCCCGGAGTGCCTCGGCGAACTCATGGACGCTGATGGGACGAGCCCCAGTATGGAGGACGTGCGAAAGCGTTCCCATTCCATTATATGGTGTTGGCTCCAGCTGTCGTAAGTATCTCCAGCCAGCAACGGTGAGCTTATCGAGTGATGATAGCCGCGAAGTCGACGTCCAGGAGCTGCTTCTCTTTGGCTCAGCGTTTCTTGCGTATCAGTACGTCATGGGGCCGAAAATACGGATAAAGCGATGTAATATGGCATGGGTCTAAAAGAATATATGCTTTAAAAATGACTGCATAAGCTTATCGGCGCATGCGGTGTAATGTGGAACCCTGCATGTTGCTCCAACTTTCTAGACTGCCTAACCTAGGTAGCCTACTAGGTAGGTTAGTACCTACCTGGGTAGTACCTAGACCCAGATATATTATATCTACCTGCGAGGTATATCCTCGACCTAACAGTCAACGCCGACCTCGCCGAGTAGCCCCCATGGGAGACATAATTGCTCCGAGGACCTCGCGACGGTGATCGCGACAATTCCTCGAGCACCATTTCCCTCCCCTTCTTCTTTTTTTCCTCGCTAAAAGTCCTAGGGCTTTTTGTCTCGATTGCCTTGCAAAGTCCCCGGCTTCTACTTACAGTCGGAAAAAAGAAAACCTCTCGCATATAACATATATCCCACTGCCCTCCCCCTATGGCGGCGCAACCAGCCAACCCCCCCTTCGCCACGGCCCTCCTAGCCGGTAGCATAGCAGGCACAACCGTCGATCTCTCCCTCTTCCCCCTCGACACCCTCAAGACCCGCCTCCAGTCGAGCGCTGGCTTCTTCCCGTCTGGTGGCTTCCGCGGCGTGTACCGCGGCGTCGGGTCCGCCGTCGTCGGGTCCGCGCCCGGCGCCGCCTTCTTCTTCTGCACATACGAAGGCGTCAAGGACGCATTGTCGCGTGCGAGGCGGAGGCGGCAAGACGAGGATGCGGCTCTCGCTCGGTTAGGAGGAGTTAGCATCGAGAGGAGCGGAGTTACATGGGCTGGGCCCTTAGAGCACATGATCGCCGCGAGCTTAGGTGAGGTTGCTGCATGCGCTGTCCGTGTGCCGACTGAAGTCATCAAGCAGCGCGCGCAGGCAGGTCACCATGGCGGATCTAGCGCCGGTGCCCTACGCGCTATTCTTGGGCAATTTGGGACCGTCGGCTTCACGGGCGTCTGGCGCGAACTGTATCGCGGCTGGGGTATCACCGTCATGCGCGAGGTGCCCTTTACCGTCATACAATTCCCACTCTGGGAAGCGCTTAAGGGCTGGGGTCGAAGGCGAAAGCAAGGGCCCGGAGAGTTGGCGGAGGTCGAGGTTGGCGCTGGCGAAAGTGCGCTCTACGGGAGTATATCTGGTGCCATTGCCGCCGGTATCACAACGCCCCTAGACGTTCTCAAGACCCGGGTCATGCTGTCCAAAGAGAAGGAGAGTGTCCTCACTGTACTGCGGGATTTGTTCGCCAAACATGGAGTACGGCCTTTCTTCGCTGGTATCGGGCCTAGAGTCATGTGGATTAGTGCTGGAGGAGCCATCTTCCTTGGTAGCTACCAATGGGTCGTTAACGCTCTGCAGACTAACTTGTGACAACAGCACCGTGTCATATCACATGTGCAGTGTGGATCGAACATGGAATAGTCTCATGATGCCGAAGGCAAGCGTGCGCGCCTCGGCGTGTATCAACGGTATAGGTTCATCGCTACCTGATGCGTTTTCGGGCGTTCGGAAGGCCATATGTACAATATTTAGAGAGTCCCCTTATATCTTCGCCGTGGGGATATACTGGATATAGATATAATGATACCCTCCTCATGGACTCAATCACTACATGATCAAGTTTTCAAGCTGTGGCACCTGCTGCAACTGGCTGCGTTGGAACTGGTGCTACTTCTGCTTCCGATACTAACTCCTGCTTCGGGAGCGCTTTGGGTATCTCTTTTCGTCCATTCGCCTTGTAATAAAGCACAACATCATTACCCCCTTTCCAAATGTGCGCTCTTAAAGTAGCAAGACTCATCGTGTTCGGTAGTAACTACGGCTTTCGTGAGTAAGGAGATCTACCTGGACAACAAAGATAACATACCTGATCGTTGCAATATAATTCTAAATATTCTTCTGGTTTCAAGGCGTTAGGATCCGGCTCTGTCGGAGGAGCTTCAATCCTCTCCGCGACATAGGCGAGAATCTTCTTGACTCGAAGCATCCTATTAGCATTGAGACGGTTATTGCCGTCTGTAGGTACAATGCTAGGTAGCGAGTCTAGCCAGGGATGTAGTATAAATGACACTTTGACGGGATCTTTAGGGGGGATTGTGTTCTGCAGGGGAAACGTCAGCTCACATCAAGCCAACTACATCGGGGCCTAAAAACTCACCATCAAAATGACTTCCCCTAGCCACATGGGAGCTTTCTCTTCTATTATATCGGCATCTATACCGACAGTCATCACCGTGCCACGATATAGGTCCGCACTACCGCCAGACGTCTCTTCCTGGATGATAACTTTGGTCCCAGACGGCAGCTTAAGCACAGGTGTCTCATTCGGCAAACTAGGGGTAATTTTGGTCTCAATAACCTTGTCAGGATTCTCGAGGAGTTGTTTCTCGTAATCATTGTGGATTTTCTGAATGGTTCCACGAAAGTTGTCGTCGACTTCCTTCTCATGATTCGAGGACGACTCGGATTTGTTTTCTTCCGGCTTTTCTTCGACCACGATCGGCTTCTCGGTATTTGTGGACGCTGACCGGCCTGTCTTCTTGCTACCAAATGACATGCCCATCCTAAATTTCTTGCCAAAGGGAGTACTCGGAGACTTAGGGCCATCCTTATCCTTGTCTTTCGTTTCCGCCGGCGATTTGGGGGCCTCAGTAGCTGGTGGCTCGGCCGTCGCCGGCGTTGTCACCACTCTGTAAGGCGCATCAGCAGAACTGATGCCACTAGAAAAGTAATCTTCACCAGACTGGCGACTGGTTTGAGAAGATCGTTTCTCGACTGTACTCGGTGGTGTGCCCACCTTCTCCAGCACGCTTTGCAAATGAACAGCCGGTGTGGCAATTCCTATCCCCAACCCAGGCGTAGCTAAAAGATGGGAGCCGTTAGCTCTAGGCGTGGTAACCGGGGATCCTGAGGGGTTCCAACCCTGGCTATTGATGATAGGTGATCCGGGTAAGTCAATACGAGTAGCAGCCAGACGCTTCTCTACATTCTCATTGAGTTTGTGCCTATGTGCTTCATCGCGTTTAATTTCTTCGTCAATAAGTCTTGAAAATAAGTATCGAAGGATCCATCTTCCAAGATTTACTGTATCCATATTAGCCATTATACTAGAAATGGAATGAACAGCCGTACTTCTCTGATCTTCTCGAAAATCGACACGCTCCTCCAACTCCAGCTCGTCAGCGTACATCTCAGCATCAAAACAATTGAAGGGCTCCAAAACGACCGTCAAGTTGCCTGAACTTGTGTCGATAGAACACCATGGGGCTACGGCCTCGCGGGTATTAACCTCCGGCTCGACATCCTCTAGGTGCCGCTTTCCAAATCTCTGAATCACTTCACACTGCCGAGGATTAGTACTCTTAGGGCGGTAACGCGAGATAGATAGCATGCGCAAAGGAGACTTACTCGGATGAGATCCCATAGTAGAACGTCCCCGGCCGTGTCAAGAGTCAACACTCTTCTTCTATCATTAAGGAGTTTATGCTTAACCAATCCATTCTGTCCTTCGATGGTCTCTTCCGGCAAGCGATGAATTGGCTCGATCACGGACAAAACAGGTTCGGGTAAGATTTCCGAGCCTTTCCTACTCATAGCAGGGACAGCCGAATTCGGCTCTGGTGTGTCACGAGAGCTGAGGTCAGGCGGGAAAGACGCCGTGTTCGACATTTTCAGTATTGAGTTGGCAGGGATCTCGTGTTTAGGGGACTCGTTTGTAGAGGTTACCGACGCCTGTCTTGGTCTTGACGTCGTGCTACCACTCCGCATACGTCTAAATGGTTCCGGGAGTTGAGCGTCCGGCCCAGTATCCACATCCGTCCACCTGTTAATGGATGAGCTAGCCGTCGCAGTCCAGATATAGCTTCCGCATGCTACGACTTTATTGATTCCATCGTGCTCTTGGGCCACAGCTACAGACAAACCCTCGTCCTTCTCAACCGTACCTCGCGTGTCTGTCTTGACGATATAACCCGAGCGGTCAGTGCTGTAGAAAACACCGAGTTCAGGGTGGTCAGAAAACAATGACCAAACACTGTCGTTATGCATAGTGAATGTGTACATGCACCGGCCAGCCGTGACGCTCCATACTTTGATGGTTTGATCGGCACTAGCCGTCATGACAGTGTCGCCGGCTTCGTTAACGAGTATTGACCGAATGTTGTCGGTATGGCCGACAAATTTAGTGACTCCTTTGCCAGTCTTAGGATCCCATAACCGTACAATCGACTCGGGGCCACCACTGGCAATTATGTTCCGACCCACGCCGAGAGCATAAACGGAACCTTTCTGGGCAATCTCTTCACCCTTTACATCAATCTCTAAAGACTTGCCCTTGCCGTTCAGATCCCAGAGATATACCTTGCGATCAAAACCGCCAGATGCAACCCAATCCCCCGTGCTCGAGGCGGCGAGACACTTTACGTAATCTGCATGTTGGCCAATGGTATGGGCTTCATTATCCCCGGATGAGGGTCGCCACAGCTTTACGGTCAAGTCGGATGAGGCGGAAACGAGGGCGGTGTTGTGGGAGACGAGGGCGATGTCATTAACCCAGTGGGTGTGGGCTTGGGTCGAGGCGCGAAAGGTGGTACTCGGGGACGATTTCGAGGAGGACCTAGAGCCATCATTCAAGTCGAGGTCAAGGTCCCAGGCACAGACAACACCATCTCTGCCACCGGAATAACTATGCGACAGCGTTAATTAGGGATCGGCTTTATCAGTAGCATGCGACTAGAAACGTACAGTATCGCATTATCTCGATCAACGGCAAGTCCATTTACACCAAGTCTATGGCCGCCAAAGGAGGAGTGATCAAGTTCGAGAACTACATCGAGGCAGAAATATTAGAATTGGCCAAATTTTTGCTTTTAGGCTTCATGGTATGGACATATCAGATGAAGGTTAGGAGTAATGGATGCGATGATACATTAGAGGGGAGAAAGAGGCGGGGCGAATGGGCGGAGATCAGCAAAGCTATCGAATAGGAGAGCTGCGTGTAATGATGTACAGAATGACGCCGAAGGCTTGGGTGGCTATCTTGGACGGGCGGCGGGATCACGAACCATAACTTATCCTCTGACGAGCCTTCTTGGCCATGGCCATGACGATGATGAAGATCGGATGACAGTCATGCGAGAAACTTGAAGTTGCAATTCACTTATATAGAGGCATAGGCGTGGGACAATGAGAATAGAGGGAAAGGCTCAAGATATAGCAAGCAAGCAAGTAGCCGGATCCCTAACAATGGCAAGTCTCTAATTAGAAGCGAGGGCTGAAGGCTGAGGAAAGATGAGGGAGAGAAGACGAGACCACAGAACGTTGTGCTATGTCGATGTTGTGGGTACAAAGCTGTAGCATTAGGTATTCATGTAGGTAGGAGGTAGTATATACCGTAGCAGCAGTAGTGTCTCTAAATTAGGTACAGCTACCTTAGCTCAGGGTCTGCTCGGGCAGCGGAGTGTACCTATACTACCTACCTGGTAGGAGGTAGGTACCTACTAAAAAGTAAGGTACAATTGCTGTGTAGTAAGGTTCCCATCAAAAAGTAGGATTGTATGATCGGACCCCAACGGTCGGGTCCATCGATGCTACCGGTTGCATACTCAGTAGATACTGCATACCGTATGTAGTATTACTGTAGTGTACATGGTAGTAGGAGCAGCAGAAGCCAGAGAAGCAGCAGATATCTGCTTGTTGGAAGGCAATGTTGCCACTGCATGTCGCATGAGGTATGAGGTGCAGACGGGGTTCGGCCAGCGCAGGGTACTAACCTAGTAGGCGTTCACTTACATTACGTTAGTGCTACCGCACCCAGCATGCACCTAAAGGCGCTAGACCAGTATCCAGATATAAAGGGGATAGGTAGTATATATAGTGTATATAGTGTACTTAAGTGTGTATAGAGCAAGGGTCCATGGAATAGGTAAGTCGTGCAGAACAAACTCTTGTCTCCTATTCCCACCGTGTTATTTGCTCCTAGGGTGGGAACAGCGTCATAGGAACTCCACCAATCTTCCCACTATACTCCAACGCTTCTACTAGTGTACTATATATACTGGGCTGGTTCCATGGTTCCCCGCCACAGCCGCCGTAGCCACTAAGGAGGGAGCAGCAGAACGAGGAGTTCCGGACGACGTGCACTGCAGTAATATACTATATATACACTAGGTTAGGTGGTATTCGGGTACTGTTTGGGCTGCGGGGTCCACCAATCATCTCGCTTTCAGCATTTTTACGTAGTACATGACGCATCCCAGATCAACACGTCGAACCACGTGGGAATCCCCAACTTTTGTACCATCAAAGCCATGTGATGGAGGGCCCATTGATGGAAGACACCAAGAAGCTATCAGTAATATTCACTGTGTCACCATTACCTGCGGCCAAGGCTCGTATACTGCTTAGTATATACTATAGTATTGGGTAGTCGGTCACCATCTGCTAGCCCACACTACCTACTAAGTAGGTACTAGATAGGCAGTAGTATAGAAGGAAGAAGTAGGTAGGCAGGGGATTCGACTTCTTTATTCCATCAATGGCTGACTGCATTCGCCGTCCCTCCAAAGATTGATTACAAGACCCCATCAACAAGCCGCTCCTAGACTAATGCATCACCGACCAAGACATCACACACTACTACCTGTCCCACAATCATCGAATATAGCAGAAACAAGGCAGCGCTTTCCTTGCACAGGGCTGAGACACCTGCCTGTCAAACCACAATAGCCGCTATTATTCATGCAGGAATCTGCACATCAAGAGCTTCAAGTAAGATAGCGTTTAAGCTTGCCTTACAAAGTAGGTAGTTCCCTCCCGCCATTGTCGAACCCAACGGAGCCACGCGGCATCACATTGTGTTATTATCGATCACATGCCCTCCACACCCTGTGGATGGTGCTCACGGTTAGCTAGTCATGCAGAAGTTGGGTTGCATCAGAGGAAGCCTAATCATCACGTTGTTCTCTACTCTAGCATGGCTCCGTGCAGGCTGACCGCGTACGAGGTAGGTAGTAGTAGGAGTAGGAAGAGTCGGCATCTCTGATGCTACTGTAGCCACCTTATACAAGCCCTTGATCCCATCCATCGCCGAGCTTATTGTCTCCCTTGGCAGGGCTTAGCCGGCTCACCTCGATGCAACCAGCTATTCTTCGAGGCGACCCTACCTACACTCTGAGGTGTGAGATGCTCCTTCCTTATTACCTGCCGGAACGAGTCCCACGCCTTCGCTAACGCCCGGTGGTCCGGAGATGGTTTGATGAATCCGTTGACTGCGCAGACGGTTTTAGCTACGTGTTTCATTCCTCGACAAGATCTAAGATTTGAAGCCTCTTACCAGTCGATTTCGACGAGTCCACCGATGAAGAAGAAGTCCAGGACGGTGCCGTCTTATGAATGTTGTTGCTCTGCGCGACCTGTAATTCACGCCGAAGACAGTCTCGACACTTTCCCGTCACCGGCCTCGTTGCTCTGCGCACTTTGCAGCCGAGCAGGCCCGGTGGAACATTTGGTGGCCTAGCGGGGAGGAAGATGGGTTCCTTCAGCGGCTGGTCGTCATCTGCGCTGCACCTCCTCGCGATATGACAGGGAAAGGTGTTCTGGTATTCCTTGTGTTGGCATTTAATATCGCCGAAAAGGTTGTAAACTTCGGTACACATGATGGGCGATCGCGTATAGTGAGGCCAGTCGGTGGCGTATTTAGAGGCTGCGCTTGGCGTGAAGAGAACGCTTCGAAGTATGAAGAGAAGTAGACGTAGATTTCTGAGGCGTAGATACTGATTGGCGCCAGCGGTAGCAAGTGTGTATATCCTAGAAGAAGTGTAGAACGAGAAATAGGCAAATATACAATCGAATGTAACTCGGCAACCAGTGCACAAGGAGTGTGATGAAAAATCATAAGAAGATAAGATGCCGAAGCAAACTAGAAGAAAGAAAAAAAAGAAGAGAAAGTAGGGGAAAAGGTTTTGAACGTCGAGTCTCGTGGTCCGGTAAGGTTCCAAAAGTCGAACTTTAGAGGCCCGAGGATGGTTTGTAGCTCGAGGTTCATTGTTCCTACGATATAATGCCAATAGCCAATTAGTTTGATATTTGTAATAACCAACCCTTATGAGAATGGGATAAGACAAAGGCTATTTATTTATAAACATCGAACAGAGTGATCGTATAATTTCTCGAGCGGTCTAGACTTCGCATTCCTTGACGCCTAGGCGACAAGACTATTATTATCCAGAGAATCGGCCTACACTCAGGGTCGTGGTTTCGCTGTCACAAGGGGCTTTATTAACAAAGGTTAGGACGCCTGCTAGTGTGGCTTTCTGCAAAGACATGAAAAATTAAGAAGGACTTGCCATCGAGTATCGAATGCTTGAGGGAAAGTCGCGCCGGAAGCAAGGGGGGGGTTCGTTTGTGTTTGCGCAGCGCCCGCCCGTCTTCCCTCTGCCAGTCACTATCCATTCATCTCTATCAATGTCATCAATGTCTGTTGTCGCTCGCTATCATATCAAACGACCTCTACTTATGCCAGCCAACCGAACATATACATAAGTAGAATCATCCATAATCTCGAACCCCTCCTTTCCCAACAGCCGCCGCCAAGGTTCAACACAGGGGCGGCCAGATAAACCAAGTACAACGATGTGTATCTGGACAGACATCATTTTCGGTCAGTCCCTTCAACATTCCCATAGAATAACAACACATTCCTCATCCTCGCTCGCCATAGTAACCTCAGCTTTTCTCCAGCGTGCGAGACCTGCGGCGCCCTGACGTCCCAGGGAAGAACCAAGACGTCATGCACCACGAGCAACCTCACCGACCAAGACGGAAGGGAATGTGAGTTATTCGCGCAGCACACCCACCTTGTGCTGCTCGCGCCCACGCACACCGAGACAAGGTGCTACTGGTGTTACGTCGGGCGACCCCTCTCCCGGGACGCCAATCGGGACGCCGAGCTGTACCTCTGGGATTCCATTCTCATCAGCATGGGTTACGAAGAGGAACTTGCGAGCCGAGGCGCCCCATGCAGTCCTGACGGTTTTTACGGGCCCCCGACTTTCTAGTGTACGCGGAGGACGTGAAGGCCTCTGTGTGAGGTGGTTGGGAATGGGGGCGATATATCTTTTTCTCTTCGGCTTTTTGAACGCATGAGCTTCCTGGGGTTCGGTGGGAATAATACATTCCGTCTATTTCTTTGGTATAGCGATTAGTTTGTCTCGTATTTTGAGGCTAAAGGGGGGTAGGAGGTATAGTCTTAGATCACAGCGATTAGCGACATTGGGCATAAGGTGTTTTTTTAAAGGTTTTTTTTTTTTTTAAAAAAAAAGAAGAAAAGAAAAGAGAAAACGAGGGTATTATCATCATATGGTGTGTATGCCTTCGCCACGTCATTATCTCATAAGTCTCCCAAACCCCCTATTATTTTTACAGCCAACTCTTCTCTCGGTAGTTTGTATCTCATTTGTATCGCCTTCACGACTCGTCTCCAATGAGGGCGTCCATACTACCCAGCAGCGCACGAACCTGGATCGTCGACTTCTTTCCCGGAGTTCCCTTCCGCCCTTCCATTATGCTTCCCGGCCACCCACGCGAGGACTTGATGATCTTGAGATCTTTGCCCCTAGCCACGAGTCGTCCACTAGTCGTCTCAGCGGATATGACTCCCTCCCACGACTGCGGATAGTGAAGCCCGATGTTGCCGCTTGTAGACTTGTGTGTGGCCTCCAGACAGTCAAGGGCCCTAGGTGCCGCATCCGCGAGGACTTCGTTGTCCGTCCCCAGAGTCTTGCCATTGTCGTCGAAGAACCTGGGCTCGAGAATGCGCACAGCGGTCTCACCGCTCGTCGTTACCGTCTCGAGCTGCGCCGGGGCCTGCGGGCTGATCTTGTCGATGTTGATCACGGGGAGCAGGTCGAGAGCGATGCTGCTTGCCGTGCTATGCACCGTGATGCCTGCGCTAAAGGCCAATGCGCTGCGCACGCTGCCAGAAGTGGATTTCGCGTCCACGAGATAGTCCCGCTGGGGAATGCGCTTGAGATGGTGCACAGGCTCCGCGGCAGAAATACCCCCCGAAACCGTACTAAGCGATAACACGGCGGACTTGGGATTGCTCTCGAGTTCTTCTTCTGGTGTGATACTTACTTTGATGCTGCCGGATGTGGTATGTAGCCCCAATAGATCGTACAGTGGCCAATTCCCGTCGATGTGGCCCGAGGTCGTGCGGACCTCGATGATCCTAGAGTCGAACGCCCACGTGTCTTTCGCAGGCACAAAAACGTAATCTAGGTCCGAGAGTGAGGCGCCTGTATTGCTCTCGTGGGAGGTAGGTTCACTAGCTCCTGCTTTGATATGGCCCGTGACTGAGGCTAATTCTGTGTAATCTGCGACATGAAGGGACAAGTCGTCGAAGAGCAAGATGTCTAAATGGGTGGCACGCAGGGAGAGAATGCCGATCTCCGCATCCTCGGGGACCCAGGCTGTGCCTCTTATCTCGACACAGGGGCGCTGTCCGGGCACAGAACTCTCGTAGGTTTCAGGGACGCTGACCTTGATTGTTTGCATCTCTGCGTCGAGTGACGTGTAGAGACGCAGGTCAGGCTCATTTGTCACGATGTCCAGAACCACTGCAACATCCGGAATCAGTAATCATCTTTGGGGAGATATCACAAAGGCCTAGCTAGAACACACAGGGCGCTTCAAATACGGGGCTGGCCTCAGATGGGAAATCCCTCTGTTCTTAGGAGCAGCTAATATGGAAATTTTCAATTAAGATAGTACTTACTGCGTGGGTCGCCGCCGCCTATTAGTCTTCGAACTTTGACATGACCACCAACGCGTACAGCCATGGATCCAGGGTGTTTGTACGCGGCTTCCTTAAACGTGAGGTTTTGTGACCTTTCAAAGTCTAAAGATAAGATCTGGTCATCGTAATGGTGTTGTTCACCCTGGCAGAAGTTCTCCTGAGCCGGTAAGCCTGGGGGCCCCGAGCCACCGGGGGGCCCGGGGGTTTGAGGAGAACCCGAATCATCAGGTACCTGAGCCCCCGGCTCTTTATCAACAGGTGAAGCAGGAGGTGTAGTCGACTATTTAGCGACATGTTAGCCTCAATTCGCGTGTATGTATAGCAAGAAGGCAATGCCTACGTCGTTTCCCTTGTGAGAATGGGAGGGGGAAGCTATGCCAGTTAAGAATGCAATCGATAATATCAGCACGGCTAAGACCAGCAGGCTATACTTCCAGTTGAGCCAGGCAGGCAAGCGTCTGCGGACACGTCTAGCCCAGGCCGGAGCAGCACTACTTTCGTCCACCGGTGCACTCATACTCTCGGGGTGGTTCCCGAGAAGCCTTTCGCCCTCTACTTCTGGTGAGCCCATGTTACGACTAATACCGAACGTATTGTAGTTCCTTGACCTATGCTGCTGACTGATGCCTCCGGATGAAGTTGGTGACACAGGCGAGGGGCTGTAGGCTGGGGGTGCGTCCGAATATACGGAAGGAGCCCGAGGCCGGTCAGAAAATACCCGTGAAGCGCTTTGCGGCGCTGACGACTGCGAGTACGTAATCTCGCGATGATGACGATGATGGTGTGGTAGCAACTCCGAAGTGGCGGTTGCTGCCTGCTCCAGCCGGCTAGACGAGCGGAAGACAGATGCCTCTGCGGGGCGACGGCCAGATTCCGCCTGAGAGTTTAAGAGCCTGTCTTCAGCCGCTTCGCGAGCTTTAGACTCAGCTCCGCTTTCTGTTCTTCGCTGTAGTGTTGGGTCTGGGATGATGACGTTGGGTATGTGCGGTGTTTCGTTGGACGAAGAGGCGGGAAATCGACCATCAGAAGGCGAGAGTTGATTTGCGTAGTCTTCGCCATCCGAGTCTTCGTTCATTGTGTAGTACATATTGTCTGAGTAGGGCATGATCTTCTCGAGTTGAGACAAACCCCCTCGGTGGAACGTATGAAACTATCGCCAAGCAAGATTTGCCCCAATTCGAAACGCTTTTGACGTCTTAACACGAGATAATGCGCGCAGAATGATGTCACTCGTGCTACTTAATCAATTGGTAGGAACGAATGTTAAGACCCTTTTTCTTCCGTTGCTACACAGTCTTAAGCTACGAGATGAAGTGAAGTAGGTCACAGAGTCAGTCGTTAACGAAGAACGTCGACGGTAACGCGCGATACTCAAAGCCTTTCTGGTGCCTGGGCTGAACTCGCCTTCCGATACCAGGCCAGCTCTTATCAACGCTCTTGGCAGTGCCAAGACGTCTGGTGATGCCGGTTTGGGGCCTTGTATGCTGGATTGCGATGCCTAGATTACGAGGCAGGACCGAGGTCGAGCAGTCTAAGATGTGAATTCACCCAGACCAAGATAAAGAGGCTGCGTAAGCTTCTGCAGGAACTCGTCGGAATTAACGAAAGCACTCGTCACGTCAATTCATGGCGGTCAGGCAACAACGCAATCCCAGGTTCTTGTTTAGGACTTGAACCCCGCTGTCAGCCCCCAACTCGATGCACATCCCCCGCTCTCCAAATGTCGTCAGATGGATTGTTGTTGGCTCTCGCTTTGGGTAAAGTCTCCATTGTGGTTTTGTGAGTCACAACACACGTTCGGGAAGGATTTACCAGTTCATACTACCACTATCTAGTATTAATGGGATCAATTGCGCACGAAAGCCAGTACCGATCCAGCAATGTAGATGAGCTGCTTCGCTCTTCAATACGTTAGGGCTGACGAACTTCTCCACAACAGCTGCAGATGAAGCTGGGGAAGTTGTAGGCAGCAGCGTTCTCCAAGTCTTCGAAGTCATTGCCAACGGTTACTGTTGGTAAGACGATAATAGCTAAAGGGGTCCAAGGACGGTCTTCGTGGCTAGGGTCGCGCATTAGCTCACACGATGTCACCCCAAGAGAAAACCAGTGTCGTCTATTTATTAATCGTGTGTATTCCATACACACGCACCGCACCCTATTTCGATCTAGTGATACAGCTGCCCCAGTATGTCCAGCCGTGATTGCCAAGGGTTTCGGTTCGTCCGGTTCTTGGCTGTATACTTGCGCAGGGATAGTCCAATCTCTACATAGTAGATACTACCCACATTGATTAGACAAACTAATTCTAAGCCTTGACTAAGTACGGACCGGTTAGATACAAAGCATGAGAAAAAATGGGAATTCACAAGTCGAGTTTCGACTCTGCGGTATCGGCTTTCCAGGGTAACTCTGTCCGGCTGGGAGGTAACCGGTTTAGTCCCACAGGGAAAATCGCCTGTCAACAGTTTATGCTGTGACTTCTCGCATGAAATGGAATAGGGAATTTATGATATAAATTTATTGAATCCGTTTTTGAGGTGTTACTTGTGTAGTTTAAGTGTGTCAGTGCGGTATTGCCTAATACTTATAACGGTAAACTATTGATAATCATCGGGTTATGCTATATAAACTTTGAAAGGGCAATTGACGTCTCCTATAAAGGATATTTTCGTCTAGGAGGGCAGATATTTACGAATTCAGAAGAGGTATGAACATTTACGATCTATTAACGGACGCCCTGGTTGTCAAGTTAAGTTATTCTGGCTAATATGGTCTCTTAGGCGCAATCATCTCTCGGTCGCCTCACCTATCACATCTACACCATAAACAACTATCCTGGCGCCGTAGGATATCATTGGGGTATGACTACCTAGTTACATGAGAAGCTACCGTCAGACGTTGGTAGCATCTAAAGCTCAAGCGGGTTACGCCTCTGAGGTCACATTTGAGTGTCTTAGCCACCCGCGCGCCTACCTAGCAGCCAGGATTCCCTGTTTTCCCTGTTTTGTACGCATCCCCCCTTCGGACGAATGAATTGGGATAGGCTTGGTATGTCCTGTGGGTGCTTATGTGGGATACGTAGCGGAGGGTTGTGAGAAAGGGCCTTTAAGATCACGAAAGGGGAAGGTTATGCTCGAGACCGCTGGCAAGAGGTAACCCTCAGCCCCTCTAGCAGCTCATTATTGGCATGAGGAGAACCTTCTGCAGTCGCATTGTAAATGTAGCTAGTTGATGCCCGATCCTAGGCATTCGAGGGGACTGTACGAACACTAGCGCGTTCGCTTCATCCTGGGGAGGGGAATAGTACTCTTCTGGACCGATCGTGCGCATGATACGAACCCGTACGATGAGAAACAACGGCTCTCGAATCTATATACTTTGCTAGTTATTCTTTGGTGGCTTACTGTTGATGCACCCATAGAAATAGACACGCTGCAATAGGTCGAATATTAACAAGGCGCATGTCTTCTCGCGGGCCTAACCCTGCCGGTTGTAGTAGACATGTCTCAACATCTAGTCTTAACTCTTGAAGTGCCGACAGCCAATAGGCACCTGCGGGCCTTACATACACTCTGTCTACATTAATGTGTCGGTTCATCCGGGTTCAGGGCGTTGTCGTAGAGAGTCGTGAGATAAAAGTGACAACCGCCTAAAGGGACCGAAGTCAAAACTCGTGCGTCCTGCCAAAACGGCTGCATTTTACAATTCAACAGCATTCTTCGAGCCTGCCGATGGAACCGAGACAAAATTCCCTGTCGTTTCTCGCCGATATTAGTTCTCTTTTACTGCACGTGAAGCAGAATATAGGCAATTTGACATGTTCTTCTCCTGACTGCTATCGGTGCACCACCCCTAATGACTATGTGCCGGGACAGTGGCATAGATAAAGAGAAACCCCGTTAGACGAGTCTACTGGGTAGTGTGTCTTTCATAAGCGTAAATCCACCCACATTCCATATCACGGGACGTAGCTTTGGCTTTTTCAGCCGAAATGCCGGCGTCTAGGTAGGTAAGGACTGAAGCGGATGCTACTCTTCAGGCTGACATGTGACCCTGAGCAGAGCTCCAAGGGACGCTTTTTTACTGGTACATTTGACCGTCTATCTGCTTGGACCTAAGTGCGTATCAGGGCCTGGCGTGATAGCCATTTGTATTGGTGGAATGGGGTGCTAATCTAACATCGTCTAGGCTCAGGTCGCTAAGACTTTTCAACTAACCTAGACCCGCGTATAGATACATTCATGGCAATCTCGAGTTCGCTCGAGTCGGGTGCTGTACGTAAGAGCTATGCCGTACGCATATTTATGCATGTGCAGGATACATGCTACGCCACAATGCTGACCTATCCGTAGTCTAATAGCGGCTCTCCTGTAGAAGATCACGTTCCGGGACCGAGACCAGATCTCGGGCCAAGCCCTCGCGTCGCACGGGGCCCATCACCGTTCCATCACTCGGTTCGTGCGGATATGGTCAAGGAGGGAAGGAGGGTGGTGCGTACCCATACGTTTGGGTTCCTTATCGCCTGATCACGACCGCTCTCTACTTATCTATCCCAATCATATGAGTAATTCCACGAAGGCGAGTAAGTCTTTATATGGAGCACGATGTAATACATCTTGTGTTATATACTGCAAAGGCCTTTCTATCCCTGCCGTCAAGGATAGCGGTGCTATTGCTGTATCTTGACTCCGCAACGTATTGTTGACTATTACTATGTTAGTGTACATATACGGCCCTCCAAACCTCATTTTAGTCTAGCAGCACCTAGGTAGGTAGTTTGATGGACATGTCTCCAGCGTATTCTTTCGTATGAATCTTGTACACCGGAAGCTTGGCGCTGCAATGCTCTAAAGGGTCGTGCCGAGTCGGCCGAACCAAGTTTGACATAGTCTCCAATCGACTCTTCCGGGGGCCGGTCAAGGTGTGCATATGAGAACTAAGATTCGCGATGAGCTATCGTATAGTCTCGGCTATCTTGTGCCGTGCTGCGTCGTATCAAGCTTCGTGGAGCGTGGAGAGGCTTGGTGGAATCCGTAGTGGCGCAGAATGGTCACATTAAACAGCCGCATTGGAGAGGGCATTTGCATAGAATATCACAGGATACCTTAAGAGTTGCCGTAACTAGAGCGCCGGATATTGATGTGCATTTCGGCAAGGTATGTGTGTGAGGTAAAGACGCCTCCCGCTAGATTAAATATATGAAATACCTCCTGTTCTGAACAGTAACGTCTATCTAGTAACTCACTCACATTGCATAAGAACCAGCCGAGGCCAATGTTCCTAGCCGAAGGCATAAGAAAGCGTAACCGAGCATGGAGTAGTGCAGCTCATATTACGAGCAGTATGATGAGTAAGGACATAACTACTAGTAGAGAGCTCTACTCCCCTTTCAGCAGTCACCGCTCGGCAACGATACCGAGGCACCCCTCGACCCATGATAAAGGATTCAGCGGTCGAGAGGTGGGATCGTGCGAATCAATCTACCCAGACTACCCACCGAGGTTATTGTTTAAAACTGCGCCAAGGCTTTATTGATTTGAAAAGTGTTGGATTGCAGGTGTTTACTTGCTCGCTATACAGATTATTCTACTTGGTTGGGATGGTCAATAAGGCACGCCAAGGGAAAGTTGTCGAGTTGCCTCTTCAGGAATTAGACTTGGACACAGATCTCGGTCGACCTGGTGGTTGAGGCTCTGGAGCAAGGCTGCGATGCTGCGATGCCCGCGCGCGCTACTGTACTCCACGACGTACTACGTAGTAGTAATACACAGGATTGTTCATATGCCGTATACAGTATAACACGTGCAGTGCACATACAACATAACCACTCTGAAGAAAAGGTCGAGAGATACTGTGAAGCGCACGTCCACGGACAATAATGGCCAATGAGAGGCGCCTACGAGAGAAGCCCGGCATTCCAGCGTAAGGTAGCATCGATGGTACGTGACCGTGGAATATATTAGCCGGGAATGAGAAAGTTTAAACTCTTGTCTTTCCGCATCAGGCAGGTTGGGAGAAGATTCGACGGTGGGGTCTTCGTCCTAGCGAATGATTATGTGTAATACTTTGAGGCTATGTATGCTTCTGGGTCCTACTAGGTTGTGTACTATGTAGAGGGGGGGGGGGGGGGGGTTTCCACCGTCCAACTGTGTGCATGTCCTGCTGCTCTGTACGAATGCCGGGTAAGTCCCTGTGCAGTAGGTGCACCGGTAGAACTAGGTAGATTGCTTGTTGCGATCCAAGATCTGCATACACAATCTAGATAGTGGTGCATACTACCTATTTTTCTAGTACTGTGTCTTGTTATGGTATGGGGGACTTATCGTGTTTTTCTTCGGGGCTGGTTCCGTCGCTCTCGTAATACTAGTACTATATATCATTATCTAACGGTATTTTGGATAAAGCTGGAAAAGAGATGTCATAAGTAAGACGACGATATGCACGCTACACGCAAGTCGTGACAAAGAGGCTTTATTAATAGCAGCTCCACTACTGTGTACGTGCACGATCAACAGGCAACGGCTGAGAGAAACGCTTGGCAGAGGTCGATGAGTACCTACTGAATACTGAATGGGTACGTAAGGTCATCCTGCTGCGGACTGCTTGATGAACGCATCGATTCTCTCTTCGTTAGACCTGCAGCAGAAGAGCCTTGGCTACCGACACCCACAGCCAGGATCCGAACTGATGAATCAATCACGTCGTCTAGCCATCAGGGTGACCGACCGACCGATGCCGGTACGGTACGATGAGTGATTGATTGATTACAGTGTGCGGAGCATCATGGGAGGAGGATGGGGTCTGGTCTCACTACGAAACTGCAAAGCGGCTCGTCGCAGACGATCTTCGCCTGGGCTCAACCTGCGTCGGCTAGACTAGACGGGCTTGCTTCGGCTTTGTTTTGCTTCGTCATCGATCTCATCGCTCGCCAGGCTCCGCTAGGTTAAAGCCTTTACCGCGCAGAGTTTTTGGGGGTAGTGCAGGCATTCTCTCGGGCCAACATCTAAATGGCCGTGAGTCTAGCGGTCGGACCGTTGGTTGTATTGGCGTATTGGCGACCCGTTCTTTTCGAGAAATTTTCTTCGCATCGCACCACCACGGTCTGAGCCGCCCGGCATCGAAGCGGCTTCCAACGGCGCTCTGATATATGTATGGCAAATCGAGAAGGTCGTCGCCCATGCTTCTCGCCATGGTTTCGAGGCTCTACGCGACACTCGAGGTACCTTGCATACTTAGTGTATGAAAAAGTGGCCAGATGGATTACTTAATATTTCCACGTCTTGGCTCTGTCCTGTCGTTGTTACACGTACATGAGAAAATTTGAAATGACAAAAGTCTTTTCATGGTCCAGACCGTTCAGTCGCGGTAGTATCTAACCATACCGACTGTCACGTGGATCCCAAGGCTAGATTTTTCTTTTTTTTGTCTTTGTTAATGAAAATAATGAATTTCTTCCATGTACCATGCGCTCCCGGTACCTACTAGCGAAGGCAAGGGAATGGCAAATATTGGGCAGGAACAGTAACATCGTATTTGTCGTACCCTACCTAGTTCAAATCATCACGCTTCGAGCAGATCTGGCTTGCAAGGTGCTTAGTTGACCGGCGGGCGACGACGGCTCAGGAAAGGCCACGATCGGCCACGATCGTTGTCCATGCATGGAAAGGGGCTCGTCGGAAGCCAACCGGACCTAGTCTACTATATACCATGCCGCATGCTGTGCAATGATTTGAGAGTTGCGAGGTCACATGCGCTACTGACTCCTAGACACGCTCGGATTTGTGCAAGACGGTGTACAAATAATGCGACGATGAATCGCGGCAATATCACAAATGCCCTCGAGGCGAAGTCGGCGTGTTTGTGGTTCAGCCATTAAGCGGTGATGTCACGGGGTAACAATGAGTTTTCCCTATCGGTCAGGCCGGATGGTAGTAATGTGTGTGTAGGAGGAGGCGATAATCGTGTTATGAGTTTTTTCCCGTCCTTTCCACAAGCAAAGAGAGAGCACGGTCTTAGATGGTTGGCCACGAGTTGAACGGCTACTCACGCTACCTATTTGATTCGTGGTCTAGGTAGATGATCTGGCTAGGTGTCACTTTTTTTTTTTCCCTTTGTTGTTTAAAGGGTCATACAAACTGAGAGAAAACCCCCCTCCCCCACCCCAAAAATGGCTGCCCTACAGCGTCGTGGACAAGTTTCCTGTAACACCTTCCATCCTACATTGTAGAAATAAAATATCATTGGTTTACCGGCATTCCCGGCTGGTGAGACAAATTCCACTAAGCTGCAGATGGAAAAATTCCAGAAGACTTCTAGAAAAATTCTAGAAAAGTTCCGTGACAACGCCGAGCGGGCAAAAACAGGGGGACAGTGGATCCGAGAGCCTCTGGGCTCTAAAGAACCCACCATACAATGAAGAAGTACTGAGTACGTTGTCTGGGGGCCAAGGGGTCAAGGGGGGCCCTGGTGGTGCCCTGGTACAAGCCCTGGCAATCCCCTGGCAAGCATGACAACCCAACACCACACCATAGGTAGGTACTTATGCTGCTACCTACCTAGGCACGCTACGCTGCACTACACTACTGCTGCTTGTCGTGTACATATAGAGAGGGAGAGATTGACGAGCGGGCATCTCGTCGTCTCTTTGGAGGGTAAGCGACAATTTGCTCGTTACGATCCTTGGCTAAACGATTTGCTTTCTACGATTTGCTTTCTACGATTGGTTAGCTTGCGGAATGACCAAAAGGACAAATTCATTCCAGGCTTCCTGTGCCACTTCAAGTGAGCTTTTGAGCTTCTGTTTTGAGGGCACGAAGGTCGTTCTGTTCTGCTAGTGTGCATTTGTGTCAGCACTGTTCCTTCGCGCTGACGACGACCTTGGCTCGAATCGGTATCCTCGAAATGGATAGGTAGATTCTTGCGTGTATCTTTTTGCCACGATATGGCATCTCACTGGCTTGGGCAGTGCTTTGGGGGAGGGGAGGATATTGCTGACGATATCGCGGATTCTTGCCGTGGAATGAACTTTTGGGGGGCTTATCGTGAGGCTCGCCAGCTTTAGGACATGAGCTGAACAGGACTTTTGTTCGGGCAAGGCGTGAGGCGACAGGCATTAAATAAAGTACCTAGTTCAATCTATACGCCGCTTTTCGGCACTATAGTGCACTAGGTCAGAGGCCTACCCATACAGTAGTTCTAAGTAAGGTAGTCAGTCGCCTAACCTTAGTGTTCTACTAGTAGCTAGCAGCGAGCTAGGTGTTGCCAAGGATTACCTGCACCTGCTCCCTCTCGCGTCACTTTAAACCACGATGCCAATGATGCTTCTATCGTTGGAATGGCGTGAGATCGAGGACGCGTACACTCACGAGGATGATAACAGCCGCACATTATTAGTAAGTGTTATTATGCTTTGGGTAGTAATACCTTTTCTATTTTACATCTTCTTTTATTGATTATTTTTGACCGTTTCTCTCCTTTTTTGCTTCTACTATAATATCTTTTATTTATTAATGTCGTAGGTGCTCTTACTACTTGTAGTAGGTTGGTTGATAAAGCGGCAGTGGATGGATGGATATGGATGGATATGCCCGGTGCTATGATCATCTGGCGATTCTCCAATGAGAGGGTTACCGACTTAGTAGATACCTATTCCAAACACTTCCTCGTCCCATAATGGTTATTACGTAGCGCGCCTAAGTTTTACGGCTAGTATATTCCCGGCTGAAACAAGTTTCTAGGCTATGGTATCATTATCATACTACCTACACTACGTCGGAGATGCTGCACCGCTGATCTTAACTGGCTTAAGTTCTCTTGTGCGTGCTCACATAGCGTGGGTGTTGGGGTAACATGTGTGCAGCAGTAACATTCCTAGTATACATGTGGGTGAGTGGTATTGTCCACCTTCGCCGACCTTAGACGGTAGCTCAGACTTTCATCTTGGGTGCTTCACTGCAAAAAACAAACCAATTGCATCGATGGTTTGGGGTCGATCTTTTTTTTTTTTCCTTGATGAGATGCACTACACTAGTCTAGACAGACTACGCTACTACTATAGTATAGTAGACACCACCGCCACCACGCCTACCATGGCGTGTATCGTACAGTATGGCATTAAAGGATTAAAGGGCATGTTTCTAGATGCAAGTGGAAATGGGTAGCGCCAACTGCCGCCCTGGTCCTCATTGGCGCCGGAAGATCTGCAAACCACACACCCTGTTGTGTAATGTAAGGCTTTTTGCTGGCGTTGCGTTGCGACATGGGGAATTCATACATACTATAGTCACTGCTATAATTACTGCTATAGTAATTCACATTCGACGGTACGGTACATTGGACGATGCGACGATGAATAAATGATCAGCGTAGCGGCTATGATAGCGTGCTACTACGTTAGCAATACTACTAGGTAGCATGAACCAGTGTAGTCTGCCCGTGGATTGCCCGTGGCTTCTGGGGATTCTTGTCGGCGGTTGATATGATGGGCCGTAATGTACCTAATGTAACTATACGCAGCATTCCAATCCTAAACCACATACTACCTCTAGGTACCTAGGTAGTAAAGAGATAAACTTGGGTACCGTATATACTAACCTAAGGTACCTACTAGGTAGGTAATACTACCTAGGTAGTAGTAGTACCACGTTTATGAATCTAGACGTCGGGACATAGCGAATAATTTGTAGGTGTATTGTGCACCTTGACAGAGCGGGTTACCGGCAACAGACCTTATCGGGCAATGGAAAGAGGTAACTATAGACCTAGCTGTACCGAAACCAGTGCGTCATTGGTTCTAACCCAGGTTATCTCTTAAACCTGACCGCCTCTATCTAGGACCTTTTTTTTTTTTTTTTTTTTTCCCCTCGCCCTCGATCGTATCGCGTGTCTCACATTTTTTTTCTTCATGGCCAGTGATATTTGAGCATCCTACATAATATATCGAAGTTTTCCCTGCTGGATATCTACTAGTAGACTGGGTAGAAATTGGACTAGTGTGGTACCTAAGCAATGCTACCGAAATTGTCGCGGCGTTTATTCGCAGCTTCTTCTCCTGACTGACATGTTGCGATGAATAATCAATCGTAATCAGTTGTTGATGCTATATCGGCTCCGATATGAGTCTATTATGTATGACCACGATACTCGTGCTGGTGTCTCTGCTAAAATCCACAGTGGAACTGCGACGATGAGGTGGTAGCCCTCTGTCCTGTCATCAGTTTCTAATCTACTAGTACTTTCCCATATAGCCAGAACAAGCCCTAGCTTCTTCAGAATGTGGACAAAGAGGTGTGGACGGTAGTATTCTATTACACTTCCTCCCATTCTGCCATCATCCGTCGCCGCTTTACGGCTGTGCCGGAGCAGGGGGGTTCCATCTGGTCTCCGTTTACTGCCCATTCGGACCCATCCACTGCTTCTTAATGTAGCAAGCGATCTTCGTTTGGCACAATGTTCTTTGTTCTGATTGGTATCTGGAAGGGTTCTAGCGTCCTTCTAGAGTTGCGCCACTTTAATGAATTGGTTGGTTGCACGGCTCGACCCAGGCCTGATGCCCGGTTTCTTCTGCGCGCCTCGGTCTAGTGAGAGTGTGTGGTACTGTGAGCTATTACACCTCCTGACACTGTATCGTAGTGGTGTAGTGTAGTGTACACTATCCATGTCTCTGGTGCCGTCGGTTGATGAGAATGTTGCACTTGTATCTATGCCTTGAACACATATTAGGGTAGAGGTAGCCTTGACAACACTACTGGTACGCACTTTGAGGTAATAGTATGCAGGTGGAAATGTAGTCGAAAACGGCCTGACTATTCTATTACTTATTGTCAGACCCGATTCACACCACCAAACGCCCGCCGCCGCCACCATCCTAACGACGACGACGACAACAAAAAGACGGCACCAACAAACGGGAATTCGATACTCTCGTCGAGGGGTGGTTTCGTTTCGTATAGTGCAACGTATTACCTACATTTTAACTAATAATTACTATTTTCCTGTTTTCGTGTTTATGCTGTCCCACAGACTAGTATAGTAGTGTAGCACAGTTGATGTAGACATGTAGACGCAAAGGCAAACAAATAGCAGCAGATGAATGATGGCATATAGCATGGCCACTACTACTAATACATCGTACGAAGGAGCATAGAATGGTCACGCGATGCTCACTTTAGCTTAAATAGAATACAGCACTATAGTCCGTCATCGTACGTCTGCGTTTGGGGTTTGCTAGCAATCAACATACTGTAGTGCAACAACATCGAATGATTGATTGATAGATCTACATAACTGTACGGTACAGTTGCTACACTGGGCCTCATTCTTTCCGACATGCAAGTGCATACATATCCTACTCCTATAGCAGACTGCTATACTAGTAGTACTACTATACTGGCAGAAGTACTGGGTAGTAGTGTAAGTATGTAGCCACGATGGTGGACGGAGGCGAAAAAGAACTGTGGTACAGCACTAGCACTGTACGGCTGTTTTGAGCACACTCGCACACCCGCACACTTGCTTAGGTACCTTACGTAGTACACTACAGTAGTGTACTGTGTAGGTAGGTTGTGTATAATTGTCAATACTACATCGGCCTCATGCCTCATGCCTCATGCCTGACTCTACACGACCTTAGCCTGACTGAAGAAGAAGGAAGTGGAGGGCGCTTTTCATTGGCTGGCTCTGATGCTGGGTGCAGACTTGGGTGGCATGGAATAAATGGAGCCTGGACAGGGACCGTCGACAGGGGACGATCCCCTTTCGCCCCCCTCTTCTGGTCCACCTCCCCTTCCCCCCCCCCCCCCCCCCCCCCCCCCCTGTAGCGTACTGGCAGTCTGTACTAGTACTGGTAGAATACTGGTACTGCCCTGACTGGGAAGTCTGGTAGAAGAAAGGACTGGGCAGAACTGGGTGCTGACTGGGTCTCGACGGGGCAGAAACGGGGCCACTACTGGATGGGTCCTGGCTGGGGATCTCCCCTTCTCAATCTCGTTCATCCGGACCATGCGCCGGTGCTTGGGACCTGCTTAGGTACTCGAGTACTTACACTACTTAGTTACGCTACCTGGGTACGCTACCTAGGCTCGCTACACCACCCATGTACTACTACGTATAGGCACCAGTACCTGAGTACGTATAGGCCAACTGTAGTGTGTGTGCTGTAGCGGGTGAACCGTGCAGAAACCGTGGTAGTCCTGTAGCGCGCATGGACCGCCCCCCTCCGTCGGGTACACACTATGGTACCTCTTGTATATGGTACCTGTATACGGTACTTGTGGGCCTCTCTCTTTCTGCTTTGTGTGTCTTCGGCCCATACACTAAACGCCGCCCATACAGAAACGTACCTTGTCTGGATGGCACTGCTTCTGCACCACTACGTGCCGCTAGCACGCTATAATATGTAGGATTCCTCGCAAGGTCGTTCCCAGCTACTTACACGACCGACTCTCTTCACCATCTCGTTAGTTTTCCTGGGATATGTGGATGTGAGCTTGGCCTTACTGTTACCTAATACCTATTGTTACTCACTCACTCACTCACTCACTCACTCGCTCGCTCGCTCGCTCTCGCTACTGCCGCCGCTCCTGCCGCCAACGTGAGCAGCTTATTATTACTATATTAGTACTATTGCCTACATCGTCACTCTCCCTCTCCCTCCGAGTTGTGTGACGGACGGCTTACAACACAAGACGAAAACGACAACAGCGGTGACTGAGGACAAGAGGAAGAATAAAAAATAGAGAAAGGGAAGGAGACGAACGAACAAGCCTTGTTGGATAATAATCTATGTGAATTCGTGACCCAAGCATCGGAAAGTCGCTTCTGCTATTCTACCTGGCATCTAGGACCATCAGGACCATCGTCCTCTCTCCCCCTCTCTGGTCTTACACTACCACCATACCGCCGCCGCCACCACCACCACAACGACAAATTGAGCGCTTGTCACTCTCGCTTGGATTTGTTATAAATTACCACACGAAACCACATAAGAAAGGAGCCAGGCTATTGCTCAATAACGCTCGTTTTCCCCAGGTTGATCGCCACTTCCCGCTAGTGACATTGAGAGACATCGCAGCCTTTTCGGCCTTTCGCTCCTGGATATTTCCATTTCCGGCGGCCGTCCTGCACACCATTCTTGCTCCTTCTCACCACGCGGTCCGTTAGTTATAACCAGAGGCCTGGGAGCAATTTGTGCCATATAAACCTAAAGACTGCGACTTTCGTGGCTTCATAGGCGCACACACCGCGAGGGACCCCCGAACCTAAACTATAATCCGCCCGCCGTCTAGGTTCCCCAAACTCTATTCTACTTCACCTACGTCAGATAGTGATCATCACTCCTGGGCTTTCCGGACTGGAACTGCCGTGATCTGACCTTCGCTAGCAATCGACACTCCGAGATTAGTCAACTTTAGCCTCGGCCCTGGTTCTCAGCTCTCAGCTGTCTGCTTTCAGCTCAGTAACGTAAGGAGGGCGCTCCAACCCACCCCTTACGCGGCTGGAAGCTTTGTTGTGCAACGGACACTACTCTAAACCAGAGCGCACACCCTCACCAATCTCGCGTGAGTATAGATTCCGTTGGTCTTCAGCAGACATCTGCAGCATCGCACTCCCGACGAAGCTACCAGGCCCGGGATCGCCGTACCCTGCTGCCACCCGCAACTGAATCCCCGTGATTGGTCAAGGTCCCGTACCTAGTAATAAGCGTGTCCTAGGCTGGTCGGCTGCAGTTGTATGAAGGAGGTCTTTTAGCCGGACTTGGAGACAGTTTCCATCCTGTCTTCTGCAACGGACAAACTTGTTCGGGCAGGGGAATATTCATACGCTGTATTGCGCATGGTGTTGGTGCTTGTTTGAACTGGACTGCCAGGCTGCAGCGGAGGCTCTGTTTGCTTCTTATTGCGAGTTGAGGCATCTTGTTCTATTGCATACTCCTTGGGTACCTTGAAGAATAATAATGGGCAAAGTTACACCTCGACGAACCTCCCTAGTTCATCGCACCCCGTTCTCTAGGGAATTAACGCCGTCGTCATCGGATCTAGAAGATTGGGACGCTGAAACCATTATGGACTCGTCATCGAGACCAACCAGTTGGGCTATCCCCCGAACCGGGTCCCCTTTTCTAAACCCCCCAACACTAGATGATATACTTTCAAATACAGCACCGCAACCATGGACACTCGGCGCGTTTATGGCCTACTTATCGCAAAATCATTGTCTGGAGACACTGGAATTTATTATGGATACCGCACGCTACCGGGCCACACACCTGCAGATGTCCCAAGGACAACTTTACGTTGGGATGGATTACATCTGCGGACTGTGGGAAAAGATTATTGGGGCATATATTCTCCCTGGGGCACCGCGTGAAGTGAATATTCCTGCTCCTGTGCGTGATCGACTGCTGGGGTTAATATACACGACGTCAAGCCCCCCCGACCCCACGGAACTAGACGAAGCTACTAGCATAGTCCGAGAACTGATGAATGATTCGGTATTGGTGCCCTTCCTAGAGTCGGTTGTACCCGTGACGGTGGAAGCTCAGGTTGAGGAAGATATGAGGCTTCGCCAAGAACGCACGCGCTTACGAATACCAAAAGATGTTTCGTCCGAAGACTCGACTCAGTCCCCCATAGCTACGATATTACCACTTTTTGGCAAGGGACGTGCCGGCAGTCGGTCCAACTCAGGCTCGAGTGACTCGCCGGACGTCGAAATGACTGATGACAGTTCGAGTCCCAGTTCTACTCCTACCGGCGAACCTATGACGCCACCTACTACACCACCTACTTCCGACTTTTCTTTTAACGCCTCACCCAAAGCCTTACAACGTGCCCTCTCTGGAACAAGCTGGAAGAAGGTCGGCGCCAAACTTGGCTTGGGGAGGAAGAGCAAGTCCTCTCGCTCAAACTCACCTGCCATGAGCGCGCCATCCTCTCACCCAGGACAGTCTAGCCAGCCTCGTTCCAGCCAGAACAGCCAGAACTCATTATAGGGATTACAGGCCACACCATCTTATACATTTTCCGCCTGCTCCACCAATGACGGTGTTTCGGAGCCCATCATGCTCCCAGCCGTGGATACCCTCGATCCTTGGGAAGATCCTCATCCAGGTGAACGAATGCTCGTTTCTACGAATTCGCTTACGGATTTGCGCATCTGCTCTCAGGTGGGTGGAGCTGGCGATAGTATGAGTAGTGTGGCCGCAAAAGCGCGAGGCATCTCCCATATTAATTCGTGTCTAGTGAAGAGGAATGTGCGCTTACGGCAACGTGCCACACTTAAATCAATGCGCATCCCGGCCCAGATTCACGAAGGCTCTGATTTAGAGAGAGATACTACATTCTCTCCATGTACCGATAAAATCGCCTTCTCTACGATGGCGCCCGTTCAATTTTTGCCCGGTCCCGATACACTGGGACCTCTCGAAGTCGACACTGACACGGAAACAACGGTCAGTACCGAAACCGGCACTGATTGCGATAGAGCATGGTCTCATGCCCCAAAGGCACCGAGGAGGGCATCATGTTGCGTGGCTGACCTGTCGAATTATCTGAGTATCTCACACTCGGAAGATGATGACAGGATTATGAAGCAACTTGATTCCGACCCTTTAACCCGCGAGAGCTCGTGTGACACGGACTCTTACGGTTGGGAAACTGAGTATGACCGCCAACTAGATTGCCGCAGCGCAAACCTAGCCCGCGGTCGTCACAGACTTGGTTTTCGTCGGGCCTAGCGGTATCGTAGAGCCTATTTTCGTATGGTGTTTACCGTTCGAGAAAAAACTAGTCGAGACATTTGACTGAACCACCCTGTTACATCAATGTTTAATGAATGCGGGTCTCTTGCCTTGGGACATACGACATCGTTCATTCTTTCGCGCGTCTTTGTTTACGACCTGATCGAAATTTTCTCTCTTCTCTTCGACAGGAGCATTTGCATATATTAGGCGAGGTCATGGCGATTCATACCACTGGCGTTTTATATCCTTTTCTTTTTCGGGAAAGCCAAGGATGGCTCGGCTCGGTGGCTCAGCTTACCTTGGGACTAGGGTTAGGTTAGGGAAGGAAAGCATTTTTAAAAGCATATACAACATAGACCGGGAGTGGGCATTTTCTAATCACGACGGGTTTACTTTTTTTTAACTATCTTTTATGAGCGCGGCGTTTGTAGGATATTGGTTATGAACGAGCCAATTCCGAATAGATCTTTTTTTTGTGTTTGTCTTGTTGGAACCTTTCTCTGGTATAGCTAGTTGCAAACCCAGGAGATTTGGCCGCCCGAAGACGGTCCCAGATCTTGACTCGACGTTATGAGTTGTTGTATATAGATACCAAGCTACGTATGTACGTACGCCTTGATGCGAGCAGATAGGTAATAGCTATTCTCTACTTTGCCATGCGCGAACAAATTCCTATGCTGGGCCTACCTAAAGTGATGGCGGATTTTGATTGTTATGTGTACCTAGCTAGCTAGCAGCCGTCGCTTGCACACACCCATGAAGAAGAATCCATTTATCCGCGCCTTATAACAGAACAATGGCATGGGCTATGAGAAGCCGGCAATCAGCTCTATTGTAGTGACTCCCATGAAAAGATTGGTGACAACAACGGAAAAGGCCAGGACTACTTGGTTTACCTGCCAGAGTCACAGAAGAGTGTGGAAGCACTCATGCGTTAGGCAGCATACATGAGAGATAAAGGAGTTAGGTCTATATGAAGACCTGAAGGGAGTAGGAAGCTCAGAGTGATAGTTTTCTATCTTCTTTGCTCCTCGGCTTGTTCAAGTATATCAGCAGGTAATCAGTCTCCAGAGCAAATTTTAGGTAAGCCAGGTAACCGTAAATGATACACGGACGCATGTAGGATAGGTAGGATAGGCAACAAAGGGCTCTCGTTTCCGAAAACATTTAATTTCTATGACGGACCGTTCTAACGAAAGCGCCCCCCACCCCCCAAACCCTCTCGGCGCCCCTCAGAGCGATGAACGGGGGAAAGGGAACGAATTACACTTTATTACAGGCTTTTCCTCCTTATCTATGCACCCACGCATGCATATACGACTTGAGCAAGCCAGCCAGCTTGGAGATCCTCTCTAGGAAAAAGTGTGTATGTGAGGGGCTTTTCTGCCCTCATTATCATGGCAGATTTTGTTCCACGGCGGGTGATTAGTTGGTTGCCTCCCGTTGCTCATTCGCTGCTGATATTAGGCCGAAATAATGAGGTTGAGGCGGTGATAGGTAGGTAGTAAGTGGGCGAAAGTGTCTATTTCAAGAATTGACTTCACTCATTCCTCAAGAAGGGGCTTGTCGTGGCGCGAGAACATCTTGTATTCTAGCGACGAGCTGAAGTCTAGCTTGCCCTTCTCTACGTCTGCCCTGGTTGCCGATAGCATGGGTTTCGGGAGGCCCATTGACTCGAGGAAGGAGACGGCTGGTGGTGTAAATGGTTAGCGGTGGTGCTCTTTCCAAGATAAGATGATTATTGTGCCCTTGGACACTTGGCATCTTGGGGGTTTTGACTTACTATCTTTCCACTCGCGGTCCTGTCTCGTCTTGTCCCAGTGGAGCTCCTGGCTCATGATGTCGATGATACGAGGCAAACACTCGAGGGCCGCCTGGGCGTTAAGGAAGGCAAGACGCGTGCGCCGCGCTAGGATATCCACGGCCGTCTGCGCATACTCGTGGCTGATGGCGTACCGGATCTCGCCGTCAACGAAAGGGTAGAGTTGCGAGATGCGCTCACCTCGCGCGGGAAAGCGGAGCTCAGTGGGCTTGCACAGGGCGGCCACCGTCCAGGCGCGGTCTCCATAGCTTTCCGTCAGGTGCTTAGCAACCTCGGTTTCAACACCGAAGTGCTGGATTAGGTTGATGAAGAGCGTCTTGCTGAAGCCGTGCGCGCCGATCAAGCGCACATTGTGTGTCTGGCAGCTGCCGTCGAGGATCGCTCCATCATCTATGGCCTCAGTGCCGCTGACACGCGGCGCGTTGGGGAAGGGCTTCGTGGGGAGCTTGAATTCCTTGACGGCGGCGTCGACGCACTCTTCTGCCATCTGTCGGTACGTCGTCCATTTCCCGCCGGCGCAGGTGACCAGCCCGGAATCGGAGATATCGACGAGATGGTTGCGTACAAGAGACTCGGTGTTGCTGGCCTTCGGGTCCTTGACTAGGGGCCGCAGGCCGGACCACGCTGCTAGGACATCACCTCGGCGCACCTGAATCTCGGGGGCTAAATAATGGCTGACTTCGTTCAGAATCCATTGGATGGACTTCTCGTCAGGTAAAGGGTTTTGGGTGATAGTGGCAGACTCGTCGGTTGTGCCGGCAATGGTGTTGCCTTGCCACGGCAGGAAGAAGATAACACGGCCGTCGGAAGTCGAAGGGTCGATGAGCCCCATCTTAGCTGGACTGTAGTAACCGGGTAGGATGACGTGAACACCGGATGCTGGTGCCACAATCTCCTTGCACTTCTGATCATCGAGTTTCCTGATGGAGTCCGTGAATGGCCCGGTGCAGTTGATGATGCACTTGGCTCGGACGGTAATGTCGTCGGTAGTACGGCCACCGCGCTCGGGTACACGGTCCTTAATGGTCGCACCGCAGAGTTTTCCGTTGTCATTCTTCATCAGGCCAGTTACTTCGGCGTGATTAACAACCGTAGCCCCGTACAGAGCAGCTGTCATGGCAAGCGATACATTCATCCGCGAGTCATTGTGTGCTCCATCGTAATAGACCAGAGCACCTACGAGGTCGGTGGGCTTAAGCATGGGGAAAGCGTCTAGGGCCTTGCTCCTGGTTAGGAAATATGAGCTCTCAATACCCTCGCTACCAGCAAGAAAATCGTAGAACTTGGTACCGGCCCAATAGTACGGGGCCTTCCACCATTTGTCAAGAGGAAGCATGATGGGCAACCACGAACTCAGATGCGGGGCGGTTTGCAAGAAATACTTGCGCTCTTTCAAGGCCTCTCTGACCAATTGATATTGCGCGTAGTCGAGATTCCACACAGCTTTTTCTAGGTACCGCACACCACCATGGACGAGCTTGGTGCTCTTACTGCTGGTACCACTGCTGAAGTCATCGCGTTCGACCATGGCGACCTTGAGACCTCTTGTGACGGCATCCAGAGCGACACCGGCGCCGGTCGCTCCACCACCGATAACTAGTATATCATACTCATCCTCTTGCGACCGGCTCTTTTTTAATTCGGCAAGTTGCTCATCGCGCGACTTTACCTTAGGGAAGCGGGGGAGTCTGAAAGTGCCATCGGCACCGTAGAGGGGAGGGGGCACGGCAGGGCCTTCAGAACCGGGGATGTTGAGTGGGCGGTATGAGTAGAGTAGGAGGCCACCACCAACGGCGGCGACAGAGGTGGGCAGCGCGAGACGCCTTAATAGGCGGGTTCCTCTTTGAAACCTCGTCATGGAGCCGGCGAGTGCTCGACGAGAGCACTATGAAATCCGTTGTGGTTCACTGCAAGTACGGGATAGTCAGGTCGGATCTGCAATGGTTTTCACGCAATTGGGCGCCCCTTGTCGCAAGTTTCCAGGGCTGTCTCGGACTAAACGAGGCCGAGGTGGTGGTCGGAGTGGGCTTGGCGCAAATCGTCCGGAGTGCTAAATATATGATTATGGAAAATATAAATGTATAAATATTAGAGGTAGATGAAATGATGGACGGATTCGATTTTGTATTCGAAGTTTGGACGGATTCCCAGTCTTCTTAGTCGGTATTAGAAGGGTTTGTCTTCCTTTGAATCCGATGGTAGGAAGAAAGCTCCGAAAATAAGGAGGAAAGAAAAGCCTGCCTGGTCAGCTCGCAGACCAGAATTTTGTTGACATTTGGGAGATGAGTAGGAGCAGTAGGGCGATGACGATGGTACGAGACCTAGCAGTTCCACGCTGTCTTGCTACATAGACTTATCATATCACACAGACTGACAGATGCCAGGCTTGGCCAGGCCTGCTAGTGTACTATAGTGCAAGTAGTTCCATAGGAATCCCCGCATGTGGAGTAGTGAGAGACTCGTCAAGTGAGGCTCAGCGGGGAGGTCGTCGATGTCATTGATGGGGGTTCTGATGGGGCTGGCTCCTCCGGTTCTGCTCCATTGTTGAGGAGAGAAGATTGGAATACTGGAGATGCGACACACTAGCAATAAGCTGCTACTACATATAGCGTAGGCAGGGTGCAGGTACGACAAATTCATTGTCACGAGGGGCCCCCAATTCTGCCCCAAGACCGCCCCTAGTGTAAGGGCATAGTGTTATATTATGTAGGGTAGGATGATAAGGACCGGATGCTGACCAGACGGTGAATGAATGATGGACGATCAGCCGAAAACACGCGTGCCCACGGCATAGTACAAATAAAATAATGCCTCATTTATTGGGGAATCGAAGCTAAGTTTCTCGTCACACTACCTGTCCTCCCTGTACTGTACACCGCATGTAAATTCTAGGTAGACCCGTAAGAGCACCTAGACAGCACCCGGCAAATACAAAAACTCCGCAATGCCCTATTGTTTGAATGCAAGGGAGAGACGGAAGAATTGAAAGATGGAAAAAAAGGAAGAAAAAAAAAAAGATTTGAAGCCAAGAGGAAAAGGATAATAATGGTCAAGAGCCGGAAACTGAGCCAACCAACCAATCAACGATGAACGGGTCCGCCAGCGCCAGGTACGCCCAGGCACTGCCCAGGCACTGACTGCCTCAAGTTCTGCCCAAGGTCTACTGTACAGTATTTCTCAAGTATAGAGCTACTGTCATTATCCGATTGAGGTTAGCCGGGTTGGTGGAAATGGAAAACTCCATCAATCAGATGACAGAACCATGGAACGGTCCAGCCACAAGTGACGTCTTCGGTACCTGTGCTGCTGTAATCTGCAACCTCCGGCCAGAACTCCGACCCGTCCAACCTCCCTCCTCCAACGCTTGAGAGACATTTTGGATGTTTGTCTCCCAATTCTCCGCATAATTAATTGCTGTCCATTCAACAACTCCACGTGCAAGAGAGATAGGCCATCTCCACAGCGTGCCTCTTCAAATCCCCACCGACGTCCTATATGTCTATCCTTTATCGTAGCCTTTTTTTCCTTTGGTCTTGGGGGAGCGCTCTATCTCGGTAGCTCCCCCCCCCCCAAACCGCCGCTGCTCAGGTCCGATCGTGATGTGACGATAGCCCTTGTTCGTGAAATTCGCCCGCGATTCTTGACCGATACCGATATCAATCGTGCAACATGTCAAGAATGCAGAGTCTGAAATGGGAGCTTCACGAAGATTTTGTCGCAGATTAAAACATGAGTCTAAGGAATCACGGCTCATCGCATAGCTAGGGAGCCCAAGGGTATCTCCGAGGAGCAATAATTTGATATACACGCAGGTATCATTATTACCAATTAGTATATAACGCTATTATCTTCGTCGTCATCATTATTTTGTCTTCCATAGATTATTTGACACAGGTATTTGAGGTCTAATCTATTAGGTACTCTATCCCAAAGATAGCCAGTCTCCCAAGACTCCCGATGTTATACAAAACACGCGGAGAACAATTCGTCGACGAAAGTCTTCACTTCGTTGGCGCTTCCACTCGCCTCCGCTGTCAATCCCATAGTCCTGTCGGCGTTAGTCTTGGTCTCGCCGAGCGAGTCCAGTTCAAACCGGTTACTCGTATCAGTCTTAGTCCTAACATGGCCCTCTCGTTTCGGTGATGATGTCGCCAAATGCTGGGGTGGTGACAGCCCCGGGTCCTCCGATTGCCGGCCAAGATCTAACGATCGAGTATCCACCTCCTCAGCTCGGCTTATAGCTACCTTGATCTCTTGCGATACGAGGATACCGCCTAGGCTAGAAACAGTCCTTGATTTACGATTCCCTTCTGGTCTCTCGGGCAATGTCTCATGGGAAGCATTCTTGATTTTACTATCCTCCCGGCTCCATAGCCTTAGTGTTGAACTTGTTTGGTTTGTCGTGTTCCTCGACAGCTTGGTTCCTATTTTGGTCGGGATGGGATTTCCGTCGGCATCGATAGCGCACGAGTCCGAATTCCTCCAAACGCGTAGGCCATGAGCAAATCTTCTAACATCAGAACGCCATCCTCGGGACCGCCCTATTGGAGTCTGTTGCTGACCTGGCTTGTGAGTAGTGGCTTGTATTGATTTGATAGTAGGTACGAGTTCTCGATGTAGGTGCTGCGTGAAAGCCGTCTGGTACGGGGAGTTCATATATACCATTTGATGAACCTTAAAGAAGCTCAATGGTATGAACTCGCAACCTGAGCCATGAAGGGAGTAGTGGATTGGTATCACGAACTGCAGCACTATCATTGTACACTCTTCTGCTGCATTGGGCCCTAAACGAGATCGGCAGGGGACCTGGACCGTCCGGCAACTCAAGGTAGCCTCGTCGAATATTCGCTGGTTCTCAATTTGTGCCCGTAGGGCATTGATAGCACCAGTCAAAGAGGAAGCGAAATCTACCTCCTGCTGTGTCCGCTTCTTCGTCGGATCTCTAAGTCGTTTCTGCAACAATGGCACATTTAGCCCGTCATACTGACGAAGGAATTCGGTATGCCATGGCTCTAGGCGTTCTAGTGGAAGTTTCATTGATGGAAGGAGGTTACGCGCCTCCTTTTCGACTAATACGTCGAAGCCATGCCCACCCACACGCGCTCTAATGCCGAAAAAGCCAAGGTGGACAACAGGATCTATCATGGTGTGTTCCGCATATGTTGCCATGTTGGTCAATATGTGAGTCAAGTTTGGTGCTTTAATCTGCATGCGAGAGCGAATAATGCTGCTGACTTGATGGATGTCGGCAAATCGGAAGCCTGCTGCCTCGAGCTTCTCGACGTCGGATGAGTGCTCTAGCCGACGGACTAGGAACATCAACGAGCCCCGTCCGCTTTGTAACTCACTGATACTCCTACTCTCACCCCTTTCGCAAGAAGCACTCAGGTTCTCATTTGGATAGTACTGCCTGGTCTTACCGGTAGAGAGTATGTCATCCCATAGAACACCAACATTCGGGAGTTGTTCTTTCAACCTCGCGGCTAGATTCGCCGCCGCTAAACAAAAAAGTTCGCGGAATATAACGTCATAGTTCTCGATCAGTTGCCCGTTCTCGCTAATTAAGCGAACACTCCTGCCGCGACTGTTGCCAGACAGATGTGCTAGATGAGTTGTCATACTAGTAATCATGCCACTTATAGTGTTCCAGTTACGGGATGCCTGGAACATCCACTGGAAGAGCGGGTTTTCGATACTGAACATGTCACTCGGGGCTCTCTCGATGTACGTGTCTGTAATCTTCTCGCTGGGTATCAACCCATCGGGGCTCACAAGGATCCGCCCAGCGTTATTGAATACGGCAGCTGCCAGGACGACATGACGTGCCTTGCTGGCGTTACTTCGCGAAATCCAGGTTCCGTGTGCAGCCACTCCAGCAACGATGAGTGCGGCGGTAAAAGATAGCACGGTGACGACGATGACTACGGTATTGCGCGAGTAGTGATCACTCATGTTCAGCTTCAGCAAACGGTAGTTGGTGCCTGTTGACGCACACCAATGCATCCCGGATACGGCACAAGCCAACACAATACCGGAAAGTCCTCGCTTCCACCACGAGTTGGACCACGATGCTCTCGAAAGGAAGAACATGGATAGGGCCGCATTGCTAGCCACAACGGCTATAATGGCAGACCCGATGACATTAGGAACGTCGTAGTGACAACTATAGTTGTCGATCGAGGCATTGCCGATGTAGTGCACTAATAGCAGAGAAGAATTAGCGACTCAATGCTTAGAGAAATATGCTCGAGGTGCGTAGGGGATGGACATATTGCCTGTGCAACCGTCTTTCTAACGCTGGAACCAATACCAGGGAAAACCGGAAACTGAAAGCTAGATTCAGGAAATAAAAAGAAAACTTACTGCCGCAGATAGCTCCGCCTGCCAAAGTGCCTCCTCCGCCGATACGCCAGTAAGAGACGTGGTTATTCGTACCCGTGGCGACGAAGGCTGTAAGTAGAACTATAATTGGGATGAAGAACGAGACGGCCGTAAATCTACTCGAGTAGACGATCTGGAGCTCGGGTTGATTATTAGCCAAGACAATAGCTTGGTTACCGACGAAGTGCATGGACCAGATCGAAATACCGCCCATCGTCACGGCTGCGCTCACGAGGAATACATGGTTGAGAAGTCCATTGCGAGATGTCCGTCGGTTAATGAGCTCGAGTGTTGATATGGCCCCGATGAAGGATACTAGGAAACTCAAGACCACGAAACCCGGGTGGAACGATCGTGGGACGAAGTTGCCCTCATACTTTTGGAACATTCCCTCCTTAGTCAACATTTCCGCGGGGTGATCTTCGAGAAGGCCACGACGAGAGGGTGATGGATGGATGTTGAAAAAACTCCTGTCCTTATTCACGTAGCACTCACGGGTCACCGCGTCTAGTTCCCGATAGCTTGGCTTGACCGTTAATTATACTTGGTATGTGTCGATTAAAAACTATTCGAATCATTATATCGTTACCCGCTCTCTCGATGGCTGGCACCTATACTAATGAGAACTTTATTTCTTCCCGGGGATAACTAGCTACAAAGTAATAGCACGATAGATAATCCAATCCCGGACCGGAGGGGCCTTCCTATGGCAGGCAGAGGCGTCCAGGCACTATTGCGTGCCCTGGCTTAGGCGACGCCTCGTAGGTAGCGTATATCCACGATTAGGGCAGCTGAAGTGGTATGCGATCTATCCTATCTACTTACTCGTATATACACCGAGCTAGAGGCTTGATGGGATAGTGTAGTACGAACACCTGTACTACTACTCATCGTAGCTCACGGCTGAGGTTGGCTAGGGCCATAGTAGTAATGAGGGAGGACAGTGCTTACGCCAATCATAACGTTGTACTCCTAGGATAGTTAACGTGAGGTAAGTAGCGTTGGTTCTTTTTGCTTTGCTATGCATGTGCCTAGATCTAGCGTGTGGGAGAGCTGAGAGACAAGCAATGAAGTTCCCCATGATAGACAAATACGACGAACAACCACTAGTATGGTGTGCATGGAAATACACTAACGTAGAACTAAGACACACCAGCGCCATAAGTGCCACGCGTAGGTACCACGAATCGAGCCAATAGTGGTTGTGGAGGTGAAACAAGCAGCTGGAATCTACTTGTTACTACGTCTAACATGGACTAGGGTCAGGGTCACATTTTGGGTTCCCTTGGCAGATCAGTCGATCGATGGGCTAGAGATCCTAGTGTAGATCTACCTATCTAGCATGGCACTTCTGTACACATCGGTGTGCGTGTATGTCTACATATCACTAAGAAAGCCGCATCTATGGCAACGAGGCACACTTTCACCGGACAGCGCTATTGTCTTATCCCTCACTCTCAAGAAAATGATATTATTTTTCCCCTGGTTGCTTATGGGCGCCCCCGTCTCATTCTATGCACTTGTTTTGTCTTACTCCCTCGGGTCACTCGAAGTATCCGATTACGCGAGAAATTCTACCCCACGGGCCGGGATGCTCTCTGGCGATGAGTTGCGCTAATGGCACGAGAGCCAGCTGCTCGGTGCTCACCCACCGTTTAAACTAGCCTAGACTGGCCGACTCGGTGCCGTACCGCAGAGCACAACGCTAGGAGATGTCTCTCGAATGGGAAAAAAAAAAATCCGGTTTTGCTGTGCTACTCGTTCAGCCCTAGCCTCTAGTGCGTGTCGTGGTGCACGAACGAGATTTTAAAAATCCGATCTTATGGGTTTGTGGAAACATGGAAATGACACTGTCCAGGACTATCCAGACCTTAGACCAATCGTTTCTTCGTTCAGGACTAAAAGGGCTCTTATTGCCCTCAGGCCAGCGTTATCGAATAGGAAAGTCGTTCAGAGAAAGTCGGATATGGCCGGCTGGTTGCTGTTGTACGTCAAGAGCCTTCAGGGGCTCCTTCACGAGGATCACCGCCGATTCGTCACTCGACTTTACTAACAGTTTCCATTTATTGATACACTTATCGAGTCGGTTACACCAAGGAAGATTGAGAACGGAAGATTATGGAAGTCCAGCAGCGCACCGACGAGGTTATGGCTCGTACTTGTTTATGACGCGTGGCGATGAAGCACCAAGGCTACCTGTGCCCTCCCTCTCTCACACACACTCAGCTTTCCTCTGTTGTTTTCAATAACGGCTGGGGACTTTCGAGGTGAGCCAAATGCTGACTGGGTTGGCTATTCGGGTTGGCATATTCCGATGAGGTCCACGGATCATGGCAACTCAAGCCGATATAGTCTACACACCACTTATACGAAACTTTAAACTACCTAGCCGTGCTACCTAAATACGGCCCTTCTCCGGGTAGAGTCCATCGTCAACTAGACTAGCCATTCATGAGGAGTCATGACGTTGGAGGAGTAGGAAACGGCGCCCCGGCCTGGCTAATCCCTCATGGTTGTCTGGATCGCGTATCTGGATCACGAACCGCGGAGACTACGAGCCGCAATATTGAGCTAGGCATAGCTCAACTTCCCCTGTGAGTGTGATGAGTTAGCGAGATTGCTGAACTCCGGCTCGAGAAAAACCTTAGTTCAAATCGCACGGTGTTTCTAGGCATTAGAGTAGTGTTATAACTAGTATATTAGGACAGGCGGTGGGCAAATGGTTAGGGCTTCACGGCTGAGGAGGTACTAGAAAAATCGAGTAAGCTTGTTGAGAATGAAGCAAGGGGGAAACGAGCAAGCGTGGTGCGTTTATGACCCCTCCCTTGCATACGGTTAAAGGCACAAAGCCTGGAATTAGGTATCTGCAGTCGGGAATCCCCATACATCCATATACATGTATAAGACGGGAATTACCTAAGTATCACGTATAGCAACGTCCTTGGACCGATACCTCTAATTACCATCCCTACCTAGGTAATGGATCGGATCTGTACCTAATGTATCCTATCGTTATAGCCATTTTTACCGCCCCGCCCCTTACGTCAGTTCGTTTTTAACAATCGATAAGCAAAACCCCGCGTCCTTATCGCATTACGTAGTGGGTAGCTTCGCCGGTCGGCAGTGAAGGTAAACCTTGAATGCGGGCCGGTCTTCGTGATTAGGTAGAGGTACACTACCTACTTGCCGTCCTTTACCTGGAATCTAGAGCACGGGGGCATATCATCTTTACTCCTTACTCTTAGCGCCGGCCTATGCGGTTAACCTCTTAGAATTTCTACAATGGTTAAAAGTTCACACCCCTCATCCTATGTCCTCTAGTCCCGGCTATATACACTTACAAGATGTCATCCCACGAGCCTCCGACGCCGGTGAGGCTTGTGCCCTTACCTCCTTTCAAGCCCGATTTATGCGAGCGCGCTTGGCAATCCGTGCCACACCCGACGCTCCCGCTTCTCGCGACCACCCACCAAAAGTCCGTCACCGTCTTCTCCCTGTCTACCCTCTCTGCCCACAGTTCCCTCACCAACGGCCACGAGCGCTCCGTCCGTTCCGCCACCTGGCAGCCGAATCTACCACCGCATAAGCTCTGCCTTATTACAGGTAGCTTCGACTCGTCAGCGGGCTTATGGCGGTGGGAAGATGAAGGGCAGGGCGGTGGCGATAGCCTCGAGGTTGAGATGACCGGTGGTGCCAAGGAGGATTCCGAAGAGAAGGATTGGGAGCTGATCGTTGTTCTTGAGGGCCACGATTCGGAAATCAAATCTGTCGCCTTTTCACCCTCGGGCCAGTATGTGGCCACATGCAGTCGAGACAAGTCTGTGTGGATATGGGAGGACGTCGGCGCGTCCGAGGACGACGAATGGGAGACAATCGCCGTATTGAGCGAACACGATGGTGATGTTAAGTCTGTCGCGTGGTGCCCTGATACAAACCGAAGTGGTCGCGGCCGGTATAGTAGCGACGTCCTTGCTAGCGCAAGCTACGACGACACAGTACGGATATGGCGCGAGGATGAGGATGGAGAATGGGCTTGCGTCGCTGTGCTCGAAGGGCACAAGGGGACTGTCTGGGGCGTGCAGTGGGAACCCAACCCGAAGACCGACCGCTTCCCGAGGTTGTTAACCTGGAGTGCCGACCGTACTGTCCGCATCTGGACTCTTAAAGTAGAGGAGGACGAGCCCGAAGGAGCACCGCGCCACGCGTTCGGTCGGCTAGGAGGCATACCAAATACCATGCGGAGATCGCTGAAGGAAGAATGGAACTGTACCGCTATATTACCCACAGCGCATACCAGAGATATCTACTCCGCGACGTGGAGCCCAGCAACGGGCCGAGTAGCGAGCACTGGAAGTGATGGCGTCATCGCTATCTACGGCGAAGAATCTGTAGACGCCAACGACGCAGGGAGCGCAACCACTGAGGACGAAGCGATCGTAGAACTAGATGGTGACGTGCTGATGAGTAATGGGCACTCGGAAAACAAGCCCGAGGCATCAAAGCAATGGAAGCTCCTTTCAACAACGCCTAATGCGCATGGGCCGTACGAAATCAACCACGTCACCTGGTGCAAAAGATACGATACAGGCTGTGCGCCTGAGAAGAGGGGCATTGAGGAGATGCTCGTTACAACCGGGGATGACGGAATTGTACGGCCTTGGCAGATCTTATAGGACCTTGGGACTCTATCTAATCTTGGCCTGATACTCGGGCCTTGAAGGGAGTTATTTCTGCATGTAGTCTAGAACTTAAGGGGAAATCAGGGGCTGGCTGGAATATAGCATGTCACACTATAGAAGATCACAAGGTATAAGATCGAAAACGCCCGCTCACGTTATATCATGCCATATTACGGGCCCGAGTTTGCAAAGACAGAATCCCGAAAAGAAAAACACAATTGAACAGAAAGTGCATGTATAAATAATCATTCAGATAATTTCGAAGGGACATGCGTATGTTGAGCTATCATCATACTCTTCTATTTTAAGGAGAGGAGGTAGAAAAGAAAAAAAACGGGAGGAACAGAGATCCCAAGCCAAGCCAAGCCAAGCCAAGGCATCCATCCATCCATCCAGCCATCCATTGCAGTTTATTTTTCCAAGCTGCCTGTGCCGAACTCTTCAAGGGAAACTAAGAATAGCAATACTCCCGAGCCCATTCCCGTCGCTGCTTTCGTGTGCTAATGCCCTAACTCCCCACAACACCACGCCCGGATGATCTTCCTGCACGCGCATCGACTGCACCAGTCCGCGCCCCGCCGCACGCCCGGCCCGTGTCCGACGAGCGTCGAGCCCAGACTCCACCGCTCGCCGCGCGGATGGCGGCATTTCTTGCAGGTGCCGCCGCGCGTCTCGGGTGGCGCGAGGTATCCGATGCCTAGATTACTCCCTATGCTGTCGCGCTGAGTTGTGTGTCTGCTGGGCGGACCTCTCGTCGCCGACACGTCCCGCAGCCCGCGGGCAGATGGTCTTGTCTCATAGGGTAGAGCCGTAGAGGGCTGCGGTTGAGATAGGAAGGGGTGCGTGGATAGATTCCCGTGCCCGCTTCGGGGTGCCCGGAACCCGGGCGCCGCGTACGCGATCCCGCTCGACGTGCTCGCCACGTACGCGTCGCCCTCGCTCTGCGGCCGCTGGATCCGGCGCAGGCTCGGCGGGGTCAGAGGCCGTTGCGGTGGCGGGTAGACGGGCTTCCGTGGGTATGCGTGTACGTCGACCACGTGAACAGTGGGCCGCGAGTAGGACAGCCATTTCAACTGCGGGCTCGGCAAGGCGGCTTGTTGTTCTTGCTCTTGACCGTGCGGGCTAGGGGTGGTGCGGGGCACGTCATCGAGGCTGAAGGATTCCTGGCGACGGAGATAGCGGGTCGTCGTCCTGTCGCTCCTGCCGTGACTCTTGCCGCTGCTGTCTGCGCCTGGCGCGTCATGGAGCAGCGATGAGAGGTCCGATGTCGAGTGGCTTCCTCTCGTCCGCAGGGTGCATATGCTCCGCTGCTCGATGATGGGCGCCAGCTCGGTACCGTAGCCGTATAGGAAGGGGGTCTCAAGGCGCGAGAGCGGCGACTCTGACTCTAGGTCGATCTCGATGGATCGGAGGGGCGTCACGGGTCGTCCGGGGGTCTGGTACGGCGACTTGGCGAGGTCGCTGGTGGAAATCCAGGCAGCGTCGCAGACGGAGTCGTGCGTGCTGGGCTGGCCTTCGGAGGAATCCTTGTGCTCCCAGCTTGTATTGACCGTGCCAACGTGGATGTTGGCTCGGTTGGAGAGCGGCGACCTGGTCAAGGTCGGAGGGGTGACGAGGCCGGTGTCCGCCATGGTAGTTTGAGCTTGTTGTGAATGATCCATATCCGTTATTTAGAAGATTCATACGGCTGAGTTAATCTGTTGTATGTATAGTCTTTAGTTGTAGGAGGTGATGTTGATCGGTCAAGGTCGATCACGAGGGGGCATTTGAGATGGTGATTCTAGGGAAGACTGGCTGACTGACTGATTGACCGGCTGGCTGCTAATCTCGGAGCCTATCCGTATTGCTCATACTTGCGTAATAAGATGATGGCGATGCGTTGCCGTTTCCCATGGAGCCTTAGTATTTGCCCTACTCCTTCCAACAGGAGCGCATACTCATGAGCAAAAGTAAACAATAGGCAACGATGCGAACGATGCGACTTCCAAGCAGAGGTAGGCTACATAACTCTAACATCACGGCACCTAAGAACAATGCTCCTAAACAACCTTCTTGTGAAAATTCAAATCCTGAAGTGCTTGATATCAAAGCTGAGCCTAGCAATAGTTCGTTAAAAAGGAACCAAGATTATGTCTCTTGCATATGTTGGCATTTACAACGTGAACCTGCTTTAGATTCGAGGATATCGAATGATTAGTATCGATCTTGGAAGGGTTGCACTCAGACACTGACGGTTACTGCACCATCCCTCTCCTAGATTTCGATAATTGTGATTACTATACTTCGGATAAGACCGGGCAATTGAGAGCCACGCCGCCGTCTAGGGGGCTCATCACACATGGTCTTGATCCTACCTAAATCCCCTAGTCAAGTATGTAATTGTGCTATTTAGAGCTCGGTGCTGGCTTGGAGACCTTCCGCTGCCAGTGCTTTCTGGTAATCTGCTACAGCCTTATCCAGACTGTACACCACGGGTTCCATGAGTTTCGTCACGGCTTCCCTCCCACCACGGAAGGACTTGGCGTTGAACTTGACTTTTTTCTTCGTCCTCTCATAGATCTGCATGATTTCTGCCTTCCGCTTCTTGATCTGCTCTTCCCGTGCTTTCTCTGCTTCTACGGCTACTACCTCGATTCGGTCTTTCGACCTTTTCAAGGCTTCTGCCAGATAGCCAAGCTCGGCTGCCCGATCGGGGTCGCCCGAAAGGAACGCTGACCAAAATTGGTGCAGAAACTCCATGGTTGTGGCGTGTGTGAGGTTGCAGTTAGAGGCAATTTCCGTAGGTAGGCCCATCGGCATCGTATCGTCCGAACCATGGCCGTAAAGCTGCGCCCGTCTTTGCAACATACTGTCGAGGATCTGCTTCTGGGCGTCTTTCCGTGACTCCCGGGACCCAACGTGTGGCTGTGGCTTTTCTTCATCCTCACTTTCGCTGCCATCATCAATGCCTAATGAGAAATGAATATTAACACCTCCGAGGCCATCATAGGTGAGACTTTTTAAATCCCCCTGTACCCCCCCGAGTACTTTGGTAGGATTCTGTTGAGAAAACGTGGTGGCGGTCTCGGAGGCGCCGCCGGATTCGCTAGAGAAGAATCTACTTTGCTCTCGGATGTTGAGCATGATGCGATGCTCCTCGGTGTCACCTTGCAAGTCTCGTAGAGTAAGTTCCTGGTACGTATCATCGTCTACTCTGGTAGAGCTTTCGGGATCGTTATCGGCTGGTAGGACATTGGCTAGTAGCTTTCCACTTAAACTATTCAGCGTCTGTATGATAGGTACGTCGGTCCTACCCCTCGGTCGCATCTCGACGTCCTTCCGATTGCCGCTCTTGAAACCGCCCTGATTTTCCTCGTTGCCCTCGATATTAATGATATGTGGCACATGTTGGGCTAAGAGTTTGCTGGAAAAGGCCGTGATGTCTTCGTATTCATCATACTTGTCAAATATCTTGTCGGGCATCTCTAGGCCAGTGGGACGCTCGCCTCTCAATTTTTTGGATAGCTTGCTCAGAAAGAACCTCTCCCAAAATTCATTCTGATTAAGGGGAGGCACATTCTCATTAAAAATACGCTTGAGGAGGGGATGCTGGCTCATTATTGCCGAAATCTGCTCCTGTGTAACTTTTATCTTCAACTCGCTCTGTTTTGATGGATCTTCATTTGGAACTAAGATGGGCTTAACTTGGGCAAGTACATTATATGGGCCCCTCTTCTGGCTCGACTCAATGGCATGGGCTCGAAGCAAGTTGATTCTCGCAGACCAGAAATGAGCGTTGAAATTGGTGTCCGACATGGAATCAGGCTTTGTTTTCCGACCCTCCAAATACATCTGGGATAGGTTTCGGTCGGCCTTAAGAAGAGACTGCTGTAGTACGATATCACCCTTTAAGGCGTCGTCGTCGAACAAACGCGCCGCCGTGGACTTAGAGTTAGCAGTACTCGCAAAGGCCATAGCAGCCGAGCTTCCGCCGCCAGCGCCCACAGGTGTTGCTGTACCCGAGGCGGGCCTTGGGAGGTTGGGGTCATTGCTTTTAGCGTCTGCAAGAAGTTTTGACAACAAATTCTTGATGGCATTCGCCTCGGCTCTGGCATCCGAGGGAGAATTGAAGTGGAAGAGATAGGGCACCGGTTCAGCGCTTTCTGCACTCTTTTCGAATATCTTTAGCATGACTTTGGCAGCCGTATCCGGGGTTTGTTGAAGGTCTCGACATATCAGTTAGCTAGCCCGCAGCCTCGGATACAAGTACAACGAGGCACTCACTGGTTATGTGGGAAATAGACAGAGACAAGGCGGGTGATCCACCAGCAGCAGAACTGGGTGTCCATATAACTGTCTTCTGGTCAGGCGTAAGTGTGAGGGCGCCATCCTTCTTCTTGTAGGCTGCGACACCGGTAGGAATGGCCATGGTGGGAAATGAAATGTGTGGCCGCTTAGATAAGGTCTACAAATACAAGGCAGAGAGAGAGTCTGTGTGTGGGGGAATGAGTGAGAGAGCTAAGTGAGCATGAAGAGCGGCGGCCCAGCGGGATCTTCAAGATGCATTTATGAAGACAGGCTCATCATCTTAGGCTTCCTAGGTAGGTAGGTGGTTGGTCGCCAGGACGGCTAACTGGCTTGAATCACAGCCCCAAGGTACAGCTATAGACTTTAACAGGTTCGTAAGTTATGGATGCGCCACGGCCAAATCCCCCACCGTACTCGATAATAAGCTTGAAGCATGCGGTAGGGCTGCCGGGTGGGTTATATGGCCGAGGGAGTTGGGTTTGCTTGTTTCGAGAAAGAATGTAAAGGAGGACTGAGACCGCTTATCAAAGGGATGGATCATGAAGCTTTAGATTGATTAAGTACCCGCATGGGTACCTAGCAGTGAATCCTGGGTAGACCTGGTACTTACTAGGTAGTACCTGTCATGAGCGCACCTACCCTACCATGTAGGTAGGTTAGTCTGCCTAAGGCTAGCCGCACTTTTAGAGACCCAAAAAAAAACAAGCCACATAAATTAGCCACAGAACAGTACCCACTGCGTATCCACTCCTTTCAAAGTTGATTCCCAAAGGTCCTGTTTGTGAAAGCTCCATGTCTGTAGCAGTGATGCCGGTGGTCTTGGCAATCTGGTTGTATTCCGTTGTATTGTGAGTTATAGAAGGAATGGAGCTAATACTGTTGCTACTATGTACAGAAGACTACTTATAGTGGGGTGCTAAGCCTGTAGGTCAGATAGTAACAGGTGACAATTGCCCCCTACAAAAATAACGATGCCCTTATTGTTCCAAGTACAATAAAGTTGCTAACTAAGGTTTTCTAAGCTTTTTCTAAGCTTTTCCGAGCTTTTTATTTATACTTTTATTGCTAGCTTTTTTTTCTAATAGTTAGCTATTAATTCTGCTATTTTATTTTTAAAGTCTTTTAAAGTTATTTACTTATAATACTTAAAGCTAAAACTAATATATTTTACTAGATATTAACGCGTTAAGTAGTTTTTATTAATAATACGTTTATTATAAGCTTTTAAATATATTTTATTTACTTATAAAAGCTTTTTTTTAAACATGTTTGTTAGTAATATTAACTTAAGATAATTTACTAATATAATATTATAAATTTTTTAGTAAAAAGGAAATTTAAGCTTATATGCTAACCTATTAATTTATTTAATAATTTTAAAAGGCTTAATAAATTGCTAGCCTAACTTTTTACTTAAAATAACAGCTTATAATATATTATATCTTTTATATAGCTAAAGTAAAACTTTTTACTTAATATTAAAAAATAAAAGCTAATATTTTTAATTATAATAACGTTTAGCTAATATAAATGCTATAGCTATTATATTATAAGCTTTAATATATATAATAAAATTTATATTTTAATTGTTTTAAGCTTTGCTGCTTTAACTAAAGATTAAGTTAAGTATAAAGTTAAAGGTAAATTTTAAAATTAATTTGTTAAGGCTTTTTTTTATGCTATATGCGCAAAAATTATTAATTTTAAACTAAAGCTAAAGCATTACGTTTTTTTAATCCTAAAAGTCTTTAAAAAAATAAAAATAATGCTATAACATAAACTTAATAGTTAAAATAAAGCGTTTAGTTTATCTATTAATAAAAAAATAATATGCTATTATATATAAAAGCTAAGCGCTTAATTAAGCTTATATATACTTTTAAATTTTTATAAAAAACTTAAGATTTTTATTGCTTAAAATAATTTTAGGTAATTTTTAATTTATAAGTAAAAGTTTATTAATAAGCAACTTAGCTTATATAGTAATAGTTTAATTATATCTGCTAAAGATAGCTTAAAAAGCTTTAATAAATTTGCATATTATTGCTAGCATAGCATTATATCTTTAGTAAAACTTAAGTAATCTTAAGGCTATATTTATTATAATAATATAAAATAAATAAAGCAAGCTTAAAATAAGTTATAATAATCTATAAAGCTTATAAGTTTTAAATTTTAAGATTATATACTTTAGGTAGCTTTTTAAATATTTAGCTAATTTTTTATAGTTAATAATAAAGTTAATAAAAAAGTATAAGAATTTTTTTTTGCTTATATAATTTAAACTGTAAAGCAGCTTAAAGATCTTTTAGTTGTAATTTTTAGGAATGCAAAAGCAATTAAATATATTTAACTTCTTTTAAAATAAGCTACTGTTTAAATAAAAAGGTAATTTAGCTTGGTTTTTCCTAAGCTAAAGGTTTTGCTTAACTATATTAAAGATATACTTTTAGCATTTATTTTTTAAATACCTTTTTTAAAGCTAAGCTTTAAACTTTAGTAAAATTTAAACTAAAGCTATCTTTTTAGCTAAAGGTTAGTTTAAGTTAAGTTAAATTAATGCTAGCTTAAGTATAAAAATAACTTTATTAATAAAAGCTTAATACTTTTTTATATTATTTAGTAGTAAATTAAGCCTTTTTTTTATATTAAATGCTTTACTTTTAATTAGTAAATAAAATAAAGCGTTAAAAATAATATAAAACTTTTTTAGCTTATAAAGTACTATTATATTAAAGTAGCTAATAAACTTTATAGCTTTAATAAGCTAAAGATTTTTATTGCTTAGTGCTATTAAATTAACTAGATTTGCATGCTTTATTAAGCTAATAATTACGTAATAATTAATAAACATATATATGCTAGCTTAAGTAACGTTTATTTAGTAGCAAGTTTTTTTTAATGTTTAAATAAACTTAAAAACCTTTATTTTTATAGGCTAATATTTTTTTTTTATAGCTATAAATGTTTTAAATAAAAACATAATAAGCTATATTGCTATATAAAAAAAATATGTTAATAATTTGCCTTTATTATTAAGCTTTGCAAGCATATAATTAATAATATAATATATTAAAGCATTAATATTTTATTTAAATATATTAAAATTTATACAAAAAATTTTTATAAAAAAAAAATAAAAAAAAACAGTATGCTTTGTTAATGCTATTTTTAATAACTTAAATATAATAAGCTTTTTACTTGTAAAAACATTAATAAGCATGTTAAACGTTTATTGCTTTTTTTAAAATTTAATTTTTATTTTATTTTTTTATAAGTTAGCTTAAATTATTACTGTTTTTTTTTGCTTTAATAGCTTAGCTATTTTTATATATTTAAAAATATTGCTTTTTATATATCTAGCTATGCTAAAAAAAGTTTTAAAGTTTTTAAGCAAAGTAAAAAACTTTAGCTTTTAAATAGCTTTAATTTATTTTCTTATAATAAATAAACTAAAAGAATTAATTATATAGCCTAAAATTATAGCGTTAGAAAACCTTATAAAGCTTTTTAATAGGCTAATTAAAATATTTTTAGCTTTTAAAATGCTTAAAATAGTATATAAGTTATAATAATAGTTAAAAAAGTTAGCTAAAGCTATGCAAATATTATTGCAATAATAGTTAACATTAAATATAAGCTTTAAAATTAAATTTATTTGCTTTTATATATAAGTATTACTATTTTTATAGCTTATTATAAAATAATTAAATATATATTAACTTTGCTATATAGTAATTATTATAGCTAAGCAGGTAAAAAGGTAAGTATATTATTAGTAATAAAATATAATTGCGTTAAAAATTAAAATAAAAGCTTTGCTATATAGCTTGCTTAATATTTAATCTTAAGACTTTATTAAGTAAAAGTTTAAAAGATTAATCTTATTAAATGTTTTTACGTTAATAATTATATAACTTTTATAAAGGATTTTATTTTTTTTAACTAGGTTAAAAATAAAGCGCTAGATAATAAAAACAAAGAAACTAAAAAGGATAAGCTAACGCGTATAAAATATTTGCTTATAGCTATTATAACGGTTATAATAATTGCTAACATAACGGTCCTTTAATTTAACCTTTTATTAATAAAACTATTAATAACTAAAAGGACTTACTATATATATAATATATTATTAGCCTTTATATATGCTAGTTTTTTTCTTTTTTTTTTTTTTTTTAGCTTAAAATCTTCGTTTATAGCATTAATAAAGCTATAAACTAGCCTTTAACAATTATAACATTATTTTAAGCTTTCTTTCTTACTGTTAAGCGTTTTATAAATATGTTATTTATAATTGCTATAATTGCAAATTTAAACTAACTACTTATTATACTATTACGTACTTAACTTAAAATAAGTGTACTATTATTAAAGACTAAAACTAAAACTTATAACTTTTTTAAAGTAATAACCTATAAAGATTAACAACCTAAAATAATTTAAAAAAATCTAAGACTATATTACACTAAATAGTATTTTATTTATAAACCTAAGCATAAATATCTTAAAACTAACTATAAAAAAAAACTTTAACCTTAAGTTTTTAAAAGCTAAACAAAAATAAAACTTTAATGCTACCTTAAATAATATAATAACTAAATAAATAATACTAAAAAACCTATAGGCTTAAATCCTTTAGTTAACATAGTAGTTAAAACAAGCCTAACAAAATTAAACTTTAAAATTAAAATAAAATAGTATTATTAAAAGCGCTTTTAGTAGTACTACCTTTTAACTAATAAGTATAGCAGCTTAAACTATTTTTAAAAATATAAGAAAAGTAATAATAAACAGCTTTAACTTATTATATAATAATAAAGCTAAAAACTAAAAACTAAACTTAAAATATTTTGCTAGCAATAAAAAACAATTTAACTATTAGCTAAGCAAGCTAGCTAATAAATTTAAAAAAAATATTATTATTTATTATATTAAAAAAAGCTATATACGTTATATTATATCTTTATTGCAAGATAATGCTATATAAGCCTTTAAAACACGTTTTTGTTTTATTACTAAACTATATAATAATATAGCTAAAATAATTTAAGCTTTAAAAACTACTTATTATAACTTAAATTAGTTAGCTAAAGCTTATAATAAGCTAAATAAATATTATTATAAAGCTAAACAAAATATCTACTAATTTATTGCTTAATTTAATACTTTAGCATTAAAAGCTAAGTTTTTTAAATTAAAATAGTTTTAAATCTTTTAAAAGCATATAGATTTTAATTTAAGAAATAAAATCTTTAAAGCTAATATAAACTTATATATAAGCTATAAACGCTTTTATAACAAAGTGTTTAAAGCTATATATAACTATAAGCATAGCTACTAGCATTATTAAAAATATAACTAAAAACTAGCAGACAAGCCTACTGCTAACAAAGCTTTAGCTGCTTAACGTAATATTAAACTAAATGCTATAAAAACCTTAAAATAGCTAAAAAAAGCTTTAAACAACAAAGAAAAAAAGGTTTACTAGGCTAACAACATATATTTTATCTATAAAAAATCTAAACACTATGCTGCTAAGTGCCTTAACAAGCCTAAACCTAAAAAGGTTATAAAAATATAACCTACTAAAAAAGTTAAAAAACAAAAAAATTTAACTAATAAGTCTTTTAACTTAAAAAACTAATAAAACTATTAAAAGTTTTTATAATAGTTTAGTTATTATTTTTAGCTAAAATAAATAGCAATAAAAAAAACTTTTCTTTTTATAATACTATTTAGTTATAAGTAAATAATATTAAAATAAAAGCTACTATATTATATAACATTAAAGCTTAAGTTTTTTTAATAATAAGCTTAAAGTTAGCTTAATAAGCATATTAATAGCTAAAAGCTAAATTAATAATACTAACATAAAAACAACCTTTTTTTAATTATAAAAAAAAACTTATAAAAAGCATAAAGCAATATTTACATACTACCTTTAAAATTAATAAAAAGAAATTTAAGAATTAATTCTTTTAAGTTATTAATATAAAGCTAGACATTATAATTAGCTTAAACTAGCTAGCTAAACACTAGATCTTTTTAAACTATACTAATAAAAAGCTAATATAGCCTAATAACTTACTACCTTTTGCAAAGTTTTTGCTAATAATAAAAGTTTTATAAATAAAAGCCTTAAAACGTTAAATTAACCTTGCCGTTTAAAAAAATGCTAATTGCTAAAACTAAGCACTAAAAAAGTAATATTAAATACTTTAACAAAAAACGCTAAGCAATGCTAATAATAACTTTAAAGTAATTATAAATATTATATAGCAAGTTAATTAAAACCTAAATAAATAATAATAAGCTTAGTTAGCTAAAAAAGCGCTAAAACAACTTATACTAATAAAGTTTATAGCACTAATAAAATAAATAAAAAGCATAAAATTATAAAAAATATTTAATAAAAAGCATATTTTTTTTTTACCTAATAAAAACTTAAAACATATAATACTAGTTTATAAAATACTATTAAAACTATTAGCTTATTTAAAAAGCTTTTTTTTTAAAATTAAAGCAAACATTATAGCACTTTTTTAACCTAGTTTTAACGTTATACTAAAACCTACTAACAAAAAGCCTACTAACTTACCTTTAAAATATTATACTTTAATTTAGTATTTTTTATTAGAAAAAAAAGTCACTAACTAGTTACTAGCTTTAGGCTTTATTAAGCTATATATAAAAGTTAATGCAGCTTTTATTTTATTTGCTTTAAAGCTTTATTTTTAAAAACAATAATTTTATATTAACTATTAATAAAAAAATAAATACTTAAAAGACTATATTATCTTTGCTTTAAACTTACCTAGTATTATTTTTAACAGCTGTTAAGCTAAAAAATACTTTAAATTTAATGTTATTAAAGCTTTTTATAAAATAAAAATAGCGCTAAAATTAAAATACCTTACTACTTTTAAAACTTAGCAAAATACTTTTTAATAGCTAGTTTTACCTTTTAAACTTAAAGTAAAACTAGCTTAATAGCAAACTTTTATTAATATATAGCTGCAAAAATTATTAAATAAGTTTGTAAGCATATATGCTAATAACGTTTTAATATATTTTAATATTAAAAAAAAGCATTAAACCTACTATAAAAAAGTTATTTATAAACTATATAAAGTAAACTTATAAAGTAATATTAAAAAGTTATAGTTTAATATAATAAAAATAAACTATTTAAATATAGTATTAAAAGCTAAAGTAAGCGTTAAAATAAACCTAGCTAAAATTAAAGCTATTACTAGTTAAAAATTTAAAAACCTTAATAAAATATAAGCAGTTTAATCTTTTTTAAAGCTTTGCAACTTTATTTATATATTTACTTATTATGCAAGTAATATAGCTAAACCTTTTAATTAATTGCTTAAAAAAAATATGCTTTTTAAAAAAAGCTTAAAATAAAAGAAAGCTTTTAAAGCTATAAGTTATAGCTAGCCTTTACAAGGGTCCTTAAGGGACCTATGTAAGACCTACCTGTATAGGACCCTTTGCAGGACCCACTCTGCACACACATATAATGACCGATAATTTTATAGACCTTTAGACTTTTCTTTTTTTTTTTTTTATCTTTAGATTAATATATACACTTAAATACTTAAACTAAAAGCCTTGCTTTTTTAAAGGACTCCTTTTGTAACAATTTAAAGATCATTTTATTTTGCTAAAAAGCTTTATATTTTAATTAATTAATTTAATAATTGCTAGCACGCTAGCAACTATATTTTTAATTAATTAACCGGACGTATTACCTGTTTTATATAAACTTTATAGATTAACGCTAAGGCTAAGATTAAACAAATAAAACCTTGTTTTAATAAACCTTGTTTTTACTTGTTTTACTACCTAATATATAACCTGTTTATAAAAGAATCTATTAAACCTACACCTATATTAATAGCTTAAGATAATAACGGTCTTATAGTAAAAGAATAGGCTTAAGCATAGGCCTGCAAAAAAGTTACCTTTAACTTAAGTAATGTTATAAAATCTTATGCAAAAGTTAATAAATTTATAAATAGATATTGCTATTACTTTTCTTTAATTAAAACGGCCTTATTATATACCACCGGTTATAATAATAAAAATAAAAATACATTTAAATTAATATTTTATTATAACTATATTAAATTAGCTATTAATCATTTAAACTTTAAATAGCTTTGCGACCTTATAAAAATAGATAACATTTGTAAAAAGATAATAGGTTTTATGACTTTTTTAGCTAAAGCAGCCTAGCGTAAAGTAAGTAGCTAGTACCACACTAGGTTTCACTTTTCCTTTGCTATAAAAAAAAGATGCAAAAGATTCTTTGCTTTTAAAGGCCTAATAACTAAAGAAGCTTTTTATAAGGCTTATTTTATTAACTAATTAGCACTTTACTAAGAAATAAAACTATAATTTTTAATAGCAAAAGCTTAAGATATTAAAGCTTAAAAACTTTATAAAACTATATTTATAATAAATTCTTTAATTAATATTTTTATATGCTTTATAAACAAGGTTTAAAAGAAAAGTAATAAATAAATAAATGCTATAAGTATATAGCTAAAAAAGATCTAAAGAAAGCTTAAAAACAAGAAAACTAAATTAAATAAATCTAACTAACTTATATTAAACCTTATATTTTAATAGCATAAGAATACCTTTAGATTTACTTTTAGTACTAGCAGCACTAAAAAATTAGCAAAGGTTAAGGTGTTTATATTTTTTAATGATTTTATTAAAAATAAAATAAATTTTAAAGTTTAACATTACATTTAAGTAAACTGTTTTAAGACTAATAACAACTAGTTTTTTTTAAATAAAGCTAAAATAACTAACATTAAGTCCTATTTAGGTAGTATAATTATAAACTACTTGCAGCCTTACTTAAGTGCAAACTACCTAAAGTAGATTATTACTTTTGCTAAGCTAATAAACTATTTAAAGAAATAGTATTTTAATCTAAACAAAAAGCAAAAAGCTAAAGCTAAGTTTAAAGCACTTAAAATAAACTTTTTTACTAAGTTTTAAACTTTTAAAAACTTGTTTGCTTGCCTTGCTAGCAAACGTATGCTTAATAAGTCCTTATAAAAAGAAAAGTTTTATTAGTAACTTATCCCTTGCATTAAAAACTAGGTTATTAATATATTTTTTAACAAGGAATATAAGTATACTATGTTTATCTTTTATTATAAACAGCTTGTTTATAACCTGTTTAAAACTAATGCTATAACTAAATAATAAAAGCAGTAAAATTAAAATTAAAACTAAAATGCTATTAAAGGAAACACTAGCGGAAATTTTAGTTAAAGCAATTATGCTAACAATTAAAACCTAGGTTAAAAAAACATAGGTAATAATAAACTAGCTGCAAACCTAAAACAATCTTATCTTTAACTAAGCTATAAAAAGATAAAAGTGTTAATAAAAAAAAGATAATGCTTTAAATGTTACAAAAAGGGTTATTACACTAATAAATGCCCTTTTAATAACTTTAAAAAAAACAAAAAAAACTATAAAACTTAGCTTACTGCTTTATTTGCTTGCTTTAGCAATAGCAGTAATAAAATAAAAAATACTTTAACTAAAAAGGAACCTAATATAAAAAAAAACTAACCTTAAAAACAGTAAACTCCCCTTTAAGGGAACTATTAGCATTAGTTGCTAATATAAAAAATAAAAAAAACTTTTTAACTTTATTTTTAAAAGGAGACTTATTCTTTATAACTATTAAGTTAAAATTAAATAAACAAACACTTATTACACTTAATAGCTTTACTAATATAAAAGCAAATAAATATTTTTTTATAAACACTTAATATATAAACATAATAATATTTAAGTTAAAACTTATAATTATAAAAAATTTTCGTAAAAAAATAGTGTTTAAATATAACAATAGCGCTAGCTTTTACTAAAGAATAAAAAAAGCTATTATAGTTAACTTTTATTTATAAGGCAAAATGTTTAAAAATATGCTGCTTATAATGCTTAAATTAAAATATAATATTTTTATTAGATAAAAATTCTTTAAAAAACATAACATCTTATTTAATGCTTAATGCAAATATTATATCTTTTTATTAAACTTGCCTTTAAACAATAAAAAAAAAAAGCAAATATATAAAAAGAAAAGAATAATAGCAAGACATTTAGCATATATAAAAGATAAGCCTACCCTGCTTTTTGCTAAAATGCTAAAAAAAAAAGTCTATTAAACTAACACCCTTTAACCTTGCAAATTATTAATAGTTAATCACTAGTTAAAAAAATTACAGAAAATAAACTATAAGTTAGCAAAAATAAAAAACAAACTTTCACGCCTTAAACTATAACCCTTACTAAAAAAAACAAAGTAAAAACGTAATGCTTAAAGCATATATAAAATGCAAAAAGATAATATTAGTTAGTATAAGCATAAACTAATTGCTAATATTATAGTAATTAGCGCTGCTTTTTTCTTTTGCATGTTATGCTATAAGAAAACAAAAGAATATGTCACCTCTTTTGCTAAGATTAATGCATATATACGTAAGAAATAAAACGCTAAAGCATTTCTTAAGGAGGAAAAAAAAAAGCTAAAGCGCAAAGCTTAAAAAATAGTCCCTAAAGTATACTAACTGCTACTTAAAACCTTTAGCAAGGTTAATTCTAACATTTTAGCAGTCCTACGCCTAATTAACTATTATATTAAATTCGCATTAGAAAAAAGTATTGCAGATATAATAAATAGTCCTTTATATTATATATTGCTTAAAAAGCTAAAGGTCGTTTATAAATATATATTAGATAACCTTAAGAAAAGATTTATTATACTTAAAAGCGCTTTATATGCTACCTTTATACTGCTTACACCTAAAGCTAATAAAAAACTATATATATACGTTAACTATTAAAAGATTAATATATTAACTAAAAAAAATAAATACTTATTACTATTAATTAATAAAACGCTTGCTTAAATTTTAAAAGCAAAAATCTTTATTAAAATTAATATATGCTAAGCGTTTTATTGCATTTATATATACCCTAACAGCAAAGATCTAATAACTTTTAAAACTTAATATAAATCATTTAAATATAAAGTAGTTTTATTTAGGTTAACAAACAAGCTTGCTATTTTTTAACGCTATATAAATAGCCTTTTAAGAAATAACTTAAATAAGTTTTGCAGTGCTTATTTAAACAACATACTAATTTATTTAGATAACTTAGCTAAACATGAAATCTATATAGCAACTATTTTTAAAAAGTTAAAAGATAATAGCTTATAGGCTAACTTAAAAAAATGCAAGTTTTATATCATTAAAACTAAATATTTAAGATTTATTATTAGTTATAACAGATTTAAAGTTAACCCTAATAAAGTTATAGTTATATAAAACTAAAAAAAACTTATTTTACTAAAGATAGTCTAATTATTTTTAAGGTTTTATAACTTTTACTAACGTTTTATATTAAAATATAGCCGTATTATAAAACCACTATATGCTTTTACTAAAAAAAATATACTTTTTAAGTTTAATAATGCATGCTATAAAGCCTTTAATAAATTAAAAAGTTAATTAATAATAGCCTTTATACTTACGTATTACTGCTTTAACCGTAAAACTAAAGTAAAAACTAATGCTTTAAACAGCGTAGTAGCAAAATGCTTTTCTTAAAAAGGTAATAATAAATTTTAGCACCTAATTAGATTTTATTTTAAAATTATATATAGCCCTAAAATAAATTACCTTATTTATAACAAAAAAATATTAGCAATAGTTAAAGCCTTTTAATATTAAAAACTAAAATTAATAGGCTTTTAATAAAAGGAACTATTTATTATTATAATAAATTATAAAGCATTAAAGTACTTTAGCATAAAGTAATAACTAAACTAGCAACAAGCTAATTAAGCTAACCTTTTTACTTAGTATTACTTTTTAATTATTTATTAACTAAAACTAAAAAACATTATAGCTAATATAATATTATAAAAAACAAAAAAGCTGCGCTCTTAAAAAAGCAAACTTAAAGACTAACAATATATAATAATATTTAAATTAGTTAATAAAAAGGATAAGCATTTACTATTTATATATTACTTTAATATCGACCTTACTATTAGCGCAATCTTTTTAATAGTGTTACTTGTTAATAAGATTTTCTAATAAAACTGCAAATTGCTAAAATTAAAAATCTATAAAGCTAAAGCATACCTTAAGCAAAAAAAAGACTAAGCTTTAAATAAAAGTCTTATAACTTATAAAAAACGTTTAATCGTTTTAAAGATTAACTAATTGCTTACTCGCATATTAAAAGAAATGCATAAAAGAATTACTACTGTATACCCTAAATAAACTAAAACTTAAAAACTAGTTGCTGCTTAATATTAGTAGCCTAAACTCGCTAAAGATTATAATACTTATATAGCTAATTATTTTAATTGCTAACTAGCTAAAATACCCTGCAACAAGACCTTTAGCTTCTTATAACCTACCTTTATACCGTTACGCCTATTCTAACACATTATTATAGATTTTAAAGAGATAACTACAAACAAAAGAAAAAGAAAGTTTATTTTTATTATTATTAACTAACTAAGCAAGTTGCCTTAGTTAATCCTTTACAAAGAAAAGAAAAATAGTATAAGCGCTTGCAACGCTATATAACTTTATTATAAAAGCCTATTTTAAATTTATAGCCTTTTTAACTAAATTAACTTTAATAAAAAACCTTAGTTTATTTTGTTTTTCATAAACAAACTAGCTAAAATATTAAGTATTAAATAAAAACTATCCTTATTAGGCTATTATAAATTAGCTAGCTAAGCAAAAATTACAATTAAATATTTTAACTAGCAATTGCAACTATATTGCAATTATTTTTAAAACAATTAAGCTAAAGCGCTGCCTATAATAAACTTTACTACTGCTTTACTTCCTTATAAATCTACTAAAATGCAACCGTATAAAATACTATTTAGATTTTTAATGCTAACGCATTATAACTAAAAAAACCATATTATTAATATAATAAACCTTTTGCTAAAAAAGTAGCTTAATTATAAAAAAGCTTAAATAATAGCTAAAACAATAAATAACTACGTTAAAACTATATAAAAAACCTTATAACAAACTTAAAACAAAAGAATTAAAAAAAAAAACTAATACTAATATAAGCTAGATTTTAATATTAGCAACTAGGTATTTATTATTAAAAAACGCTAGTCTTAAGTTACTAATAAACTATTTAACAAGCTAAACTACCTTTTAACTTGTTAGCATTATAAAATAATAAAAAAAACTAGCCTTATTATATTTTAATTAAAAGTTCTTAATAGTTAGCAATTAATTAACCTTTACTATATAAACTAACTATAAAAGTATTTAAATAACCTTTTGCTTAGTTAAGCTATAAAATAGCTAAAAAAAAAAATTATAAACCTTTTCTTTAAAGCTAAACAAAAATAAAAAGTAAAAAGCATTTATATATTACGACTATATTATAAAAAATTATAATACTAGGTTAAATAAAAAGGCTAAAACTTTAATAGAGAATAGTACCCCGCAAGTAATTTTAAAAATTTGCTAAAATTGCTATTAAATTTTTATTATAACAACTTAAATTTAGCGAAGCTATTAAAAAGGCTAAAGAATTAGTTAATAGCAGCAGAAAAAAATAAGTTTAATAAGGTTTATCGCAATAATAACATGCTAAAAAATTTAGTAACAAAAAGATTGCAAAGGCAAAACGCACATATAAGCACACTTAGCAAAACTACTGCTAAGCTATTATAAAAAAGCTTTTAAATGCCTTTAAAAATTAAAGGCACTTAGTGTAGCAGTGATAACGGTATGAAAACCTAAAGTAAACCTTCTTTTTACTAAAAAGCAATAAAAGGAAAAATAGCAGGTTTAAATCTTATAACACGCGATTTTTTTAAAAGGGGGGGTAGTTATAGCTAGCCTTTACAAAGGTCTTTAAGGGACCTATATAAGACCTACCTGTATAAGACCCTCTGCAGGACCCACTTTGCACACACATATAATAACTAATAATTTTATAGACCTTTAGACTTTTCCTTTTTTCTTTTTTATCCTTAGATTAATATATACACTTAAATACTTAAACTAAAAGCCTTGCCTTTTTAAAGGACTTTTTTTATAACACTATAAAACAATTAGCTTATTAGTTACTAGTACTAGCTTTTTTTAAACTTAAAGTACTTACTAAAATAAAAACAAACGCTTTATATAATGCTATTAAAGGTATTATTTAGTAATAATAATTTAATAGCTAATAAAAACTTATTAAATATTTTTTAAAAACAATAATATTATATAAAAAAGCATATTTTATATAAGATTATAAACTTTTAGCAATAATATAAACATTAAAATACTATTATTTAAAACTATTAAAAATAAAGTTTTTTATAGTTATTAACTATTAAGCTTTAGTTTACTTTTTAACTAAAAAGATATTATTAACGCAATAAGTATAATAGGCTAACTTTTTATTTAACTTTAATATTACGTTTTAGTACTATTTAGGCTAGCAAAATATAATTGCTAACGTACTTTTATAAAAAATAGTAGATTTACTTACTATTAAAGCGTAAAAAGCTAAAAAGTAAAACATAAAATTAATTAACCTTATAAAAATAGCTATATTAGTCGCTTTAGTAAAACTAACTATAATACTTTTAAAAAAAGCAAACTTAGTAAATCTTATTAAAAAAGAAAACAAACTTTAATAGCTAAATATAAAAAAACACTACTTAAAAGTTTTAGAAACTACAACTAATAAACTAATCTTTTTATAAACAGCTTTAATAAAAAAAGCTTACTATTTAGTTATTACAGCCTACCTAAGGCAAAATAAAACTATAAAAGCGCTAAAATAAAACTACTACTAGCCTTACCTTAAAAAAAACGTTAAAAAATATATATAAAATTATTATAATTACAAAAAAAACAAAGCATTATAAAATAAAACCTTAGGCTTATTATACCTGCTATTAATGCTAACTTTAGTTTAAAAATATATAGTAGTTAATAAAAAATCTATACTTAAAGATTAATATAAATATAACTACGTTTAAGCATTTATTAATAAATTTAGCTATTTTTTAGTTAGTATTTTAGCCTATAAAACTAATACTATAAAAAACATAGCCTTAAAATACTATTAATACGTTTATTAATTACTTAGCATATTAAAAGTTTAAATATTTAACAATATAAAACTATTTATTTTAAGCTTTATAGCTAAAATTAACAAATTAACTAGCATAAAGCACTGCTATAGCAGCATATTTTATTTATAAACTTAAAGTACTATAAAGCTTATAAACTAAAAGCTAAATTAACAATTAAAATTTTATGTTAACAAGTATTAAAACAACTAAAGTATTTACTTATCTGCTTTAAATTTTACATATAACTTTTTATAGCACTTATTAATAAATATAGCTTTACTAAAAGTAGCTATAAAAACTAATATTTATAACTTACTATTACTACTATTACCTAATATAAAAGCAAATAGTAAACTAAAAAAACAAGCGCTTAAGCTAGTATAACAAGCATAAAAAGTTTAATAATATGCTTATAAAATAATATTTAAAACATAAAAGCAATAATAAATGTAAGCTAACTATAAGCAAAGACTAGTAGACTTTACAGTTAGCAATTACGTATTTTTAAAGAAAAAAAGCTTTGCAACTTAAGCGCTAACAACTAGGCTAAACTTATAATAAGCAAAACTATTTAAAATACTATAAATATAAAGGTATAGCTATGTTTTAAACCTTTTAGACTTTTATAAAATAACTAACCTGTTTTATGCTAATAAACTATAAAAAGCTGCAAATAACCCGCTACTACAATAAGCGTAACCGCTACTTAAGGCAAAAAAAATTAACAGTAAAGCAAAATTTAAAGTAAAAAAAATACTGCAATCTAAACTACACAGGAAACATAAAATGCTATAATATTAGGTAGCATAGCAAAAATATAATCTTAATAATATATAATACTTTGTTAAAAACTTTAAAAACTTGCTAGTGTAGCTAGAAAAATTTTATAAGCAGCATTAAAAGGCCTTAGGTCTTTTAATAAAACTTTAACACTAAATAAAAGCAGCAGCTAAAAACATATAAGCAAAAAACCATTTAAATAATAATTTAGCTAAAAAAGTAGGCTTTGCTATAAAAATTAAACAATATAAGTAACCTTAATAAAGTTTATAACTATATTTTAGTTTTAGTAAAAAAAAGTATAATAGTTATAATAATTGCTAACGTAATAGTTCTTTAATTTAACTTTTTATTAATAAAACTATTAATAACTAAAAGGATTTATTATACACATAATATATTACTAGCCTTTATATATGCTAGTTTTTTTCTTTTTTTCCTTTTTTTTTTAGCTTAAAATCTTCGTTTATAGCATTAATAAAGCTATAAACTAGCCTTTAACAATTATAACAGCTATATAAGTTTTTAACTATTTTTTAAATAATTTTATTATCTTTTTAGTTTATAAAATATGCTTTATACTTTTTAAAAATCTCTTTTTTTTATTTAAGTATTAAATAAAAAATTAGCTGTTTATTTTTTAAAATAATAGCAAAGCTAATATTATAAAATATATCTTTAAATTTTAAAATTAAATTATAAAAAGCTTATATAATCTTAAGTTTAATATACTTAAATATAATAACTTTTATAAAGTGCTTAATGCTATTTTTAATTAACGTAGTAAAATCTTAAGTGCTAAAAAGGATATGCTAAGCTTTTTTTAAGCTTAAGCTTAACTAAGCTAGCTATTAAACAGTAAAAGAAATTGCTTTAAATAGCTTTTTTTTTATAACTTAATATTTTTTATAGTTAGGTTTTATAAAAGCAAAAAACTTAATTTAAGCTTGTTTAAAAATAAAAATGTTTTTTTTTATATTGTTTTATATAAAGATATATATAAGCTTATTGTTAGCAATTGCAAAAAAACAAAAAATATAAAAAATAGTAAGCTTAAACAAAAAATCTTAGCTATAGCTAGCCTTATAAGTTATAAAAAGCATAGCATATAACTTTTTAAAGATATAAATAAACAACTAAATAAAAACTTTAGTTTATAATAATATAGCTTAACTAAAAGTAACTATTAAAAGAATTATTGTTTTATATAATTAAATAACAGCTATTTTTTTTAATAAAATAATATTTATTTGCTTAGCATTTAAAATATTTATATTAAGCAACATTTTAGCTTAAAGACTATTAACTAATATAACTTTATATATAAAGCTAGTAACTATATTTTTTTTATTTTATAAGCTATAAAAAAAAAACTAAAAAATTATATATTTAAAAGTAATAAGCTTATTTTAAGCTATTTTTTATATAATAATAAAAAATGCTTTTTATTATATTTTAATATTAAGATATTTTTATATAATCTAGCTTTTATTTATAAATATTTTAGTATAATAAAAACGGCTATTTAATCTTTTGCTTTAAGTTAGTAGGTAAGCAAAAGCTTATATAGCCGCTATATAAAAATAGTTTAAACACTATACTTTTATATATTTAAAATGCAATATAGCATAAGAAATTAATTAATTATAGCTTAAAGATATTAGTAAAAGCAAATAAGTTAATTTTGCGCATAGATATTATTTTGTTTTGCGTTCTTTTATGCTTTTAATTTGCTAAAACAACCTTTTTTTTCTTATATTTTTTATCTAACTCTTTTAATAAGCTTTACTTTAATTTTCCTTAATTAAAATATAGTTAACTTTAATATAGCTTAATTATTAATTTAACACTTTAACTTAGTAGTATATATAATTAATCTATTTTTTTTTTTTTATTTTTTTCTAACTAGCTTTTTAGCTTTTTTGCTTTTATTATTAAGTTTTATAAAATTATTTCTGCTTTTTTTAGTCTTTTGCACCTTTAGTGCTTGTTTTACTTTTTTTAATGCTTTAATACTTTAGTTATACTAATTTTATCTTTTTTAGCTATCTAAGTATAAAAAAGTAGGTTTATATATAATATTAAACTAAGTATTTTTAAGCTATTTATATAAAAAGGCTACTTTTTTTTGCTATAATTAAAAAGCTTGCTATTAAAGATTGCTTAATTAAAAAAACTTTAGTAGCAAGACGTTATTTAAAGTATTATTTTAAAAAAACTTAGCTATATTTAGTATATCCTTATATTGTTTATAGTATAACTTTAAGCGCAAAAAAAGGTTAAAAAATACCTTAAAGTAAGTTTGTTAGGTCTGTTTATATAAAGTTAGTTTATTAGTTATGCTTTTTTTTTTAATGCTTTTTTTTTTAATTAGCTTTTTAGTAATATTTTTGCTTTAATTATATAATTCCTTAAGTTTTAGTTTCTTTAGCTTACTTAATAGTACGTAAATATTATTTATAAAAGCTTTTTTAGGCTTAATTTTTAAATATAGTATTATTTTATTATATAAGTTTTTTATATGCTACTTTAACTAGTAGTTTTAGGTTTTTTGCATATATTTTAGTAATACTTTAAAGGCGTAATATAAGTAATATAAAAAAAATGCGCTAAAAAACTTAGACTTAGCTTTTTTTTAGTTAGCAAACGTTATAATAGTATAAAATGCTATAAGTTTAGCTATACTAAGCAGCATTAGTAGCTATATATTTATTATTTTTTTCTTTATATTAAAGCTTTTTTAAGCATTAATAACTTTTATATAAAACATAAAAACTATTTTTTATTAAATATATATTAAAATAAGCTTTTACTATAAATTAGCTTTTTTTTTACCTAGTATTACTATATTTATAATATATTTCTTATTTATTTATGCTACTAGCTTTATTATATTACCTTTTATAAAAATATCTTTTATTATAGGCTTAACTATAATTTTTAAAGCATATTTAGTAATATTAATATAAAAGCTTATAAAAGTTTTAACTAGCATACTTAAATCTTAAAAAAATAACTTGCTATTTTACTATTTTTAATATAAGCTTTATATAAATAATATAGCTATTATTATTTGCTAGTAAATAAGCTAATTAATATTAAAATTATTAAAGTTAAAATTAATATAGTTAGCAAATATTTAAGCACTATTAATTAGCTTTTTTTTTAGCTTTTTTAACTAAGCTAAGCAATTATTTAGCTAAAAAAGCATTTTATATAACTAAGCTTAAATATTTTAATTATCTTTATATATAAGCTCTAATAAATCTACTACCTTTTTTAATGCCTTTAAGTCTTATGCTTTTTAATTATAAACTTTCCTTATAGCATAAAAATTAAAAAGCAAAAATAGCAGACTTTTTTTAATTTAAATATTAATATATATTTTAATAAGTACTACTATTTATTTATAATATACTTAAGCTAATAATTACCTTTTATTTTAGCTTTTTTTTTTATATATAATAATATTATTAGGCTAGCAAAATATTAAATATAGCATATAAAAGCTAAAGTACCTACATATATATTTATTAAACTAGTTATATATAAGCAAGCTAATTAGTTAAGTAAGCATAGTAGCTATATTAAACCTAGCCTTTTATAAAGTTTATAGTTATTTTATTATCTTTTTAATGCTGCCTTTCTTTTTAAAAAGTAAATTAAATAAATAAGCTAGTTAGTTATATAAGTTTATAAGTATTATAGTTTAATAACTATAGCAACAGCATTTTAAAATAATAAAACAAGCTTTAGTACTTTTTACTTTATTATTTTATGCTTTATTTTATGTTAACTTTTTATAATTTTCTATAAGCATATTATATTTATCCTTAAAAATAATTTTAAAAAATAAAAGACTATACTTAAAGTAAGGCTTTAAAAGGAACTTTAGTATAGCTAAAACTTTTAGTTTACTTAACTACCTTTTTACTTTTAGTTTAATTAAAGCATTCCTTAAGTATATAGTAATATTACTTTTTTAAAAATTAAAAAAGTAAGTAATATTAAAGTTATAAAAATCTTTAAATGCTTTATTAGTATAGCTTTAATTAAAGTATCTTATATTAAAGTTTTAAACTATATAATTTCCTTTTGCTTATAAAAAAAAACTAAACTTTAAATTTTACCTATTTAGCCTTACAAAATATATAGTTTTAAAAAAATACGTAAATTTTTACGTGCTGCTAAACTAAGCTAATAGTATAGCTGCTTTTTTTACAATAGGTTTTTTAGTACTAAGTATAACCGCTTTAATATTTAAGTTAACTATAAACAGTTTATTAACTTTTTATACCTTTAGTACTTTATAGCATATTACAAGTTAAATATTCTTATTAAAAGCGTTTTATATATTATTAAAAAAGTTAAAGCGCTTTTTTTTATCTTATAAATTATAAAGATATACTTTAACTATATATAAATATTAAATTATATTAAATATAGCTATAATTATAAAAGGCTTATAGCACTAGCTATTTTTTTATTTAAAAAACGCATTAAAAAATACTTTATTTAAATATAAAATAGTTTATTTTTTTCTAGTAAAGTTTTTTAGCTATAACTTTATAATAATATGCTTATAAACTATATAATAATGTTTTTTAGCAAAACTAGCTTTAAAAAAATCAAAAAAGTAAATTATACGCAAACTAATATAAACAATAATTGCAAACTAATAGCTGCTCTTTCCTACTAATTTATTTCCTTTAAGAATTAATAGTTTAATACTTAAATAAATATCTTATATAGTTATTTTAAGTAATATTATTTTAAACTTATTTTAATTAAAAGTAGCAGCAAACTTATGTTTATAGGTTACTTTTTTATAAAAGTTTTTAAAAAATAGTATAATAAAAGTATTTATTTCTTATATTAGTAGCTTATTTTTAGCCTTAATATAAAAAAGTATATTAATTATAGCAGGAAAAACTTTATTTAGCTATTCTTTTTTTGCACTTTTGCTTAAAAAACTAAAAAATAGTTATTATAATAATAAGCTAAAAACATTAAAAGTATTTAAGATGCTTTTTATTTTAGCTAACCTAGTAAAAAAAAGCAGGTTAATAAAAAAAGTCTTAATATATTTAAAAACTAGCCTTTAAATAAAGCAGTTAATATGTTTTTTTTTTTTTTAATTGCTTATCTTATTAGTAAAAGCATCTTTTAATTTCTAATCGCAAATATTTTAGTATAAGTTTATAACATGCTTAAGCATTAAATTAGTAATACCTTTTACTAGCAAATCTATAGTAATAGTTATTTATAATAATATTTATAAAAATAGTAATATAAAGTAATTATATTAAGTTTAAAAAAAAGTAATAACTAAAAACATATTATTAAAAAAGGTTTATATTAGTTAAAAGTATTTAATAATAATTTAATTTAATAAACAAATAATATAGCTATATTATTATAATAGTTATAATAGTGCTAATAATAAAAAAGTTATATTAAGTTAAATATAAAAACTTAAAACAAATAAAAAAGGTATAAAGTTAAGTTTAAAAGCACTTTTATTAATATTTATGCACTTTTTTTTTATTAAATCTTATTTAAAAAATATAGCTTAACAACTTAAAAACTAGTATTTTTATAATTAAATAATTCCTTTAATTAAATTTCTAACATTTTTATTATAATTAATATAGTTAATATAGTTAGGTATAGCAGTAGTAAATAAGTAACTTTTTTATTTATTACTACTTTGTTAGGTCTACTAAAAGTATAAGTCTTTTTGCTATTTTTTACTTATATTATTACTTTTATAATTTCTTTTGCAATTTTATTTTTTTTATTTATAGTTTATTTTTTTACTTTATAAGTAATCGTTTTATCTTTTTTTAGTTTTATTTTAATAATTAGATTTTATTACTATAAGTTTTAACAATTTATGCTGCTTTGCTTGTTAAAATAGTAGCATAGTGCTAAAGCTATACTCTTTTTCTTTTTTTATAGTTAAAAATTAATAGTTTATTACCTAAATTAATAATATAAATACTATATAAAAAGTTACTTGCAAATATAGCTATATTAATAATAAAATATATACTTTTAAATAAAATTAAGTAAAAAAAGCAAACTTTTTAGCTATTTTTTTATTGTAATTATTAACTATATAAGCTTTAAAAAAGTTGTAGATTTATATCTTAAAAAGTTATACTAAAAGTTATTATATTTAGTAGGAGATTTTCTAAGACTTTTTTATAAAAATTAAAGCTAGCCTAAAGATTTTAAGCTATATTAAGTTTTTTAAATCTTTTTTAGCTAAAAAGCCTTTAGCTAAGCCGCTATATATTAAAGCTAAAAAAAGTAGTCTTTAAAAAGAATACTTATTTTGCCTGCTTTAAAATAATTGTTATATTGTTGCTTTATTTATTTAATTATTTAAAACTTAAAATGCTGCCTTTTATAAGCATTGCAAATTACTTTTTACCTCTTTAAACTTTTTTAATTATACTAGCATATATTCCTTTTTTTTATATTGTTTTTTTTTAGGCTATTTAACTTTTGCTTATGCTAACTATATCTTTAATATTTAAAGGTAATATTATTTTTTTAATTTTAGATCTAGCTTTAACATTTACTTTAGAACTTTTTTTTTAATAAAAGATATCTTTAAAAACTTTATACTAAAAAACTCCTTTTTAATTATTATATTATTACTTAATGCCTTTATTAAAATTATCTTCTAGCAATTTATTAAAACTATTAAAAAAAGTAGTAACTTTTTTTAAGTATAATTAATAAGTCTTTTTTAGCTGTTTTATTTTTTTTATATTAACTTATTTTTTTAAAGGCCTTATATAGTATATCTGCTTAATTATATTTTTAGTTTTTAAAACTAGCCTAGCTAGCTATTTTTTTTTCTTTACTTTTGCTAAGAGTATAGTTTTATAAACTTTTACTTTATTAGTTATTATAATAAATATTATATAATTATAAATAAAAACAAGCATAAAAAAAAAAAAGAATTAATATAAAACTAGTTAAAAAGTATTTAAAAGTAAAAAATAAAAAATAATAAGTAGTAGTATTAAAAAAAGTAAAAAAAAAATATGTTAATTATATATACATAGCTAATTTTAATCTAATGTTTTATATTAAATTGCAGTTTTTTTTATAATTAAAAAAAATTTAACTTTTTTTTTTTATTTTTTAGCTACTTTAACTATTAAATAAAATAAAAAAATAAACAACAAAATTTATAGTTATTAAAAAACTATATAGCTTATATTTTTTTATACTTAATTAACTTAGTTTTTTATATTATTTAGCTTTTATAACTATTATTACCTTTTTTTTAATGTTATTTTATTTTTATATTTCTTTTTTGTTAATATTATCTTTTTTTTTTGTTACTTTTAATCTTTTTGCTTATTTTGCTCTTTTATATTAGCACTGCAGCTATTTATATTAAGCTTTTTTACTACTTCTAGTATGCTTTAGTTAGTAGCTTAATCGCAAAAGTAAGTTTAGTAAAAAATAACGCTAATAAGCATAGTAGCAACTTTTATAATATATAATTTAAATAAAATAAACAATACTAAAAGCATTATAAATATTACTACTACTATTAATAAAAAGGCATTTTTTAATGCTTAAAAAATATTAAAAAAAAACTTAAAAAAGATAGCATAAGTAGTAATAAAAACGTTTATAATAATTAAAAAAACTAGTATTAGCTTTAAGATTAACCTGCAATTTTTATTTTCTTTAAATGCTTAATAGCTATACTAAAAGATAGCGCTATTAATAAAAACCCTTTTAGAAAAAAGCTAGCAAAAAAATTAACTAACTGCTTTAAAACTAAGTTTTATAATATCTTTTATTTAAAGCAAAAGCAAGCATAAAAACTAACTTTTATACTTAAGTATAAAATCTTTTTTACTAAAAGTAGCTTTTTAATAAATATAATAATAAAGTTATAACTTTATAAAAGTAATTAACTATTTCTTTTTAAATATTTGCTAAAAGCAAATATAATTAAGAAATAAATCTATATTTTATTATTTATATCTTTTTTTTATTTTAATAATAATATTTAAGCCTTTTTTATAAAAAACGCTTTTTTTTTAAAGTTTTTAGCCTTTTTTTTAGTTAAATTAAAGGTTTAAAAGTAAATATAAAAATAAAGGTCTACTTATAGCATTAAAAATTAATTTCTTTTATTTTTATATTAACTTATTTAAAAGTAATTTATTATATTTTCTTATCTTTTTATATAATTTTTTTTTTTTAGTTTTTAATTATTTATTTTTTTTTAGTTTAATTTTTCTTTAATATTAAGTAGTAATTTTCCTGTTATTTATAGATTTTAATTTAAATCTTTAAGTTTTTAATAACTTACTTTATTTTTAATAAAAGCTTTTAACTGCTTAGCTAAAAATACTCTTTTATAAAAGACTTTAGTTAAGTTTTTTAGTTTATACTTTTTATAGTTTAAAGCTTTAGCTATTTTAAAAAGGCTTAACTACTAGTAAAATAGCTTTTTAGCGTTTAATATATTCGTAAATAATAAAATATTATATAAAAGTACTAAATTGCCTTTAGCAAAAGGCATAAAAATCTTATAGCTATTTTAAATATTGCATATATTAGTTATTTTTTTTTTTTTTTTATTATAATACTTTTAACTTTTTAAATATTTATATTATAGCGCTTAAACTACCTAACTTAAGCTGCAATTAAGTTTTTATAGCTATTTATTTTATTTTATTTTATAATTTGCTATATAAAAATAACATTTTTAACTAATATAATAAAAAGCCTTTTATAAACTAGTTTATAAAGAAAATAGCTATAATATTAAATAGCTGTTTAGTTTGCTAGTATTATTAAATCTAAATAACTTATTTAATTTTTTTTAGTTTTATTTATTATTTTTATAAAGCTTTTCTTAATTAGCTAATAGCCTTTTTTAATAAGGCTTTAAAATTAAAAGTAATATATAGGTTTATAGTTTAGTTTATATCCTAAAAAAGCTACTGCTACTTTTATTTTTTTTAAGAATTTAATACTATTATTACACTTTATTTTTATAAGCACTTTATATTAATAAATAATTTTTTTTTTTAAAAATCTAAAAACTATAGCAAAATTAACCTTTTTTAATAATTTAGCTTTTAACTATGCTATTATTTTATAACAAGCTTTAATTATAGCTTTATAGCTATTATTTGCTAGCATAGTTTAAATATTTATTACTTAAAAGACTAATAAGTTTAAAGAATAATTTATTTTATATTTTTTTGCTTATTTTTTATCTTATAATCTTTAGTATTAAAAGCAGTATTTAATTATATTATAAATATTTTTATAAAAGCTTTTTTAATAATATCTTTAGTAAACTTTTGCTATTATAGCAAGCTATCCTTTATATATAAAGCTTTTATAGCTTATTTTAATTAGTATTTTCCTTTTATTAAAGTTGTTAATAACTTTTTTTAAAAGTTCTTTTTTTTTTGTTTTTCTTTAAAGTAAAGACTTGCTTAAAAAGAATTTTAAGGCTTCCTTTTTAAAGTATCTCTATCTTATTTTAGTCCTTAAACAGTTAAAAGTATTACTAGTAACAAAAAACCTTGCAATTTTTTTACTTTTGTTTAACTATACTAATTTTAAAGTAAAACTAGCCTTTTTAAAAGGTTTTTATTTAGTTATTACATTTATTATAATAGCTATTATATATAGTTAAAAGTTAATAAAGTCTTTTATATTTCCTTTTTATTTAGCGTTTAACTTATTAAATAGCCTAAAAAGTTTTCTTAATAATTTATTAGCTATAATATGCTTTTTTTTTAGTATATAATAAAGTTTAAAGTTAAATAGTTTAATAAAAGCTATTTATTTTATAAGTTATATATTTAAAAAAGCTAAGAACCTATTATTTAGCTAAGCAATTAATACTTTAACGTTTGTTTTAAAGTAAAATCTAATGTTATATAAGTAATTTCTTAGCTTTTAAAGTGTTTTTATAACAGCTAAGCACTTTTATTTTATAGCATTATAATTTAACTTTACTTTTTTTTATACTTTTAACTTATATTGTAAAGGCTTTATTTAGCCGTTTATTTTTTAATATAATAAAGCTTTTTAGCTAGTTTTTAATGCATTTACTTTAAGCTATATAGCACTTTTTTTATAGTTAAGTATAACTAAAATTAATAGTAATATTAAAGCAGCCTTTAAAGTTTTTATAGCATTAAGCTAAGGTTTAAAAAATTAAAACAGCTTATTTTTTTATAGTAAAATAGTTAATAGCACTATAATTAATGCATACTTTTTAATCTAAATATAATAATATATAATAAAGCTAAAAAAAGCTTTAACCTTTATAATATTATTATATAATAGCTACTTAATTATTTTAATAATTTTAGCATATACTAAAAGTTTTTTATTAGTTTTATATATATATTTTATTATTTAAGCTAACTGCTTATACTAATTATTTTTTATAATACTAGTAGTTATTTTAGCAAGCTTAAAGTTTAGCAAAATAGCATTTAAATTTTTAAAATGTTTAAAAATATACTGCTTAACTTTTAAAGCAACCTTATAATTATTATATGTTATAATTAGTTCTTTAACTTTAATATTATTAAAAAATAGCTTATACTTTATTAGCAATATGTTATATAAAACTTATAACATTACTTTTAAAAATTAGGCTATAAAGTTAATAGCACCTTAAAAAAAAGCAGTTATTTAAAGCGCTTTAAAAAAGGTAGCAAATGTAGTTATAGCTTAGCTAAACTTAAAAAGAAAAACTTAGTTATATTTAAAAAATAAGTTAACTATTAATAGTATTTTATATATTATAAAATCTTTAGCAAACTTGTTACAACTTAAAAAAAGGTTAGCGTTTTTAATAATAACTTTATTTAATTAAATTACTAAATTAATTAAATAAACCTTTTTATTTTTCTTTTTAACTAGAAACTAAGCATTATAATATGCTAAGTAAGCTTTTTTTAAAAGGCTATTTTTAAGTTTTATTTTAAAAACTTTAATAATAACCTCTTTTAAAAGCCTTAGTATTAAAATACTTTTAACTTGCTAAGCAGTATAAAAGATTATTTTAATCTTATATAAAAGGGATATTTGTTTACTAATTTAGCTAATCTTTAAAAAATCTTAAGAAAGTGCTATCTTTTTTTAAAATAATATTTTAATAAAGATTTTAGTTTTAGCCTTTATTAAATTTATATTTATAATAAATTCTTTAATTAGTTAAAGTTTTTTTTTAGTTAACTTAGTTTTTTTTAATGCTTTTATAAATTTTAAGTATATATTTTTATATACTCTTTTTTAATTAAAAAGTTTTTTGCTTTTAAAGTTTTAAAAAGCTAATTTAAAAGCTTTATATTTTTAATTATAAGTCCCTAAAAAAACAGTCTTATTAAAAAAAACATTATCCTTTAGCAATACTTTTTTATTTTTTCTTTTATATATTATATTAATAAAAAGAACTTGTTTTTGCTTTTTTTATATATTTAAGCTATTTTTAGCTACTATATAAAGACTTTTTACTAGTAAAATAGGTTAAAACTTTAATTTTATACAGCGCTTAACTTTTTTAAGCTACTTTTGCTAGCTTTAGTTTAAAGTAGTTATAATAACTACCTAAAATAAAAAAATAAACTAATTATTATTAAAAACTGCTTTTACTTTTTTATTAAGTTTAAGTATGTGCACTTTAAGAAATATAGTATTTACTTTTTTTAACTTTAAGTTAAATAGCAAAAGGTATAAATTTAAGTCTTTTTATTAAACTTAATTACTAATTTTAGCGCTTTTATAAAGATATTTTTAATTATTAACTTTTTTTTTACTTGCAAAAGGTATAAAAAGCTTTAAAATGCTATTTATATGCTTTTATAGTAAGTAAATAGCATTTAGTTTTTTAATAAGTCCTTAACTACTTTTTTAATTAAGCAGTTTTTTTTTTCTTTTTAAGTAATAACTAATACTACTATTTTATAGCCTTTAAAGTTTATTTTTGCTATTATATATTTATTTTAATAATAAAAAGCTATCTAAGATTTTATAATAAAATTTATTTCTAGCAGTAATAAAAAAAATATAGTCTTATTTTTTACTATATAAATAAAAAAATCTAGCAATTGTTTAATAATTTATATAATAGTTTTTAAACATTTAATATAGTATATAAAAGTAGCTTATAAATAAAAGCTTTTTTAAGTTATTATAATATTTTATATTAAAAGTTAATGCTTATTAACAAAGCTATTTATTATAATACTAGCTTAAGCGCTAATATTAATAATACTAGTAATAATACCTTTGCTTTTTTATAATTTTATATAAATAGTAAAACAAAAGCTAGTTTTAATATAGTTTTTAACTTTATTTATGTTAATTAAAACTAAAAAAGCATAAAGCTGCTTTTTTAAATTAGCTAACACTAAATATATGTTTAATAAAACTAACTAACTAAACTTACTACTACTGCTGCTTTTATAATTATTAGTTAGTTTATATGCTAATATAAAAGTATAAAAAGCATAGTTTTTATAAGACTTTTTACTACTATTTTTATCTTTATTTTTATTATAATTAAATTTATAAAACTTTATATAAGCAAATTAGTTTTTTAGCAACTAAGTCTTATAATTATCTACTTTTTTATTAGTTATTACGTTTAAAATAACTTTTAAAAACAGAAAATCTAATAATAAAAGTAATAATAGTTTATAAGTATTAATACTTTTATAAATAATAGCAAAAAGTCCCTTTTTAGTCTTTAAACTATTATTATAAGTAGTTAAAAGCAGGACTATTTTCTAAAAGTATTATATAAGCATATATATATAAGTAAAAACCTTATTTTTAAATTTAGTTTTAACTTAGCTAGCTAATATATCTTTTTATTTTTGTTTTAAAATAGCAAGGCCTTTAGCCTAAGCTAAAGCAACGCTAACATTTAAAAATAAAAGCATATATTTAATTAAAGTTAAATTATTGTTTTATTTCTAGGTATTTTTAAGGTATTTTTATTTCTTGCTAGGCTAAGTTAATAAGTTTTACCTTTATATTTTAAGGCTAAATTATCTTTAGCTTAATCTTAAGTACTTTTTACTTTAATAGCTATTATTTATAGCTTTTTTAAAGTTCTTATTAATTATAAGCTTTTAATTAGCTAAAAAAACAAGCTATAAGTTTTTACTAACTTTAAACACTTATAAAGTGTTAATACTTAACTATATTAGGTTTATAGCTTTATTACTAATTATAAGTTTAAGTAAAAAGCTAAAAATAAATTAAAAAACTTTGTTAGCATTAATAAAAGCTTATGTTTTAACTTAAATAATAGCCTATATAAAAGTTTTAAAATATTTAAGTACTTTTACTATTAACTCTTTAAAAATTATATTAGCCTTTTTATTTAATAACTTTTTTATTTTTTTTGCTTATATTTAGTTTTTTTTAAGTTTTTTTTTTTAAACTTTAGCTTTTTTTTTAGTTGTTAGATAATCTAGTAGCTTATATTACTTATAAATATTATTATAATTAGTTATACTTTTATTAGGCTTGCTTTTAAAAAGTAAATCTTTATTATTTTTAGTTTTAGGCACTTTTATTAGCTTTTTTAATGCTTAAAGTTTAGTTAAATAAAAAGCAGCCCTTTTATAAGCTTTTCTTTTTTAATTAACTGTTAAAATATTAATAGTAAAGTTTTTATTTTTAAGCATAAAGCCTTAAAAAGTTTTATTTCTATTTAAATTAATAGTAATATTTTAAATAAAATTTTAAACTTAGTTTTTATTAACAAACTTATTATTATATTATCTTATTAAAAGTTTATTGCTATAAGCATTATATATTTTTATTACTTTTATATTATATATTTTTAAAATAAGGTTTTTTTTAGTTTTTAAGTTAGCTAAAAGATTGCTTTAATTATTTTAGTTACTTTTTTTAGCTGCAGTTTTAGTAGCAGTCCTAAAAGGAAACATATTTTAAAAAGCTTTAATTTTTTCGTTTTTAAAAATAGCATTTCTTTTTTAAAGTTAATAATATGCCTTATAGCAAAGGTTTTTATTTCTTTTTAAGATATAATTATATATTTATTGCAAGGTTTTTATTATAATACTATTATTAGCTTAGCTAGCTTTTACTACTTTTTTAAGCACCTTAATATATTTAAAAGAATTTAAAAATAAAAAGCTTTTAAAATACTACTACTTATTTTAATATAATATCCCTTTTTAACTTATCTTATTAGATAAGTTATACTTATTAGCAAAATAATTATCTTGCTTATATTTTTAACATATAATACTTTTAGCTGCATATAAGTTTCTAAAGTATTATTAATAAAAAAGGTTTAGCATTTATTTTCTTCTTTTTTTACCTTTTTAAAAGTACCCTTTTTTTTAAGAAGGCTTAATAAAGTTTACATTTAAGTTTAAAAAAGCTATAGCCTAAGAAACTATAAATTTATAATATTAAAGATTTTATAGATTTAGCTTGCTTAAAGCTATATATAAGTTACTAACTTTTTTTAGCATAAACTTTAGTTTATTTTTAGTTAATATAATCTTTTTTTGCTTTATTTTAAGCTTTTTAATGCGTTCTGTTAATTTATTTATTTTATTAAAAGCTTAAGCTTTTTAAGCTAGTTTTATAGTTTAGCTATTTACTTAAACTTTTTTCTTGCTAAGCAAAGCTATTAAGCTAGTTATAAATTTGCAATTTATATATGCTTTATATAAATATAGCAGCTAGTTTAGCTTTTAATTATAAAAATAATTAAGCTATTTTTATGCTATAGCAGCTTTTTTATTATATTAAAAGTAAAGTTTTAGCTTAAATTTAATATTAACTTACTTATTTAAAGTTTTATATAAGTTATTATAATTTATAATTTAAAGTTTATTATAAGTTTTTTAAGCAGCTTTTATAACTTTATTAATAACTTTTTTTTTTAAGCCTTTTAAAAGCCTAAGTATAAACTAAATAAAAGCATAAAACTTTTTGCTTTCTTTTATATTTTTAACATAAACCCTATGCTAAAAAAAATAAGCCTTTAAGTTTATTAGATTAAAAAGTTTAAGCTAAGTCTTAAAGTCTTAAAAAATAGTAACTATAAAGCAATTTAGCTAAAAGTTTTTAAGTTTAAACTTAGCCTTTAGTTAATTATAAGCTTTGCTTTAGTTTTTGCAGTCCTTTAAGACTATTTTTATAATGCGCTTAATTTAAAAGGTAATAATATAAATAAAAGCTTGCTAAATCTTATTTACATCTTTTATTTGTTTAATATAAAAAGCAGCATTTAAATCATCTATTTATTTATTAACCTTTAACCTATTAAACAATAAATAAAAGTTAATTTAAAAGTTAAAAGCTATAAAGGCTATGCTATAGCGCTTTTTTAAGCTGCTCTTAAAAGTGCTTTAACCTAGCCTAGCCTTTTCTATATTAGCTAATAAACCACTTGCTAAACTAAGCATATAAAGATTTTAGTTTAAAGATTTTATACTTGTTATTATCTTGCTAAGTAAAAAATAAAAGTTATTATAATTAAGCTAAATATAATATGCTAAGTTTATTATATTATAGTAGTTATTTTAATAGCTTTTTATAATTTATAATAAAAATATATTAACTTACTTTTTAAAAAGCTAATTTATTTTTAAAAAAAAAAAGTTATAAAAGCTATAAATATACTAGTATCTTTAGTTTTTTTATCTTTTTTTCTTTTTATTTCTTATTATTAATACCTTTTAATTTATATGCATTTGTAATAGCTGCTAGCTTTAATTATAAAGCCTTAAGCTATCCTTTAAATATTTATTTTTAATATTTTTTTTAACTTACATATAGCCTTATGCAACCTTTAGCTACTTATAAGCTTACTAGGTTATATTTTTTAAGCTTTTTTAATTATTTAGTATTTTTATTATTGCTAATAGCTTTAAATTTTTTTTATATATCTTAATATAATATTAAGTTTTTTTTTTTTTAAAGCAACATTTTTTAACTTATTATAAGGTTATTTTAGCAGTATTTTATAATCTTTAAAAGACTTATATAAGTTTTACAGCTTATTAAAATAAAGTTTCTTTTATTAATACTTTGCATCTTAGTTTTTTAAACAAGCACACGCAAGCTATTATTATTTTAATATTTAGTTTATTTTTTTATAATAAAAAGTGCATAATCTAGCAACAATTGCTAGCATAGCAATGCAAAAAATCTTAATTACAAAAAACCCCTTTCTTTTTAAAGCAGAAAAGCAAGGCTTTAGTAGTTAAAAAAGCCTTTTATAGCTATTTTAAAAGTTAACCTAACTTTTACTTTTTTTATTATTTTAGATTTCTTTTAATTGCTTTAATTTTTATGTTTTAAAAAAAGAGTATAGCACTAGTAAAAAAAAAACTCTTAATTAAAGCATTGTAAATCCTTTTAGTAAAGCTGCTTTTTTTAAAAAAAAAAAAAAGAACGCTTTGCTTAAAATCACTGTTAATGCTACTGCTTATAGCAGCAAAATAAAAAACGCTAAAAGAACCTAAAATACTATTAAAGTTATATAAGTAAAAAAGAGGCCTTACTTAAAACACTATTAAAAACAGCTATTTAATCTTTTACTTTAAGTTAATAAGTAAGCAAAAGCTTATATAGCTACTATATAAAAATAGTTTAAACATTATACTTTTATATATTTAAAATGTAATATAGCATAAAAAATTAATTAATTATAGCTTAAAGATATTAGTAAAAGCAAATAAGTTAATTCTGCGCATAGATGTTGTTTTGTTTTGCGTTTTTTCATGCCTTTAATCTGCTAAAACAACCTTTTTTTCCTTATATCCTTTATTTAACTCTTTTAATAAGCTTCACTTTAATAACTAATGTTGCTATAAATAAAAACTTGCTTTTTAAAAGTTACTAAAGTTATAAAAAATAGCTATAAGTATATTTTAAACTTATAAGAAAAACTAGTGCTAATTTTAAGTTAAAAATTAACTAAAAACTAAATAATAAAAAGATTAATGTAAGCTGTTTTTTTAAAGGCCTTAAAAACATAAAAAAAATACTTAAAAGATTTCTTTTGCAAAGGCAAAGATTTTTTTTAGCTAAAAGATTTCCCTTGCAGAAATAAAAATATATCCATTTTATTATTAACATATTAAACCTTAGCAAGGTTATAAGCTATAGCAATTTAAGCTTATAGTAAAGCTTATTTAGTAATATAATTATATTTAGCTTTAATATACTTATATAGCTTATTTTTTAAAAAAAATATAATATAATAGAAATAATATTTAACGTGCTTATAAAAAACTGCTATTATATTAAATTAACTAACTTTATTTAGCATTTAATTTTTATTTTAAGCTTTTAAAAAACTAAAGTTATTTATAAGCTAACTATATAAAAAGATTTTATTATTATATGTTTAATTAGTAAAATTACTTATTTAAAAACTAACGTTATTATTAAAGTTAGCACTATTAAAAAATCTTTTAAAGAAATGCTAAGCATTAAATATTAAGTACTTTTTTTTTATATAAGCTTTTTAACTAAAGAGATTTTTTTATTATATTTAAAAAGTTAGTTGATTTTTATTTTTATTTAGTAGCACGTTTTTATTTTAAGCTAAAAAAGGATTTTAACTAAGGTTTTAAGACTATTAAAGCTATTAAAGGTTTAAGTATTTAAGATTTTAAGCTTTTTTAATATATTAAAGTGCTAAATGATACAGCTAGGTAAAAGGTCCACCTATATAGTAAGTAAAACCTATTAAAAGGTCTACTATTTCTACTGCTTAAAAGGCAGTTAAAATAGTAAAACCTTCTTTTATTATAAATATACTCACTACTTTTATAACATTTTACCACTAAAATAAGCTAATAAAGGTTAGGCTATTTATTTTAACTATATTGCTAGTTTTTAGCAAGGAAATTTTAAAAAAAAAGATTATAATAAAAAGGATTTTTTTAGTATTATTTTTTGCTACGTCTTTTAAAGTTTTAATAATAAAAAAACTAGTTAGCTTACTAAGCATATAAGTTAAAAAAGTAAAAAAAACAAAGATTTTACTGCTTGCTATAGTAAGTAAAAACTTATTGCTATAATAAAGCAACTAATATTTGCAGGTATAAAGGTAATTAATAAGCTTAGCTTATTAAAACGCTTTTTTTATTATTAACTTCCTTAAAAAATAATCTTAAGGTAGTTGTTTTAAATAGTTTAATAAGCTAAGTTTAAATTTTAAAATTAAAAGCTTTAAATATAGCTAACAGCTAATTTTTTAATAAGTAATTATAAGATTTACTATTATATAAAACGCTTTAAATAAATAGTTAAAAGGCTTTTTTTTAACGAAGATTATATAAAGTAAAACGGCATTATTATAAGGTATAAAAAGTATTGCTATAATTTTTCTTAAAACGCTTTTATAGTTTTTTACATATAAGGTTAACGGTTTTTATATATAATGCTACTTTTTTTAAATTAGTAAGCTTTATAATATGCTATATAAAAGCTATAGCTTAAAAGCAAATAGTTTAAGCTATTTAAACTTTATTTTTACTATAAACAATAATAAAGTAAGTTAGTTTATTTATAAATGCTTATATATTAATATAAATAATTTGTTTGCTTTAAGCTATTACTTTTAAGCTATTAGTGTTTTTAAGAAAAAGATTAAAAAAACTAATTTCTTTTAGCTTTAATATTATTTTATTGCTATTAAAAGCAAGGAAATCCTAGTAAATCTAATTAATAGTTTTAGTAATAACTTTAGTAATATTAGTTTTATGCTGTTTAAATGCAGCTATAATTAAGTTTATAATATTTTTAGTAAATAATAGGTTAGCTATAACAAAAGGTTTATCTTTAAAGCTAAAAGCAAAAAACTAATTAATTATAAAGTTTATAAAGCCTAATAATAAAGTTTAAAAAAAACTAAGCTAAAATAAATATTTTTAACTAATTAATAAAAAAAAGAATAAAAACACTTAAAACTTAAAGGTTTTTAATGTTTATATTAAAGCTTAATATAACTTTTTAAAAGTTTTTAGTAGCTATAGTTATAATTTTAGGTATAACTTATATAAAGTTTACATTTGCTGTTTTTTAAAGCTTTTAAAGAAAGTTTTAAGGTTATATTTAAATTTTACTTACTTAATAAAATAAAAAATAATATTATTAACATTTTAAAAAAAAAAAGCTAAAAAAAACAATATAAGCTTAGCAAACTCGAGATCTTAAAAAAAAATAAAGTAAAAATATAAGTAATTAGTTTAATAAAATTAGTATATTTAACGTTTAAACAACTATATAAGCTTAATTTTAGCTAATAATATAAGCTATTTAAATAAAAAGGTAAAAATTTTTTTTTTTTAAAAATGTTTATTAGGTAATACTTTATGCTTAGCCTATTATAATAAATAACTAGTTAGGTTATATAAAAAAAAAGAAACGCTTAAAAAAGCATATTAAAAAAAAAGATAATAATAAAAAATAGGAAATTTAAGCAGCAACCTAATCTTAAAACAATAAAAATAACTAACTAGCAAAAAAAAAAGCGATAATAAAGATAATTTTTATTGCTAGCTATTAATTATAGTAGTAATGCCAATAGTTTTAGCAATCTAGTTATATTCTATTATATTGTGAGTTATAAAAGGGATAGAGCTAATACTGTTGATACTGTGTACAGAAGACTACTTATAGTAGGGTGCTAAGCCTATGGGTCAGATGGTAACAGGTGACAATGTCCATGGATTACTTTAGCTCTGTATTTGATACGTCATGGAAAAAGCTTACCGTGTATATAGACCTCAGAGTGTAACCCCAATAGATCAACCAATCAATGATCGCCTAATTTAGAAGAAGAGCGAAAAGAAGAAAAGAACCAATAATCCCTCGGGCATACCTACATAAACATACATGATTTATTCTCGACTTGACTCGTTGTCTCTACATGTATAGATGTGTGGTATCTACCTAGATCTACTATACTACTATTCCAGGCAAGCTGTGTCGCTTAGGTTTTGGTGAAGCACGTAAAAAGCGCATCTGGGGTACCTGGGCAGCTTTGGGTGCTGAAAGCTATTGCATAACTGGGGGTTATGGGCGATTCATGCACATGCGCGGCAAGAACCGGGTATATGGACCGAATCAGGGCCTTTTCCTACGTCCTAGCCGTGCTGAGACCGTTCTAGCTTCCCGTTGAGGCAGCCGAGATTTTAGCCTGTAATTACAACTCGGCGGAGTTCATTGCATTATCCGTCATCCGTCCCCAGGTCCGTGCTGGTTACAAGAACAACTTTGCTGACGGTTTGCAGCATATTCGGTAACCCCGGCCCAATTCCAATGCACGATGGAAGTGACACGGGGTCTGGCATCCGTCATCTGGCATGCGACTAGCCTTGGCTAAAAGGTATAGTCGACAATTTTCTACTCGCTAGGTACTGTTCTCCTTCCTCTCGTATTCCCCGTCCCTACCCATCTCCTCCAACCTAATAACCCTCACCCAACGCAAGACTTACTCCGCCATTCCTTTGTCTCATATGAGGACGGGCTCAATGAAGCTCTAAAGTGGCCGGTGTATTCTTTGCAAATCGTTGTCTGCTTTCTGTTCTTTGGGTTGATTATCTGTCATAATACTTGTTCCACCCACTCCTCCCTAGCCTTGCCATCATCGCATCCCGCATTCATACTGAGTGATCGAAGCACCAGCCTGGAGCCATGCTGCAATCCTCACTGCGGACCTCGGGCACCCGGCTCTTGAGAGCTGGCGCCCGATCCACGACAACGAGATGCGCCTCTCAAACCACCCGATCCTCCATCCTCGCCGCTCGTCGTCCTCTCGCTCTTACCTCTCAGAGCAGATTTGCCTCAACCCAGTCGTCAACGCCCTCCTCCAACGACAACTTCCTGTCTGGCAACACCGCCAACTACATCGACGAGATGTACTTGCAATGGAAGCAGGACCCTGAAAGCGTGCACGTGTCATGGCAAGTTTACTTCAAGAACATGGAGTCTGGCGACATGCCTATCGAGCAGGCTTTCACTCCTCCCCCTACGCTTGTGTCGCATGCGGCTGGCGGCGTCGGCCCTGCGCTTAATACATCGGGCGTCGGCGCCGATGTCACAAACCATCTCAAGGTCCAGCTGTTGGTGCGTGCGTACCAGGCTAGGGGTCACCATAAGGCTGATATCGACCCCCTCCGTATCCGAAACGAGCAGAAAGGCTTCGCCAATGTGAAGCCTAAAGAGTTGACCCTAGAGCACTACCAATTTACCGAAAAGGATCTTGACCAGGAGTTTAGTCTCGGTCCCGGCATCCTTCCGCGCTTCAAGCGGGATGGCCGAGAAAAGATGACGTTACGTGACATCATTGCCGCCTGTGAGCAAATCTACTGCGGCTCATACGGTGTCGAGTTCATTCACATCCCTGACCGAGCCAAGTGCGACTGGCTTAGAGAACGCGTCGAGGTTCCTCAAGCCTTTAAGTATAGCTTCGACGAGAAGCGCCGAATCCTTGATCGTCTAATCTGGAGCTCAAGCTTCGAGTCTTTCACGGCCACCAAATACCCCAACGACAAACGATTTGGTCTGGAGGGTTGCGAAACACTTGTACCGGGAATGAAAGCCCTCATCGATCGCTCTGTTGATTACGGCGTCAAGGACATTGTCATTGGTATGCCTCATCGCGGCCGTCTCAATGTTTTGAGTAACGTCGTCCGTAAGCCCAACGAATCCATTTTTAGTGAATTTGCCGGCACTACCGCTGCCGAGGACGAGGGTTCTGGAGACGTTAAATACCATCTTGGCATGAACTTCGAGCGCCCCACGCCATCTGGAAAGCGAGTTCAGCTCTCTCTCGTTGCCAACCCATCGCATTTAGAGGCTGAAGACCCCGTCGTGCTCGGTAAGACCCGTGCTATCCAGCATTATAACAATGACGAGGAGACGGGTCGGTCCGCGATGTGTATCAATATTCACGGCGACGCTGCTTTCGCTGCACAAGGTGTCGTTTACGAATGTCTGGGCTTCCACTCGTTGCCTGCTTTCTCGACAGGTGGAACCGTTCACTTAGTCGTGAACAACCAGATTGGTTTCACCACCGACCCCCGGTTCGCTCGTTCTACTGCCTATTGCACAGATATCGCTAAAGCCATCGATGCGCCTGTGTTCCATGTCAACGCGGATGATGTTGAGGCTGTTAACTTTGTTTGCCAGCTTGCTGCCGATTGGCGCGCCGAGTTCCAGTCCGATGTTGTTATCGATATGATTTGCTACCGAAAGCATGGCCACAACGAGACCGACCAGCCCTCCTTTACGCAACCGTTGATGTACAAACGTATTGCTGCCAAGGAGCCCCAGATCAAGATTTACATCGACCAGCTCCTGAAGGACGGAACATTTTCAAAGGAGGATGTAGAGGAGCACAAACAATGGGTTTGGGGAATGCTAGAAGACAGCTTCGCCAAGAGTAAAGATTATCAACCGAGCTCCAAGGAATGGACCACCTCTGCCTGGAACGGCTTCAAGTCACCAAAAGAACTAGCAACGGAGGTCCTACCTCACATGCCTACTAACGTCGACGCGAAGACCTTGACGCATATTGGGGAGGTTATTGGCTCTGCTCCTGAGGGATTCCATCTCCACCGCAACCTAAAGCGTATCCTTAGCAATAGGTCCAAATCCGTTGTTGAAGGTAAAAACATTGATTGGTCCACTACCGAGGCTCTTGCCATCGGCTCTCTAGTCACCGAGGGCTACCACGTCCGTATTTCCGGTCAGGACGTTCAGCGTGGTACCTTCTCTCAACGCCACGCAGTATTCCACGACCAGGAGAATGAAGAGACCTACACGCCACTGCAACATATCAGCAAGGACCAAGGCAAGTTTGTTATTTCGAACTCGTCGCTAAGCGAATTCGGCGCTCTTGGATTCGAGTATGGCTATTCACTTTCCTCCCCCAATGCTCTTGTCATGTGGGAGGCTCAGTTCGGTGACTTTGCCAACAACGCGCAATGTATTGTCGATCAATTCATCTCATCTGGCGAAGCCAAGTGGATGCAGCGAACTGGTCTCGTCATGTCTCTTCCACACGGTTACGATGGCCAAGGCCCGGAACACTCTTCAGCCCGCATGGAACGTTATCTTCAGCTTTGTAACGAAGATCCTCGTATCTTCCCATCTCCTGATAAGCTGGATCGTCAACATCAGGACTGCAATATGCAGCTTGTTTACATGACCACACCCGCTAACCTGTTCCATGTCTTGCGTCGGCAAATGCACCGGCAATTCCGCAAGCGTAAGTTATGAATATGTATATATTTTAAGGGCTTGTTCGCTAATAGATTATAGCTCTCATACTGTTCTTCTCAAAGTCCCTGCTCCGCCATCCTCTTGTTCGCTCTGACATTGAAGAGTTTTCTGGACCTGACGCCCATTTCCAGTGGATCATCCCTGATCCTGCACACGAAACTGGTGCTATCAAGTCCGCCGAGGAGATCGATCGCGTTATCCTCTGCTCTGGCCAGGTCTACGCTGCATTACACAAGTACCGTGCCGATAACAATATCGACAACGTTGCCATTACCCGTATTGAACAGCTCCATCCATTCCCGTGGGAGCAGCTTAGGGAAAACCTAGATAAGTACAACAACGCCAAGACCATCGTCTGGTGCCAAGAAGAACCCCTGAACGCGGGTGCTTGGAGCTTCACACAACCGCGTATCGAGACGCTCCTCAACCAGACCCAGTATCACGATCGCAAGCACGTTATGTACGCTGGCCGTAACCCATCGGCCTCAACAGCAACCGGTATGAAGAGCGTCCACTCGGCAGAGGAGCAAGAGCTGCTAGAAAAAGCATTCACGGTTACACAGGATAAGCTGAAAGGCGAGTAAATTAGTGGAGGAGGGGAAAGGCATTATTACAGCGATGGTGTATGCATGAGTGTTCCATTGCGGTTTTGTATTTTATCCTGTGTATAACGTGGCCTCAGTAATGCGTGAGGCAAGATAGATATGCGGAGACGACTTTAACGTCTTCATACGAAAATGCATTCCTTTAAACGTTCAATTGCTTCCTATCTAGTAATTTCATGCGATTTGCCTAGAGAAGCTTGAATTTCTCACATCGCAGTCAAGAGGTGGAATGGTATCATGGCGTCTACCTCCTTACATGACCCGAGTGCGTTTTCATGTTGGACGCGCTGTCTTCTCTAAAGGGCTTTAGGGTACGAAATATTGTAACTGCTTGTTTGGCTTGCTACTTTAATCAGTCGAGTCGGGACTGTAGTGTTGCTTACGCACGCCTTACCTTAACTGCCGATGTTCATCTAAACGCGGAGTGCTGGCAGAGTTGTGGACTCGAACGCCTATGTTAGACAAATGATCTTGTTCTCTTCAGGATTTCGTACGTTGTAGAGTTCATATAATCTGCGATTCAAAGTGTATGTACACCGTGCCCCCGAAGGGGCGTAGCATACGGTCCTTGCAGTCGGGCCCGGCATCTAGGGAACGAATGGGTTTTGGTTTGGCTTGGGTTGGATGGATGCCCTTGGTGATGTGGAGCGCATACACACGCGTATAGTATAGTAGGGGGAGAGCCTCCAATTCCATGTCTTTGGTACACCTTTGATATGATATGTGTTTGCTTTCTAACTCCCCTAGCGCCGGCTAACCGTGCGAATGTTACGAATCAGTGATTCGAGAACGACTACCTCCCTAGAACGTACCATCAGATAACCAAACAAAATCGACGAGCCTAGCTAGGTTATTTATCTCATGGTGTCTCCGTCTTCCTGCTGATCATTTTATGTTTTTGTGTCCCCGTGACTTCATCTAACAACGTTCTGAGCCACTTCATCCGCCAACCGCCTCATATAAAATGCTTGCATATCCCTCGGTAGTTTACTAAAGGAATTCGCGATGCGCGCCACATCTTGACGGCCCTTTTCATAAGCGGCAACATCACGGTTCCCATATACGTCTCTGCCGCTAGAGTATCCCGTTTCGAGATTTCTAAAGAAGACGTTGACAGCAATACCAAGGTCGGTCAACGGGGTTGTGGCATGCATCCATAGAGGTGGCAGGAAAAGAATATCCCCTGGTCCTAGCGTGGCTTCGTGAGGATGCGTTAAGGCAAGAGTAGGTGTTTCGAGTCCCGAAAATACATCGATACTAGAGCTTGACGCGCCGGGCGCAAATGACAGATAGGTAACATCATCTGGGGGGAATAGCAGGAGTTTCTTCGATCCTGATATTTGACAATATATATTCGCCATGACTAATAGGGTGGTTAGTTAAGCCGATGGTATGATTTTTGAAGAGGCGGCTTACCGTCGTAATGTAACCACATGTTGGCTCGGCCTGAAATACGCAAAACAGAGCTGAATTCATTTCGCTTGACGAATGACATCTCCGGGGGGAGTTTGAAATCACTCGCTATGCTAGGGAAGTCTGTTCCGATGTTGGCCGGCTGATCGGACGGATGCTCCTCAGATAGTGCACGTAAGTATTGCTTTCCGCCATTCTCGACGTCCGTCATAAAGGACGCGAAATCTTTGGTAATATAGCTAAAGTTCTTGGAATTGAAATCCATCTTTGAACTAGAGGCTTCGTGGACAACAACCTGACACGCTTGATTAATCAGGGGGACCGAATATATGTGCCGCCATACTCACTTTTCTTTGCGAGCCGATATTCTCAGTCAAATAGGCTCCTGTCCACTTAGAGACGCATGTGCCTAGATCACTGCCCTGAAGAATAACAGGCTTTCCTGCCCGAAGGATCTTTTCAATGTCACTCTCCGTGCTAGTACGAATCTTAGGGATGTCTGAGATTGTGGCTCGCTGTGGCCTAGTGTCGCCCCTCAAGCTATTTTTAGTATGGTGATCTGCGACTTCAATCACATTTCGAAATCTGAAAGGGCCCTGTGATATAGAAGTAGGCAAAGCGCCAGACAGGGGCCCTAGATCCAAAGCATAGCAGCCTTCATTCCAGTATGTCCCCATGGAAAAGCACTGTAGCACGAAGAGTTAGTGGTTATATCCTGGGAAATACAAGAGTTTCGAGAGTATACGGGTCTCACGAAACATGAATATAGATAGGCTAGGAAATTTTGGCTCCTATCTAGGGAACAGATTCTTGGGATTACTCACAGTCGCACCACCACCCATGATTAAGAGCTGGTTATGTTCAGCTAGATATACCGAAGTGCCGACCAATAGGGGGCGAGGCACACCCGACAGTTTGTCAGAACTAGCTAGAGAACAGCGTGAAATGATCTCGAGCTTCGAATTCGGAGTGTCAATAATGAGAATCTCATTGCCTCGGGGCACGATGCCATCATGCTGAATACCACCCACAACGGCAATACTGTCGCCATCAAGGAGAAAAGCAGAAGCGCCGAATCGACAGACTAGAAGTTCGGTATTAGTAGGGCTCACTACAGGCTCAAATGAGATCGTCGGTGTGCCATCCGCTGGTAGTTTGAGGCCCCATCGAAGAAATTGACGTGCGACGGTCCCATCCCTAAGTAGGCCACCTGCTAAGATACCATCGAAATATATGGTAGGGGCCGCAGAATCGTCGTTGACGATATGATGTCGCCTAAAGCTAACGAGCATGGCCCCGAACACCGGTTGATAAACCGATCCTGATACACTGCACTCTATCCAGCCAAAGCCAGGTTTGTGTACGAGGCAGCCGGTAAAGACCGTCGATGAGTCGCATTTCCCTCCTACTAAAAGCGACATTTTGGATCGCCCCAATTGCGCTACACTATGTCGGTACAGTGGCGTTGGTAGGTTATCCGTAGCTGACCACTTGTTTTGTTCTGTGCTAAAATACCAACAGTCTCGCAGAGCTGTTGTAGGAGATGTCCGCCCACCTACGAGAAGACTTCCGAGATAACCTAGGTCTACGATAGTGTGGCAAAGTCGGCTGCTAGGCCCGTCAAGACTCGTTTTTATCCCCCCAACTGATGAATCGAAAGAATGTAGGTCGCATGACTTGAGGCGGTTATTTGTTCCTAGCCCAAAGGTGTTGGCAAATACTTGATCGCCTAGTTCATCTCGCATTTGCACTGCCGCTCCGAATCGCCTCTTCCCGTGGGTCCCTGAATAAGGATTAAAGAGAAGCCGAGGAGATAGTTGCCGGGAGGAACAATTTGCAAGGGCGATATCGTTACTGGCGCCGGATTCAGTACCAGGATCAAAATTTCTAGCAGTGATTACGCAATAGTGACTTGCAAAGAGAGCGAACTCTTCCCATTCATCGAATGGCTCAACAAGGTCTAATTCTAGCCTTTTGGAGGCCGGAATCCACTCGTCGTTAGTCCATACCTGCCACAGGCTGATCGCCTTTACATGAGACCAACCCAAGCGAGAAAAACGGTGATGTTGGGCCTCGAGGTGAGGATATTCGAAGACTGATTTCAAGGGTGTCTTGAGCTTCTCAAAGTGACTCAGCATTGTTTTAGCGAAGGGATGGTCCGGGCCATCAGGGAGTATTTGCTCTAGGAGGCAAAATTCGGCTGAGAAGTATCATCAGTATTTATTACAATTAGGTCAAAGTGCGTGTTAACAGGTGAGCCTCATACCTTGACTAAGCGAACTCGCCCATTCGATGACACCATCGGCACCTTGAGTCTACCCAAAAGTTGGGAGTCAGTAATTGCTAATTTTATAGGAATATTTTTTAAAACATGGCAAGAGTATATAGGCATAGGCGAAGCAGAAAAATGTCGATGGCGCATTAGGACATGGCAAAAAGGAGAAGATAAGGCTGTAGAAATCTCACCTCCATATAAGTGATGGAAACTTCGGCGACAAACATAAAAATACAGTCTGAGGGATTCAGATTCAGACATATAGACAGGGCCTTCTCTATATCGGCCGTTTTGCGTAGGTCACATCCAATTTGGGCATACATATCGCTCTTGAGCAGGACATGTTCACCAGCGTTTGTATAGAAGGGCTCAAAGACAGAGCTGAGCTCTGGAGTATTTAAGACAATGGTACGCTTCTTGGACATCAGATCAGGGAAATCGATGTCAATGAATTTGGCACCTTGGCAAGTGTCAGGATATCTAGTCATGCATTGCCATGGTAGCACATCGCTAGGCATCCAGTTAGAGTTGGAAAATATGCGTGGTATACGGCACCAAACGGACGATGGTAGTGCACACAACGCTTGAGAGAGAATAGAACCAGACAGGATGAGAGGGAATGAGAGGCACTCACCTCCCACAACCCAGGTTAACAACAACTTTAGTCTTATTATTACTGGGGCGGCCGAGAAAACGACGCACGGCAACATCAATAACATGTAGCCTCAGATGGTAACCTCTATTGATGAGCGGCGCACGGCGCTGGAATTTCTTCACAAAGTAGCGAAAGTAGTGAGGTTCGTCCGGGTAGTATATGCGTTCTACACTTCGCTTAGACACGATGCTGCTACTGTTGGTCTGCATGACTAGCTCATCCTGAGCTCTCTCCTTTGCAGAGCGGGCCGCCACCCGTTGAGGCCTGATGACAGACGCTGGTACGTCCATCTTGTTGCCTTGAAGCCTTGCCTGAGGGAGAGGAGGATCCAGAGGTATGTCACCTATGGTGCCGAGGTGAGCTGGTGGACATTAATTAAGATAGGAATGGAAGACGTCTAGTCAAGCCGACAGAAGAAAAATTATACTCTACCTACTAGAGAGCGATGGTGGAACTATTGGTTACCATAACACGCCTTTCCATCCAATTGCTAGACCAGGTACCTAGGTAGGTACGGCTTAATACTTAGGTATAGTATAATCTAACCTAGTACCTATATCAGGGAATAAATTTAATATCTTTTCCTCCTCATGAACTCCGGCCCACCTACGTTGGCCGCCCATGCTGCCTACGGTGGCCGCCCGTACCACTCACCTGTTCTACAAGTACTAACTTAATAGTACTATTATTTATTTAAAGAGATTTACTACTATAAAAGCTTACTAATTAATTAAAAAATTAAATAAATATAAATATAAATATTAAAAATTTAATAATAAAATTTTTTAATTTTTTAATATTTTTATTTATTTATTTATTTAATTTTTAATAAGATGCTTGTATTAAGGCGTTTATAGGGTACATAAAAGCAGGCAGACTACGCTTAATCTGCTTTTAGTACCTCCACTTAATACCTGTTTAGGCAAGGTGGGCGGCCACCGTAGGCGGCATGGGCGGCCAACGTAGGTGGCCCGATGAACTGGTGGGTTGCCTTTTGCCTAGATTAGTACCTACCAAAGTAGGTTAGGTCGAGAAAGAAGTGGTCATTGCTTAAGCTACCAACGTACTGCCCCGGGTACTTACTAAGTAGAGTATTGCACCAATCTACCCCACCTCAAGGCCTCTCTCTACCTATATATGTACCTCTATAGGTACATAACGTACATAGGTACTACATCTTAATACACCACCACCACACGCAATCCGGTACCTAATCCACAACACAGGTAGGACCTGTGACGAAAGCCGCCTTTACCTACTCTTCTACCTTCACCTTCACCTTCACCTTTACCTCCATCCGACCAGCCACCACACATTCCTCTCCATAACCTTCCTCGTTCCCGTTATATCTCTTCACGCGAAACGACCTAATTTTCAATTTATAAATGCGCCGCTGTTGAGATCCTCTCCATTTGGCTTCCGACAGCGGCTTCCGACAGCGGCGAGACACCAGACATCAACCGTATACGGATTATATATCTATTCTCACAACAACATTCTAGCGAATTAATAACCCGTAAGCGCCGCCGCCTACACGCATGTGCTTGACCATACTCGACGAATACTAGTCTTCAGCCTACTGTATCTTGGATTGGCTATTCATTATTTATCTTCTCGTAGCGACGGACCGACACAGCGTAAACATGGCCAACACAGCGCTTAACTTCATCACATTCAACCAGGACCACAGCTGTTTAGCTGTCGGTATGTCCATCGCCCATTGCATTTTCTGCTCCCTCCCCTCTCCCTGTTTCTCCCCTCTGCCTGGTAAACAGGATTCCTTCTCTAGCTAACGGCTTCTCATAAAGGCACCTCCCAGGGCTTCCGCATCTACCACACCGACCCGTTTTCCAAGATTTTCAGTAGCAACGATGGCAACATCTCTATTATCGAGATGCTCTTCTCGACCTCTCTCGTCGCCCTCATTCTTTCTCCCCGTCACCTTATCATCCAGAATACGAAGCGTGGTTCCGTCATTTGTGAACTCAGTTTCCCCTCTGCTGTGCTCGCCGTTCGCTTGAATCGCAAACGCCTGTGTGTTGTCCTCGAGGATAGCATATACCTCTACGACATAGCCAATATGTCCCTATTACAGCGAATTGACACATCGCCCAACCCGGGAGCTATATGTGCTCTTTCGCCGTCCTCGGAAAATTGCTATTTTGCATACCCTCTCCCAAAGGCCCGCGACGACTCTGGAGACAAGCGCCCACGCCATGCTCCGCCCGCCTCGCTCAGTTACGCACCTGTTACGTCTGGCGATGTGCTCATTTACGATACTCTGACGCTCAAGGTTGTCAATGTGGTCGAGGCGCACCGTTCGCCTTTGTCATGTATCGCGCTCAACAATGACGGCACGTTGCTGGCCACGGCGAGCGAGACAGGGACCATCATCCGAGTTTTTTCAGTACCCAAGGGAGAGAAGCTTTATCAATTCCGCCGCGGTACCTATCCTAGTACCATCTACAGCATGTCTTTCAACATGGCTAGCTCCCTTCTCTGCGTCTCGTCAACATCCGATACTATCCACATCTTCCGCCTCCAGCAGCCGGGCCCCAGCACGAATAATGCGACATCTGAAGCCCAGACACCCGGATCCCCCCGTGCTGATCGGTGGTCGCGGAGTCGTAGTTACGACAGTGGGAACGATTCCCCAAACAGCACTCAAGGCTCCCCTCACAGCGAGAGCACCGACCTAGTCACTCCCACGATCGCTAATAGCCCGCCTGGTAATAGAAGACCTAGCGGATCTTTCAGTAGCATACTACGTCGGTCCTCGCAGATTATGGGTCGTAGTGTGGCGGGGGTAGTGGGTAATTATTTGCCACAGACGGTGACTGAGATGTGGGAGCCACTGCGTGATTTTGCTTACATCAAGATCCCGAAAAGCGTGGTAACGGGACGCCAAAGCACAGCACTTAGCAATCAGCAACTGCGCAGTGTTGTGGCTATGAGCAGCAGCAGTCCCCAAGTTATGGTAGTAACAAGCGATGGCGGCTTTTATGTTTTCAACATAGATATGGAGCATGGCGGTGAAGGCTACTTGGTTAAGCGCTTCTCGTAAGTCCCCTAGCCATCACTTTTTCCTTAAACTGAGCTAATCCCCATGGCAGAGTTCTCGACAGTGACGATAACCTCGATGCTTCGACTTCTGGTTAGGTTATGGCTCGGAGACCGATAGGGGCGATCACCTCGACGATAGCCTCAACGATGAACTCGACGATAACATCGATACTTCGAATTCTGGTCAGATTATTATTCAGATGCCCCGCGTATCAAAAGGAGAATGAAGAAGGCGTTTTAGTGCAGTCATCGATAGGGCGGAGGAGGTACTGGGTGAGGGGAGCAGTGCATAACTAAAGGCGTTCTGCGTAATAATTCGGGAGGAGTTCTAGCGCTATCACTCCTCCTTTTGTTCTTTTGCATTTTTGTATCTAAAACATGCTTACTCTCTCGAGCAGCGGCTTTGAAACATCCTTAGGCAGTTCAGGGCGGGTCTGAAAGCATCAGCGTTGGGCGTTCAGGCGTTCCACAGTATATCCTTCAAGCTCGAAGTCGTTTTTTTCCTCCTCTTCCTCTCACTTTTTGGTTGGCAAGATTCCTTACCACTAACCTACCTGCTAAACCACAACCACTTTTTACCTATTAGGTAAAAGAAGCTAGGACATTAATAATAAGTATGTATTGCGTTGCTTTACTTGAAATTTGAGCTTGGAGCCAATATATATGGTATATTTTTAGCTTCGAATCTGCTGCGTGAACTTTCATTTTAGGTCGAGCTGTTAATTTGTGAATACCCAGGTAAGCCTATGTGTGGTCATCATATCACACCGACACGCACAAAACACCAACATACCCATGTTTCCGGTGATATGAGGGATTCCGATCGTAGGTCGAGATTCCCAACAGCATTTGCGCTTGCCACCATAACACAAATACTAAAAGATGCGGGTAGAACGTAGTCTAGTAGGGGGAATTGCCCAGTGCTGAGCTGTATGTAAGTCATCTATTCATTCCTCTGTCTGCCCCGAATCAAATCAGATCAAACAAGTCTGTATGTGTGCTCGCTAAGCCCAAATCCAAAACCAAAGACACACATCCATACGTACATATCCTTAGACCGAAAAAGATTGATTGATTCGAAAGGAAAAAAAAACAACGCCAGATGCCCACCAAGACCGTAATCCTGACCTGTCCTGTCCCTTCAAAATAAATCAAGACAGTGCAACAACAAATTAGAAGAAGAAGAACAAGAAAAAGAAGAGAACAAGAAAACGAGAAAAAAAGCCTCTGGCTCATCGAACCCGACGCTGCAGTAACTGTTGGTTGGGTATCTCATGGCCGTTCGTCAAAGTGAATGTGCAGCACAAACCAAAAAAAAAAAAAAAAAAAACAACACCTAAAAACTAAACAATCTAAACTCCCTCTCCCTCCACCCCCGCAAATCATATCTGTCACTCCCATATCATGTTCACGTCTGCGTTCCGAACCCTACGTCCATCCCACATCTTCTTTCGTTATTATGTGCCGTATCGTGTATAAACAGTCATGACAAAAATAACACCAGTGCGTTACATTTGTTTGTGCCTATCTCCTCTCTCTTAGAGCAAAGGCATGTCCAGTTAGCCCAAGTCGGCTGCGCAACCAGGTTTTGTCATCTCCTTTTCGGGAGAAAAAGAACAAAACAAGTATGGCGGTAGCGATGAGCCGTGATCTCGCAGTGCGGGCAAGAGCGAGTGAGCGAGCACACTCGCCCCCGACTCGGAGATCCTAGGTGTGTGGGTGCCGTTGCTAGGGGCTGTGTGCACTATGTGTGTGCCTCGCCCAAGCGAGCATATATCCCACGGCGCCGAAGTCTCCACCAAGTCGCCAGTAGCTGGCTCGTGGCCATGGGACCTCCCAGAAATTGTTTATAGACGGGACTATCGGGCGTAGGGTCGGTTCATGAGAGCGATCTCTCTTGCAATCTCGCCCCATTCGAGCTCGCGGCCGGCTGCTAGGAGTTCCGACGCGGGGCTGCCCCGTTTGTGCGTTGTCTGGAGAAATTCCTCCCATTTGAGCAATTCGTAGGCGAAGCGCAGGTGCGGCTGAATGATGACGTTCAGCCGCCGGGCTCGCACGAAACAATAGGCCCGTGGGAAAGACATGTTGAGCGACCGCATGACTTCCGCGATACAGATGGTCGCGCTGCGGGAGACGCCTACCCTACAGTGGACCAGGGTGGCCGTGCCGTTCCGACGTCCACGGTCTTATTTAGTTGGCCTCACGTCAGCATTTTGCGTTTTGGACCCTACTAGCTTCCGAGAGTAGGTTTTCACTTACTGATAAATTCCAAGCACTTTTCAAATTCGTCGGTCAGTGGGTCTATGCCGTTATCCTGAACGCCTTGGATCACCAGGACATTGTCTGTTCCCCAGGCCTCTAACTCGCCCTCCCTCCACATGGCTGTCTCACCGACGCTGAGGATCTGGGTGATGCCTAGCGCCTTTAATAGGTCGGGGTTGTTGGCGTGGCCGAGATTTCCGAGGTACATATAATCAAGAACCCGGCTTGGTAAAGAGCCATCCAGTGACGCAAACCATTTAGGCTCGTTCTGGACCATGGCTGTGATCTCAGACAGGTCCTTGTTTACGCAGACTGGCGACTCGCGAAGCAAACGAGGCGCGAGTGACGTGAGCAGAGACACGTCAGTGGGATAAGCAAAGAAATTGCGTTTCATTACGGTGTGCAAGTCGAGCCAGGCGTCCGCTACCGGTCGTCCGGTGCTGTAACTGAAATAAGCGATGGCTAGCATGGTCGATTCGGTATAGCCGTCGGCACAGTGGATGAGAATTTTGTGAGGTCGAGCGTCGTTCCTTTCTGGGCTGGGGCACGCGTCTGCCATAGTGTAGTCGCCATCGATGTCCGTATCGGCGTCTGGTGGCAGGGTGCCGTGAGCGAGGTGCCAGATCCATTGACAGGTATCTAGTATACCGTCGGCCTCGGCATGCGACCATGTCGGAGCGGAAATGCTTCCGGATGACGGGAAGTCCAAGTCACGATATTTGGCCCCGTGGTGGGATTTCTGGGCAATAGCTTGCAGCGCCCCCGGATTCAGTCGGCCAAGGTCACTGCACTCAATTAGAACGTCGTATTGCCTTTCCTCCTCGCTTCCGGGTTCAGGTGTGGGCCCTAGCCACACATTCTTGGATATTTCCGACGCCTTAGTCATGGCATACATCTCTCTTCTCTCTTGGTAGAAGAAGTCCAGGACGGCGCCGGTCAGGACTCCGGAGGAATTGACCGCAACAACCTCGCTGTATAATTCTTCAAATTGGGCGAAGGGAGCCACGCAGATAAAGGTATTATAATCGGGCAGCTTAGGCCCTTGCACTCGATGCTTCTCACGCCACTTAGCCTGTGCCGAGGCAATCCTCCAACCCATGTTTCGAACCATGTGGGTGTCGTCACCATATACGATGATATCAGAAGTCACAGCAGTCTTGGCGGCCTGTATGTGAAAATTCCTCACAGAGAAGCCTTCTCTAGGGTCCATTTCGATAAATTCACCGTCTACGCCCGGCCGCAGAAACTCCTGAGGGGAAATGGCCCCCTTGAGACGAGATTCGCAAAGGTTACCATCAGCCTTGACGACCGTGAGACCGCGCAAGCAACAGGGGGTCTTCCGCAACGCCTTCTTCTTCCTCGCGATGAAGAAGGCCTGCTGCATGTGATTACTCGGGTGTAGTCCATGGAACCACGGGAAGACCTGGGATGGATCTGGTAGAGGCTGCTTGGCTGTGTGATGGATGGCAGCGGCCACATCGTCAACGTCGATCTCAAAAACCGAAACTGGGCCCAGTTTCAAACGAGGAAATTGGTCTGGCGGATACAAGATGGACGTCGGGCGACGGCTTTCAAGACGGTGATTATTGTTTTTGCTGTGGTTGACGTTATGGTCTTCGTCCTCCTCGCGGCCAGGCGAGGGTGGGGGTGTGTTGGGCGTTTGCACGAGGGCCGGCCCAGTCGGGCAAGCAGGGATGTGCTTATTGGGGATGGGCGTCGGGCATGTCGTCGCTTGCTGGGTATCAATGGCGGTTTCGAGAGCGATGGGAGACGTGAGGTCGACTATGTCGGCGGAAGAGCGGTGCGGAGGGATGGGTCGGGGCAGAGCAATTGTCGCCATTGTCCATCCGGTGGAACGAGAGAGAGGGCGATATATCTGTCTAGTCTAGTAGATAGATAGATAGATAGTAAAGCTGCTACCTACTGTTGTTTCCTCCTCACTTGGTACAGATGTAAGAGTGAAAATGATATGCTGGTAGTGCTACAGACGGATCTGGGATCATGGAAACACATAAGGCGAAACAGAAACCTAGATGAGAGCGAGATGAGATCTTCAGCTCATCTAACTTTCTTAATTGCGTGGTGGTCATCTGCTAGGGGCTGCTATTACGATAGTAGTATGTATGTATGTGCCGTGTGTATATGTATGTAGGTATGGGTATGAGTATGTGTATCCGTATGTATGCCCGTTTATGTATCCCAGACTATCTAAGTTCAAGACTAGGTAGATAGACAAACCTGATACCTATAAGTAGCAGGGACATATATTAGTATTATAACCCGGGTACCCAGGTAGGTTGTCAAGATAGTAGGAGGTGATAGTGGGTAGATAGTAGAGGAAGTACTGAGCAGGGGACGAGGGAGAAGCTTAGGTGGATGCTCGAGAGGCCCTAACTGTCAAACTGCGGGGAAGATGGATCAGAGCGGAAGCATGGGTTGAGGCATGGGTGGAGTTGGGACAGGGCACGACGTTGTCGAATGTCGCCAATGATGCCGGTCGCTGTCGATGTTCACGGAGACGGAACGGAGACTAAGCAGGACTAAGCTCGTGACAAGATGGAAATGTGGGAATAGAGCAGGGATGATGAGACTCTAGTGGCGACACTAGTAAATATAGCTGGCTGTTGTGTAGCCTGAGAGGAACAACACACTGCGCTACAGTAGTGTCGTAGTAGTAGTAGGTAGTAGTAGTATTATTATTATCATTACCTTTGGTCGGAAACGACAAAGCAAAAAAAAAAAAAAAAGGAAAGAAAGAAGAAAAGAAGAACCACCTTACCTACCACCTACTTAGTCACTCCAGATCAAGGTAGGTAGTAAGATCGATCGATACAAAGAGAGAGAGAGAGAGAGGATTTTGGGGGAGGGGGAGAGGAGATTAGGTGGGGGGATGGATAGATGATGGTAGATTAGGTGGTAGGTAGAGAGAAAAGAAGATTAAAAAAAAAGAGAAGGCAGTGGAAGAAGACAGACAGACAGACAGACAGACAGACGGATAGATAGACAAGTCGTATTGTATAGTATAGTAAAGTACTGACTAGAGATGAAGAGGAAGCAGAGGAAGCAGAAGTGGTGCATTCATCATCCATTGCTTCATTCGCGTTGTTTACTATTTCATCTACTTACTCAGTATGCCCACCTACTAGTACATACAGCAAATACAGCAAAGACAGCAAGAATATCTATAGTACCTACCTAAGGTAGGTTGGTAGTTCAGTCGGTGGCCTAGGTAACAATCACCATATAAGAGTGGGCTAGTATAACTCTAATTGTCGAGACGGCGCGAGAAGCAAGATGGTTGATTGGCAACGTGGAGTCGCAGCCTTATCACAGCCCCCCTGCTAGAACGCCATGATGCGCCATGATACGCCATGATGGCCGCAGATAAGAACAGGAGCTGACGTTGGATTGGACACTCGACCTGCACCAACTACCCATCCCACCCATCCCACCTATCCCAGTATCCCACTATCCAACTATCCAAGCCCATTGCAGACCCATTGCAGACTCTCACTGCATGCCCATTGCATGCGTTCCGTCTGTAAACTGTTTCGCCGGGCCAGTCAAGACCGGTTCTGACCGGTCTGAGACCCAAACGACACCAAGGGAAGCCAATGGGAGACGGTGACGCATGTCGGGTCTATATGCGATATATGCGATATATGCGTTGCGTTGTGGCGTAATTGGTAAATCCCCAGGAGGCATATACATAGGTGATGTCGCATGCAGCCGTGCTAGGTGCTACGTGGAATATCGAAAGAGGGGTCGGTTAAGGGTTCAGGGGTGTTTTGTTTCCAGTTTGTCCCTGATTGTGGGTTGAATTGTGTTGCCGAGTATATAACACTATACAAAACCAACATTGCCTCTACTACCCAGCCTGTATCTCCTATAGTGTATATACTACCAAGTAGTGTATATAGTGTGAGGTGAGGAACCGTGCGTGCATTAGCATGCCCTTACAATCAAAGATCAAGCAAGTAGCATGGATTCATCTACGTCTCGGTTTGTCAATTAGGGGGTAAACAGGTACGGACCTAGGCATATCGTAAATAGGCAGGGAAATAACCTACTTTCTCCTTACCGAGTGGCGTATAATATGGCAATGGCCGTTACTACTAGTACTTAGTAGTCTACTATGTAATATTGTATGTAGGCAAAAGACAAAAGACATCAAACAAACAATGACTGACAGGTCAGTAGGAAGGTAGGGAGTCAGGTAGGGAGTATAAGCTACACGTGGAGATACAATGCGATCTATTATAGCAGGGTTTAATTAAGGCACTTACCGATAGGCATGTTAATTATCTACCTAGGTAGGTAGGTAGGTAAACTTTACCCTAGGAACCGGGAGTATTACCTCTACGTAGTATGTATGAGATAAGGGGGGACCTACTCTGATAACGGAGTCGGCAACTATAGCCTGTAAAGTAGCTCAGTCTCTGCCATAGCCATCCCTAAGAAATATAACCACTTTGGCCCCCGATAATCTCTGGTGCCTCCGTCCCTGGAATTATTAATCTTTGCCTGCGTGGCGTTTTGTTTATTAAAAAATCATTAGTTCTAAATTCTCTATAGTCTAAAGAGTTTATTAATACTATTTTTATTGTTTTATATCTAGCTGCTGCTTAGCTGTTTTATATACATGTTTTAGTTATTATTAGACTTTGTTTTTTTTTAGTTATTGCTAAACTTATATGTTTTTAAGCATTGCTAGCTTAAGTTTTTATTAGATTAATTACTGCTAAACTACTAAAAGGAATTTATTTATATAGTTTTTATAACTAAAAAGTTTTTTTCTTTATTAAATTTACTATTTAGCTTTAGTTTTTATACTATTAGCTTATTAGATTTTTTTATTTTTTATTTGTTAAGTTATTTTACTGTTTAGCAATTGTTTGCTTGTTTATAACTGCTTAACCTTAAACTACTTATAACGTTACTAGTAGTACTATTAGCTATAAATATACTAAAAGTAATATTTTAAGTTTTGCATTTATATTTAAAAAGCTTTAATAGTTAGCAGTTATAACTTTTTTTAGCACTGTTTTATATGTTTAAACATTTGTTTTCTTTTTTTTTTGTTAATAGCTTAATAAAAAGTTTAATTAATTCTTTTTTTTTTAACTATTTAAAAAAAAGTTTATTTAAACTTTAAGTTACTTTTTTTAATATTATTATAATAACATTTAAAATAGCTAATTAACTATTTTATAATGTTAAAGTTTTTAACTTTAGCTTATATAGCTATTTTACTAGTAAAAAGTCTGCTAAGCATTAGTTAGCTTAATTATACTAGCAGTTTTGCTAAGTAAAATATTAAGAAAACATTTTTTTATTATTTAAAGTGATTTTATTTATTAATATGCTATGCATATAAATAGCAGCTACCTTTTTTAACTTTAGCGTTATATTATAAGACATTATTAAAAAAGCTACTACTAAAAGTACTATTTTAACAAAGCTTAAAACTTTAAAATAAGCCTTAAAAAATTAATTTTTAGTTAAGCCTATTAATACTTTTTTTAATAAAGTAAAAAATCTAACCTATATATCTTAAAATAAAAATAAACCTTTTGCTTAATACTATAATTATATATAAAATGCCCTTTAAAAGGCTAGCAGTAAAAACATTTTTAAAAAAACAGCTAAAATAAAAGTAAACCTTTTAACTATAGCTAAAATTACTTTGCTTTATATAATTATTTATTGCTTTTTAGATAGCTTTATTAACTTTAAGCTTAAATATAAAGCTTTAAGCTATTAAGCTTGTATAGCTTTATCTTTATAGCAATGCTATAATATTATTTTAAACTTTTAATATGTTTTAAAAGATAAAGCAAAAGCTAAAAAAAAAAAAGCTAACTAAGTTAAAATTAAAGCTATTTATAAGGCTTTACAAAAGTATAAAAGCTTATTAGTTAAAAAAGCTATTACTTAATACTATCTTTAAGTAATTATTTATAGTACTACCTATTATTATATTTTTTTATAAGTATTATATGCACTTACTTATTTTTAATATTTTATTTATTAGTACTAACTTTTAAGCTAAGCACTAAAACTTTAAACTATTTAATAAAATATAATATGTTTTTTATATTATAAAAAAAGGTATTACGCTAATAAATATTTATATAAACATTTAAACCTTTTAGCATATTATTAAGGCTATATTTTTTATTTAAACAACTTTTAGCTTTTGCTTGCTATATTTAAACCTAATTATTTAAACAACCCTTTTAATAACTACTTTACTTTTAAACCTAGCCTTTAGCTACTAGCTAAAAAAACATTTAAGCATTCTTTAGTTAATAAAAGTAAAGTCTTAAAAAAAAGTAAGAAAGCTTGCTTTAAATGCAAAAACAAGTAGCATATTTAACTAAAATATATTATACTTTAAAGCAAATAGCTAGCATAGTAAAAACAAGCCTACTTTTAAGCTATAATATTTTTTGCATATTAGTATTATAATCATAATCTTTAATAGTAAAAAGTATAAGCTAAATCTGCTTAATTATACTATAAATAATTTCTAGATAATAATAAAAAGCTTTTATTTAACTACCTTTTAATAAATAACCTTATTACCTTAACTTTTAATGCTGCTACTATTAATAAAGTTATATATATAAACAATACTACTAATATAAGTAAAGATTTAAATGCTTAAATTATTATCTTATAGTTTATTTTAGCTAATGCTGCAAATAAACCCTTTAATAAAAAAAGAAAAAATAAAAGCACTACTATTTTTATTTTAATAATTATAAATAATAAAGCTAAAAAAGTTAAACATAAAAAACCTTATAAACCTAAAGATTTTAACTAACCTTTTAAACTAATAGCTAAAATAAAAGGTTAAAAAAGCAAAAGATTATATAATTATGCTAAGCTTTTAAATAAGACTACTTTTAAACTACCTTTAATAGATCTTATGCAAATAAACCTAAACTTTATATATAATTTAAAGCATCTTTTAGTTTAAGCAGTAAAGAAAGTAAAACAAACTGCTTAATAATATACTAAAGTAAAAGAATTTGCGTTTATAACCTTATTATCTATAATTATAGTTTAGCTAACTAAGGCATATTAGATTACCTTTATTATTAAATATATTAAAAAAAGAAAAACTAATATATTTAAACATTTACTTTAATATAATTTAGCATAAGTAAACTAAGGCAGTAATATAACTATTATCTACTTTTTTTTTATAAATAAGCTAAAACTTAAGCGTTTAAAACTATAAGACTTAAGCATTAAAAAGCTATTTTTTTTAAACTTAACTAGAAAATCTAACCTTATATATAAGTTTATAGTGTTTATAATTATTGTTAGCAAAGTTTTATAATTTATATAAGCACTTATTTAGCCTGCTAGTAGCAAGAAAAAAACTTTATTAATATTAGGACTACTTTAGCTATAAGATGTTATAGCTACTTTTAATATTTATAATAGCGTTTTTACAATTAGAAATAGTGCTAGTAAAGAAAAGCAAGTTAAGATTTAAGGCTTTCCTTTTTAGTTTATAAGCCGTTATAAATTAGCACTTGCACTTAAGTTACTAAAAGTTAGCATTACCTCCTTTTTAGATTTATTTAATTTAAAATCTAAGTTAAATTATACTTTAAGGTTAAAATTAAAAAATTAAGCACCTTAAAACAACCTAACTATATTATTAAACTAAATCATTTTAATATTTTTTATAAATATGTGTGCTTTTTATAAAACTAGTTTAAAGTATATTTTTTATAGCTATTATTTACTAAACTATATAAATAAACTTACTATATATTATATAGCTTATTATATACTTTTTTATTTGATAACTTTATACTTAAACAATTAGTGCAAAAAATAAATAATATCTAAGCTTTTTAGCAATTTTTAACTTAAAAACAAGTTATTAAAAAAAAACCTACCTTTATATTCTAAGCATTTAATAAAGAAATTCAATAATAATAAAATAAGTTAAGCCTAAAATTTAAGTTATTAGTACTTAATTATTTAAAAATAGCTTATATAAAAGTATAGCATGCCTATAAAGACTATAAAGTATTATTTATAGCTAATATAGCTGTCTTTATAAACTTATTTATTTACTACATTTAACTTAAAAAAAGGACTAAGCTTTAAAATAAATCTTATTAGCATGCTTAAACAGCCTTTTAGTTATACTAGCTAAATAAGTTAACTATATATATATTAAATGCTAGTTTATATAAACCTATTATTACTGCTAATAAAAAGCTTTTTAATTAAACTGCTATGCTTATTTTAGTAGCTAAAAACTAAGATGTAAAAGTTTAAAACTTTTAGCTTAAGCTTTATTTAACTATAAATTACTGCAAAGTTAATAAAAACCTTTTAGCTACTAATTTTTTATTACTAGTAGACATATATAATAAGCTTTTTAATCTATAAATTTACTGCTTGTTAAAGTTTAATTTAAAACATAGTTATTAGGCTATTTTTGTTTACCTAAATTTTTGTTATCTTTTAGCCTTTAAAATATTAGGCTTTTTATAGCTGCAACCTACCTGTTTTCCTTAAGGCTTACAGTCATCTAGCTATTTTTTTTCTAAGATAATAAGAATTGCTTTAGGCCTAATACCTCCTCCTTACCTAAAGCTATTACTTATTTCCCTTAAAAAACCTAGTTCTTTAATCTTAGCAACAAAGTACATTAATAATATGTTTGCTACCTATAAAAGTGTAAAAGCACAGCTTACTTAAATTAAAAACTACTTTTTTTTAAAAATCTTATAAGCAAAACTTAAGTTTTCTTTAAAAAAGGTTTAAATTAGTTATAAAAAGATTGTTGCCTTAGGTATAATATATAAAACTTATAAAAGAATAAGCATTAAAAAAAATCGTATAAAACGCTTAAAAAAATAGCTTTGTCTTAAAGACTAAACAAAGGTGCGCTAGTTTTTAGGTGTACTAAGTCTTATTAAAAAGTAAATATACAACTGCTTTAAAATTACTAGACCTTTAAACTATTTTTTAAGAAATATGCCTTAGCAATAAAAAAATAATAAAAGTTTATTATTTAACATTTTATATTATAAAGCATTTATAGCAGTTAAAATATATAGCTATATTTTTAATTTATTTATAAATTTATATTTAAATGCATTAAAGTATAAAAAAAAATGCTATATTATTTAGGTTTAATAAAAAGTGCTTAAATTAATACTATATAATAGCTTTTTATTTACTAAAGCTTAATAAAACTATAAAACCTATAAAAAAAAGCTTTATAGTATAATAAAATTTACTAGATAATATAAATAATACCTAAAGTATTAGATTTTATTTATAATTTATACTAATTATAAGCTTTTAATTTTTTTTATATAGTTTTTAAACGTTAAAAAAATCTATGCTAGATAAGCAGAAAAACTTTGCTTACTTAATATTTAGATTGTTTATATTTAAAGATCTTGCAATAAAGTTGCTAATACTTTATTTTAAACAATATTTTTATTATTTAAATATAAAAATACTTTTTTTAACATAGGATATATAAACTAAACATTTAGTTTATAGGTATAAAAAGATAGTAATAAAAGATATAAAAAATTTCTGTTAAGCTTAAATAAAAATAAAAAGAAATAAACAATTAAAACATTAGCATTTTAAACATTTTTATATTATATATTTATTACTAATAACTTATTTAATAACTATATTAAGTTTAAACTTTGCTTAATTTAAAAATAATCTAATAGTAAAAATAGATATATATTTTAAATAAAAAATATGCTTGCCTTAAAGTACTATTAACTTTTTAAAGATATAATATAAAATATAATTATATCTAGTATATATGTTATCTTAGCTTAAATTTCTTAAGTTTTAAATATAACTAAAGTACTTTTAATCTTTTTTTAATATAAAACTTTTAAATAGTATTTTAATGTATAGCAATACCTTAGCTATAACTAGTTTTTTAAAAGAAAGCGTTTAAGCACTTAAGCATTAGCTAACAGATTTAAGTTATTTAAAATCTCTGCAAACAATTATCTTAAGCATTATTGCTATAAAGTATAAAGAAAATGCATTTTAAAAAATAAAGTATTATAAGCTTTAAAGCTTGCTTATAATAAAAGTAATTATTTCTTATTATTTATTACACTAAAAAAGCTTAATTAAAGCGTTTATTAGCCTACTATAGCTTAAAATGCAATTAACTATTATTTTAAGTATTTTTAATATGCTTGATTTAGCCTTGTAAAGCTTAAAGCACTTAATTTACTTATAACTATATATAAGCTATGCTAAGTCTTAATAATAGACTTTATTAGTTTATTTATTGCAACCTTTAAAGAATATTAGTATATTCTTTGCATTATAAACACTTTTAGTTAATATAGATAAGCATACCTTTTATCTAATTATAAAGCAGACATAGCATTAAGCATTATAATAAAATAAAAAGATAAAGTAAGCACTATACCGCTTGCAATATACTTAGATCTTAGCAGTGCTTTTTACTTTAAGGAATTTAAAGAGAAACTATAGTTTATAAAAGTATATACTTTAAACTTACCGTTTAAATCCTATAAAAGTATTAAACTAATAAAAGTGTTTAACTAAATTATTTAGTTAGTTCTTAACAAAATATATAATATATATTTAAGCTCTTTAACAAATTAAGATATAAAAGTTACCTTTGCTTTATAAAGCATTAACTTTTAATACATTAACATGCTAAGATTTACTTTATTTAAAATACTATATAGTTATTTACTAAAAAAAGATTTTAAAGCTGCTTATCTTTTATTTAATATTAGTTTGCTAATTATAATACTTTTTATAAAAGGTTTTATATAAAATAAAGCTTAATATATATAATTAATGTTAAAGCATATATTAAGATTATAATATTGCTTAAAAAATATAAAGCAATATTATAAAGTTAAAAAACTTTATAAGCAAGCTATTTATAATTAAAAAAACATATTTATTAAGCTTAAAGACTATATAATAATAATATAGGAAAAAAAATAGCGCAAGTTTAAACTTAAGTAAAAAGGTTTTTTTATTATTAAATTTTATGCAAAACAACACTTATTTATTCTTAAAAACTTAAATAGTACTAAAATACCTTATAAATATTATTTAAACTTATTAAAGCTATTTATGCCTAGGACAAGCTACCTTAAAACTACTATAAACCTAAGGCTTTTACTATACTAGAAAATTTAAAACTAAACCTTTTCTGCTATAATATATAACTTTAACAAAGTTAAATTATGCTATAAGCCCTACTAAATTATTACTATTTACTAATTAACGTTTTTTATAATACTTTTGCTTATTATTTTTTAATTTTAGCTATAGCTTTTAAACCTTAAAGGTATTAATATAAAAGTATTAAGTTAACCTTAATATAATTAACTAAATAGGAAAAGTATATTAAAAAGTATACTAAAGGGTACATTAAAGAAGTATATTGTAAAATATATTAGAAGGCATACTATAAGCTGTCTTAAAGTAGTGCATATGCTTTTTTTTAGCTACTTTTGCCTTTTTTTTAAGCTTAAGTTTAAGTTACCCCTCCTTTTATACTAACTACTTGCCTTGTTTAGTTTGCCTAAGTGCTAGTACCTAAGTATTTATATATATTTTTACTTACTGCTTATTTTCTGCTGCTTAATAGAGTATTTAAACCTATTTCTTTTTTTTTCTGCTACCTTTTCTTCTTTACTTACACCACACACATATACACATACACATTTTTTTTCTACTTTTTCTATGCAAATTAGTCTTGCTTAGCATTGTTACTATATCTAGCTATACTTATTTCTAACTTAATATTACATTATATTTTCTTGCTTTATTACTTATTATTTATTTAAAGCACTATATTATTTATTTTATTTACTATATACTTTATTTAAATCCTTATATTATTTAATTTATTATTATTATATTATTATATACTTTATTAACTAGTAATATTATTTTAGTAGAACAAAATATACTTACTAAGATTTACCTAGTCTAGATTAAAGCTAAAAAAAATTAACTTAAAAATAGGCATTACTTTAAAAAGCTTAGTTTAAAGGCATTTATGCAAGCATATTTTAATTTACTTAAGCTTATTTGTTTTTACATTTCTAACATTATATTTTTTAGGTAAGGTATAATATTAAAGATTAAGCAAAAACTATATTAGTAAAAACAAAACCTAAACCTTTAATTTAATAAGCAAAACTAAAGCTTATAAGACTATTTTAGCTAGTATAAATATATGCTTAAAATACTAATTAATTAGCCTAAACTTAAGGAGACTTTTTAACGTTTAAGCATCTTTGCATATTAATTTCCTGCTTTTTATTTAAACTAAAACAAACTTCCTTATAATAAAGTCTTTGCTTTTATATTTGCTCCTTTAAACAATTAATTATATTAAATAGTAACTAACTGCTTAAGCAAAATTAATAATTTCTTTTATGTTATTTTTACATAGTTTTAATATTATATGTTCTTATAAGCTTACTATAAGCTTAAAGCCTTTAAGCATAGCATTATTAGTAAAACATTTAATCTTAATAATATTCTTTTTTTAAAATAATTTGTTATTTATATATTAAACGTTTTAAATTTTGCTAAGAAAATAGGTTTACTAGTTTTTTTTAATGTTGCTTTAGCTACTAAAAAGTAATCTTAGCATTTAAACATATTTAACCTTTTTATTGCTATTAACTATTCTTTTATATTATTAAAAAATAACTTTACTTACTTTTTTTGCTAGCCTTATAAATTCTTTGTTTTTAGTTATCTTTTAACAGTAAATTTAAAAGGTTTTTAATGCAAAAAATATTATAACTTTAATTATCTTACAAGGTTTAAAAGTCTTATAAAAAGTTTAAATCATATATTAACTATTGTAGAAATTATTTTAGCTATTAAAAATATTTAACGTATTAAAGATCTTAATATATCTTTAATTAATAAAAATATTAATTTATTTAAATAATAAGCTTATTTACCTATTAAGATTATTAACGCTTAAAGACTTAGAAACTTTATTTTTAACTAATTATTTTTGCTTAAATATAGTAATAATCTTAATTAATATCTTTTTAATTTATTTAAACCTTTATTTTTAGTTTTTTATAGCTTTAACTAAAACTAAACTAACTAAGGTTTTATTAGCTAAGCTACTACTTAATAAGCTTAAGAAAACACTTTTAATAAATTATCTAACAAAGAATTTATAATACTACTTTATTTACGTTATATAAACAATAAAATGCTACTTTATTTATAATATTTAACTAAAATACCCTTTAATTGCTTAAATAAACTATTATTTTAGCAGCACTAATTAAAAAAACTAATTTTTTATTTATATATACTATTAATTTTTCTACTTATACAATTACCCCTTTAATAAAAACTGCTAATTTTTCCTTTTATAATATTACTTTTTTTTATATTTATACTTGTTATAACAGCAAAACTTTTTATAGTATTACTTAAACTTAGCATTAAAAAAGGTATACTTAAAAATGTTTAAGGTGCTTATAATTATAACATATACTTTAATTTTATACTTTTTTTAATAGATAATTTAGTTTTTTTAAAATATAGCTACTAAGCATATAAAAAGTATATAAAAAAATAGCTAACTATATAATTAAGTGTATATTTTATTTATTATTATACTATGCTTTAGCTTTTATTACTAGAGCTAAAAGCTTTTTTATTTAACTTTAGCAGCTATTAACTTTATAAACTTATTATCTTTAATTTATCCTTAGTTTTAGCTTTAGCTTTATTTTAAGCTTTAGTTTTAGCTTTAGCTTTATTTTAAGCCTTAGTTTTTTTAGCTTTAGCTTTACTTTTTTTTCTACTTTTATTTCTGTCTATAATAGTATATAAAATTAACAATTATTTAAACTATCTTAACATAGAAGCTATAAAAGAAAAAAATACTATAGATTAATTTGCAAGGGAAGTAGTGTTTACTATACAGTTGATTAGAAACATTCTAGGACAAGGCATGTAATATTATTTAAATCATTTGAATCGTCTGAAATAGCTAGGTTGGGAAGAGCGTAGGCGCTCTTGTGCTTGCCCGGAGTAGATAAGGGGGGACCCACTCTGATAACGGAGTCGGCAACTATAGCCTGTAAAGTAGCTCAGTCTCTGCCATAGCCATCCCCAAGAAATACAACCACTTTGGCCCCCGACAATCTCTGTATGTCAGGTAGTGTAGGTGATATAGAGCACAGTGTACATTGTAGCTCGTTCGCTTGCTTCGCTTCTTACTTGTACTGTGGCGTTTATACTACCTACCTAGGTACTTAGGTAATATGCATAGTACGGGTACAGTGAGTAGAGTGGGTAGACTCGCGATGCCCATATCACGGATAGGAATTGAACTTCCAAGTTTCCACGAGAAGGGGGAAGTATGAAATATATCATCAGTGCCCGCTTTGGCTTACCCAACTAATACGATATACCTGCTAAGTAGAAGTAAAATACGTCGACAATTTAGTGGTATAGTGGCACTATACAATAGTTACCTAGGTCTCCGCGTATATGGAAGGGCTGTTTGTCCCGCACAATCTAGACTCTTGATTATCTCATTTACACCCATACCCAAATGGGACTAGTTATATTGGTGGGCGTAGGTGGGCCTAAACCCGCGTCATACACTACCTAAGTCTACCTTGCCTGCCTGAAGTCCCGTACCTAACCTACGGCGGTACCACGGGGGAGGTACCTCTTATTAACAGGCAACCACGTCATCAACCCGAACTGCACCAGCACATCACTTTCAGCTCTACCAAAATCTTCACTGGCCTACCTGTAGACATAACGTAGTAGACATGTACCGTGCTAGCGTGCTATCTGGTGCTATTTGCGTCTGTCTCTTGTCTCTGTCTCTGTTTCTCCTCGTCGACAAGACAAATACAACATACCAATAACGCGTAGCTACCGGACAGAAAGAATATAGATCATGTCCAACACCATCGCCACCATCATCGCCCACCAGCCCCTGTTCCCGTCCCCGTCGTCGCCTTTACAACAGCTTCCACCGTGACCGACAACTTGATCGCCCTTCTTTCTTCACCATGTCTCCCTCTACTGTCGCCGGCTTCCCCTATCTCGAGCCCCCGCGGCCTCACAACTTTGGCCCTCGGTGTCGCCTCGCTCCTGTTAGAAACCCCTTCTCGACCGATGCCACCACCTCCCAAGACATCCCTCCTCCCATAGCAGCACAATTCTTCTACTCTTCGCCTGTTCCTATCGACGATCCCCTCTCTGCCATCGCGGCTACGAATGATCCCAGGTCTCAGCGAGCTACTCTGCAACCCTTCTCACCAGGAGACAACAATGCTCTTGAAGCCGCGTGGCTCAGTCTCGCTGCCGATCAGTATTCCCGAAACCACGACCACGCCCGTCGTCAACGAAGCCCGAGCCCTTCCTTGGCAAAAGACAATGCTGCGAAGCTCGCCGTCATTACACGCGATCTCGCTGTGAAGCATGCCGAGAAGCATGCACGCGAGGGCTCTAAACGAGACTCCATGACGCCTTTCGATGGGGCTGTACAAGTAATAGATGATGATGCTTCCCTTTGCTGCCCAGACCTTCTAATAGACGTTCATCTTGCTTTGCGTAACTCTTTTTGCGTAGTTGCCAGGAGGAGACAACCCGTGCTAGACCCACAGGCTATCGCCCGGACCGTTGTGTCGGAAATACAGGCAATGCGGACCGAATCATTTGTTGGTGTCGCGGATCAACGTAGGAAATCTACCACTATCGCATCCACGTCATTAGGTGCTTTAGCTAGTGAACACGTAGGGTCGAAGCATGGGTCATTGGGATCGGTTAATGATTCATCTGGCCCCTCAAGCCTTGAATCCAGGGGTGCAACAGTACAGTCACCCACTGTAGGCTCTCCCTCTCTCGAGCGCAAGCCTATTATGGCTGTTCCCGTCAAGCCGTCGCTCGCAGATGATGGGATTTCAGGAAAGCCCTTTATTCGAGTTGGTACACCAGAAAGTACCATGTTATCCCAGTCATCATCTCTTTCCAAAACGGTTCCGCTACCCTCAACACCCACGCAACCCGAGGAGCCGAGTGCGAGACTACCATCACCTGAGAGGGCACAATCCTCTCAGCCACACGACAAGCAGTCTGGAAAGAGCTCTATTGATGTGGTAGTTGGTGTATCTAGACTACGTATGTGAAAGCCCAAGCCGCTGGGCCTGCTCGCCATCTCCTCGCTTGATGCTTGCCTTGGCCCAATATTTACTTTTCCATTCCGTAAATACTGACATAGCGACATAGATGAAGTAGCTCTCCCAGCGCTACAGATGAAACCCATCTATTGGTCCCCGGTCAACGATATCGCTACCGTGCTTCGGGCTACCTGGTTTTATCGGTTAGCGAACCAGAACTCTCTGTCATTAGACGCGCCGCTAACTCTGCCCAGGGATGATATGAGGCCTATTGACCCCAGCGTCGCTAACCAGCTTGAAGCTGGCTACAGAGAACTCAAGCCTCATACCGAAACATGGAATGATGAACTCAGATGCGCCGTTGAAGTCGGCCCCTTGGGGGAAGAAAAAGTCTCACACCCCCTCTGGCCCAAGATACCAGGCTCGCCCAGTAAAAATAGTGACGACATGACAGTCCCTCTTCTGTCTAGTGACCCATTCTGTGCTGCTCGTTGCTTTCATGGGGAGGCGGCAGCCGAGGGCACTCTGATACAAAGTGCAAATGAGGACAACTCCTCACCGCTTCAGACGCAAAAGAAGTTTGAGCAGTATCATGTCATTTATAAAGACGAGAAGAATGCCTTTCTCTTGAAACCAAGTCTCAAACCCTCAGCTTACTATGGCCGTCGACCAGTAGCAAAAATTGTTCGAGGTATGACCATAGGCATTCCCGTAGTCCGAGGGTTTGATTATGAGGTGTGGAATAGTAGACATCAGAAGACCAGGACCCAGCAGCAGGTCGTCTCACAGGGACAGCCGTTTCCGACCATCACAAACGGTGGCAACCGCAATGAAACTTGCCCGGCCTGTAAAGCCGAAAAGGACCGCAGCCAAGTTACTGAGTAAGATTTCGAATTCTTCTATCCCCCCTCGGCAGATCCCATGTGTAACCGGCGTTCGATTTCCGGTTTTCCACCCCAATCCAGCTCCCCTACTTCCCAACTTTCAAACCTTCATCATAAATAGTGATAACTGACCCTCGATTTCCAATAGCCTCGTTCTAGTTGTCCACGGAATCGGGCAGAAGCTTGCAGAGCGCGTAGAGAATTACCACTTCACTCATGCTATCAATGCGTTCCGGCGAGCCATGAATGTCGAATTAAACAACGCTGCGGTGCGGGCCGTTCTCCGCGACGGGCAAAACGGCATCATGGTTCTTCCTATTAACTGGCGGCAGGACCTCTCATTCGAGGATGGAGGCCCTATGAGAGAAGAAGACAAGGCCAATTACGCTGTGGAAGCCTTCGGCTTGAAAGATATAGAACCCAAAACCATCCCAGTCGTGCGTAGCATGATATCAGACGTCATGTTTGATATCCCCTTTTACATGTCGCAACATAAGCCTAAGATGGTGGCTGCAATGGTGAAAGAAGCAAATCGTGTTTACAGACTATGGTGCCGAAACAATCCTGGGTTCTCACAAAATGGACGAGTTCATTTGATTGGCCACTCACTGGGTACGGTCATGTCGGTAGAGGTTTTGTCAAGACAGCCAACTTCTGTTCCCCGTTTACAGCCTGCCAAACCGCTTCAGACACACTTCTTCGAGTTCGACACGAAAAACCTATTTCTTCTCGGTAGCCCAGTTGCATTTTTTCTGCTGCTAGAAAGGGGCGCGCTGCTACCGAGACGGGGGCGGTTCAAGCCCGGAGCTAGTAAAACCGACGTGAAGTCTAGTGATGTAGTCGGCGACGCAGGCAGGTTTGGCTGCCTAGCTGTCGATAATATTTATAACATTCTGGCTCGTGAGGATCCCGTTGGGTACTTATTGAACGGCACAATCGACCCCATGTTCGCATCTAGCCTAAAGACTGCTTATGTACCAAGCGCATCACCGTCATTTCTAGAATCCGTGGGGAGTGCGGTACGAGGGCTCGTACCTGGGGCCTCACCCGCCTCTACAGGCCCTTCCAATCCAGCCTTGGCCAAACCGCCCACCATGCGTCTCCCGTCGCAACTCGAGCTCGAGGTTCACGACTTCACACGCGAGGAAGTGGCCGAGAGAAAGGCGCTTCTCCTTAATGATAATGGGCAGGTAGACTACTTCCTCAGATCTGGCAGTGGACCTCTAGAGCTACAGTATTTGAACATGCTCAGCGCTCACACGAGTTATTGGATAAATCAGGATCTGATCCGTATGCTGTGCCAGGAGATCGGACGTAAGCCCGGCAAGGAAAATACGTTGCCTGCGCTCAGGGCCGTGAAGGCTACAAAACGAGCCTTTGCGCCTTCGACCTAATATTATCGCTCAGTTATATGCCGTGGTTTGTTTAATCTTCAGGTTACAGGCGTTGTGGATATGGTTTTGATCACTTTATCCAGGTATATAGACAGCGAATACCCCATTTTGCGAATGTATTTGTCGTTTAGTAGACATGGACACTGGGTACCTCTGTTATCTCAAGCCCTCCGTTAATCTATTGACATTCTTTTCATCTATGTGAGTATCTCACGGCTGATGAATTATGAATTTGGCCACGATCCGTCAGTTCCTGACATATATAATATGTATATTCTTTTGCATGGGGCGGCAAACGAGTACCTACTACATGCTAGGCCCTCCAACATGAAGATGTTTTGCATATACAGTTAGATTTAACAAATAACAATTCGAGTTCTACGCTTTTCCCGTAATAAGTTGTTTCTATTAACATCTTCTTCCCTATCTAAAGGCGCGCTGCGTTTATGACCCTCCTCACATAAAGTCAAAGGCACAAGACCCGGATGATACAATCCGTAACGATGTGTTTTAATACAGCCCTACCGTAATAAGATCTATTCGTTGCGTCTCAAAGCCTTGGTTTGCGATATTATGACTTGTGGTATGTATGGTCTTTGAGTCGCCTCATAAGTGCTAGCATATACAGGTAGAAATAGGGAGTTGGGGAAAGGATACGTTGCCACCTCGCCGAAATCCGTACCCGAGACTACGATCATTTGATTTAATTAATCGGTTAGGTAGAAGGCACAGTACGTGTCGAAGATTTGCTACGCTGTGCTTGCTGTTACTTGCAGTTATTTTTACTAATAGGTGTATCAACTTTTTTCTGGGTGGCGGAGTTACTGAATGAACTGCTAGGCCCGCCACGATGACTAAACTAAAAGTAAAACACAAGGATCATTGGGGGCGATTTAAATCCTGCTCCAGCCTCGGTTGCCTCCTAATATACGCTCTTTCAGGATGAGTCGTGGGAGTGCCAGGCGAGGATCCCCCAGGGCGGTGCTCTTCATGGTCCTAGAGCGTGGGCTCATCAGGTTTCAACGGCGTTGCTGTCATGACTATGACCACAGCTGATTTCGCGTACTCACGAATAACCAGTTATTCGAGCCAAATCATGAAATCGTGCTGTTTTCCCGGACATAAAACGGGTTAGGGAATCTAGTTCATCCTGGCAAACATTGGGTACGCGTAATACTACTACCGGGTCGCCCGGCTTTTGTGTTTTGCGCAACAACGTAACTAGGCGTGGAGATGATAGCGGGGGGTCTGGGTAGTGCTTTCTGGGTTCGACTGTCGCCCAATAATTGGGGGTTTCTTTGATTGTCTTGGATCAATACCAGCCCAGACTGGGTGGCTCCGGAAGAAGGGGGAAGACCTGGTACTCGTACATCTTCAGCACACCCACGTTAGCCCAAGGCTACCTACCTTCTAGCGTGTGACTGGCACCTCACGTCTCCGGAAAGGGATCAACCGAGTGAAAACACTGGTGCTTGTGAGCGCTTGCTGATAACAGCTGTAGGTCTCCGCGGCTACACTCAAAGGTACGACGGTGCTCCTCCCCAGTACCCGACCCCCCCCTCAAACGTAAAGCGCGAGTATTTCTATCTACATCCGCCGTTACATTCCACCTACCTTGTGAGTCGAGCAAGCTGCATGAATACGACATGGGGATTAACTGGTTGTAATGACTTCAACGACTAGAGAAGGAGCGGTAGGATCTTGTCGGATGACCAACTGTGTATGCATAGGCTATGAATGTGGTTACACGATGGTCATCAACTCCTTCGTTGGCTAGTCCTTTTGCCGTTGGGGATCCTAGAGGGCAAGTCTTTTGGCACTTCACTTAATGATGTGACCTTTCCCGCCTCGAAAGTGCCGCCTCAACCGACGATGATCAGATTGTTCGATTTTATCGCCCCTAGCTAGCTATTAATCTTGACGAGAAAGTGTGGCTATGGGGCCCGTCGTCTTGGTCACTTAGGATGGGATAGCATGGAGATGTTCTCCCAATGGTTGGTAATTGTGACTTCAGTGGTCAGCAGGCTAGAAGGATGCACAAGGCTGTTTTGTCCTATCTGTGTTGTGACAAAAGTCCCTGTCACGAGATTGTCCTACGATCAGCCGGGACGCCTTTAAGACATCCGAATATCGATCTAATCAGGGGCCAACAATTTATTACGGTTACATTTCGTTTCAAAGCCCTCTGGCATGACTACTGACAATCAATTGGGTCTCTAGGGTAATGAGAATAGAATGAAGAAGTGATAAGTATTGGCCGATCGTCAGTGTAGTAGCCATGCACGCATCAGTCGACACACGGCGTCATGATATTTTACTTGCCACAAAGGAGTAGTCTGCATATGGTATAGGGATAGTCGCCAACGAGCTCAGAGCGCCTTGCGCAGCAACGTAGTTCATAACCCCTACCTACGGCTGGCCGTTCATGGCACAGTAGTGACCCAAGCACTTGGTTTGGGTGCCACGATACCGCTCCCCCGGGAATGAAAGTGTTTTTGCATGTTTGTTAGTAGGAATTGTGTATCGAGGAATCCTCAAAGTTCCCGCATAACACCATGTTTATTATGGAAGGCCCTACACAGATCTCTGCGGCCGAGATCCTGATATCGGTTTGTTACCCCTTTTGATCCGACTTCGCCTACTTGGCAGGCTGTTTTTTTCCATCCTCTCGCACCTCGACGAACAGCTGCTACCCACCGGCTGCTCCTTGAGAAAAAGGGGGCCTAGAACTGCAATTCATGCGGCCATTCCGGCCACACCCTCTAGGGGAGAAGAGTGCCACACACCTCCTAGGACCGAAACGGTGTTCATTATAAAGCAGAGATCACCAGGTTTCGCCAGTCTAGACATACTCTCTCTGCACAACGAGCAAGCATTCACTGTAACCCACACTCAGGAGCATGACAATTCCTTCTTGCTCCAATTTCCCGCTTTATGCCCCGAGTGGGTGCGTCCTTCAGAGTTCTGCCGTCCACGATACTGTACGATTCTGCCACTGGATATTTTTCGGGATTTGAAGATTTGGGGGGGGCTCTGGGACTTCAACAACACAGCCACGAGCTCGATGCTCCTATTAGGGCTAGGTAAAATCGCCAAAGGCAACAATTTGCGAAGCTTGTCATGTTCTGTTAAAAATTCGTGTTGGTTTCTCACGATGGAGGTGCATGAGGCTCCCCTGAGGAGGCAATTATTAGGTTTCTCTTGTTATTTCAATAGCATGTTTTAGACTAGCTCGGGCCTCGACCGTCCCCGAAAACGAGAAATTCTATCGGGAAATATCCCGTTATAGCGCTTATCCAGCGTACTGTACAGTTTTGATCTCAAATCAGTGTGTTTTCCTGTTCCCCGCCGTTCGGTTTAGTTGGCGTTTTCATTTGTCTGTGCCGCTCTCTCGCACGCTGTTGGGCCCCGTTCGTGGGCCACCCCTTAGGGTCGGTGAGGCACAGCCAGCCAGCGCTTCTGCGCTTTCACGCTTTCGCCTTACCCTTTCTACATTCCGCCTCACGAATGCCGTGCGCCGTTCCTTTTTCTTTATTTTTTTTTCCTGTGGGTTATCATGTCAATTGGAGGCACGGGCTTGGAGCTTGTCCTAGACAGACGTTTATTCCCTTACGTCAGGCGCGAGTGAAGAAGATAGGGGGGGTTAGGGCTAAGCCGACGCATATTTATTCAATCAAGCCCGCTAACTTTCTAAACTAAAAGATACTGTGCATTCAAAGTCACAGAAAGTACAGGATATATTTTCCTTTGTACCTAGTAAGTACCGCCCAAGCCGGCGGAGGTTATTTATGGTGAGGTTAACAGAGTGGGTTGGTTGTAGGCAATGTACTGTACGATCCCACTGGCCGCCGGAAACCAAGGCCTCTTTCCCAACCACTCTCCGCTTTTGAGACGGCCAAGAGTCATTCTATTCCACCTTGGTGATATCTTATTCGACCGGGTCGCGGCCGACCCTGTTCAACAGCGGCGACACACGTGCTAGGGAGGTTCCAGAATCTAACCAAGCGGCTTGCCTGGCCACCCACCCTCCCTCCACCCCCATCTCTTCATCCCACGAGACATGACAGGTGACGAGATACCACCTCGTTTCATTTACAGGGGCATATGACTGGCTAACCGAGCTTGTTGCCTTGAAGACACGCCCAGGGGTGGCGATCCTCTCGGGAGAAGACGTGTGTGTGTATGTAGATAGCTACCTACCTCTGTGTTTAGTAGATCCCTCGACTGCCGGGACTGCTGCTGTTGGCTTGTTGATCCGCTACTGACCGGACCCTTGGGGAAAAAGGGACACCGCAGATACTAGTATAACAACTAGAATCCATCAGTTGACTATCCAACGCAGGCACCCTACTCCTTACCCGCCGTTGCTAGTAGCCATGCGAAAGCGGAATCCTGTTCTTCCGAGTAGTCCTAACTTCGACGGCGGTTTCCCCCCACGGTGGCAAATAAGGACTCACATGACACTGTGTCATTTTTTTCTTTTATGAATGTTATGCATTACTCGGTGGCTTCAGCTTGTTTATGGTTACTGATGATCATATTGTGATACGTAGAACAGAGGTGGCGTGAGTGTGTAGCGGCAGTATTCCCTGAGCAAAGTGACCTTAAGAGACGAAGTTTCTATATTTGTCTCCTCTCCGCCTATCTACTTGTGAAGCAATATGCCTAAGCAAGCCATGTTGCTCCTTTTTGTTTTACCCGTAGTTGGATCGAGAAGGTGGCTCGAGCTGATGGCAGAATAGATACTATTCGTCCTTTGATATTAGTTTGCCCCTTTTCGAAATCAGTATATCCTCTTTTTTTTTTCTTCCTCCATTTTTTAAGGGGAGAAGGGGGGGGATGGTTACATCGAGACCTACAGATTCATAACAATGCATAGTGCTCGTGGATCATGTATGTACGATAGATACGGCACTACTCATGTGCGTCATGCGGTTCGGTACAACGCCTTTTTCTGCCCTGTGCCGCTGAGATGCATCAGTTGGTAATTATTTCATGCGGGAACAGCCTGCCGCCCACGAAGCTTAATTTGCTGCATCGTCTCATTGTGTTCTTTCCTGTCTACACCAGCTGTGAGGGTTTATACTGAAACGGGGCTATGCTTTTGTAGTAGTACACGGCATTCTTCTCCGTCTTGTTTCGCGTACAATTTGCTCGAGTAGTACCTCTTGTCGCAGCATGGCTCCTAAATCGACTTGTTGGCTTGAACGGCGTTTTGGCTAAGGCGCCTTCCTTAGTGCGGTGGGGAAGATGGCGTAGAGTTTCTCTGCGGTGTACTGTACATAAGCCGCTTAGTTATCATAGTCGATAGCGAGTTTTCTCTGTTAGATGGCTAGGTAAGGGAAGCGGGAGAGAGGCATCTGCATCATACTGCACAACACTCGTGTAACTGTGGCTAGGAGTCGCGGCGTCTGGGTAAGCGTCTTGACTTCGGCTATCATGGCACCTCGGCTAATATAGATACGTACATAGATATCGTAGAGGATGTATCTCCAATGCGTAGAGCTTCTTTTCTGGTTGGCGTATAGGGATGGCACCACGGTACTCAACGTCGACATTCGGTATTCTCTCACGCTCTCACGGGCACGTCATTCCTAGATAAGTAGACTACTTGCAACTAGTAGGTGATGAAAATACAAGGGACATACATGTTTCACACATCTGACCGTATCGTCTGCCGTCCTATCGGCTAGCAACTCTCTACCGTGAAATATCTACGTCTTATGATGGCTTCTACTCATCCACTCATATAGATATGTCGCACAGGCGGTGTCTTAATTAAAGTAAGGCAGAATGCTTTGGCTGTCTACTTACCTAGCGTCCTACATGGCTGTGCTAAGCACGTAAAGGGCCGTCTTCATGTTCTATGGGTTTGCACGAATACACGGAGTCGTCAAATCAAATTTCAAAATAGATACCTAGTGATAAAACCCCAAGTCCGTGGCGAGCCGGGAGGATGGGCGAGGTAGGATGTGTGTGTGACGACCGGTGTGGAAAAAATGAATCAATTGGAGGGTCAAATTGGAACAGTCTTTCCAGGCCAGGCGGCTGTTGAGCTATATTGAAAATGCTATTCTCGTATAGATGTTGCGAGTATAGCCAGAGCCACCCAATGTTCTGATATGAATGCGCTGTGTCGCAATCGTAAGCCCCTTCCTACCAAGCAGAGGACTTTCCTGATCCAGCATGTTAATTACTGTACCAAGAAATCAGCCCCAGATACGAGGACCGATCCGGGATCAATGCCGCTTCTGAAGGAAAGAAAAAAACGTGGCAGTGCTTTTTATAGCTCCCGTGTTTCAATGATCTGTGCTGTTGGGACCTCGCAGGAGGGACCTCGCAGGAGGATGAGCTAAGAACAAATCGACCGAGGGCTGTTCGCTAGGTATCTAACAGTGGTCACGGGGTTATGATGTGGAGCACTTACGGGCTTGTCACAAGCCGGAGAGGGTGGTGAAGAGGATACCTAGATGACACGAACGGAGTTACCTGATTCCTGGTGATGTTTTGATCGGAGTTTCGGCAAAGGCGGCCACGAGGGGAAAAAAAAGCTTATACCGCCTCCTAGTCGCGGTCAATATTCTATGTAGAAGCACGCAGTGAAAACGGCGCTCTCTCGGGCTAAGGTCATTCGTTGTTGGAACTTTTGTCGAGATAGCTAGGCTAGATAGATCACGGCAGGGGGAGCGGGTTCGCTAAAGACCCATTGTGCTGAAATCTCGACCTGCCTGGAGGCAAAGAGTCACGCCCATCCGAACCGAGATTCCCAAAGTAGAGTATGAGATATTGCGACAGTTTTGGGTGGACGTAGCGAAATTGCCAGCGTGAAAAGTCGGGAAAATAGATGGAGAGGGACGTGAGGATCTTGGTGATGGAAGAGGCAGTGTGCATGAAGCGGACATGGAGCGGGCCTGGCCTTTTGTCTCTTTTCTGGCCCTGGCCTGTTGTGGGACGGCGCTCGTGGGCCTTTAGTGCCTTTTCTATCTACCTAGGTGGTCTTCTTATCACTAGCGTCTGCCTCATAATTATGGCCATAGCCTGCCGTGGGCCGAAGATTTCACGTTCTCTCTCTCAGTGTGTGTGAGTGTGTGTCGATTGGGTTGTGTTGGGTCTGTTTAAACTGCTAAGTTCACCGCAAGAGTCTCTGGAAACGATGGTTTCGAAGACTCTGGTGTCACATTGATCAACAGGAGAGGGGCCAAAAGTTAATGGGAGGTCGTCTGGTTGGCTGTCGAGCCGTAGAATGCGGAGAAAGTCGAACTGAGCATCGAATCAGCGACAATAGAAGAGCTTGTATCGAGCACAAGTACCTAAATCTTAAGCTGACCGCTCTTCTTGGCTCGAAAGGTCGGCCAAAGGACTATTTTTCTATGCCTTGGACAAGACCAAAGAGCGGCTTTTCACCTAATCTGCGTACCCCCGGCTAGCAAGCCTGGGGCACTGGGTCCCCTTGCAAGAGTATGTCCTTAACTACCTACCTACACTACGCTACTGTATGAGACCCCCCTGGGAGCCTCCAGTCTATAACCAGGGGGCTGGGGACGGAATGGGGAGGGGGTCAGTGTAAGGCCCGGGGTGGATAATCTAGGGTACATGCAACTATGAAATGTGGATTAGTCGAGGGTCGACAGAAGTATCGATGACAGAATGTTCGTACTTAGGTACGTGGTAACTACCAAATGCATACTTGCCTCATATTAGTCTGAATACTTGACATGTGAATGAGCTCGATTTAGCTGAAGTGAATATTTTCTGGACAGGATGAAACTTCTGGTTCCTCCCGGTTAGCAAGCGAGCCTCTCTTCGTTCTAAGTCTTAGTACCTGATCCGCTAGAAAATGAGGCTTTGCTGTATATTCCACTACGTTATGTAGTGTACAGCGGTTAGTTTATGCTACGATACACTGCTTGGTATGGGTATATTAGTCCATTACACTCACTACCTACCTGGAAACTAACCTGAGGTAGTAAGCAGCGGAAGTATTGCGTATACTAAAATCTGACCGACAAGCTGAAAGTGTCTAGCGTATAGATTAGATCTGCTGTAGATATTAGCCCCGTCAGCACTTTCTTTCTCCGAAAACAAAACACATGGTGGAAATGGTCTAGTGTAGACTCACACTAGAAGGTTGTTATGCCTGTCTTGCAGGGTCGGAGTATGCACATTACTCATAGACGCCCGCCATCCCACCTGCTAGGCATTCCACATCGTTTGCATCATGGCTCGCGGGGCCCGTTCGTTCTACACTAAATTCCGAGCATTAGCTCCGAGGTATGGGCGGGTAGTGTAGATCTGGTGACCGTCCCGAACAATGCTGGCAATGCTGGCAGAGGTGTGGAGTGTTTTAGGGGCCCTGGGTGCCTCTCACAAGCTGATCACCCCTCGACTACGAAGCACATATTACCTAGCTGGCGGACTGACTGTGGCCTAGCTTGCTGGGGTGTACCTTTTGTCTTGCGTAAAAAAAGGGTAGTTATATGTGTCCGCTATCGGGTATATCAACGAGCGAATAGTCTGGACTAGCTTCGTCATTCTCAGTTGCAAGGTGGTGGGTGCCAAGTCCCCAGCACCACCCGGCCACGAGCGTTCCTGCATGGCAGACCGGAATGCCATGTGGCTCGAATGTGCGAGGGTGGCAGAGGGTCCGGGAAAATCTGACACGCTGTTTGTAAGCAGGCACATAGATGAGATGAGATGAGTATGAAGAAAATCTTCGCATCGTTTGACTACCAACATGCATAGTATATCTGTCATCTAGTAATAAATGTTGGTGTTGTGGTTCATTTAGAAACTTACTAACCTACGTAGTAGCTTCTTCGGGAGCCTCATGATCTAATAATAGCGGATGGTACCTAAACTAGGTTGGCTATTCCTACGGCTCTGAGGGAATGGGTGTACAACAGGAGGAGCGCGTAGTCGTACTTTTCCCAAGAGACCCTGAAACCCAGAGCACATCCGTTGCGGTGCCGAAATACCTCCCTCGGTTTCAGTGCAGTACAATCCGAGAACCTGATGACAACTGGTCGAGATCCTAACAACAGCACCAAACGTGGTAATTAGGTGCTATTTCCGGGGTCATCCATCCTCTGTATACCTACTTATACCCAGGTACTATCTAGTAGTAGTGCTAGTAGCAGTATACCATAGCACGCCAACAATATTACTATTAAGTGTTGTTCCGTTTCACCAGAAAAAAATCCCCGTCGTTTATCTAGTGTCCCTATTCGCCTAAACAACGTCATTTCCCGCCAAGGATTCCCACCGCGGAATTCACAACGGAATATTACTAAATAGGCTACTATGATTCTATGCTCCCGGCAATTTTGCTTCGTAACTTTCTTAGTTAACTTAAGCATTCTTCAGTACATACGATGGGGCTAACGACAGGCCTGTGACAGGGGATTGAGTTCGTGTGAAGCCGGTCTTTTTCAGACGAACATGGGGTCCTATTACATACTACGTACTCCCCGCGTCTTTGTTCTACACCTGCTGTTTACGTCAGTTTAAGCTAAATCCGGATTGCGAGCTTCTGTCTCGGGTACAGAAGCTTGGTCGTCAGTCAACTCGTCCTTCCGTAGCTGTAACGCTATAACGCTATAACGCTATATGGATCTCTCGATACTGGAACTGCGCACTGGCTGGATTGAGCCGAATCGAATCGAATCGAATTGAGTTGAATTGTAGATAGATAGGTAGGTATCTCTCGGGGCTGGCCAATTGCCCAATCGGTAGCCTGCCACGGCCTCGGGTCCGATCGGTTTCCAACAAAAGCAGCGAAGCTGCAAGAAGCCTGCAAGTGAGATGCCGAATCGGCACGTTGCATTAACCTAAATTCTGCCCTGTTCTGGCCGTCAACGTGGCATTTTTCATTCAAGGGCTTATGGCTCGGGGTGAGCTGAGTTGGGCACGTCACATATCGCTATCACATGTGGCCGGGAGTGAGAATATACTAGTCTAGCGTAGGCAATTGCGCAGAATCTTCGCCAATCCAAGCCATGCAACGACAGGCTACTTCTAAGCACTATAGAATAGTTGGTCCTCGTCGGAACTGACCTGCATTGCGAACCTGTACCGCCTGCGCAACATGACTCCCAACACGTGTTAGTGACTTGGTGAGCGAAGCAGGCTGACACTAAACATGGTCAGGTCTGCTGAAAAAAAAAAAATATCCTCGTACTATGTAAAACCTCCCGCCCGTACTTTGGAACCAACAGCGAAATGGCGGAGACGCCTCCTTTCGGGTTGTGCTGTTCCTCTCCGACTATCTATGCTTACCAACGAGCGAGGCTTACCTTTACCGTATTGGAGTCGATGTTAGTTCTCGATAATACCGTTTACGCATAGCAAGCCTACACTTTTCATTTCGCGGACCATCCCTCTGTTTTAGGTAGGCTAACCCGTCAGTCTGCCAAGACAAATAGGCCCACCGGCTATCCCATCGTGAGCGTCACACCCCCCCCCCCTGACCCGAATGGTCTTATTCAGATGGCGGTTTAGTCGCCTCGTGCGTTGTGACGGAACCGCGAATACGGCGCATTCAGTGTCATAGCTTCTGGCATAGCCTCTTCCATGTATGAAATGACGACGCTGCACACCAACAAGCGAGACATTCGGAGCCGACCCTGATAATACAACGTACTATACATAAGAGAGTTGTGCAGGATGCAGTCTTAGTTAGCGAAGAACGCCACAACCGTTCCCTATACTACGTAGTGTAGTGTACTTATCCAGACTAATTACTGCCCAGAATTGGGTACCTACCCGGGTAGAGTATCTCTCCCATCCCGGAACTTACATATACTACCTAGGTAGTACATTGGCTATGCCCGGCTATACTAGAGAGGTATGCACTAGTCTAGATACTATGTAGTACTTACCTAGTAGAGGCTACTAGACTACTAGTACTACTATTGTATAGTATAGCTACCTAGGTAGCTATCGGGAGCGAAGATGCGAACATCCGAGCCCCTGGTACTGGCCTCGTACGTCTACTACCGTACTAGTAGTACACTAGACCACCTAAGCTACCTAAGCTACCTACCTAATTATACAGCGCACACTCAGACCCCCCCCTTCCCCCAAGACCCCCATAGTTACAGTATGTTGAACATGCAATACTAAGACGAGATAGTGTCCAGGTGGTGTCCAGGTGGGTGTCCTAAAGTAGCTAGCTGCGTATTAGATAAACCATCCGTCATCCTCCTTCTACGGCCCCTCGGTCCCATTCCTCCCCAGCTTTATCCACCCGACTAACTCTACTCGACCTAGTCCTAGCCCTAGATGACAGGCTGGTGTATTTTCTCGCTGTCTATTCGCCCGTACAAGATTGTTGTTAAATATAGCTTCAAGATCCTTAAATATAATGTCAAATCATCATGTCCTCAAGCATGGTATCTTTAACCATTGAAAACCCCTTCCTCAAGTATTTATTTCCTTGGTTCGCGTTTTCTTACCGCTGCCTTTCTTAGCAGCAGCCCATTACTATCCTTCCTTCCTGGCAAAATTCATATTCATAACCATGTCTACTAAGGAATTTTCTATGCATGTGATACCATTGGCTATTCGGTGTATGCTATAGATCCGTAAATAGTTTTGGTGAAATTGTGAATCCTCCTCCGGCCTAATTACCCCCCCTTTGGAGGCATCCGACTCTTAGTTCGGACACTACTGAACTTCATAGTCTCCCGTACTGTACTTTTGTTTCTTAACTTAAGCGATGTGAAATCAAATCTTTCTCTTGTCATTCCGTAAACCCCCCACCGAACGGCCCATGATTCCTTGGTGGCTGCCGAGTGGAGTACCGTGAGGAGCTACATGCGGAGTTCGTGCGGAGTTTTATGCTATACAGCTAGTCGGAGGGAGATGTAGATGTTGAAGGAGGTTCCCATATCCCGTTTACACTTGGCCCATTGTATCGCCGATGCTCTAGGTGCCGCTTAACTAAAGTACAGGAGTGAAGAAAAAAAAAAAAAACAACGTTAGCGTACAATACGTTTCCCATATGCCATATTCCTGCCAACTATGCAAAAAAATTTAATCGTCCAAACATGATTCTGATGAATAGTGAAACCGTCCCGTCCCTGGGTATGCCCTCAAATACAAACAAGAAAGAAAAAAGAGTTTTGGGTTTTGATACTGCGCCGAATGAATTTTTCTTCTCCAGCCCAGAAAGTCATCATCTCTTCATAAACGAAGGCACGTCTGTCATGCCGTTGTCATTCTCGCGTCGCGGAAGCGTCATGGGTGGAAGATGTGGCGTAGGGGCCACCAGATGCCCAGATGAACTAGGCACAGATCTTATCGGCACGCTGTAAGTATCGTAGCCTTCGGCACCACGTAGATCCATCGTGCCAATATCGAACCGTTTTGAGCAGCCATCTTCCATGTGCCTGTCCAAAGGTTAGCCGAGTTCGAACTACCACGCAGTCAGATATCTTGGCTAAGCTTACCTCCGAAGCGTGTCTTTTCTCGCAAAATGCCTGCCACAGTAGTCGCACTTGTGATTCTTTTCTTTCATATGGACACTCTGGTGGTGCCTCTGCAGATCCGTTTTGCGTACAAATTTTTTGTTGCAATCCTCGAACGTGCAGGAGAATGGGTACTCTCTCTTCTTGTCGTGGGTTTCCATGTGCGCCTTGTAGTTATAACTGCGGCTGAAGAGCTTCCCACATCCCTCGACCTCGCACTGAAAGTTGGCCTCATCTCTTGACGTCAGTTTCCGCGCCTGTCGCTTCGGTGCCCGCGATGCCCTTGATGAAACTTGCTGCCGCCGGTCTAGGACGAGAGAGCTCGTGCTGCCACTGGGTCCCGCGTAATATGGGTCTTGGTCGATCGGGGGATAGTCAGATTTTGCCCACGAACCCGACGGGGCATCCGAAAGGTAGCTTGGGCTACCGGCTTGGGACCCATAACTGCTCGGCTCCGTCATCAAGGCATGGGCAGATCGTGGCGAGGGATACTGGGACAACTCCCCGCCACTAGGGTATTCGTGTCCGCCTTCTAACTTGATCCGGGGCATTGGTGACGTGCTATGGTAAGGTAGTGGATGTCTAGAGGAATTTGGGTCCGGGGAGCGAGAGGGCATGGAAGCAAGGGGAGATGGTGCATATGAGATTGCTGGTGCGTGAGCTAGATGGGTCGAGTACAAATCCTGACTGTATGATGCATGCATTGCCGAGTCATAGCTGACGTACGGGACATAGTCCGAGGATACGATGCCCTGCCCCGCCATAGACGGGACGGAGTGTATTACCGTCGTGTCCGCCCACTCGGCGGAAGTTGCTGCATCAAGACGGTGGTGTGGGTTATCCGAGTCCATGACTGAGGATAAAGCAGAGCAAGACTGTTCGTATAGAGAGTCAACCTTGTAGAAAGGGTCAACGAGATCCGATGGAGGATAATCAACGCCTAGGCTTGGGCTCCTAGAGTAGTTTGAGTTTCGAGAGGATGATGGCGATCTGATCAGAGATGGGGGTGAGAGATCCATGGCGAGAGGTAGGCCTTTTGTGACAAGGCGATGTCGATTATTATAACAAGAAACCAACTTAGGACAAGGTGAGGCGCAGACAGGGAGCTTGGTTGTTAATGGATACTCATTATGTCACAGGCGTGGCTTAATCGGCTATATGGTGATCCAGACACAGGGAAAAGGCCAAAGTTGGTAAGGGGTCTAGGTATGCAATAACAAGAACATTCGAACTACTGATCGATGGAGGGGGTGGGTGACAGGGTAGATATACAAAGTTCCAACAGCCGATTCAAGTTGGAAAGAAGTCAATAAGTAGATGAAATGAAGACGGTGGGAGGAGGAGGTACAACGACGAGTACCCATACCCACAACCAAGGTTACAACTGTGCAACTCTGGGGGATCGTACAAGTCCCTGCGTAGTTCTATTATAAGCGTAAAACTCATAACAGGCAGCGGTAGTGTAAAGGCTTGTAAGGCAGAATGAACATACATAATGTACATCCGTACGTAGCAGGCCCCATGAATCACGCTGCATGGCCTGCCGAGTAGGACGACCATGTATGTGAGTACACCGTGACTATGGTCGATGATGATGATAGGGTGAGATATCGTGTCCACCATGGTTTAAGCCCACCAGGGGGGTGGATCAGAAAAAGACTGGGCACGGCTGAAAAAAAAAAGGCGGCCCTGCATCGTAGGTACCTCGATGCGATCTCTATACCCAGACCAGTACACACCGAGTACAAGCATGGTGGGATTTCTTACTTAGTACTGGAAATACCAGAGAGAAGACATTGGACGCCAGGAAATGGGAAGGGGGATGCAACACGACCTCTTGGGGCATAGTTCGGTTCTGGCTTGTGGAGTTCTACCCATGTCGATGTTACCTACCCATAGCCCAACAGGGCAACCTGCAGCCAGCCCCAATGGTACGGCAAGGAGGAACCGTTGAAGGCTTCCCTCTGCAGCAAGCCCATGGCTGCCCACGGTGTTGCGTACATGGTGTTGTGTACATGCCGTGCTACTAGTATAGCTTCTGCTATTATGACTGTCATGGCTCTACTACTACTAGTACTACTAGTACTACTAGTACTATTAGTAGTAGTATGTAGGAGCATGTCGAGGTGCATATTGCGCTGGTGCCGCCTTATAGGTACTGTACCACGTACTGTACAACGAAATACCTACATACTAGTAGTAGCGCCGGGGTAAGGGCGTTTGAAGAGTAGGAAACGGACAGGCATTGGGATCCGTCATGTTCTCTATCGACTCTTCTCCTCGCAGCATAAAGTGCCTACTGGTACAGTAGGTAGGCTCTGCGGTAGATCGTGGTAGCTCGGCTCGTTACGTCAAGGTCAGCGATAGCGTGAACCTGACATACCTACCTAGGTAGTGTAGTCACACTTCCTTGACTACGATCTTTCTTCTTCCCTATGGCAACGTGGGTTCGGGAAACAGTATCCGTCTTGATGAGCAATCATAGCACCATCCTGATAGGTATCAACATCCTGTTCTCGCTAGCGAGGCAAGGAATTTTTATGGCGGAAGTTCCTATACTAGTTCTACTGACCAGTTCTTACGTTCAACCGTACAATGAACGCAGTGCCCATGTTGAATGGTGTGGGGATGTACTGGTATTATTAGCTAAAAAAACAAATTATGCCCATACTGCCTACGATACTACTACGTACCAACTAGGTAGTGGTAGTATGTGCACACAATTTGCCGCCGTATAAGTCGTGCATTTCTATAAGTCTCGACACCGGCCGACTTGTGGGCCATGTCTGTCTAGGCGGCAGGTGTAGGGCCCCTCGGGCGCGATATCGTACTACTATAGTAAGTAGATAGGCCTCAGCCAGGTATCTTGGGCTAAACTACCTAGGTAGGTGGGCAGCTAGCTTAGGTACCTAGGTAGCTAGCTAGCTATTTGGTCTCTCAGAAAGGTTCGCTAAAGAGCCTTCACGACATCAACTAGTCCAGACTCCAGGGTTCCTTTCACCGCGGACGGCGCCAACGGGCACCCCCGTCGTTTTCGGCTTCGCTTAGCGTAGCTCAGAGTAGAATAGCAACTTGATTTTGGACGGTGACGTTTTGGACGACTGTACACTACCTACATAGTAAGGTAAGTATGTAGTATCGGTATAACGGCCTGGTTCTGACAGGGGAGACGACTTGGTTACTGCTTGGTCTCGGTCCGTTGTCGAAGGCTCCCAGTTACCTATGTTCACACTTGTCGCTTTAGGTAATCCGTACCTAGGTATCGATATGCACCACCTGTACCCCAAAAAAATTAGATGCCTGGGGGGGTTTGCACTAACTATCGGGCTACCACGAGGAAATGAAACTATGGTATTATTCTCGAGCCCGCCTTTCCATCGGAATTCAAAATGCTAGATCGATAAAGGCCCGAAGAGAGAGAGAGAGAGAGAGAGAGAGAGAGAGAGAGAGAAAATCGACGCCCAAGAAAACGCCAAGAAAGCGCGAAGCTTTCTGTCAGAAACGGGCGAATAAATGGTGGGTTTTACCTACATACTAAGTAGTACATAGGCAGATGCTTATGAACGAGTCAATGTCGCTTGTAGTATAACTACGTTCCACCAATCCCAAAGGTATAATATAATTTTCTTGCTCGTTCCTCTTCGAATTACAGAACCGACGGACTTGAGCTCCGATCCCCATTTTTCTTCTTCTTTGCCTCATTCTCTCTCGCTTCACTCACCTACCTGCCTCTCTGATATGCTGTATTTCCCCCCCTTCGGTGCTTGTGCGGGGGGCGGAACCGCTTGGCGTCCCATTCCTTCACTTAGGGTTACGTATCTGGTAGACCACCCTAGGCAGTCCCTAGGCGGTCCCTAGGTACTATATAGATCAAAATACCGTAGAGTGGAGTGAAGTCCCCGGCAGATCGCGAACTGTCCAAGAATAGCAGAACCCCGTTCGATCACGCTAGACTAGATCATTCAAAGTCTGCTATATTTATTCCAAGCTATTGAGCCCCGTTCATTGCGAAGGACCGAATTACAAAACACCGCAAATACAAATCAAATTAGTACGGCACCAAGGGCTAACCTTGCGGGAATCCTTGGAGTATTAGTCATGCAACTTGCGAATGAGTATGTCTGCTTCACTACACTAGAGGCATCGTGAATACACAATTGTGGATTGCGGCCTTGTTTGAGGACAAGAACCAAGAACACACGGTCTGAGTTGTCACGGCCGTTAGTATTATTAGTCTTGTATTAATGAAATCACCTAGATTACGAGGACAAGCTTCCCATTATTTGAAGCCGGGCGCCTTGGCTTAAAACCTAGAGTCGGCCTAACGGCTTGCACGACAATCACTACACTTGGCGAGAACCTCGAATGCAAGAGTTTTCGGCAATTGTCGGGTAAAGATTACCAAGAAGGGATAATTGATTTTCTCCCGCAAATATTAGCTCTAGTCTCACAGTCGCGCCGACAGGGCTCGATAGATAAAGGAACGAAGTAACGTACCGCCGCAGATGCATTGGCAATCGAATGCGATTAACTGTAATATCCCGCATAGCGAGCTACTCCAGCTCCCCAGCACCGCTTACGCATTACATACGCACGCGTGGTTGATATTAAGTTCCGTGCGCTTCAGAATAAAGCCGTACGTCGGATCCGACAGTCTGGAACTGGACCCCAGAACGACCGGTTGATTGGCGGCAACGCAGGGAGGAGATATCGGGGCGTCGTCCGGACCCGTGCCACACCTTTCATCGGCCCCTGCTGGGGCAAAGAGCGTCATGGCAAAGCTCTTATTTTCAATTCGGGCATACGCGACACATGGGCGAAACTACATCTGGTACACTTATGTTTAAAAATAAACCCGGAGACACACATCGATCATGGTAGGGCCTTGAGTTGAAGGGTACCCCAGCTCAGCCAAGGAAAATCCCAGTACCTAGGCCGAAGCTGATTACATACATCGTGGTTATGAACTAGGAAGGTATGATCTCTTCTCCGATCTATGTAAGGTTTGGTATATCATAGTACATTGATATCGGGATAAATAGTTGAGGACTGTGATACTAGCCTAGTGTGCTGTTTCTACAGGGCGGCGTGGAAGCGCTTATATACGGGACCAGTAAGTTGTTGTGATTCAAAATATCGAGTCAATATAAGAGGCGTTGATACTGATATAAAACCGTAAATCTAGTTCAAGTTTAGCCTTATCGTACTCTAAGGCGACGAGTTTAACGTGTAAGGATGTTGTCGAGAATGCAACGCCCCTCATGAACTTTTCGTATTTCGACTTTCGGAAATATAACGTTCAGATATCGATACTAACAGGGTTCCAAGTTCGTGCGAGATGACTTGTCGAAACTAGTCGGGCTAATAGTAACCCAAACGGTCTTTACGTTTTGGTTGACCCCACTGCAACGAGCATCTTACATGGCCCCCAAAATCATCATGGGTCCTCTCACGGGTCTAATACTGTAGACTCGTGGAAGGGTGTTAGATTACGAAGAATATGGTCTACCTATTGGTACCTATTACTTTTTGGAGCATAGAATATTTCGGACCTGTGGGTTATAGCCCGCCTCCTATAGGGGTTCTGACTAACGGATGAGTCCGGTGATGATACTGGGAACCGCTGCTTCCGTCGTCGCCATTCAACCGTCCTAGATATCCGTTACATTCATTATGGAAGGGCGGCCTGCGCGGGAGGATCTCGAATACGTTTCATAGAGATCGATTCTCTTAGAAAAGCCCTAATATAGTCCCTGTAATAACAAATAAAGCGAGACGGGCGTAGATACAAGATGCAAACCCCAAGACGACCTAGCTAGCCCGACGGGTGACTCAATAGCGCCATCTACAGCCGGAGAATATTCATAGTGACTTCCGGTAGATCCGGAAGCGACCGGCTGAGCTACCGCCAATGGTCTAGCCGTCGAACAACCAGACAGAAACCGACGACACGACCTAGACCTCATCGGTGGCTTTCTGAGTAGCCAAAAGCAGTATTTACCGGATATTGACACTAGGGAACATGCACCAAATGTCTTAGCACAAGGAAGGATCTGCCAACCCTTCCGCTCGAGCACATACCCTTATGAACATGGAGGAGGGAAATATCACGAGTTAAGGAGCTAAGGGGCGTACCGTCTGCGAACCCCGGCCGTTGAAATATGAGGGGAATCAGCTAATGACAGGAGGAGCAGTCCATTGAGAGGAGCAGCTCCGCCCCGTACCGAGATCAAACGACGATTGAAAGTCCTAGATAAGGACCTATCCACTAGGATTGAAATATCTGTGATGCTCACGACTCCCTAGTTCTAACTTCGGCCCTCAATAGGTGCTAGGGTTGGCGGCACCGAGCCGCATTATCAACGGACTTCCCAGCGGCTAGAAACCATACTGCCTAGGAAACTCTTCCTCGCAGGGCGGATTGGGGCAGTCGTTGTATATATATCTAAGGTATCGCGCCTGTAGGTAGCTTCAAGCTTTTGCCTAGTTTCAACCTTCCTGATGCCCCATATTCGCTTATTTAGCTATCACTACGGTACTTCATAACGTTGTTCATAGTGGTTCCCGTGATAGTTCACGGGATCAACGAAAATAGTGTTGGCATGAGAAATAAAGCTGAATTATAAAGCCCAACGAAGGGCGTTGGCAATACTAATAGTCACCTAGGACTTCGACGCAGTAATGTACCAACGGAAATACGGGACAATGGGCAGTCTATACGGCGAGATGATATCAGTATTAGTGGCAGGACCGCTGCCGAGATATCTAGGCTCTATCGCTCAAGCGAAAAGCGTTACACCTGTCTAACCGTCCTATGCTAGTACAGCGACGGAACGTCAATCACTGCCGAAACGATTTCAACGGAAGGTGGGCTAGCGAAGAAACACGAGGCGGAACGCGAGGACGAGCTGTTACGGGGAGTTCAATGTTCCAAACTCCAGCTAGATCAAGAACGCGAGCTTGAGAAACCAGGTGAGCGGAGAGAATGAGTCATGCTGAATCCATTTCCGTATCCCACACGGGTCGATATCTAGCGCCGCCATCCCCTGCACGAAGCGAATTCATACCTTGAGGTTCGAGGAAACTACCAAGTTAGATGTTGAAGTCGAGGTATGCGTGAAAGCGATATAGTAGACGAGGCAAAACAAAAACTGCTGCGTATACATGCTAGGGGGATCCATAGGCTAGGGAGCAAACGGAAGCGCCGACCGTATGAAAAGCTGGTAAGGATACCCATTTGTTCATTTGTTTGATGGGGTAAAGTAATCGCACGAGCATCCGCTTTGCTTCCGCGAGGTTCACGCCAACCTTAGTCTGACGAGGATTAGGCACAGAAGATTTTGAAAGAAACGGTCAAAATGGCAGAGGCCGACGAGATACGGCTTGCTTGCTTTACGTTTCATGGCTCCCTATAGAAATGGCGAGGGCCGGAGTGGAGGACTAAGAGAACGCCGTCGCCGCCTCGGATATGTTGACAGGTTCTTCACGTCTACCGGCAGAACACCACGCCAGGGATGGGGTTGGCCGCGCAGGGGTCACCACTCTACGGTCCTCAAGACATCTGTGACTAGGTTATCACGATAGTCTTCTATTGGGGGCTACATATTAGACCTGTAAGAATGTGGAAGTTGCTAAGATCATGATCATCCACTGGGTTGGGAGGCAAGGGGGTACTAGTCTTGGTGCATTTCGCTCTACGTGTCGTTCAACATCTTACAATAGTTGTAGACAGGCATCCAAAACTATTGAGAGGCCAACACAGAAACTCATATGGCAGTAGTAGACTCTGCGATATCGTCGTCACGTATGTACGTACCTAGGTATGTGAAGAAGAGGTATGTATCGTACCTAACTTAACCTAACCTAACCTAACCTAGGGATCTTAGGTACCTAGGTACCTAAGGTAGTAGATGATGGGACCGCTACGTAAGTAAGTACCGATGTGGGGCACATGGGACGCTTGGACCAGGCAAAAGCTCTTTACGGATTGGAAACCGAATATCAAGACTATATTGGTAGCCCTTTTTTTTTCTTGGTCGTTTTGGTGCTTTCTCGCAAAGCCATGCCGTTGCACGCTCCGTTCGAGCGCCAATTCTCCGAATGAGTAACCAATGGACCCGTGCCTTTCGGTCTGCGGCACGAAATCCTCGGCAAACGCGCCTGGTGCCCCGGCCGGCGCGGTCCTTTCACTCGACCGTCCCTAGACCCGCCGCCGACGACACCCCCCGAGACGACGGCCGCAAACCAGAGAGTGATACCACTAGCCATGGGGAAACCAGCGCCGCAGAGGAGAATTTCCTCGGTGAGAGTGCCACGGTTATGAATGGAGAGAGCCAGGGTCGCAAGAAGCCGACCGGCGGCCTGAGATCGCGAGCAGCGCGGAATCGAAAGTCCGACCTGCCTCCCGTCCAAATCCCCAACTCTTTTCTCGGCCTAGCCATAAATCGCCACGACCAGTCAAAGGCTTTGCTGAAAGTGGACTCGATCGCGCAGAATAGACCTAGCACGACCGAAGACGCCAATGCCGACGCTCTAGATCCATGGCTATTTAGGCGGCGGAGTGGCGCTTTATTCGATGCCTCGGCATGGTCTAGTGAAACTGTTAGAGACGCTATCGGGGCACTCGAGTCAAATGGCGGCCTCGATTCAATCATGAGAAGAATGGACGTGTTGACCGCCTCGGCGCATTGGGCTACATTGAACCAAATAAGAGCACAACGTGGAGACGATGCGGTCTCCGAGGTAGACGCATTGGAGTTTATGCCACCCCCAGCGTCGCTAGAGTGGGCGTCTGCGCTTCTCAAATACAGTCCCGGGAATCAGAGTGAACCAGTCATTTTTGAAGAAGACTTTGCCAAGCTACTACTACAGCACGTGATGGAGGACGGCGAAATCCCACTGACGAAGGCTGTCTTGTACGAGCCGTGTATGATCGACGAGATTGTCACAACTCTGAGGGCTGCATTCTTCGTTCGGGCACCCGAGAACAACAAGCTCGCAAACGTTTGCCGACCTGCTACAATTATTAATGTACACGACTGTTCTGGATTATCCGTAGCCCGGGATACCTTACAACATGCTGCCGAAATTTTAGGAGCCGATGTGCTACACTTACAGGCTCACGATATTGCACATATTGTAGGACGTTATATTGGCCAAGATGTCACTAGAACCCCAGGTGATATTTCACTGCTCGGGTATAGAGCGGCGGAGAATTGTGGTCGACTCAAGCCGCGCCCCGCCGTCGAGGAAGAAATTGTGGAGGCCGGTTCCTTTGAGGCGCCATATACAATGCTGTGGCGCGATGAGAAGGTGCGGAAGGATACGAAACGACAGACGACATCAATGGATGAGTTTTTGCTGAACTCTGGTACCCGCGGGAAAAGTGACGAGTTGTGGGAGGACATGAAAGTCAATGCAGCTCTAGATGAGCTCATCCATTCGGCGGATGTAGATATGGGCGAGCAGAAACCCCTTATCGTTCACATCAACGATTTCAACGCTCTTAATATGGACGACACCGGTGCCGCCATCGTGGGAAAGATCCGGAAAGTCGTGGATGAATTATGGTTATCGGGGCGCAAGGTGGCCATTGTAGGCTCCTGCTCGACTCACGACGCGCCCAAATCTTACCAAAAAGCAATGAAAGGCTTGGAAACGAGCGAGCGAGTGATTCATATAAGTAGACGTCACTTTGCTGATCCTCGGGTTCGTGCGAGCAGCAGGTCTGCACTGAGTCTGTGGCAAAGCCAAGACTACCTCCGCGAAAACGACGAAAATATCGTCAGGATGCTATGGTCGATGACGGAGGGGGTTGACTCGACGTCGGCACACTCGAGGAAGAGGAGGTTAGGATTAGACATATATGCTCATTCCGAACTGAAATTAGATGTGTCGGAGGGATTAGCGATCTACCGGCGCAGCATTTTACCCGTAACGGAGATATACCGAATCGCGGGAATCATGGTCAGCCTAAGCTCAACAGGCGTTACTGAGTTGTTCAGCCGAGATTGCTTCGAGAAGGCACTCGTCAGGACGTTAGCCGTCGACGCAGCTAGGGAGAAGGCGGTAGTAAGGTCGAAAGCTTCTATCACGTCCGATGTAGAGCTTCAAGAAAATATTCTGACAGGAATGCGGAAGGCGGACCCCTTTGCCGACAATCACGAGGAAAAGTTGATGTCTGGCATGGTGAATGCAAAAGACATACGCACGACCTTCAAGGATATACATGCTCCTCAGGAGACGATTGAATCGATTAAGATGCTTACGACACTGTCGCTGGTCCGGCCTGAGGCTTTCTCATACGGTGTTCTTGCGAGTGATAGAATTCCTGGCTGTCTCTTATATGGTCCGCCCGGCACTGGCAAGACATTACTAGCAAAGGCGGTAGCTAAGGAGAGTGGCGCAAACATGATCGAAATTAGTGGAGCTTCCATCAACCATATGTACGTTGGGGAAAGCGAAAAGAACGTGAGGGCTCTTTTCAGGCTCGCAAAGAAGAGGGAGCCGCTGGTTATCTTCATCGATGAGGCAGATGCCCTACTCGGAGCTCGAGGCGGAAGTCAAAACACGAATAGGAGAGAGACGATCAACCAATTTCTCCGTGAGTGGGACGGGATGGACAAGACGAAGGCATTTATCATGGTCGCTACGAATCGGCCGTTTGATCTCGACGATGCCGTCCTCCGACGCCTACCCCGCAAATTATTAATCGACCTGCCCCTCGAGACGGACCGGGCATCTATCCTAAAGATCCACCTCAAGGACGAAGTCTTAGATGAGACGGTATCAATTGAGGACCTCGCCAAACACACACCCCTCTACTCGGGCTCCGACCTGAAGAACGTCTGCGTGGCGGCCGCCATGGCGGCAGTGAAGGAAGAACTCGAGGCGTCCGAGCGATACACAGGCCCAGAGCCGTACCAATGGGCGACGAAGCGGGTGCTCAACCGCCGGCACTTCGACAAGGCGCTCAAAGAAATCGGCGCCAGCGTCTCAGAGGACATGGCGACGCTGACGGCCATCAGGAAGTTCGACCAGAGATACGGCGACGGCAAGGCGCGCAAGAAGAGGAAGGGAATAGGTTTTGAGGTCGTTCCCGAAGCACCTGACTCGGAGCAAGCCCGCGTCCGTAGTGGACGGTAAAAAAAAGGTACACTATGTATGATAGACCTGTACATGTATCTTGAGATGATTCTGTACTTATACCTGAGGCATTTACTTGAAGGTTGGCTGTTTCAGCGGTTCAACTATGTACGAGTCTTTAGAGGATATTTAGACGGAACGGGCATATATTCTAGTAGTTATGGCTATATTGACGGCTGTGTGGTCCATTGGCATATAGACGGTGTGTCCACGTTTGGTCGCATGGCAATTCCAATTACTAGTAGATAGGGGTTGGGTTTCAAGGTTATCCAAGTATGCATTTGAACATGAGAGAGTGAAGATGCACTCGGGCACCGAGGCGAGGCCCCCCATTCCGGGTTGTGATGTTGAGATACCCCGTTACCCGGTAAAGGCCCCCCGAAGTCTTTGCTGCTTTCTCCATCGATAGTAGAGACAGACACAGACAGACATGTACTCGCCGTCTCTAATTGCGGAAGTCACTACCTATTCATTCCTTTTCTCGGGATAGAAACATGAGGTGCACAAGCCCACGGTCGTCTGTCCGCATTCTCACCTTCCGATTTGGACTCTTCACTTTCGGCCGCCCCATCACCGCGTTCCCATACAAATAGGGTGGCGAGTGGCGGACATTAGCAATGCATGCATTCGCCCAAAAGTGTAGGGGACATCTTCCACCCTATTTCGCATGTACCTCGAGCTCTCGCCGCTTTAGCGACCCTCTCCCTTCTCTCCTCGGAGAGAAATACCCAGTGCGCCCCCTTCTGGTCCTCACAGCTCAAACAGCACCGCCAGCACTTCCCGAACAGCAAAACTCGCACGCAACTAGCCTACTCTCCTTGCTCCAACCAACCACACGCGCGCTCGAGTTCTCTTGCCGCTTCAACGACAGCCTCCGCCAAGATGTCTGAGTACCTTTACAACGTCGACTTCGATGCCCTCATGGCCTCCGCCCAAGAGCCCTTCGCCTTCAATCCCCTCGACTACTCGGCCCCCATTGGTCAGAATGAGGCCCCTGGCTTCGATTACAACGCAACCTATGGCTTCGACCCTGGCATGGACTTTGGCATGGACTTTGGCATGGACTTTGGCACTGACCACGCCCTCGACTTTGATTTCAATGCTGACTTCCGGCTTGACCCCTCCCTACCCCTGCTGCCTGACGCCACTGCGATGACCGACCAATCGTGAGGGTTTTTTTTTTAGCAGTTGCTAACAAAAAGGGTGTTCAGCCCTCGGGCGGGTAAAAATGGGTAAGTATTTCCCCTATAGTAGGCCGTTTCTAATTAGCAAGGTCACTTGATAACGATGCTAGACCTTCCTCCCCGTTAAACTCAGGTCTCTCCATTGCACCGACTACACCCAAAAATGGAATGAGTAATGGACAGTTTGTGTGCGCGGTCTGCGATAAGTCATTCTATAGCCCGTACGCACTCAATGACCATGATAATACGGACGAAATAAGAATTTGCAGTCATTCGGGTTGCGATAGTCGTTTCCTTTCATGTAGACGTCTGCGCGGCCATTTAACCACGCCGCATTTACCTGGCCATCACGCAGTCTGGGACGACTCAGCCATTACATGTGCAGAGTGTAATGGGACGTTTGATGATGAATTAGAGTTGCGAGGACACGCAAAGAGAGAAAATCATAGCTGCTATGCGTGCTCCTGTGGAGTCAGCTTTGCCCGAAATGACGTGCTCATCCGTCACCTCAATGGCTTCACCAAGAACGGTGCAAAGTACCAGTGCACCTTCTGCAGGCGTCATCGCGGCAAGCAAGCTTTCCGCCGGAGGGACCATCTCATCCAGCACCTTCGAGGTTATCATAAAATGGAACCGGAGGAGGTAAAAGACGTCGTTCCTCCCTCCAGAGAATCGATTCAAAACCGTCTACCCCCAACCTGTCCTCATGCGGATTGCGAAGCGTACCGAGGTGACGCTTTCGAAACCCTGCCGTGGAAGGATCAAATCGAGAGAAGGCCCTTTCAGAAACAGTCTGACTACAACAAACATATGAGAGAGATCCACAAAGAAAGCGCCTTCTCCTGCCCCGTTTCTGGCTGTGAGCGAGTTGGTGTCAAAGGGTACATGCGTGAGAAAGACCTGATGAAGCACCTTGCGGATAGGCACCCCGAGGCGCCGAGTTATTCCTATGTTCCACCTAAGCCTCGCAAGTATCGCTGCACGAGATGTAGTCTTGAGTTAAGCAGCTTCCAAGTTCTTCAGTACCATGAGGCCGCGGTCTGTCTAACTTGGAGAACAATCGATACCAACAATCTGCCAATTACTACAACTAGCTAGGCACATAAACTCGTGGGTATATGCCTATATCTAGCGTGCTATTGATATAAGCTGACTCAATCCTAGAATCTCGGAGGCAACACATGAGTCCTCGTCCGATGATCTAGATCTTGAGTAGGAAGTTAGGAAGGCATGTGTCTTGACCAGGGGACTATAAAGTAGTTTGCGCACATTCTAAGGGGGGTCCGGGGGTTTTATCTTCTCTTTTCCAATATATTCTTGGGTTCGTATGGATGAATAAAGAGTAATGGTAAAGACCCGAGACGTTCGAAACAGTGAGGAAGAGGGAAGGGGAGCCTAAGCAATGACTTAGCGCACCTTTATTCTTACCTTATTACGTGCGCTAGAAAGGAAGAGTCAGATGGTTTGGAGGATAACCGTGGTTCTCTAGTCTTTCATTTAGTAAACTAGTATGTCAATATCTGCAGCATTTCCGCCACCTTAACTAATGAGGTGATTCTGACCTCTCGTATTCCCATATGCCAAGGTCCCTCATCACTTAGACTGCTTCCCCGGTTCTAGGTTTGCCTTCGTAAATAAATAGAATCTATTCGCTCTACCAAATTGAAAGCCTCTTATATTGCACGTTAGTGTAACAGACCCGAAATGTTTTGGGATGTTTATGTGAGATTCCAAGTGAGTCGAGCCGTGATCTAACCTTAGAACAATAAGACGACAAGTATAACATAGCACGAACTAATTCTTAGAGTACTCTCCTTATCTACGTACCTATGGCTCTCTCAGATGCCTTCTAAGACACATAGATCCATCTTAATGAACGAGGGACGTAGGTAGATGATGAGTTGATTGGGCCCTCTAGAACTCATCGTCTCCCATACGAAGTCACCGCCGTACAAGGTTTTCTAGGCGGGAAAGGGGCGTAAGTGATTTCTATCAATACATTTGTTATATTCTACCTAGGAAACAGCCCTAACTCAGTTGGTCGATATATCACAAGTCATTTTGCCCAACTTCGCGCGTGCGTAAGGGGGTTGTGAGTGAAGTGAAAGTTCACCCGAAGCCCATACCAACATCGTGCTCGCCGCCCTGTCCGTTAGCCTCATCCATGTGGAACTCGCCATCGTACCATCTTTCGCATCCGGAAATGGCACAGGGGAAGATGGTAGTTGAAGACTCGGTTGTGGCGATTCTACGGTAGCCGGGGCGTTAACTTGTTCCTGCCCACGCCTAGGAGGTTCAGCGCCAGTGAGCTAGTAATTGCGACGGTCGCGTAGTACGTGTTGGGATGTGTCGGGTGCCCCGGTAGTGGTCGCAAACGTGAAAAGGTTGCGTGGAGCCTCAGTCTTGCGTCTTGATGTATAGACTTAGGGTGTCATGATGTGTGAATCTGGCACATCGGCATAGAATGTGCGCTCTCTCTTCCAATCCCGTGCAGGGGGGACTAGCCGGCTTATAAGTAGGGGTTTAAGGGAGGAGGGAAACCCAGCCCGATTCTGGGAGAAGGGAGTCTGGTGGGCATGGGGAACGAGCCGGCCACATAGCTGGCCGCATAGCTAGGTAGTAAAAAGCCGCCATGCAGGGTGTCGAGGGCGGTACTGCTGTCTGTCTAGAACCCATGTACCTCGTTGTATTCGGCCACGTTACCGAGCCTCCCGTCGCAGCAGGTTTCGGGCAATAAATGCACGACTGGCTCAAAGTGCGTCAAAGTGCGCCTGTGGTAGGTATCTTTGGCAGTGCCGCCTATATTTGGCTTACTACGACAAGGGTTCGACGCCGAATGGACTTGAGAATGCAGATTTCACAGTACTAAGTAAAGAGCAGGAGGCGTAGGGCGAGTACCTCCGTACAGAACCCAGGCTACTACCTTGTATGCATGGCGGATGGACACGTACTAAGTGAATAGGGTGAAAGGGTGGCATTGCATATATCGTCTGGCAGTCGAAGCTGAGTTGTACAGGTACCTCTAGGTATCTGCACGGCGCCGCGCCTTTGGCCAACTTCCATTCCTAGGCGACATGGCGCTAGTGATTACATCTATAAAAAAAATATAAAAAAATAAAAATAAAAAGGCAGGCTGTAATACGGCTTCATCGCTGGAGGTCTATTTGTCAAATTAGGAACGACACCTGTCGGTCGAGTTTGCTATCTATCATTTGGCTATCTGCGTGTTAGAATCGCATGGGAGTCGCATGGGTACAAGATGTTGGAAGGGGATGGATGGACTTACCTACTACCTAAGGTGGTTAACCTTGCTCGAGGCTCATCTCCGTGATAATTCGGAGACGGTACCTCAAGAACGGATGGAACAGATCGATGTTGCAAGTTCATCCATCGATACCTGTGAATATCAATCAGACCACCTATGATATTTCCCGCCCTCTCCGCACTTTCCAACACGCCAGCGACCCATCCATCCATCCATCCATCCATCCATCTCGTAGCTGACAACGCAAAGGGTACGGATACTACCCAAGTCGACACGCATTATCTCCTCCCCCCTCCCCCCTCCCCCGTAGCCTCCCCCGGTAGACTTGCTCCACAAAGCTCGTTACAGAATTAGAATCGTAGCGAGGGAAATCCATTGTTGTTCACTTTTCATTCGTCCATTTTTCCAAGATTGGTACTCTCCTCGAGGCTCAGGCTAGGTTTAGAAATATCCCCCATGCTACCCGCCCCGCCAGTTGGCCGAGACTGGATCGCCTCTGACGGCCCACATGCCGCAATCGCCTTATGATTTTATCGACCTCTTCGTCATCGACAACATCACAGCGTCTTGGGCTCAACAGGTCACTCTTCCTCTCTATTATAAATATATACCCAACTGCCCCCTTGTCTAGACCTTTTCTCTCTCCCGAACCGCCGTCATTTACTAATAATTAATAATTCACCGGCGAGCCGTTTCACCCACCTACGCCCTCCCTAGTCTCCATGATGCCCCGGTTACCAGTCCCAGCCCAGAGACAGACAGACAGCGCCTATGCAGACACTCCTGGTCACCGGATACCTGATGCCTCGGGATCAGCCATCGTCATCCCACATGCCCGCCAACCTGTTTTCTCCGAGCAACCTGCCGCCCAAGGAGGATGGTAAGTTGTTTTTTTCCCATCAACCCCTGCTAACGAGGCTCTGTGCTAGTGACCAGGATGTCTGCATTTACTGTCATCTACGCTTCCCGGACAACGCTGCACTCCGTAAACATGGCGAAAAAGAGTCCCATCGGCCATACGGATGTGTCTGCGGCGATACGTTCTCCCGTCTGGACGTCCTGAAACGACATATATCATCGAAGAACAAAGTGAACGAATTTTTCTGTCCTCTTTGCGAACGTGATGCGTTTTTTCGCGGTGACCATTTGATCCAGCACCTAAAGACTTTTCATAAAATCCCCGAGGGTAGAATCCCCGAACACTTCAGTGCCAATCCCTCTCACACTCGTCCCAGTGAGGGGGACTCGATAATTCCCCATCAACCCATGACCCGATATCCGTGCCCAATACAGGGCTGTACGAAGACCGCTGAAAACGCGTATCTTCGGCAGATTGATCTTGACGAGCATATGGACTGGGCGCACAGTGCACCCCAAAGTGGCATGCCTGTCTCGCAGGGGTCGAGCGGCCCTGCTTCCGCTTGGGCCAACAATGGCTTTCAGCAGGATACCTTTCTCCAGCCTGTCCAGACGTTCGCGCAATATGCGCGCCAGGACCTTCTTTTGCAACCTACCCAGGCGTTCGGGCCATACACGTACCAGAACGGCTTTTCGCAGCCGGACCCGGTTAGAAACTTCCAGGCCGATGAAGCGTTTCTCATACCCACCCCAGCCCCCAACCTGGATGCCGGGTTCCAGGGCAATTTCTGAATGGACTCTAGCCACAACGACTGATTTGCCGTACGGATTTTTCGTTGGGATGAAACGCTTAGTACCGGATATGACTTAATGGCCATTGTTGCTTGGATCGTGTCGTCTCTTTATTTTCTGTTACCAAGGCGAATGGCGTGCTCTACCATTACGGGCGTTCTTCCCCGGGAGTAGATTACTTCCTGTTTCTTCCGTTGAATACTTTCTACTATGCCGACACACTACCTTTTCTATCGACAAAGCTTCATGACAGCATCGTTGTTGTCGTAACTCCCAGTGTTATGTGGATAACAGCACGCATACCACTATCCAAACTGTCGACTTTGCTCAATGTTTCACAACAATCTTGCCTCCCACACTATGGGAATCCAGCGCGCGGTGTGCATTAACAATATCTTGATACCCGAAGATCCTTGCAGGCTTTGCGTCCCATTTCCCCTGCTCAATCTTCCGCACGATCTCCAGGAATGGAATATTCGATAGCTCGAATCCCGGTGTGCCCAGCACCTTGCTATGGAACAGACTAAAATGCACGCCAGACTCCATCTGTACCATGGGATTGAAGTCCTTCACCGGTTCTAGGCCACCTAACCAACCTGCCTGCAATATTCGTCCGCCGGACCGCGTCAGTGCAATGGATTCGAGGAGGACTTTGTTCCCGATGAGGTTGAGCGTCTTATCGAATTTCCTACTTTCGTTTTCCTTATCAAACAGGCCGCTCTCCTCACGTGCTGCCTCCGTGGCGCCCATCTCCCTCAGCAATGCGAAGCGCTCCTCGCGTCGCGTGGTGGCCGTTACGATAGCGCCGGCATCAACAGCGAGATGCAGCGCCGCCTGGCCAAGAGTACTAGTTGCACCGCGGATAAGGACCCTTTCGCCATTCCTAACATCCAAGATAGTGAATAGACACGACCATGCCGTGCAGTATACCTCGGGCAGCGCGGCGAGTTGCTCCCAGGATAGTGTGGTGTCTAAGGGGATAACGTTATTAGACGACACGGTCACGTATTCGCCGTACCCGCCCGGCCTATTACGGCCTAACCCACCCATTACGGCGGCGACTTTACGGCCGGTTGGGAAGTGACGGGCTCGATCTTGCGGTGAGGGGTGGGGATAAGCTTCCACTGTGCCGACGCATTCTAAACCTGTTATTGGGTTCCACTCGTCCCATTCGCCTTTGCGCATATCTTTAACGATTTACGTCAGCAATCATTTTCCGGAGTATTTGTTTGGGGGTTCATTTCTTTACTTTCTTTTGGAGTGGGGGTTGTAAATTGGGAGTATGTGCAAGCGGAATATCTAAGCCAGACCAATCCCCGCTCCCTAGTATATATCTCGAAGAGAAAGATCGAAGGAGTTTTGGAACATCACTTACGCATTTCCGCATGATTGACACCGAAGGCGTGAACGCGAATCAGCACCTCGTCGGCACCTGGTATGGGTTTCGCAACATTCTGATAGGACAGCACCTCCGGGCCGCCGAAGGTCGATATCACAATAGCGCGCATCGATTCGGCCATTTCAGTTCAGAGTGTGCTTTTTAGAGAGTGTAAAGCCGGAGTGTAGATTTCGATAAATGAGAGATGCCAGGTTACGATGTACCGATTACGCAGGCGAAGGAGACGCTGATATACTATGAGATGCTCAAGGAAGTATTCGTGATGAAAAACTCTTTCTAATGTTATCTCAATGTGATCTTATTATATATACCGCACTCTTACCTAGCGACAAACCCAAGAATCTCGACGCCTTTGCTTTGGAAACATTTCGTCTCAGCATGGATGGGATGATTCCACATGCGCGCCCGTCTCGCGTTCGCCGGGCACAGCGTCACGAATACCATGCTAGTCCGCTCGGTGTTTGCTGCAAGCGCGAAGCTACCCGAATGGAAAATTCGCAGCACATATTACCTCGCACATATATATATATATATATATATAGGTAGCAGCTGCTCTAGATATCATAAGCAGGCTTACCAATAACGCATGGACGTATATATGTAGTATACGTAAGCACAAGGTAGTGTAAGAAGCAAGGCAAAACCACCACCTCCCCGGAGATGTCTGACTCGGGGGCTTCCGCGCTGATTTAGTTAGTCCGTAGCACTGACGAAACCAGGCCGCTGACTAATAGCACCCGCATTGCATCAACCCAATCCAATCACTCGTCACCCTAGGACCTAGACACCCTCCTCATTGGCCGCGAACCAGGCGGCCAGCAGAAGATCGGCACGTTCAGTCAACTTGGTCATGCGTGATTCCTCAGAAGCCCCCCCGATGATGGTGATATGTTGTATGGTGGCATGTTTGACGGTGATCCCGATGCAACCTGCACTTCCCAATGATTTTTAAGTTTGGCCGCCAATATTCAATGATCGAGGCTATAAACAGTATCGGTTTCGGTTAACTCGACTATTGAGAGATTCGATCAAAGTACAAGGTGGCAAAAAAATGTTGTCTATTATAATCGTTGATAAGTTACAAGGTGAAGGAATTTTGCCGAAGAGGCCTAAAGAATTAGATTTCATATCTCATACCAACCAAGAGGGGTTTCTAACCCAAAGAAAATCTCCAAAACGCCGGCCATGCTGGGTATATGTATGCCCTGATGCCGAAGACAAGAAAAACTCCATTCCCACAAACATGAGATACCCAGAGTAATTGGTTTGACTGACACCTTTATGCGCCATCTGACATGTGGCCTGTTCGTTGCGGGTCCGCCGCCAGCTTATGAACATCCCTTCTTTCGATAATGCGAATAGGTCGAAATACTCTCATCACGGAACCGTAGCTCTCGTAAAAAATCATCAGCTATCTTGCCCGAGCCCTAAGACTCTCTGCAAGCTTCTCTTCACACCTTTCGTAGCACCGGAGTCGTCCTGTTTAGTGGTCGGGCTTCCGCCGGCGGCATTGGGGTCGCTGCCTGCGCTCAGTCTTCGCCCAAGAAAGTTGAAGCTCAGCCGCCTTCCCATACTCGATCTCTTCTCAGTGTTGCTATCTTTCCTTTTCTTTTTGCGAACCGCCACGACGGGCGGCACTTCGACTGCTCGCGGGGGCCACTCTCCGTCCCGTTTCCACCCGACAACACAAACGCGTAGCATATCGGCAAGATTAATCGGGCAGGAAGGCGTCATGGCGTGGACGATAATCTTATCGTAAATAGCGATGTAGCTAGCGGTATTGATGGAAGCGCGCATTGGATTCGCAGCTGGAAGTAAAGGTGGTGGAATTGGTAATAGTATTTGAATTGGGTACTGAGACGAGTCTTCTTTGGCCTTGGGCTCTTTGGGGTCGGTATCTACGGAAGATACGGCAGTAGTATCACCTGAAGTACGGGTTCCGCTTGGACTAAGTGGTACAGTGCCGGCTGTTGACTCGGCATGTGAATCGGTAGGTGATGATGGTGAAGACGAGCTCGAAAGCCGCCAGAAAGATAGCCTCTTCGTTGTGGGCGAAGTTGGGGGAGATTCGATTGGCTTAGGACGGACACGAGCTACCTTAGCATCGGTCCAAGCATCTCTTCGAGCCGTAAAACAAGCCAGCCCGGAATTCCATTCCATTTCGGCGCGCGCAGCTCTCCTCCGTTTCGCACTACGAGCTAATTCAGTGGCCTGGACGGTCAATCCTACGGCATCTGGGGTTTCGAAACGATATGCCAAAGGAGAGGTAGGCTCATTGTTCTCTTCATCGGATAGGTCAGACAACCATTCAGTCCGAGGACGGAAATGAGCGGTGTCTTCAGAGACGGTGCTGTATATGGAAGCGGCATCATCAACATCGTCGTCATCGCAGCGATAGCCGGCGTCATCAAAGCTGAGCGCAGATGCTTCTGTTTCCTCAACTTCGCTAACTGTGGGTGGTTGTGTCGGTGAACGTTCTACATGTTCAATAGAATCGTCCGAAGCTGATTTTGCTACACCAGCTTCATTAGATAATGGTGGCCAGATAAAGACCCAGTCATTGCGTATCCTTTCGGCTAGAAAGCGCCGCACTGCTTCTTTCTGCTTCGTCTTGTCCTTGCTCACGAGATCTGGGTCGTACTCTCTCGACACAGGTGCGGGCTGCTGCGAGTGATGTCGCAATCGCGAGAGAGGCAATTTAGTCGACTTGTAGAGGTCGGAAAACAGCATTTTTGGTGTTGTCGCCGAGTGACCCCCGGATAAGGTGGCTTGTGGCGTCAAGACGGCACTGATGTTGTGAGCTTGGGGGGCACAATGAGCAGCAGCTTGCTGGCCTGTTATAGCTTGGCCAACCTGACCATCTTCATGTGTGGGGTGCGGGGAAGAACTCTGACTGGCGGTGGCGGTAATGAAAGCGCCATTTACCGGCTTTGGTGGTACCATTTCAGCTGGGGTTCCTTGTTAGTTTCATGCGGGACGGGCAGTCTGGAAACCATGTCCATTACTGGGTAGGATTGAGAATAGGTGTGACATCAGTTGCTTTGCTTGTTCAGGAGACTAGATGGAGAGTTGACAAATAGGGAACAAGCTAGGGGCAGAATCGGACAGGTAAATGGAATAAGACTCACGAATCTTACATCGGATCCCTGGAAAGAGTCCGGCCGACTAGAATATGTTGTAAACGCACAACGAAAGCTCAAGGGAAGCCTGAAGTTGTCGTAACAGTAGCGCCCGGCGCGTCGTTCGATTTTCGGCCCCTATTGATGGTTTAGTTGAATAACTTATGCAAGTTTGGCTTGGAATAAACGATCAATGGCTGGGGTGCCAAGGCGGACAAGCCTAAAACTGCATTCTGCATTAGACTAGCGCGGGTAGACCCTTGATGCTTGGCGAGCGAGAGATGGAGAATGGATGGGGTTGGTCCGTTATATAGGCGAGAAGGGTCTCCATGAGCAAGCCACGGCGAAGAAAAAAAGGTGAGGGGAGTCGAGAACCCGAAAGGACGCGGGTGAGTCTGCGAAAGACGTACCTCGAAGGAATGCGAGTAACACAAACAGGTACGGCTACCGGTATTCGTAATGCAAAAGCAGCCAGTCCTAGCAGGCTGAACTAGGCTACAGTACGGAACAGTACTGAAAAGTGGCTAGGCACGTTGTAAGAAGGTCGGTACCTAGCGAAACAGAATTTTCGCTACCTAGCAAAATCCCTGATGGACTGGATTATAGACAGTATGGCATGGATTTAGACTACTTGGTAGGATCTGTCGAGTGTCGGGTTGGGAGCCCGGAGCCGGCCTGCAACGTCGCTCAGCTGCTGCGTAGTAGTAGTAGGTGGTATTAGGCGGATATATAGCAGGACCTTGGCCAGCTGTCTTGCTGCTGTTTGACGTTTGATTCGAGATCTCCGCAGATCCAGTCGATACCGACCCATCAACTGATCATACCATGTAAAGAATAAATTTCTTTTTACCGAAGAGATTTATCGCGTCTTGGCTTCTCGTTGCGCTTGCCCTATTCCTCTCTTACTTGGGCAGAAGCTTGGGGTATCGATCAGGAAGACACGAGTTCGCAAGGGCATTTGTCACGAGACCAACGGCTCGTTACAGTACGGTAAAATCGAGGCCCGGGGTAGGGTAGCAAAAGAGGGGCTTGGATTGGAAGAACGGGATCCGAACCACCTAAGGATGCCCACTAGGTAAATAATTTGTGTAAGCAATGTATTGTAGTGGAACGCAGTCTGCAAGTAATACTAGGTAGTTAGATACCGGTAGACAGTGACAACAGTGGGTTGCCTCGATTCAATGATGATGATGATGATGATGATGAATTGTGGAAATAGAGTAGTGTAGAGTAACGTAATGTAGTGTAGCGAAGATCGTTCGCACGTACGTACCTAGTAATGCATATATTATAGAGAAGATGGCCAGAAGATGGCTCGACTGTCGGCCGAGTCACGGCAGTGGTCACGGCAGAAGGTCAGGGCACTGTCAGGGTTCTGGTCGGGGCTCTGGTCAGGGTTCTGGCCAGCGCCAATAACCTCGAACTATCAACCATGATTTGCTCTCACATGATTGAATCATGGCCACAAATCGCGTCAAATGACAAGGAGCCAGCTCTGCGCGCCCGCCCGAATCCAGACCCCGAAGCCTAAAACGACAGTTCAATAGGCCACAATTCGCTAAGAACGCAATACGGTGGGCTAGCGTGCAGCAGGTCTCGGCCAGATTGGTGTGCAGGAAACTACCTAGGTTAGGTTAGTCAACTGCTAGTAGGTAAGTACTACTACTTAGTAGTATGTACGGAGTAAGTATGTTGGAGAACGAAGTGGGAGTGCGTGCTTTTTACAGTGTAAATACTGTATTGTATTGTACATATCTTCCGCCTATCTTTATCATCACGTGGCAGCGGAACCACCACCTATCTGGAAACCCCCCAGGACGGGGAAGGCAAGCAGTGGCATCGGCACCAACGTCATCAATAGTTCGCAATGTTTACCATCTTATGGCCCATCGCAAATAATACACGGACCACTTTCACATGGTCCTTTCATGTACATTTTCTTCTTTCTCGTTTTCCTTCTCTTTCCATTTCATATAGAATCCGCGAATCTTACCAACACTCGGTGGTTCCTAACCGTAGACAGACCTTGGAAGAAGGTATCATCTTCGAGGCCATCGCCAAATGCCGGGAAGTTTCAACCTCTGCAAAAGACAAAGCAAGAATTATAGATACCTCCACAGGCAATGTAGAACCGTGTTCCATATTCGAAATGCCATGATAATAGAATCGCGTCCCCCCATGTAACACCGCTCTTCCCATCTCCTAGGGCAGTTTCCGCGTGTTCTTGAGGATTGTGATCTAGGCCATCTTTGCACGTCTCTTCTTTCTAGGCCGCCGAATCGTCTTGATAACGGCACGACCACTCGCAGTCTCAACTAAGGTAGGGCGAGGTCGAGAAAGCGCATTAGTACTGTCCATGGAATCCTCGTCACTCTCTGGAGAACTGTTAATGTCACGAGAAGCTCTCTTGGCGCCGCGGTCGTCGATCGATTGAATCTTCCCTTTCGTGCCCGGGCTTGGTGCGTGCTAGGCTCTAAGCTCTACTTCGGGCTTCTCGTTGGGCGCATCTTTTCCTCTATCGACATTATCGTGCTCGGTCTAGCAAGACAGTCGGTCAGCGTGGGTTCCTGGTTACTACTAGGTTTATTCACATGTGCTTTACCTTAAAACCTCCGTAGTCATTCCCTAAATGACCAGGCCGATGTGCGTCTTGAGTGGGAGGAGCTACATCTGGCGTAGGTCCGGGCATGTTTTGGCCCTGGCGTGTTTCAAGACCAACGATGCCTATGCCACTCGTCACAGCATTGGCGACAAGAGCAGCAGTGCCGCTAAGCTGAGTCATGCTAACACCACCAATGCTCGCACCATCCCCCATGTACGAAGCTATGGGCGGGGCCGGTTGTTCGGGATCAGGATTGATATCAGTCTCAGAGTTGGGTTGTAGCTGATCTTCGATAATTCCAAGCCATTCGTTGATGACTTGGGAATTCGCATGACAACGAGCCACGTCCTCCTCGGAGAAAAGCATAGAAGTTCCCAGCACGTGATTTCCAGTCTCCGGCAGGCAAGCAGTGATGCCGTTGTAAACCACCATATCGGCGATCTGATTGCAGTTTTTAATGTAGCGGTTCGCAGCTCTATTGGCAACGCGTAGGTCAAATCCCGTTCGGCAATGCTCCCCAAGTATCATTCGCATTCGATAGGGCTCAGGATCGGAAGGGTCTCTTTGGATTTGTCTACCGAACACAGTATTGAAACCCTGCATTTCGTTTAGGACAGCTTCTCTCGCTGTACAGACACCAAGTCCGATGCCTAATTGTAATCCTATAAGCCAGAGGCGTTCGTCGGCTTGCATGTCTCCAGGAGCGATGATATAATCCAGCGACTTGAATACAGACTCAGGAAGGACCGTGTTCTCATCATCGTCGATCATATCCTCTATCCAGATATCATCCCAGTGTCCAGCGCGAGGGGGGGATAGAAGAGGATTAGGATCAGAAGCAAGAGTTGAGGTTGAGGTTGAAGTTGGATCTAGATCAGGAGCCTTGGTATTGGTCTCACTTTCATACGTCTTTGCAGTTTCTGACCTAAGACGCGGGTCTAGCAAGGACTCGTCAAAAAAGTCATTGCAAAACCCTTGCTTAACTTCTTTGTCAAGCGCCATGGCTAGCAAACAAGCGAAGATTGGGAATGGGCAGGTGCTTAACAAAACAAGGTAGCTTCCAGATGGTAGTTGGCGATGACTATTGAAGATGGGTTGGTGATAAAGGAAATAATCTTGCACCAAGGTTAAAAGGTGGTAGAAAAAATAAAGCAAAATACAACCCTGTAGGTCGCGTAGGGGTGATTACACACAGGAGGAAAAATGCTAGCCCTAGCAACAGAACTTCAAGTTATCGTCGCAGTTATACACAAATGCCCTTAGAGCTATGCTACCCCGCCTATTTACGCCCCGCGTTGTTTACGTTGAGGAGTCGCTGATGCACAGAAAAGCTATCCTAGTAGACATATCTGTGATCGGAGTGGTGTGTGTTCCCTAGGAGACAGCACCCCAAGTTTTCCACACACGTCCATTTATTGCTACAAAATCAGTAGCACGCCAACGTTACCATAAACGTAGAGGAATGGATAGGAGTTCCTGGAAATTAGATATCATCATATTCTCTAGTATTAGGTAGGCGTATCAAAAACAAGAAGATGGATCTCCAATGTTCCGAGCTCTAGTAGGGCCGGTTAGGACAATACGGAGGGAAGGTACCTATAATAATAAATCCTGCAGTTTGTACTGTTAGTTATTCTAGTATTAGTCCACTGCTATTATGCAAGGGGGGAATTCTTCCCATACCAAGAGCAGCCATGCTAGTTACTCTATGTGCAATATATGTTAATGCCTGTGCTCGCCCCTAATCCTCCTTGGTCTTGTGATAGTAAAGCAAAAATATTACTAACATAAAAAGGCATTATTATACTAGATAATAGTGAGATAACCATATCTAGATAATACCTCCCACTTAAATTACATTATGTTTAGTTTTTTTTTAAGGTAGCATTTTTTACTTTAAATGTTAGGTGATAAAAATAACATAAGAAAAAACGTTTATACTTTTTTATATTATAATTAAGTAATATTACTATTATATGTTTTAACTTAATAATTATTAATAGTTTATTAATTAAACTATAAAAATTAAGTTTTATAAGATATTTTTTTTATAATAGCTATATGTTAATTATTTTTAATTTTTTTTAATATAATGTTAATATTATTTAATTATTTAAATATTATATTAAAAATAAAATAAAAAATTTAAAATATAATAATAAGTTTAAATAATAAAAAAAAACATTAAAAAAATTAAAAAAATTAAAAAAATAAAAGCTTTAAATAAAAAATAAAAATATAATTTATATTTTTTATTATAAATAAATAATATAAGTTTTAATATGTTTTTTTTATATTATAAAAAAAAAGTATAATTTTAAAGTTTATATTTAAGCTATAATTATTAGGTTTAATATATTAATATATTTTTAAATTAAATAATTAAGCTATTTATTAGCTATATAAGTTTATTTTAATAATAAATATATAATGCTTTTATATATTAATTTTTATAATAAGCTTTATTTTTTAAATATTTATATTATAAATAATAATATAATAATATAAAGGTGTTTTATAAGCAAAGCTTATATAAGATATACTTATACTAGTTTTTATAGCTTAGCGGCTATAATAATTATATTATCTAGTAATAGCTATAACATTAAAGTATATAAAAGAATTTTATAAGCAAAGCCTATAAAAATTCCTTCTTTTTTTTTATATTTACGATATTATAAAATTACCTTAAAAAACACTTTTTAAAGTGGTGCTTTTATATAGTTTTATTATAAAAACTAATTAATTTCATTAAGCTTTTTCTTTATTTAATTTATTTTATTTTTTACTTATACTTTTTAGTTAAATAATTAACTTTTAAGTTATATTAACTTTAGCGTATAGATTATATTTTAGCGTGCTTATATTTAATTAACGTGCTATTTAAACTTAAACTTAATTAAAGCAAATATTTAACTATTATGTTAATATTTTTACACTTTTTTATAAAGGCTTATACTTTTAAGTATTTGCTTTATTATATATTATTATATCTTAATACTTTTAACGGCAAATATAAATAACTATTTAAAAGCTACGTAAATGTTATAGTTTTTTTTATTAGTATTAAACTTAAGTACGTGTTAAAATATAGTAAATTATTTAAGTTAAGCAATGCGTTAGCGCAATTAAAATAAGTATAAAGCATACACTTTTATTTTATTTTATTTTATACTTTATCTTATAATTATTACGTTATAATTTAAATTATATTTTATAATCTTATTAATTAATGTTATATAATTATTTTTATATAAAACGTTAAAAATTATATATTATTAAAGCTTTAAATAAAAAATATAAGTAAAATGTTAGCTAATACTAAAATTAACCTAGCTTATTTAATGTTATTTAGTTTTATGCTAAAAAAGCTAAGTTTTACGCTAAGGCTAGCAAAAGATATAAAACTAGCAAAAAATAAAAGCAAAAGCAAAAAAGTTATTAGCACTTTACTTAACACTTTTAAAAATAATTGCTTACTAATAATATCTACACTTTTTTAGCGTTTAATAAAAATTAAAAGAAATAAAAAAACAGCTATATAGTTAGCGTATAAAATTAATAGCGTTAAATAAAGTCTTAAGTTAATACAAGTTAAAAATAATAAGTAAAATGCTAGCATTAATGCTTTTTTAAAGTTTTATTATATTTAATATTATATTTTAAAAGATATAAACTTATTAACGGCTTTTTAATAGTAAGCAATATAAAAAACTACTTTTAGTAAAACTTTATAAACTACTGCAAATTTAATAATAAGATTTACTAAAAACGCTAATAAAAATAAAGTAATAATTATTAATTTTATTAAATTTAATAAAAATCTTATTAACCTTATTAATACTTTAAGTTAACCTTTTAATTTTAGTGTATTTACTATAAAAGTAAAAAAAGGTAGTAATAACTTTAATAGTAATAATAATAAAAGCAATCCTAATAAGTTTTATTAAAATAAACATTATAATATAAAGCAAAAGCCTTATTTTAATATGCTTAAAAACTTTAACCTTTTAAGGAATTTTAATAACTTTAATAACTTTAATAACCTTAATAATTTTATTAAATAAAATAAAACCTTATACTTTATTATATCTTTTATAAAAAGTTTTAAGCTTAAACAAGAAAACATTAGTTCGTTTAATTTTAAGTATAATAACTTAAATAATATTAATGTTATTACTAAAAAATAAAACCTTATATTTATAGATGTTTTTTTATTTATTAATTACATTAAGTTATTTTTAAAAAAGCTTATATTATAGCAGTTATATAAAGCGTAAATTATAAGTTTATTTTAAACATTATTAATAGGTTTTATAATATTTTAATAAAATAATAAAATAACTTTTACTATAAAGCGTATATTTAAATAGCAAGGTTTTTATAAGGTGATAAAAAAACTATAAAAGCGTTTTACTTTAAACTTAAAGATTACTACTTAACGTTTTAAGCAAGCTATTTTAACACTAAATAACATTTAATAAAACTAGCATAAATTACCGCAATTTATTTAACGCAAGTTATAATATGCTTAAGCTATAAATATATTTACTATAAATAATATTAACTAATAAAATATTATAACTTAAATTTAAAATAGCATGTTATTAAAAGTTAAGCAATTTATTAAGCTTTTTTATTAAAGCTAAACATTAAATAAATATATGCTAATAGTAAAAAAAGCAAAAAAAGATTTTAATAACTTAGTAAAAAAGGTTATTAATAATTAAAAGCTATTATATTATATAATTACCTTGCGTTAATTTAAGCTTTAAATAAATAAAAAGTACTATATTAAAAATTATAAGAATAATTAAATATATTTTATATTTTTAAGATAAAACTTTTTTTGTAATTTTTATTAATATTAGGCTAATAATTATAGCTTTAATAGAAAACGTAATAACTATTATAATAATAAATTTGCATAAAATAATCGTTTCTTTTAAAGAAATTATAATTAATATAAAAATAATTAAAGATAAAATTATAATAATTAGCAATATAATTAAAACAATCGTAAAAAAACCTAACAAAATAATAATATAGCAAAAAAGCGTTATAAATATAACTAAAAGCGTAATATACGTTAAAATAGTTATATTTATTTTATTAACAATTTTAAAAAGCATAAAAAAAATAATAATTAATTAAAAAGCAACTATTTATAAAATAAAAAGTTTAATAATAAAGTTTATGCTTATTATATTATAAACGCAATAATAATATGTTTATAATATAATAAAAAGTTTAACTTTATTATATATAAGCTTAAGTATTATTAAGCTTATATTAAAAACTTACTATTAAAAACGATGTTAATACTTTTATTAGTTAATTTAAATTATTAAACCTATAAATATTATAATAAGTTATTTTTTTTTTAAAATTATTTATTTAAGTATTTATATATATATGCTATAAAAGTAGCTAAAGTAATTTGTAATTTAGCAGCTACGCTTTTTTATAAAATGCTTGCAAATAAAAAGCATAAGTAAAACATAAAAAAAAAAGCATATATAATTATAGTTAATAATAAGCATATATTAATTAAAAATATAACTAATATATATAATTTTTAAAGAGATATATAAGCTTTAAATTATATATATTTAAAGTTTAAGGTTTAAAACATATTAAATAAAAAAAACTTATATATATATAAAGATTTTAAATTAAAAAATACTATAATTAGTAGAAAGTTTTTAAAGAAATTTAATTATACTATTAAAATAAAGCATGTAATATTAAAAAGCATTAATAAAAAAAGTATTTATATTTAAAAATAAGCTACTTTTATATTTTAGTTTTAAGGTATAAATAGTAAAAGCAACTTAAAGTTATTAAAATTTAAAAAAAAAGCTTAAGTTATTAATAATTGCTTTAAACTAGGTTATTTATTAGGAAATAACTTTTTTATGCTTTATTACGTTATTATTTAATACGCTAATTTTAAGATTATATTTTTTAATAAAGGCAACTTTGCTATACCTTTTAATATAATTTACTAAAAAAAACCTTTTATTTATAAAGTAACAAGTAAAAATAAAATAGCTTTATAACCTAAAAAGTTAACATATATAATAATAAACTATAAGCTATTATTAATAGATTATAACTTTACATTTTTTACTATGCACTAAAACGTTATATATATTGTTTTTAATGCTAAAACTTTATATATAGTGCTAGTAAAAAACATTATAAATAAAATATTAAAGCTAAATAAAAGCGTAAAATTAAAATTAATTATAAAAAACTAAAATAATAGTTGTTATAATATATTATAAAAAGAAGCTATAAACGCACTTGTAATTATTGCTGCTATTAAAAAAAATATAGAAAAAGTAAAAGTATTAGCAGGAAATTCTGCTAAAAATATAGCTTTAAACGCTAAGTTTAATATAACCTTAATTGCTAACGCAGTAGCTACTAATATAATGCTATAAAAAAATAAGTTTACCTTTAATAAAATAGCAAACGTTATAAAAGTATATTTATAAAAGTTTGCTATAAATATACTTATATTTAATATAATATATAATATTATTTAAACCGCTAAACCTTTACTAATAAATAAAATAGTTAATTATAATTAGGCTTAATAATATTAGGCAAAAACGTTAATAATATAAGCTAAAACTAATAGCGTTTTAAATCTACGCGTTATTTTTTTACTTATAAGTATTAATATATAAAACTAAACTAAAATAGCTATAGCATTTAAGCAAGTAATAGCTAGTATTAATAAAGCTTTTATTATTTAAATTAAAGATAATAATCTATATATTTTTATTTTTAAAAAGCCGCTTAAGCTTAAGTTACTAAAAGTTTTTACTACTTTAAAAATAAAAAAACTAACTAATTTACTTAAGTAGGTTATAAATTTAAAAGTTTATATATATTTAAAGCAAGCATTAATTACTAATATATTTGCTAAAGTTATTAATTAAGCAAACGTTTAAGTTAATAAAAGTATAGTAAATATTTTTATAAAAAAACAAATAAAAATTCCTTTAGTTAAAAGCTAGCAAAACTAAAAGCTAAGCTTTTAATTATATTTATTAAGTCGTAAAAATATAAAGGTTTTAAATAAAATTTATAATAACTTATATAATAAAAATTAAATAAAATAAGTATTAAAGCTTATATTATTTACACACTTTTTATTTATAATATAACATACTATATATAGCATAAAAAAAAGCTATATAGTTAATAATTTATATAATTTTAATAGAATTATAATATTTAATAATTACTTATTATTACTTTAAGCTAATATTATTAACGCATTAAAAGGCAAGAAATTTATTATAATCGTTAATATAACTAGATTTTTTTATTAGTTTAGCGTGCATTTTAACTATAAAAATAAATTTATAATTATTAGTTTAAAAGGCTTAAAACGTTTAAAAATAGCATTAATAAGCTTTTAAAATATATTAGCGTATATATAAAAGTTTATAAATAAGTTGTTATATAATTATAATTATTATTATAAAGCGTTTATTAATAATATATACATATTTTCTAATATTACTAAAAAGCATGTAAAGCATTTAATTAAAATGTTTATATTATTTAAAAGCAAAAACATTATAATTAACCTAAAAAAGTCTTTTATTAGGTATTTTTTTATTAAGTTGCTTAGATTTTAAGTAAATAGTTTTAAAATAGCTAATATAGTTAAGTAAAAGGTTTATTTACGTAATAAGTAAAACCTACTAAAAGGTTTATTATTTTTACTGCTTAAAAAGCAGTCGAAATAATAAAACCTTCTTTTATTATTAATATATTTACTACCTTTATAACACTTTACTAAATAATATAATAAGTATATAATTATATTTAGCAATTTTATTTTAGTTTATAATTAATTATCTTTTTATGTTAGTAGTATTAAACGCTTAGTTAGCTTGTTAGCAGCTACGCTTAAAAAACTAACACACCTTAAAACGTTAGGTTAGTTTGTTAATAATTTACGACTTAATAATAATGCTAATTATATTAATACTATAAAGATTAGCTTGTTAGCAATTTAAATAAAATCGATTTAATTTTAGCATTTTTTAATGCTATTATTTTTTACTTATATTTATACTATAAATGCTTATAGCTAAAAAATATAGATTTAGCTAAGTTAAGTTATATTTAATCTTATATTTATTTAAATAGTGCGCTACTTTTTATTTAACTGCATTTAATTAAAGTTAACGTTTATAATATTATAAGTAGTGTTTTTTTAAGTTTTTATTAGCTTTGCAACGTAAAGCATAAATTATATAATTAAACCTAGTCTTTTAAATTATTACATTTAATTTAATCCTACGCTACTTACGTGACTTATTATAACTTTAACCTTATAATCTTACGCTTATTTTAGCTGCCCTATATAAATAAAATTTTTTTATATGTGTAGGGTTATTAAATTAGTAGCCTGTGCTATTTTATTTTATTTTATTTAATTTGCAAAAAAAAAGTTTTATTTTATAATTTTATTTAATTTATAAAAAAACATTTTCCTTATAAACAAATTATACCTTATTTATAAACCTTACTACTTGCAGATTATATTTATTTATTATTAATAACTTTATTATATTAAGTAATAGTTAAAGTCACGGCTGGCCCCTACAAGGGTCCCTAGGGGACCCATGTAGGACCCACCTGTATAGGACCCTCTGCAGGACCCACTCTGCACACACACATAATGACCGATAATTCTGTAGACCTTTAGACTTTTCCTCTTTTCTTCTCTATCCTTAGATTAATATATACACTTGGATACCCAAACTGGAAGCCTTGCCTTCCCAAAGGACTCCTCTCGTGACAGTTAATAAAATAAACTAAAATTATTAATCTTTAAGTTTTAAACTTTATTATTAATTAAAAATTTTATACTTAAATTAATTAAAGCTAAAAAAATTCTTGCTTTTAAATTATAGTTTAAACTTAAACTAAACTTTAACCTTTTTGCTAAACTACTTATTTTAATTAAACCTTAAATGTTTATTAGCATGTTAAGCTATTAACTATTAGCGCTTTAAACGTTTAATTTACTTGCGTTATTGTTAATGCAACTATTAATAAGCTTAGTTTTAACGCTAAAAAAACTAACATTAATAATACCACGCATTTAACGAAATACTATAACTATAAGCGCTTTTTTACCTGTTTTATCTAAGTTAAAAGTAAATAAAAGTTAAATGCTACCTTTTAAACAGATAACAAATAATAAAAAAACTTAAAACTAAGTCTTATAAAAATTAGCATAGCAAAATAAGCAGATATAAACTTTAGCTTATAATATTAACTATATAATAGCTAACGCTACTAATAAAAAAAAAGTTAAAAAATTAAAGCAGTTTATAAAAACGGTTAATAATATAGTTTTTAAAATAAGCAAAATAGTTAACTATACTTATAGCAAAATAATATAAAATTAAAATAAAAAAAATAAAAAACTAAAAGTATAAATAACTTACTTTTTATAAATAACTTATATTTAAATGCTTTTAATATATTACTTTACTTTTGCTTAACTGTAATTAATACTTTTATACGCTTTAATTTTATAAAAAAACTTAAACTTTAGCAAAAGATTTATATAAAACTAATATTAAACAGCCGGTAGTATTATAAAAAGTAATCTTTATAACTACCTTATTACCTTGCTAAATAAAAAAAAAAAACTATTAATCACTATAGTTTTAACATTTATATTAAAAACCTTTAAACTATTAACAACTTAGCTTTTTATATTTATAGCGTTTAATTAAACCTTATTAGCTTAACTATGCTTAATATTTAAATAGCCTAGCACTTATATACGTTTTAAAGCACCTATTAATATAATAGAAAACTTAAACTAAATAAATACTAATAGACTATTAATATACCTTATAACCTATTAATAGTTAGCAAAAGCTAAAAAATAAGCCTAAAAGAACTAATATAACGCAAATAGCGCGCTTAATTTTAATAGCAACCTTAATAATAATAGGTTAAACAATAGCAGAAATAATAACGATTGCTTAAATATGCTTAATATCTTTAATTGTAATAACTAATAAAGTACTTTTAGTAAAGCTAGCGCTATATTAAACGCAGCTACGTTAATAGCAAGCACTATTAGCTTATACTATTTAAAAAAAGAAAATATTAGCATTTTTAACCTAAATTACTATAATCTTAAAAATATAAAAATAGTAGCAAATAAAAACAAAATTATTTTTATAAACATTTACTGCTTTATTAAGCATATTAAGTCTTTTATAAAAGATAAAAAAATAGCTAAGTTAAATAAGCAATAGATTTTATTTATACTTTTTATTATAATAGCTAGCTAAGCGTTATTATAATAAAACAATAAACTTATTAGTACCTATTATAAAGAATTTAAATAAAAAGGCTTAACAAAAATCTTTAAAGAGATAAAAACTTAATTTTTAATATAATTTACTTTAGCTAACAAAAGATTTATTAAAATAAATCTTTATTTAAAAGATATAGCCTATAATAAAAATACTATAACATGCTATATTTAAAAAAAGGTTTAATATATAAAAGCAATAAAAACATTTACTAATAATAATATTAACTAGTATAGCATTATAATATAAGTTTAAACAGTAATAAACTTTAGCATTAAAAGTTTTTTATAAGCTTTTAAGTTAAAAGAAATATATGCTAATTATATAACTATAATAGCAAAAGTAAAACTACTTTTATTATTTGCAGCTAGAAATAAATACTTAAAATTCTTTAAAAACTAATACTAAGTTTAAAAGCAATTATTATTTTTTAAACGTAATTAAATATATAAAGATTATAAACTAAATAATATTAAGTTTAAAAGATATAATTAATATAAAAAAGATAAGTTAAATAATAAAAAAAAAAAACTAGAAAATAAAAAGCAATAAATAAAAAACTAGTTAAAAAAAGCATAAAGATAAATATAAGCAAAAAGAACGTAAATAAGCTAACGTAACTATATAAAACTTAAAATCTAATTATTATGTTAATATTAAACTAGACTTTAATAACTTAGCAAATAAATTATTTGATTTTAATAGCGCTTATATTATTATTAACTTCTTTTTAACTTATAAGTTTTATAAAAAGATGTTTAATTTAAAAAAGCAAAAAAATTAACATGCTTATAAATATAAGCATTAACTACTTAAAAGTATAACTAATATACTGCTTATGCATAAGTTTTAATTAATATATACGTAATATAATGTTATTTTTAAGTTATATAATAAGCTATTTTAGTATCTACTTAATTATAAAAGCAACGCATTAAGTAATATAACAGCTAAACTAGTATGCAATGCTAAAAAAGTATTACTTAAAAAAATAACTTTACTTTAAACTTATAAAGCCTTTTTATAACTATATAAACTAAACAAATTAATAAATAAGCAAACAGGTAATTATTACTTTTATTTTTAAATAGTTGCGTGTAGTTTATTAAATAAACCTAATATAAAGGTTTATTATAACATAAGCTGTAGAAAAAGCTTAATTATAAAAAAATTCCTTAGCACTTTAAAGCATACTACTAAATAAAGGACTAACAAAATTAAAAGCGTTAAAAAAAAACGCGTTAAATATAAAAAATACGCTATATTTACTTTGCACTTGCTAAGTTAAAACAATAAAAGACTTTTAATCTTATTTAAAGTAATAAAAAGCGCTTAAGTATTAAAAAGAGACTTTAGCATACCTTTTTTATTTAGCACTAGTTTTTTTAATTTATAAAAAACTATAATTAGCTTTAAAAACTAAAGCGTTAAATTTGCTAACGCAAAAGATTTTTACTAAAAGTTTAAAATATACCTATAAGCACGCATATACACATATAAAGTAACATTATAAAAAGAAATTATTATTCTTTTTAGTAAAACCTTATATATATTATATAACTACGTTGCTTTATTATTTAACCGTGATTTTATGTTTAAACTATTATAAGAAAACTTTATTATAGCGCTAGTAAGATCTACTACCTTTTATATAGTAATAATATTAAACCTTAGCTTTAATATAAAAAAAGTATTAAAAAGTACTTAAGTAAGCATTATATAAAAATAAAATAATAGTAAATTACTTATTAAAGCAACTTAAAAAGGTTATATTAAAGCTATAATAGTAGCTAGTATATTAATAAGACTTAATAACATTTTTAGCGCTATAGCTACGCTAACTAAACTTAGCATTAATAGCATTTAATTATAACTCCTTAATAATTTTAAAATGCTATAAATATATATAATAAATCGGAAATATAAACTAACACTAATATTTAAAGCTTTTATTATAAAGTAAATTAACTTATCACTTTATACTTACTTTATTAATAACTTAATTAACGTAATAAAAGCTTATAATATCTTTTTTAAAAGCTATTTTGCTAACGTAATTAATAGTCTTAAATATAAAAGCGTAGCAACTAATAAAACGCTATTATTTAACATTATATTCTTTATAACTAAGTTATTACTTAAACTTATTAAAGCGCCACTTGCTGCTGCTATATTAATTATAAAAATAAATAAAAACGATTTACTGCTAAAGATTTTAAAAGTTTATATAACTTTAAAAATTAAAAAACCCTTTAATAGTAAAGAAACTATTTTACTTAAAAAATAAATAGTTTATACTAGTAAAGGTTATATGCTTAACCTAATTAAAAAAGTTTTAACTAAGTTTTTTAACATATAAAACAACATTAGTTTAATTAACATATTAAAAAACAAGCAAATAAAAGTACTTTTTATAAACAATTAGCAAGAACATAAGCTAAATAGCTAACTATACCTTTTAAGTCTTTAAAATTGCAAAATCTTTAATATATTATATAATTAACTATATAAATAAAAAAAAATAAAATAAGTTAATAGTCTTTGCTTTTTTATATATTTTACCTTTATAGCAAAAAAGATCTTTTATAATAAACTATATTTTTATTTAGTTATTAATCTTTAAGCTTTAAATAAAGTTGCTATTTTTAATAATTATTCCTTACTTTTATAATTTAAAGTTATTGCTATATTATATAATAAAAAATATATTACTTATATAAACGTAATAAAGTTTTTTTTTTAATTTTTAGTATATTTAGCATATTATAATTGCTTTATAGTAGTTAGTTATAAAAGATTAAAAAGGTTTACTATAGTAATAATAAGCTTTTATAATTTTTTTACCTATGCTTAATAGTTTATAAATAAAAAATTTAAGCTATATTAAAACTTTTGCAAAGTATTTATTAATAACGTTATAATTTTTTTAAATATAACTAAAAAGTATATTAAATACTTATAGCAAAGTTTTACTATGTTTTAAAAAAAAACATTACTTTTTTAGTAAAAAAGTTTTTTTTAAGTTATTTATCTATTAAGCTACTTAGCTTTTAAGTAAATAGTCTTAATATTTTTACTTTTAAAAAAAAACTAACTACTTTTTATAACCTTGCATTTTTTAGCTAGCTTAAAGCATTTAAAAAGTATATTAATACTACTAGCTTTTTTTAACTATTACTTTTATATTATGCTAAAATTATAAAACTACTATAAAAGTATAAAATAGCTTTATTTAATAAAAAATGTTAGAAAAAGCTTATTAAAACTAAAAACCTTAGCAAATAAATAGCTTATACTAAATTAACCTAGTATAAGCTTATAAAAAAAGAAAAAGCTACATTTAAAGCAATTTAAAAGCTAATATATAAAAATATAATTATTTACTATTATAATTTTAATAAATAATTATACATGTAAGTTAACGTATTATTTAAACGCAAGTTTAAAGTTATATTTTTTTATATTAAAAATAGTTATAAATAAAAATTAAGCTAAATAATCCTTAGCACTTAAGTTTTACCTACTATATTTTTTAGTTATTATATGTTATAGCTAGAAATATAATATAGCCTTTTTAAAATAAAGGTTGCATGCGTTATATAAACCTATAAAAGACTTAAAACAACTGTTAAAGCCTTTTATAACCTTATAATTATACTAATAGATCACTTTATAACAAAAGGCATTTTAAACTAAACTAATATAAATATAACGTTTACTAATAAAGCAAACAAACAATTAATTAACGCTTTTATTTACTTATTATAGTATAGCTTATAAGTATATTATATTTTAAGCTATTATAACTTTATCTCTAATATATTTAGTTATTTATAAGCTATCTTAAATAAACTTAATAAAAACAGCAAAATTAAGCAGTTTAATAAAGTAATAGTCCTTAATAACATATAGTTTAATAAAGTTATTACTAAAGTAGTCTTTAATAATTTAGTTAAAAATAAAATTGCTGCTAATTATATAAAAAACCTTAAATACTACAAAATCTTTTAAACCTTTTATAATAACAACAAAAACATTAAAAACTTTTTTTATCTTAGCTATTTATTTATAGTAGTAAATAAATTATTATATAATATTAACTATAAAAAAACTTATAAACTATATATTTTTAAAAACTAAGTTAAAAAGTTTTTAGCAATAGCATATAATAATAAGCACTATTTTAAATAAAAACAAATAATATAAAACTTAAAAGGTTATTTTATTTACTTTAAAACGTATAAAGTAACATTTTATCTTAAATACTATAATAGCTATTAAATATATATTATAAGTTAAAAGAAACTATATAAAAACTATTAATTAATTTAACCTAAAGATTTAAAACTTATAAAAATAATAGCTATAAACTTTATTATTAGTTTTTTAACTATATTATTAGCTAATATTTTATAGCAAATAAAAGGCTTTTTTAAATATAATATTATAATAATAATAACTTATGCTATATTTAAATGCTTTATGCTAATACTAGGTTACTTTAAATATAAAGCTAAAAATTAAAAGGCTTTTTTAGCTAAGTTGCTACTTTTATACGATTAAAGTATACTTATAAGTTTAATTTCTAATAAAAACTATAAATTTATAGTAGCTTTTTAAGCTAGCATATAAAAAACCTTTAAATTAAAACTTTTAATAACTATTACATATTATTTATAAAATAATAGTTTATTAAAACAAAAAAATTAAACAGTAAAAATAGCATTACGTTATTATATTTTTAAAAATCTTAACTATATATAAATAAACATACTATTAGCTTTATAATAAAACTTAAATAGCGCTTATTTTGCTTTAATTAAGTTATTTTTTTATAAATAGCTTTTTAGTTTTTAGCTTTTTAGCTTAAATAATATTTTTATGCAAATTAATACTACCTTTTATAAAAATATCTGCTTTTTTTATAAACACTTATAAAAAAACGCTAAATTAGCAATAAACTTTACTATTACTAAAGCTAAACGCTTTTATAATAAAAAGTACAAGCTAATAAAATTTAACATAAAAAATAAAGTTTACTTTAAGTTATATAATAGCTACTACTTACTAAGTTAACTTTTTAAAAAGTATTTATAATAAAAAGCTAGCTTTTAAAAGGTTTTAAAACGTATAAGGTAACTAGCTTATAAATTAAACTTTTTAAAAACGTTTAAAATCTATTTTATTATATTAATTACATATTTATTATTAAGTTATAAAGGCAAAAATTTGTTTTATTGTTTAGTTTTTACATTTAAACTAATTTATAATAACTAACTTAACTTTAAAAAAAACAGTAAATCTTTTAAGATTAAAACGATTTTAAAACATTAACTTAATTAATAAAAGACTAGTTTTTAATACCTAGTTAAATAAAAAGGTTATAGTTATAAAGATAACTAGTAAAGGTTTAAATAGCAATTATATAACTTTAAAAAATTAATTAAAAAGTATTAGAAACAATAAAAAAGTCGGAAAGCTTTTTTATTAAAAAACGCTAACATAGCAAAAAGGCTTATAAAAAAAAAAAAAGGTTATTTATAAAAGCATTAACAAATTAAAAAAGATTAATTAATTTAAATTATATATTAATTAAATAGCAGTTAAAGTTAATTGATTTTTTTAGTATGCTTTAACATTTAATATAGTTAAATAAAAAGTTTACTTATATAGTAAGTAGGACCTACTAAAAGGTCTATTATTTTTACTGCTTAAAAAGCAATTAAAATAATAAAACCTTTTTTTATTATTAATATACTTACTACCTTTATAATACTTTATTAATAGCTATAAATAAAAATAAGTTAAAAGTATTTTATAACTTAGCATTTTTATATTAACTAAAAGCTTTTAAATAATATATTAATATAATTAAATTTTTATAAAAACTAATTTTATATTATGCTTATTTAATTAAGCTATTATAGCAGCGCAAGATATTATTATTAGTAATAAAGCGTAAAAAAAAACAAATAGCTAGCTTTAGCAAGCGCTAAGCATATATGCAGTTTATATATTTTAAGCTTACTACGGCTAAAATAGCTTTATTTTAAGCTATATAAAATATAATATGCAAAAAAATATTAATATATTATTATAACCTTAATAAAAGATTATTTTTATAAGTAAATAGCTTAAAAAAGCGCGGCTTTAGCGCTATAGTTTTTTATTTTTAGCTAAATGCTAAGTAGCATTTAAGCAAAGTAATATTATTAACAAATGTTTAGCTAGTTATATTTTTAAATAAAAGTTTAATTTAACTAAAATTATGCTATAGTTTATTAAAGCTAAAGGTAATATGTTTAGTTTAAGCTATTAAAAAGCTATATATAGTTATTAGTTTAAGTAAAAACCTAGTTATAATTTTAACTAATTATTTTATAATAAAAAAAATTGTAAATAAAATTACATTAAATAGCTCTACAATTAATTGCTATAACATTTAATTAATTAATACCTTAGTATATTTAAACTAATATAGCTTATAAATATTTTATTTGCTAAAACGCTTTAATTTAGTTTTTAATGCGCTAAGCTAATTAAAAACAGTAATAAATATAATTAACGCTAATATTAATAAGCTAAAGCATAATAATAAGCTAAACACTTTAAATATAATTTAATATACTATTAAAGTAGTTATAAATAAAAAGCTAGTTAATAAGTTTAAAAAAGCATATAAGTTTAACTTAAAGTTTATTATTATTTTTTAAAAACTTTAAACTAATAAATATAACGGTTATAATAATTGCTAATATAATAGTCTTTTAATTTAACCTTTTATTAATAAAACTATTAATAACTAGAAAGACTTATTATATATATAATATATTACTAGCTTTTGTGTATGCTAGTTTTTTTTTTTCTTTTTTTTTTTCTTTAGCTTAAAATCTTTATTTATAGCATTAATAAAGCTATAAACTAGCTTTTAACGATTATAACACTATTTTAAGCTTTTTTTCTTGCTATTAAGCGTTTTATAAATACATTATTTATAATTGCTATAGTTGCAAATTTAAACTAACTATTTATTACGCTGTTATATATTTAACTTAAAATAAATGTACTACTACTAAAAACTAAAACTAAAACTTATAACTTTTTTAAAGTAACAACCTATAAAGATTAACAACTTAAGATAATCTAAAAGAATTTAAAACTATGTTGCACTAAATAGTACTTTACCTATAAACCTAAGTATAAATATTTTAAAACTAACTATAAAAAAAAACTTTAACCTTAAGTTTTTAAAAGCTAAATAAAAATAAAACTTTAATGCTGCCTTAAATAATATAGCAACTAAATAAACAATACTAAAAAACTTATAAGCCTAGATCTTTTAGTTAATATAGCAGTTAAAACAAGCCTAACAAAATTAAACCTTAAGATTAAAATAAAATAGTATTATTAAAAGCACTTTTAGTAGCACTACTTTTTAACTAATAAGCATAGCAGTTTAAATTATCTTTAAAAATATAGAAAAAGCAATAATAAATAGCTTTAACTTATTATATAATAATAAAGCTAAAAACTAAAAACTAAACCTAAAATACTTTGCTAGCAATAAAAAACAATTTAACTATTAGCTAAGCAAGCTAGCTAATAAATTTAAAAAAAATATTACTATTTATTATACTAAAAAAAACTATATGCGTTATATTATGTTTTTATTGTAAAATAATACTACGCAAGCTTTTAAAACACGTTTTTATTTTACTACTAAACTATATAGCAGTATAGCTAAAATAATTTAAGCCTTAAAAACTGCTTATTATAACCTAAATTAATTAGCTAAAGCTTATAATAAGCTAAACAAATATTATTATAAAGCTAGATAAAATATCTACTAATTTATTGCTTAATTTAATATTTTAGCGTTAAAAGCTAAGTTTTTTAAATTAAAATAATCTTAAATCTTTTAAAAGCATATAGATTTTAATCTAAAAAGTAAAATCTTTAAAGCTAATATAAACCTATATATAAGCTATAAATGCTTTTATAACAAAATATTTAAAGCTATATATAACTATAAGCATAGCTACTAGTGTTATTAAAAATATAACTAAAAACTAGCAGACAAGCCTATTGCTAATAAAGCTTTAGCTATTTAATATAATGCTAAACTAAATGCTATAAAAACCTTAAAATAGCTAGAAAAAGCTTTAAATAACAAAGAAAAAAAGGTCTACTAAGCTAACAACATATGTTTTATTTGCAGAAAATCTAAACATTATATTATTAAATGCTTTAACAAGCCTAAACCTAAAAAGGTCGCAAAAATACAACCTACTAAAAAAGTTAAAAAACAAAAAAATTTAACTAATAAGTTTTCTAACTTAAAAAACTAATAAAACTGCTAAAAGTTTTTATAATAGTTTAGTTATTATTTTTAGCTAAAATAAATAGCAATAAAAAAAACTTCTTTTTTTATAATATTATTTAGTTATAAGTAAATAATATTAAAATAAAAGCTATTGCATTATATAATATTAAAGCCTAAGTTTTTTTAATAATAAGCTTAAAGTTAGCTTAATAAGCATATTAACAGCTAAAAGCTAAATTAATAATATTAACATAAAAATAACCTTTTTTTAATTATAAAAGAAAACTTATAAAAAGTATAAAATAATATTTGCATGCTATTTTTAAAATTAACAGAAAAAAATTTAAAAATTAACTTTTTTAGGTTATTAATATAAAGCTAAATATTATAATTAGTTTAAACTAGCTAGCTAAACATTAAATCCTTTTAAACTATACTAATAAAAAGCTAGTATAACCTAATAATTTACTACCTTTTGCAAAGTTTTTACTAATAATAAAAGTCTTATAAATAAAAGCCTTAAAATATTAAGTTAATCTTATTATTTAAAGAGATACTAATTGCTAAAACTAAGCACTAAAAAAGCAATACTAAATACTTTAACAAAAAACGCTAAGCAATGCTAATAATAATCTTAAAATAATTATAAACATTATATAATAAGTTAATTAAAACCTAAACAAATAATAATAAGCTTAGCTAGCTAAAAAAGCGCTAAAATAACTTATACTAATAAAGTTTATAGCACTAACAAAACAAATAAAAAGTATAAAATTATAAAAAACATTTAATAAAAAGCATATTTTTTTCTTATTTAATAAAAACTTAAAACATATAGTATTAGTTTATAAGATATTATTAAAACTATTAGCTTATTTAAAAGGCTTTTTTTTTAAAATTAAAGCAAATATTATAGCATTTTTTTAACTTAGTTTTAATGTTATACTAAAACCTATTAATAAAAAGCCTATTAACTTACCTTTAAAATATTATATCTTAATTTAATATCTTTTATTAAAAAAAAAAGTTACTAACTAGTTGCTAGCTTTAGGCTTTATTAAGCTATATATAAAAGTTAATGCAGCTTTTATCTTATTTGCTTTAAAGCTTTATTTTTAAAAACAATAATTTTATATTAACTATTAATAAAGGAATAAATACTTAAAAGACTATATTATTTCTGCTTTAAACTTACTTAGTATTATCTTTAATAGCTGTTAAGCTAGAAAATACTTTAAATTTAACGTTATTAAAGCTTTTTATAAAATAAAAATAGCATTAAAATTAAAACACCTTACTGCTTTTAAAACTTAGCAAAATACTTTTTAATAGCTAGTTTTACTTTTTAAACTTAAAGTAAAACTAACTTAATAGCAGACTTTTATTAATATATAGCTGCAAGAATTACTAAATAAGTTTATAAGCATATATGCTAATAATATCCTAATATATTTTAACATTAAAAAAAAATATTAAACCTATTATAAAAAGGTTATTTATAAACTATATAAAGTAAACTTACAAAGCAACATTAAAAAGTTATAGTTTAATATAATAAAAGTAAACTACTTAAGTATAGTATTAAAAGCTAAAATAAACATTAAAGTAAACCTAGCTAAAATTAAAGCTATTACTAATTAAAAATTTAAAAACTTTAATAAAATATAAGCAGTTTAATCTTTTTTAAGGCTTTGCAACTTTATTTATATATTTACTTACTATGCAAGTAATATAGCTAAACCTTTTAATTAATTGCTTAAAAAAAACGCACCTTTTAAAAAAAGCTTAAAACAAAAAAAAGCTTTTAAAGCTATAAAATAATTAGCTTATTAGTTACTAGTGCTAGCTTTTTTTAAACCTAAAGTACTTACTAAAGTAAAAATAAACGCTTTATGCAATATTATTAGAAGTATTATCTAGTAATAGTAACTTAATAACTAATAAAAACCTATTAAATACTTTTTAAAAATAATAATATTATATAAAAAAGCATACTTTAAGTTATAGGCATGGCATGGCATGTGGCTACGCCTTATGCCTTAGCCACTAGCAAAGCTACATGTGGGAATTAGTGCTTATCTTAACTGCGCTCTGCGTAGCCGTTTGTAAATAGCTTCTTCTTTTTCTTATGCGTAGATTACTACGAAATTAAACTGTTATTAAAGCCTTAACTTCTTAAGGAGCCTAGCCGTGACACTTTATATAAGATTACAAACTTTTAGCAGTAATATAAATATTAAAATATTATTATTTAAAACTACTAAAAATAAAGTTTTTTATAATTACTAACTATTAAGCTTTAGTTTACTTTTTAACTAAAAAGATATTATTAACGTAATAAGTATAATAAGCTAACTTTTTATTTAACTTTAATATTATATTTTAATATTGTTTAAGCTAGCAAAACATAGTTACTAACGCACTTTTATAAAAAATAATAAATTTATTTACTATTAAAGCATAAAAAGCTAAAAAGCAAAACATAAAATTAATTAACCTTATAAAAATAGCTATACTAGTTGCTTTAATAAAACTAACTATAACACTTTTAAAAAAAGCAAACTTAATAGATTTTATTAAAAAAAAAAACAAACTTTAATAGCTAAGTATAAAAAAACACTGCTTAAAAGTTTTAAAAACTATAACTAATAAACTAATCTTTTTATAAACAGCTTTAATAAAAAAAGCTTACTATTTAGTTATTATAGCTTACTTAAAGCAAAACAAGACTATAAAAGCGCTAAAATAAAATTACTACTAGCTTTACCTTAAAAAAAACGTTAAAAAATATATATAAAATTATTATAATTGCAAAAAAAACAAAGCATTACAAGATAAAACCTTAAGCTTATTATACCTGCTATTAATATTAACTTTAGTTTAAAAACATATAATAGTTAATAAAAAATCTATATTTAAAGATTAATATAAATATAATTATATTTAAGCATTTATTAATAAATTTAGCTATTTTTTAGTTAGTATTTTAGCTTATAAAACTAATACTATAAAAAATATAGCCTTAAAATATTACTAATATATTTATTAATTACTTAATATATTAAAAGTTTAAATATTTAATAATATAAAACTATTTATTTTAAGCTTTATAGCTAAGATTAATAAATTAACTAGTATAAAGTATTGCTATAGCAGCATATTTTACCTATAAACTTAAAGTGCTATAAAGCTTATAAACTAAAAGCTAAATTAATAATTAAGATTTTATGTTAATAAATATTAAAATAACTAAAGTATTTACTTGCTTGCTTTAAATTTTACGTATAACTTTTTATAGTACTTATTAATAGATATAGCCTTATTAAAAGTAGCTATAAAAACTAACGTTTATAACCTACTATTACTATTATTACCTAACGTAAAAGCAAATAATAAACTAGAAAAACAAGCGCTTAAGCTAGTATAACAAGCGCAAAAAGTCTAATAATATGCTTATAAAATAGCACTTAAAACGTAAAAGCAACAATAAACGCAAGCTAACCGCAAGCAAAAACTAGTAGACTTTGCAGTTAATAATTATATATTCTTAAAAAAAAAAGGCTTTATAACTTAAGCGCTAACAATTAGGCTAAACTTATAATAGGCAGGACTATTTAAAATACTATAAATATAAAGGCATAGCTATATTTTAAACCTTTTAAACTTTTATAAAATAACTAACCTGTTTTATGCTAATAGACTATAAAAAGCCGTAAATAACCTGCTATTGCAATAAGTGCAACTGCTACTTAAAGCAAAAGAAATTAATAGTAAAGCAAAATTTAAAGTAAAAAAAATACTATAATTTAAACTATATAAAAAACATAAGATGCTATAATACTAGATAGCATAGCAAAAATATAACCTTAATAATATATAGTACCTTGCTAAAAACTTTAAAAACTTGCTAGTGCAGCTAGAAAAATTTTATAAGTAGCATTAAAAAGCCTTAGGTCCCCTAGTAAAACTTTAACACTAAATAAAAGCAGCAGCTAAAAACACATAAGCAAAAAACTATCTAAATAATAATTTAGCTAAAAAAGCAAGCTTTGCTATAAAGATTAAACAATATAAATAACCTTAATAAAGTTTATAACTATATTTTAGTTTTAATAAAAAAAAGTATAATAGTTATAACAATTACTAATATAATAGTCTTTTAATTTAACCTTTTATTAATAAGACTATTAATAACTAAAGGGACCTATTATATACACAATATATTATTAGCTTTTATATATGCTAGTTTTTTTTTTTTTTTTTTTTCTTTTTTAGCTTAAAATCTTTGTTTATAGCATTAATAAAGCTATAAACTAGCCTTTAACAATTATAACAATAAAAACGTTAATTTTTTTTTAAAGCTAAGCTATTTTTTTAAGGTCTATAAAAGTTTAGTATATAATATATACTAAAGTAAAAAACATCTTTATATTTTATATAAAATAATAAAAAACATATTTGCAATTATATATAATAATAAATATTACTTTAAAATAAAGCATATATTATAAGACTTAAATTTTTATTAAATATATTAGAAATTATATTTAGTTAAAAAATATATTAAGTATTATTATAGATATAACTTTAATTAAACTAATAAATAGCGTTTAGTTAGCAATATACACTTAATTTAATTATAAAACCTTTAATTAATATATACTATTATAATTAATTTTATTTTATTATTACTTAAAGTAAAGTTAATTAAAATACTTTAGCAATTAAATAATAGCAAAAATTATTTTTTAAAATATAATTAATTAATAACTATTTTATATTATATGTTTAAGTAAACATTATTAATCTTTAGTTATAAGAAATATATAGCTAAAAAATAAAAAATAGCATTAACTAAGCAATTACTTTTATTTAATTAAGGAATTTTAAAAAGAATTATTTTAAATAAAAATAAAAAATTTACTTTAAAAGTTTAAAAAGGTATTTAAAAAGCTTTTAGTATTAAACTTTTAATAAGTACTACTTATTATTTATAAATAAATAAACTATTTAAACGTAAAAACTAAACAGTAAAAATAGCTTTTTGCTATTATAATTTTATTAATTTAAAATTATATTAGCTTAATGTTATTTTTTTTTACAATAAAACCTTAATATAGCTTACTTAAAAGCTATTTATTTTTTACTTTATAAGTAGTTATTTAGCTTTAAACTTTTTAAGGTATTAAAAGCATTAATAAATATTTAATTAAAGTTAATTAATATTAAGCAATTTAAAAATATAAGATTTTTTTAAGAACACTTTTATTAAAATATAAATTTAGCTATAAACTTTATAGCTATACAAGCTAAAAAATATTATAACAATAAATATAAAAGCATAAAGTTTAAAGTTAATAATAAAGTTTACCTTAAATTACATTTAAAATATTATTTACTTAATAAACTATTACGTAAATACTTATAATAAATGTTTAAGCCGTTTAAAATTAAATAATAAGTTAAAACCTTAGCTTATAAATTAAACTTACTTTTTAACTATATTATATATTTTATTATTTTTATTACGCACTTATAACTAACATTAAATAGTAAAAACCTTTTTAATAGGTATATTTTTTTATTTAATTTTATAAAAGCAGATTAAAATAATAATAGCAACCTTTATAAAATAAAAATCTTGCTTAAACATTAAATAACTTATAATAAAATAAGTTATTTAGTTAAATAAAAAAGGTAAAGTTATTAATATAATTAATAGATAATAAAAGGTTAATTAAATAGTAATTAAAAATTAATTAAAAAGTATTAAAAATAAAATAATAAAAGGCTATTTATTAAAATGCCTTTAAAAAAAAAAAGCAAAAAAAAACTAAGAAAAAAATAAATATAATTAAATAATAGCTAAAAATAGCTAGTTTTTTTATATATAGCGGCAATTTAACATAATAATATAAAAGTGTTTTATAAATAAAGCTTATATAAAATATACCTATATTAGTTTTTATAGCTTAGCGGCTATAATAACTATATTATTTAATAATAGCTATAGCATTAAAGTATATAAAAAAATTTTATAAGCAAAGCTTATAAAAATTCTTTCTTTTTTTTTACATTTATAATATTATAAAATTACCTTAAAAATATTTTTTAAATAGCTAATATTTAATTTAAACATTTTATAGCATATAATTATCTTTAAAAGTATAACTGCTAGCATAAACAAAAGAAATATTAATGCTTTAGCTATAAAAATGTCTAGTTAAATTTTATTTATTATATAGTATATTAGCCTTAATGCTTATAATCACTATTGCAATTCTTAGGTTGTTACATTTTATAAGGAAATAATTATAGCCGTAGTTGAGAAAGCAATTTAAAGCTAGTCACTAGTTGCAGTGTACCATAACTTAAAAACTAATTTATATTTCTAATAAAAAGAAGAGAAGGAAGGGAAACATGTAGATGAGGACCGAAGCTTCATAATAGCCCCCGGCTAGTCAAAGTAAAAGAGAACAAGGTACTATTATAGAACCAAAGCCATGAATTCCGAGTTCCGTGTACATACTTATACTCAAAGCTAGGCAACCTAACCAAATCAGCCAGACGAGAAGGGAAGGAAAACAAGTAGCTGACCAAACTATCTCTAATATTCGCTATGCATCATCAGCTTCCGGAAAATGCCAAGTGCCTCTCGTCATGCAACTTTTGCCGTATATATAATCTCCAAGCGACGTCTGACCAACCCAATCCCGCTTGCTATGCATTTGACTCTTAGAAAATGCTAATTGCATCTCATCATATGATTCTTTTTGTACATTCGTTCCTTCTCATTTCCCTTCCTCTCAAAACACATGATCCAATAACTCCAAGTGACGTCCGACCAATCTAAAGTGTTGAACAATACAGACTTTTCCAAATTCGTAGTTGCCGCAAGATTTTCCAAAACCAAAGGAAGTGAAAGTCCTGTCGCTCAGCTTCGATTGTGGTATTCTTTTCTTGCTTGTTTTGTGTGTGGTCGTAACGACCTGCCTCACTCTGCGCCCAACAGAGGTGTTTCAGTATAATTACTGGAACCCCATCTCGACATCAGCCATGAGCTGGGCCTCCATCCAGGCCTCTAAATCTGATTCAGGAGCTGGCTCAGGAGTGGTAGGCGGCAACTCGACAGGCCCAAAAAGGCCACCCATACTTGAAGCGGGCGAACCAGGAGTCCGGGGAGAACAGGACCCCGCCTCTAATTCCGGACAGATGGAAAGCTGAGGAGAAAACAAAGCCCCGCCGCCCATGAGAATAGGGTCGATGCAATTCGTAAGGCAAGGGCTGTTAGCTGATCCCGAGGAATCTTGGGAAGGCAGATTAAGCTTTGGTACTGTTGCCTTCGCTTTGCCTTTCCTTTTCTTTGCGGGATTCATATTTTCTCCTTCCGTGTCCGTGCCCACAGCCCTCTTCTTACCACGTCCTTTCTTTGGCGCAACAAGCGTGGTTGGCATAGTCGGTGCAACCGGTGTCGGGGGTATAGGTGTGGTCTCCGAAGAAGTAGAACCCTGTGAATTTGGTCTCTCTTTCTCCGAAGCAGCGGATCCGCCTACGATATTTTCAGGCGTAGGGGCGAGGGCAACTCGGACGTCCTCGGCAATAGGGCCGTTCTTGATTCCGAGCTCTAATACCGCTCGCTTTTGACTAAGCGTCTGTGCCATATTCGGCGTATTCTGGGTGTTGAGAAAAGAAGTTAGTCAATAGGGTTACTTTTGATTTCCTTGTGCATCTAGGACGAGTGTGATATAGTAGGGTTCGAAGAGGACTGTCTAGATTCAGTCCCACGATTGTGAGAGGCCGTCGGGTAGTATTGAAATAGTGTTTTCGGGATCATGTCATTGCTCTTGGGGCATAATTACTTTCGAGGGTGGATTGGGAACAGCTTTAGGGCATAACACGACACCGGGATAAATCGGCAAAAGCTAACAAACATGAAGCATCTACGTACCTGTTGGAGCCAAGAGTATTTCTTGCTACCTGCACTGGTGGCCATTTGTAGGGCCGCCTTTTTGTCGGCTTCGGTGGCACCCGTTATCCAGGCTGTCCGAGAACGTTTGCGAATAGCACGCTGTTCTCGCTCCTTGGGAGTGATCGTTATGATTCGTTGCTGGTTCGCCATCTTGCTGTATCTAGATGAACTTGGTTAGCATGCCTCCCCTCGAGACAGAGAGTTGTACCGATGAGGCATAGGGAGAGTGTCACACCTCTAGAACAAAGAGGTGTTATGTATATTAGTGATAACACTCAGCATAGATAGTATAGGCTCTCCGTGCAACAGCAAGTGTTCACTATACCCCTATACTAAGGATTATGACAGAGAAGCGTACGCGAAGGTGAAGATGACGGGTCGACTATGGCTATAATGAAGTGTTGCTTTATTTTGTTTTGTTTGTTTCTGTGAGATATGCCTTTCTTCTGATCGGATCGTTCGTAACTACTAAGCGTAGGTGTAGCAAAGCTATACTGATGAGAAGAAATGGATAGCGTGGTATGATGTTAGGATGCCAAGGTGGATTTCTCGTGAAGAATGTGATGAAGTGGTAGAAGTGAAAGAGGGCGTGGGCAAGTAGGTGATGAGAACATGAAGGCAAGAGTTAATGTAATGTTGATGGATTTAAACTTTCTATGTTTCTACGGTGACCGGGACAGCCAATATAGCAGACAATACAGCAGCCAATACAGGCGGTGTTGTTCTAAGTTCAATAGAATCAAACACTATTTACCTAAGGTGCCATAGAAGGTGCAATAGCTAGAGGCATTGCTTTAGCTCAATGGTGTAGGAGGTGCAACAGTGAGGGGTACCTAGATCATTGCTGCCCGCTATTATATCTTGTTTCCTATTATCGTAAATGCTCAATGGTTGAGTCAATTGGATGTTTGTGGCATGGACCCAAGTAATGGAAATATTTCACCTTTACTTGTCACTCTAGGGTAATATGACATGAGATAAAAATATAAGACTCGACGAGGAATCCGCTAGACCTAGCCCAGATCCGCGAATTGGAGAATACGGCTAGTTACAGATAGTCAAACATCCATTGACGGGTTTATTGGTCAAATATAGAGAGAATGAGATAGAGGTAAGTCGTATACAGTAGGAACTTGCCACTTTTTCGTATGGAAACTTTAATTATCGAATAGTGCTTTAAAGGATCTATGGATGCCAGTAGTTAGGATAAAAGTTATGAGTTTTGCCCCTAGAGAAAATAATGATCTCAAGCAGATTTTTTGGTATAATCGTGTGTAATCAATCTCTCCCCAAACGTATATGCATGCCTTGGAGAACACGATTGTCACTTGTGAATTAACTCTTGCAGCTCATAGGGTGTAGGTAAGGGCTAGAGTGTGCTTGGAAATATACCAGGGTATTCTTTAGGAGCCCAGAGTGTTAAAGCATAAAGGGTAAAGTATAGATAAAGAGGGAGAAATAATTGGACTAGAGAAGTGTGTATTTTGACACGTGTAAAGATCACGTTTGTGAACAAGAATATCACGAGATATAAGATACTAACAGCTTGTCACAAAGCTACAATGCAACAGAACGTGTGAATCCCACATAAGAAAGATTGGTAAATGTGAGCTGAGTGAAGTCCTCATCTGCAAGCACTGATATATCGGTATTATTGATTTTGGGGGTAAACTTATCGAGCTCCCTATTTAAGAAGCCTTTGAACATTTATACCCCTTCCCTTTCCGAGTGACTGTTATTTGGCCACAATACAATCATGTTTCCTCTCAATAATAATTACGGCTTGCGCCCATGTGAATAAACCACCGTTAATAGACTTCGGCGTACGGTAAAGCAAGGCTGATAACCTAGGTTTTCTTCATGAAAACTTTACCGGCGGGCCCCTCCAACATCTCATCAGGAACAGAAACTCGGATTCCGTCCTTGTTGCTCACCCATCTTACAAAGATAGGGCTTGGCTTCTGGGCCTCAATGTCCGGCGTTGATTCCATCCCGGCCTTACGATTGGTCTTTGGTGCTTGCTTTTTCAGCAATTTGTTAATAGTTTCCATCTGTCGATTGTAGTGTTAATTTTGTATCATAATGTGAGACTCTCCCCTAAATAGAAGTTTGGTCATCACTTGGCCTCTTACCTTCACTTCCTCGTTGCGTTTCTCACTAAGATTTCGTCGACGACGAGCCATCTCTGCACGGCGCATAGAAAGCTCTTCGGCGGTGAAGTGTTTCTTTGCCTGCACCTCTGTGGAAAAATTAATACCATAACCTCGTCAGACCCACTGTCCCGAGTGACTTACCATCGGAGAGCTTCATGAGCGCATCACCATTCTCTTCAAAACGAGCACGTTGCCGTTTTGTCATTTTGGTCAGGTCAGGGGCCTCGCCTTGACTGCCGTCGTCGTCGCTGCCGAGGTCATCTTCTGCGGGCTCTGCCTCCTCAATTTCGTCTTCTCCTTCAGCATCTTCGTCGTCACCACCACCAACTTTGACAGTGTCTTGAATTTCGTCGGCGTCGCTCTCCAGCTCGCTGAGCTCTTCGTCATCGCTGTCCTTAACATGAGAGGTAGCGGCTTTTGAGCCCGTGGCTTTTGAGGCAGAGGGCTTCGTTGCTACCCGAGATTTACTGGCGTTACCTTTCTTAGTAGGTGGCTTGGAGACCTTGATGACGGGAGCTGGCGGTGCAATAACGCTCATATCCATATCGTCATCTTCACCTTCGGCATCTTCTTCGCCTTCATCATCATCATCTCCCTCAGCGTCAATGTCCATAGTGTCAGGAACGACGATCTCGCCTTCGGCATCCTCTTCGTCGTCGTCCATCATGTCATCGTCCTCCCCCTCGGCGTCGCCGTCGTCATCGTCATCATCATCATCACTAGTTTCGACGACATAGCTCTTCTTTTGTGACCGATTTCTCTTACCCTCGATGATTTCACCGCCGGAGAAACTATCACGTGCGGCTTGGCGGGCTGACTGAGCGGGCTGACTAGAGGTGGCTTGGCGGAGCTTGCTTGCCGGAAGCTTAACTGTGAAGTGAACATGGTGGTTAGAATCTGAGGGCGAGGAAGGAGGGCCGCGCGAGACTGATGCCGCGGCGCTCTTACCCTCAGAGCGGCGCGAAGCTCTCGATGACATGATCTTGCCCGTCCGACTACTAATGTGGTTGTCGCTATCGACCATGTCAGTGATTGTCTTGTTTGCCCGTTGGGCAGCTGCGCGACGAGGGCGAGACGCCATGTCGGATTGCCAATATCTCGCAATGTGCGAGGTGATGGCGGGTCAATAATGGAATAGATATAGTGCGTGCAAGCCAATGGGATGGGTTGGGGGGAGGTGACTAGTCCACTGGATTGGTCTGGAATGCAGAGGGGGGGCTGGTGATGCTGGTGATGCTAGTGATGCTACTATGGCTGTCGCTGTCGCTGTCGCTGTCGCTGTCGCTGCTGCGGATGAGGGTGTGGGTTGTTGGTCGGAGGGTTGGGATGATGATGTTATTTTTTTTAGAGGTGGCTTGGGTGTGGTTTGTGGTGCGTGGTGCGTGGTGTGCGCGGAAGAAAGATACATGTGATGATTGTGATAAGCTCGCGCGCGTTGGCCTAAGATGGAAGGGATATAGATAGAAGGGGCCGTGACGCCGTGACACGAAGGTCCCAGCAAACAGCCGAGGAGAGAGGTAGGCAGGTTGCCGCAGGGCTTAGGTTAGATGGTTCTTTGATTGGGGGTCTGGTCTCAACTGGCTCGGGATCGGGGATTGGAGGAACCTTGACCACTTGGTTTCTGTCCTCCGCGACCCAACAAGTCTTCTTTCCCTTCTTCTTTCTCTCTTACGCTCATCCTCTCGCCCACTCTGGACACTCCACCTCCCCATTGCTGAGTCGGCAGTGCATTGGGCTTGTGTTTTTAGCAAAGGCTATTGAATAAAATAGACCCTGTAGCCAACAAAGCAATGCTCCCCAGCTGGGATCGGCCCAGCCGCATGCCGTCTGCCGTCTGCCGTACGCAGGGAGGTTTCATTGTCCATACCAGTATCCATACCGGGGCGGCCTATTGATTGAATGATTGACGGACTGGTTGATCCATCCAATCCGCCTGTCAATCAATCAAAACGTGCCATAGCCGCAGGAAGGAAACGAAGCTTCTGGCTAGGAGGATTTTGGGTTTGCGCAACCATCTCAAGTTCCATGTTTCGTCACAGGTATAATCTCCCCATCTCCCCCCCCCCCCCCCCCTCTCTCTCTCCTCGTCTAGCCACTGGGTTTACTTCACATGGACGTTGTGCATTTATGATTTCAAGGGCATTAGGACGAGCCTTTTCTACTTCCCTTTTTCTCTTCTCCAAGCCAAGGAAAAAAAAAATAGACTCGAAGCATGAACGTGACGACGACAACAACGACGACGATGGCAGCAACAAATGACAATAGTAATAACAGGATCATTGATACTTACAAGAAGCGGAACGAATTCGAATAGACTGGCTAGACAATCCTACGGTGGCGAGCAAGTCAGGACAGGCGACGAGCGCGTCGATTGGACCCAGAGGCTTTCTTCAGCTGGCGCTTTTGATGGCGCTCCTAGAGATTCTTGGAGGTGCAGGCTGCCGTCGATTGGGGGCGTGCAACACAGCCGGGCGCAATGTAACAGTCTACCGTACACCGAGCTGCTTTTTTAACAGGTTTCCACAGGCGTCCCGAAACGGAAACGCTTTTATGTGAGAATGCTTACTTTTCTCGTCTTGGCGGTGAAATATCACAACTCTCTTGCTATCGTCAATGGTAGAGCAAGGACTGGAAAGGTGGATATTTGTCGGTGGTCGGAGCTTATAGCAAGCGCATTTACCTTTTGGGAGATTCAACTAAGACTAGGGATGCAGATAGATACTTTAGACAATTAATGATGCAGCCATAAATTAATAAATGTCGACGTCTTTTTCTGGTCTTGGTTCCAGTGCTAGATTCTGATTAGATTGGTTCGACTTGCGAATTGGAGATCAGAGATCATCAGTATATGGAGTACGGCTACGGTATACCTACCTGTTCACTACACGTAGACTGCAGTGTACAAGCCCAGTCACGTGCCGTGCTCTTCTGAATCACTGGCTCGCTCCCTATCGGCTTGCCTTGCAATTACTAAGTATGTACTAAGTATATCTATGTCCTTCTAACCTCTTTCGGAAACCTGCACTACTACCCAGTAGTTGGTCTGGAGTTACCTACCTACCTCTTCGATTGTTAGGGAGAATTTTGTGCTTATATCCCTCGTTATAATGTTTATATCATATTGAAAAGCCAGAAACCAGCGTATCCCTTATTAGACCTAGGTATATGTAGTCTTATGGGCTGCAAAAAAAAAGAAAAAAACTCTCTCATGATACATATCATTAGGTCAGGTACATGAATACCTAGGTACTTATATAAGTAAACGTACCCACATCATAGCCCAGGAAAGGAAAGGAAAGGCGTGTATCCCTGGCCCGAAGCTCGGTCACATTTGCCGAGGCACCTACTGCTGTCAACCTACCTATCATCATACAGTAGTTGCACGACGCCTACGCTTCAACTTTACTCATTTCTTACCTACACTATATGTTACCCTTTCGCCTTCTAGATTCATGCGCGTTTCGTTTTTGATCATACCGGGAGGGCTAGATCTTCGCCATGGATGATTCAAAGAAGTCCTCTATACCCGCGTGGCAACAGGCCAATGCCGATGCCGTCTCGGAGCCCGAAAATGTTACGGTTGAGCATGCCCGACAATTTCTCGATGATGAGACTGTGAAAGCTGCCGCTCCCGAAGAGAAGCGAAAATTTCTCAAAAGCAAAGGCCTCAAAGACGATCAAATCACTGAACTACTAGACGAATCTCGGGAAGAGGGCCAACCTCCTACTCTAGCGCCAACTACCGAAGCGCTGACAACGTCGGAGGACGTGGATAAGAAAACTGAGATTCACCAAGACATTGAAGAAGTATCCTCGAGATCCGGCGACAGTTCTTCGCTAGCAGTATCTCCTACCACCGATAGCTATTCATCAGCGACATACCCGACGACCGACAGTCCGCCCCCAATCATTACATATCCTGAATTCCTCACAAAGCCTCAACGCCCACCACCTCTCATAACTCCTTCGCGTCTTGCGAACATCCTCGCCGTCTCGGGCGGCGTGTGGGCCCTTCTCTACGGCATATCTGGGCTAGTCGTCAAACCGATGGCCGATAACCTCAATGAGGCGCGCTCGGAATACTACCATCACGTCAATGGAAGACTCTCCCAACTAGTCGAGAAACTTGAGGGTATCGTGAGTGAGGTACCTTACAAGAATGGAAAGCTGCTCAAGTCCCTGAACCAGGGCCGCGCCATTGACGACAATGAGAGTGTGACTAGTGACCCTACTGAACTTTTCCACCGCGATGTCGGCACGCAGACATCACCACCTCCCTCTATCGTTGGCGCCAACCCCGGTAACAAGAGCGAAAAGCCAGTCGACGTCCAAACAGACAAGTTATCCACCATAAGCGCATCTCTGCGCGAGTTAACTCTCATGCATACGCAAAGGGCGGAGAGCAACGCCGATCTAAGATCAGCAATCGGAGAAATTCGGGATCAGATGGACAAGCTGGCGTATCCGCCCATTTATGACTACTCAAGTGGGCTTGTGTATGGCCAGAGCGCGGGGCTAGATGACGAGTTTAAGAAGGCAAAGGACGCAATCCGCAGCGTCAAAGGCCTCTTATTGAGCTCCAGAAACTTCCCTGCAGTGACGACGAGATAGAATGCGAAAACAACTGCTTCTGGCCCATCTACCCAAGCCCCTACAAAGCGCTCCTATCACGAATCCTTCCCGCATAACACGGCTGAGATATCACGCAGGCGAAGGTTTAAGTCTTGCGATTTAAGCGACGTCGGTGTAGTGATTGAAACCCCTCCTGGCCCTTCTACGCCGTCACACCTTGGCCGCTCCGCTATCAGTACCAAGCGGGTGAAGGCGTTAGCCCAGCACTTCGAACCCACACGTAGTCCTAGCAATTTCGGCAGCCCTAGTTCGGCGGTAGAGAACAGCCCTGGCCGCTTCGCCACCCCTGTTCTGCGCTTCGCCGACCGCATAGACCTGAACATAGATGAGTTGGTGAAGAGGCTCACAAGAGCAATTCTAACTTCCTCAGGTGGCGTTGCGGAGCAAAGCCACGACGATGGGCATCCTTGCTTGCCGCCACATAGGGAGCCGAACCTGTGAATTGCAAGATGAGGCTATCGCGTTTTCTAATGGATAGCTTTATATAGTACTTGTTTTTTGTACGGCTATGTTACGGCGATACCCAGCGTTTTCGGTTTTAGTATAGTTAATGCGCGCGTATGTACGATATGTTTACTATAGTTGCCAATATCACTTCTTTAGCGTACGGCTTAGGCGACGGAACTTGTGTAACTTCTCTCACGCAAATAAGGATTTCGCAAACAAGACGAACGCATGAATGAAGATTTCCTTATTACCCATGTAACGAAAAGCTGTCCTTCACGATTCCTTCCATCCCCGACAAGAGTGCCGTGTCCTCGGCCCATAGACGGAGTCTAGCAACGAGAATCCAGGGACGCCGGCCACATATCTACAGTATCAAATCCTTCACTAGAAACACACAAGAAAAAACGTGAGATATAGAAATCAATGCAAATGTATGTGGTTCTAATCGAGGAGATCGAGCCGGGTATCTATCCATCCACCAAATTATACCTCCACCACATTCCATCGCTACCATCTTGCCAATCACCATCGCTAAGGTTGCCAGTAGGCCTTAGAAACGAAAAGAACTAAATACAGGGTTTTGTTTTAAATCATCAACGCTAAAAATCCGACGGCGAAAGGCGCGTCCGGGCAATTATAATATCCATCCATTCTTGATCCAAGTGTGATGCGATGCAAATCATGTGACTCAAGCCAGCCTATTCTTTCTTATACGTCCATGCCAAAACGCCGAGTGAGAAGGGGGGGAGAGGGAGGATGCGGAGGGGTGACGCGAAGAGAAAGAGAAAAGCGACGATGGGGGCTTTATGCCAGAAGTCGATAAAGTTGGAACGCGAATGCCGCTGAGAATGCAAAATCCAGAAAGAAACAGCCACCTGCACCCGTGCGCCGTGTTTAATGAATGCCAGTAATCGGTCCCGAGATCCGGTCCCGGGCCGTGAATCTATCCATTGTATCTTCTCTAGTATCTCTCTAATAACGCGATCTGACTACTCGCACTCATATGCCGCGATGAGAGAGAAATCGTTCTCATGATCTATATTTGGGCAGGGTAGGGCTTAACGTAACGTATTTGCCCGTGGGACGTGCCGACAGCACTCGACGCACTACTAGCGATTTGTGCTTCTGGGTATTGTGTCGACTGCCCGTCGCTGAACGAGTGCCTCGACGGCGTCATCAGGACGTACATTGCGCGCATTGTAGCTAGAAGCACGACGACGATGTATATGAGCAAGAGGCCGGTCGAGATGAGGGCCTGTTGGATGATCTGGTTGCGCAGCCAAGTCGTGACGTGCTCCACAGCACCCGTTATCTCATCAGTGGTGACGGTGCTTGGCGAAGCGAGGAACGTTGTGAGATCGGAGTCGGACTTGATGGAGTTGTTTGCGCCGACGGAAAAGACGTCGTTGGGGAACATGGGAAAGTCGATATGGGCGTGGTCATGTACCCACGTGAGGCCCTTTTGGACCGATTCTATCTTGAGTCCGAGCAAGCAGCGAACGACTTCCTTAGCCAGGTCACTGAATAGGGTATCCCCGAATGCGATGGTGATTCCATTGTTGATTTCGTCCATGAACGTAGTTAGAGTGTTGTTGACCGCGGTGGTGGCGTTGGTCACTTTGCCCAGGATATCGTCGTTAACTTCGTTGCTAAAGGAAGTGATGACCCCATTCGCATCATCTGACCACTTCTGCGAGACAGCGCTCAATGTCTGGACGACGTCCCCGGCAAAGTCTCCGACTTCTTGACTTAAAGCAGGAACCTCCTTTTCGATTTCATGGAGCAAGATCCCTTGCCAGATGCAGGAGAAGAAGCCCGCCAAGGCGAGTGAGAGGACGAAGAGGGCCGGAAGAGATGTGGAGTAAGAGACGAACCAACGGGTTACGATCTTCCGCGGGTTGCTCGTTCCGCCAATTTTGTTAGAAACGGCCATGCCAGTTCTAGCCGCCAGAGGGGAAGAATACATGTATCCGTAATCCAGGGCATCCACAGCACGGCCGGCCAATTCATTCTGCCGATTCCAGCGGCGTTTCTCGAGAATGTACATGGGAATGCATACGCCAATCGCGAGAAGGGCGAGTATGACGATAGCCGCGATCTTCGCACTATACGCAATCTGGAACAACTTCTCGAAGAATTTGGTGAGGCCGTCGTTGTCGGAGCAGAAAGAAAGAGACTCTTTCTGCGCAACGGGGAATACCTTTTCATCGAAAGACCAGTTACCGTATGCTTTGTCCAGTTCCTGTCGAATCAAGTCGAACGGTATAGATACGGCTTGCTTGGTCAGATTTTTTACCTGGTCGAATGTAGGAATCTTTTGGTTGAGGTCATCCAAACCCTGAACAAAACCGGTAGTGTCGACGTGGACATTCTTCAAGTCATTCATCTTATCCACGATGGCGCTCTGGAGATCCGGCTTGTCGGGCAGTAAGCCTCTCTGGTATAGTTCAACCTGGCGTCCAAAGATGTCACCAACGGCATCACTAGCACCGTTTTTGGCGTCATCCAAGAGATTGCCGGCCTTATCAGCAACGCTGTAAACTGTATCAATAACTTTTTGGATATCATCGGCACTACCCGAGATACCGTTCGCAACACCGTCGATAGCCTTGTTTATAGCGTCCGTCGTCTTCTCTACAGCGATGGCGGATGCGTTGAGGCCACCGTGCACAACCATGGAAATCAAACAGACGTAAGTGTCAGTCATCATGCCAATGACGAAGAGGATCAGCTGCTCAATGCCAGTGAGGATCATGTCGAGAACGGTCATGAGGGCTTGGACGGCATGGGTGATGCTCGATGCGGTTAGTTGGTTGACCCCGACGGACAGGTAGTGAGGCATCGAAGCAAATGCGCTGCCGACATCTTCGACCTTGGTGCAAGCCGTCAGAGCCTTCGTCTTGGCTTCATCCAAGTTGTCGTTAAGGCTTCCTATGGTGATAAGGAAATGGAGTAGGACCAATAGGATGAGGATAGTCCATTTGTTGAACCAGACTTGGGATAGCCTTGAACGTAGACCAAGATATGGCGTAATCTGCCTGTCAGACTGGGGACGAGCGAGGGCGATGTTGTCTGGTTCGCCTCGCTTGATCGATGCCATTTCAAACGCATCTTGAGTGTTGTGGTTAAGAGATGGCGGCACGGCGGGAAACCCATCCTTCTCTCTCATAGGAAAGGCCATTAGAATAGTAGGTTGCCGAATGAAATGTGGATGAAGTTAACAATGTGATTGGAGTAGGAGAATTAGAAAGTTCAAAGTAGGACCGTGCCTGCAAGAAGGGGAAAGAAGTTTGAACTGGAAATGCTATAAGAAAAGAAAACAGTTCGCTTCGAGAATACCAAATGTGGTAATAGAAGTAAACACCAACCAAAAAGAAGTGGTAGTAGTGATGGTGGTGGTGGTGGTGGTGGTGGTGGCGGCGGTGTGTGGTTGATATGGCCGTGTAAGTAGCGGAAACGAGGTACTCTAGGGACAATGAAAGGCCCAGCTAGAAAGAGTCAAAGCCCCAAAGAAAGAAGAGAGAGATTGATGTCGGTAGGGAAGAAAGAAACGCTGCCAAACGAATCATAAGCCCATTGCCAGAATGGTGGTGTAGTGACGGGACTGAACAAGAAGCAAAAGACGACGAGCTGCAAAAATGGGCACCACGTGGGACTAGAATATGCCATAAAAGATATATATGTGAATGTGACGTTGGGCTCGTTGAGCCCGTTGAGCCCCATAGAGCGCCCCCATGGCTACAAACAAAGGTCAAGGGGACCGGCGTCAAGTGCTACAGCTCGTTATTAGGAATCCCTTTGTTTGGTCTGGTAACCTCAAAGCTCAAAGGGCAATCTTTTTTGGATTTCTTTGTGTGCTGTCAGCCAGTGGATGAAGAACGGAGAGCTCTCGCTCGTGTGTACTATGTAGACCAGGGTGTTAACTAAGCGCTGGGGTTATCCGAGGACCAATCGATATTGTTTGCCGGCTACTGAGGTGAGTCCAGTGAGCAGGGGAACCTAGCAGGATCGTCGCGAGGTATAGGGCATCGCAGGTACCGATTATGAGGTTGAAAGAGCAAAAAGAGCAAAAAGATACCTAATAAAAGAGAACTAGGGATGGACAGGAGCCGCCATCATCCATGTAACAGAAGCGCCCTCGTTACCATGTATTCTCCAACTTGGGTAGGTTAATTACTATGTACTAGGTACGTAGAGAGAGGGCTGCCTCTTCTTGAGTTCGCTGCTACCACGCCTTTGGGCTCCGGAAGAATCGAATCAGTCCGATTATACCTATACATACATAGAGTATACAAGACAGCAGAAACCTACAGAGTGCTCAAGTTAGGTAGCAGTAGACTGTCATATACAACGTGTAGCTACCTACCTATACAGCGTGTAGCGTTAGTAGATAGGTAGTATATAGTCGGTAGGTTAGGTAGTGATGAGGGTAGTGATGAGGGTAGTGGATAGTGGACACAGGTCAATTACTACCTACCTAGGTATAGTAGGTATACCCCTGCAACGGCCCGCCCAAGCATCGGGATGCAATGACAGATTGGTCTGCATGGTAGGCCGCATCAGTTTGAGCACAACAGCGCATAGCCCCTCCTAAGCATCGTTCTACACTACGAAGATTTATCATAATTCCGTAGTTCACATTCGGGTTTCGAGGAACCGATTGAGCATGAGCATCTCTTATGGTAAATGAAAGAAGAAAAATGAATCTAGGTACACGTATCTCTCTCTACGGGCAGAGACGCAGAGAACCTGTTACTGCTACTAAGTAGATCCTGTAAGCTTGTCTGACGACGATTAGACGGTTCTTATTGGTTATTATTGACCAAAGGCAGAGAGAACATACTACCCCAGTACTTAAGTACCTGCTAATACTATATAGAGTAGGTCTACCTCGCCCACGAATTGAGGTTGAGGCCATTTTTTAACCTCGCAGGTCAGAGAACCAACTGCATACCACTGCCGATTGGACCACATGGTCGCGCCCCCAAATACAAATCAGACTCGCTGGAACGTGCCGATAGGCCACCGACTGCATCTTGGCAGAAGTCAGCGCAGCAAGCATCGGCCCTGTCGGGAGGGCCTGCTATGTAAGATGATTGGCCGTCAGGCCGTTTGGGCGGCTACAGACGTCCACCTAGGTGGCCCTTTAGGTGCAGGCTTTTAGCGCCTCATCTCCAGTCCCTTCAATCCACACTAGCCGATATCAAACCCCCTTCTTCTCTTTTCAACCAACGTCTCAAACATGGTCACACGACATAGGTATACTACACTACATAAGTACCTAAGATACACCGCATTATCCAGGTTTTGCTTCCCGAGGTCTGTATTAAGTAATGCCAGCGGTCCGCTTGGCCAAGAAGAAAATTTTCCTAACCCGCGCCTAATGTTGTGCGAGGCGGCTATTTGAACCGCCTCGACAAACCAATTCACACACGGGTCTATGAAGCCCGAGTCTAAGCCACAAACGACATCCGCATATGACATCACGGAGATTCCAGAGAGCTGGCTACATTAGATAAAGAGCGTCTATCTTCTCTCTCTATTTTTTATTAAAAAAGATCTTGGGAAAATATGTTTGCTACTTACTACCTAGGTTAGTTGAGATATGAGCAAGATCGCGATCGCCCTCTGCCTCCTTCTTTTTTGCGTATCGGACCCAATCGACTAGCGAACGAGATGGGTGAAGTAAGAGGGTAAAAGGTTTACGTAAACAGAAGGACTGCTTTCTCACAGAGACGGATCTTGTACTATAAGTATTCAATAACCCTTACTCCAGACAAAGACCTAGGATTTGGCAATTGGGGCACAAAGCAGAACCCGCACCGTCTACCGACCACAGTCGTTGTATTCTTAAAAATAAAGAAAATAAAGGCATTGTAGTGCAGATAACAAACATAAATAGGTTCAGCACTCTAACGTACCATTGACATTATCAATTCTCACGACCTACGCGCGGGCGCTATCCACTGAGTCGCAACCATTATTCTAGCCATCATAGGAAACAAGATACGCCTAATAACCACACACCTACGATGAATTATTTACGTGGTCAGTCCCGCCTCTTGCTGGTGACAAGTACTAGGCCCCAAGTAGCATGGAATCTAACCGGCATTGCCCAGTCCATAGGTATCGAGCCATGGCAGGCCGAAGAGAGGAAGAATCTCGCGGACCTAGTCTACGGCCTTGAAAAGGCAGAGTACCTCACCAATATCATCATGCCACAGCTTAGAGGCTACCCATGGGGCTTGCATGAGATCGACCCCGCCAAAGTGATAAAAGATATGGAACCTATATGGGACATATTGGGCGGCGACATAAAGCAAATGCCGTCGAAATTCAAGGTCGAGAGAATGTCCTCTTTCGCCGAGTGCCTTGCGTGGTGGATGTATTGCATTTCCGAAGAGAGGGGAGAATTTATGCCCCCTGTCGAGTTCCCCGAGGCCCAAGCCCATAGGGACGCCTTTGCCTACGCCCTGTTTCTTTTCATGTGGCTGCGAGACGGCCCGGCGCCGGAGATTGTTTCGGGACTCTATATCGATGCTCTGAAGCAAGTAGGACTAGATACCAAGACGCGGGAGCGAATTCTAGATAACTTGCGTGGATGACGAGAATTGCTAACATACTGCCCTGTCCTTCCCTAGCTGCCGCAACATCCACTACTCATTCTTATCAATAGTCCGTTGTGTTTGCCCGTGGGTATTGTTTCCTTTTCTCTCAGTCCAGGCTTAAATTAGTATATAGGAATGAGATAATTACTAAGATATAATAATGTATAGTTATCTATAATCACTTAGCATTAAGAAATCAAATCGTATGTAATGCTTTTTAAATAGACATAGGGACTTACACAGTGCGTCCCATCGCGGTCAATTGATCCCGTCTCAGTTGCTGGTCTGTATCACAGAATCTTCGATTCATCAACGACAGTGGGCTCACAAACATCTCATATATATATATATATATACCTCCACAATGCTAGTAGAAGAGAAGTAAGCGTGTTGGATATATCCCGTTCCCGGTATCGGAACGCGGGTTGCAACGGACAAAACGTGACACCCAATCCCAAGCCCGACAATGTAATACCCACGCGCCGCTTCTAGAAGTTTACCCACCTATCAATAATGGGTGCTGTCGATGCCATCGGTTACAGGATTATACGATGCCACAACGTTTTTATCCGCTTGACTAAGCCAGGAAGCTCTCAAAGTTGTGCAGCGGGCCGTTATGGGATCAGCATAGCGGTGGGGTTCGCCATCCCCGGCGCCGTTTGTTAACTTAGTTCACTAAACTTCCTAACATTCAATACCGAGGCTTAGGATAGCCAGACCTTTTGAACGGTACGGGGTGTGACAAGCTGCGTTTATACATATATAGAAGCTACATTCCCGTCCCAAGGGCAGTTAGGCTATGGCTCCGTGTCTATCTACTCCTTTAGAATTACTGTACCCTATACTTCTGAGAAAACCTTGGTCCTGTTTCTTTCAAACAAGGTTACGTAGTATACCTTCTTCTGCTAGACTGTTCATGCTTACGCCAGTACAACTCTGTTGGGAAAACCCGTCGATTGCTGTTTGTCTCCGTACTTGTTACGCTAACGTGCCGATATCGGGTCGCGTATTCCGTAGCTTATATTACGTTGGTTGACGAGCGTCAAATTCACACATCCATCTTCCAAGGGAATGGTCCAGAATACAAGGCCTGTTATCAACTGTGCCAAAGCCAGAACTCTTCTCTTCCCCCCAACCCCCCCAAATCGGCAAACGGTCCGTTAAAATTGTATGGGGAACTCTATTACTTTCTACACTAACAGTAGGTGCCAAGATTTATAGTGGATGAAGGGAAGTAGAACGCGAAGGATCCTATGTCTTCATATACATCACGGAACCGCCAAGACCCCGGAGCGCGGATTCACGGAAGAAATCGAGGGTCTCGAAGGTCTCAAAGACCGTCTATAGCCGTCCGTAGTCGCGAAGTCGCGAGGCCGTGCCACGGCATCGCGGGCCAATCCTATGCTTACATCGATTCGGTACGCATTCGCCCACGGGGCCTTGCGGATGGAAGATGTGCTTACGTGGTGGAGGGCTAGGCCAGGAGCGTATATTTTTAGCGGGTTGATATCAACATTCATTCAGTACCCCGCCCCCCAGACCTCTTGAGGTAAGTGAACAGTAATGTGATCGTATAAGCCTTATTAAAAGGTCAAGAGTAAATAGAACGTAGAAAAGTTATATAAGTCGTAGAATGGGCGCTCGTATCCTCGGGGGTTAAACAAACAACAACTGGAGCTTCACTTGACCAACTACTAAACTAAAATAAAAAGAAAATCGATAATTCTATATCCTTAGTCTTTATCATGGCACAAACCGTCGTCCTCGTCACTGGCGCCTCGCGCGGGCTAGGCAAAGGGCTCGCACAGCGATTCCTGGCCCTTCCAAACCACGTAAGGCAGTCGACTTCTCGCACACCAACGTCAGGATCTCCAGGCCAACGGTAATCAATCACAGACAGTAATCGCCGCAAACCGCGACCCGGAAAACGCAGCGTCAAAGTCGCTCTCCGACCTGCCCAAGGGCGCCGACAGCGTGCTGATCGTAACCAAGTACGACGCGGCGACCGGGGAAAGCCCGTTCGACGTCGTGAAAGAGCTGCGGGAGAAGCACGGGATCTCACACCTCGACATTGTCGTCGCCAACGCCGCGATAGCCAAGTCCTTCCCGCTCGCCAGGGACGCCAAGCGCGAGGACATCCTCGAGCACGTCGAGGTCAATGTCCTAAGCGTGATATCACTGTTCCAAGCCACGCGCGAGTTGCTGCAGAAGTCTAGCAAGCCTGTATTTGCGCCTATCGGTTCTGGGGTCGGGTCATTGGGGTACGCGAACCATGAATGAAAGCTTGGTTTTTTTCTTCTTTTCTCTTCTTGCCTACCTTCTCTTGAATATCTGCTATTGATTCTAAACGGGGATAAACAGCTAATATATTATGATGAAAATAGGCGCCAACCTCCCGTTCCGGGCTCGACATATGGCGCGTCTAAGTCCATGCTCAACTGGTATGGAGTCAGAATCAACGCCGAAGAGGAGTGGCTGAACATCTTCGTCATCGACCCAGGCCTGTGCGCGACCGAAATGGGCACTGGCGTAGCAAGGAAATTTGGTTTCAGTGAGGAGACGCTGCTAAGCGTGGATGAATCCATGGGCGGCTTGTTTGAAGTCCTAAGAACAACTACCAAAGAGAAGCATGGTGGTAAGACTGTACAATATAATGGGGAGGTGCTTCCATGGTAGCCGAAGTATGAGGCCCCGGACGGAATGTGGTGAGTTGCCTTGTTTCTAGAGTATGCAAAAGATCGCGGTATGAACAATGAAGGTTAAGACTATGTTGATACCTAGACAAATAGTCTCGGTGGTTTTAGACTTTATAGATACCTATCACGTTAGTCGCTACAAAAAAAACTATGTAGAAGCTTCCGACGATCTCGAAGACGCTCTCAAAGGATGCATTATTTCATGTTTCAGGCACATACGACATAGTCAGGCAACTCCTAAAAATGTCTTGCACCCTCAGATCCAAAGATCTCTAGCCTGAGGCACTGATCAAAATAAAACGAGCAGTCCCTCCCCCCTCAGCTGGAGTGATATTGTTTTCTTTCTTCCAAGGCCAATGATATCAAGGTCCACAACCAGCGACCTCTCATAAATCACCTCACTCAAACCATCATTCAGTCTCTTCGTATCTTCGCTAAATTATGTTCCAGCACCTTAACGATGACGACGGCGGTGGTGGTAGCGGTAGCGGCGACCCTACCATGGGTTTAGATTACCGATCTAGCTTCAGAATCCCACCAAAAGAACCCGTTCAAGCCTTTACAATGTCTCTTGAACCTTCCGGCTGGGTACCTGTTAACTCATCAGACTCCGAAGGTGAATGGTGCTATACGCCTTCAGTTGGAGACGCGGTTGATCCAACACCTCCGGTATCACACCACCCAGTGTCACCACCGAGTAACAGCCCGAATAGAGACTTAAAGAGGCTCACCACCAGTAATGGGGACCTGAAAGAGGCACGAGCACAGGTACTGGAACAATACCAAGGTTTAATAGAAGCCCAGGGAGAACGGATTAGTAACCTACAGTCCATTATCGACAATAAGAAGGACATGATGGATTCACTTGAGGCGAAGCTATTCGATTCTTTCGTCGTAATGACGCAAAGCCAACAGCACGAACTTGACAGGTTGCAGAAACGTCTCTTAGACTTACAGACTGATGCCGAAGAATGGCTACTTGGCCACGAGTGGCGGGGTCTCCAGCAAAAGCTTCATACCCTTAACTACAAGCTAGACGGATATATCAAATCCAGCACGCTTCAGGCCATCTCTACCGGAGAGCAGACGGACGAATTGACACTATTCATGAATAGCTTGCTTGGAGATCTCCCAAAGATGTGGAATGGGCTGGAGAAACTGGAACGGGACATCGAGGAGGAAAAGGCTGGGGATCCTTTCAATAAGCAAGAGAGTAGCGAACGCGTGGCTAAGCATACAACAGACGGCCATACAAGCCGAGAAGATGTTGATAGCGCCAACACACCTACCCAATCTTCTGTGACAGACGTCCTCAACCGTTATTATGAATTCTCCCGACTTCAGCGCGAGCGGATGATAACACGGAAAGAGAAATTGCAATCCCTCCTGGACGAGGTTTCGGCAGAGCTCAGTCGCCTCCAAGCTGACCTGGCGTATGAGGAAGGAAGAACCGCCAGCATGAGAACACGGATGATGTTCTGGGAAGAGGATCTGGGGGCATCAAAGGTTGTGTGCCCCGTCACGTTGTTAGAGAACTTGGAAATGAAACAGATGGCGCTCAAAAAGGGATCTCAAGAGCTGGAAAAGATCGCAGGGATCATACAGGAGCTGCCATCACATTTTCATATGATCGAAATCCGCGCACCAGGAGAAGATCAAGCGTTGTTCCTTGCTACCACTAAGGCGGAGACCGGCTTAGCCTTATCCGACGATGGATCAAGTGAGAACTACAAGCATCGCCATAGTTCCGGACACGAACCTCCTATGAGAGGAGGTATCAAACCTTCATCATTTTCAGGGAAACATCATATTCGTCTCGAATCTTCCGAAACTGAAAGTATATCGACGGCTAACCACGATATGAGGCTAGAAGATATTCACGACCCGGAGCTACGGCAATTAACCACAACATTATATAGTATTATGTCGACGGGTAATTCTAAGGTGCCCGTGAAAGCTTGTCAAGTTGCGCTGGAAAGGAATGGATGGCGATTCTGGGACGCAGCGAAGTTCCTCATAGATAAAAGGAAAGATCGCGTTACTAGTCCCATCAAGTCGTCCTTCTCACAGGACGATCGTTCGCTTACTCCTAGTCCCACCACCCCCTCATCACACCCGGCAACCTCTACCAAGAATGCAAAGCAAGCGTCAGAAAAACAGGCTCATACCAGAGTTTCAGGCCGGCGAGAGGATACGTTGTACATCGCAGAGCTCGAGGCAAAGCTAAAAGAGAAGCAAAACAACGAGAAAGCATGGGTCTCACTCCTCGAGAGACTGCAACGGCGAGAAAAAGAGGCGAAGACCACCTTACAGAAACGTATCGACTCCACAGAGCTTGGCAACGCAAAGCTGCGGAAAGCGGTACAGGTAGTGGCGGGAAGGCTTTTCGAGCACCGAGAACGGCTTTGGGGCCTTTCGACGCCGGCCCGCGAGATGGGCGAAGAGCTCATTTCGACGTTAGAGCAGTTGGAGATTTCCTGTGAGGAACCGCTGATTTACGAGTGAGGGGAAGCTGTGAATCCCGGATAGGAAGCAGCAGGGAATCGGTCACAATAGGTTAGTTATCTTTGAGCGAGGAGCGACGAAGAGCAGAACGACTCGAGCTGGGTGTTCATTTTAGCATATTACCTTGGTGATGAATACCCAGAGCTCGATAGGAGCAATAGAATAAATGAGATTAGTATTCCGTTGCATATCATCATCTAACCTGGATCGAGGCCCCCATCGTAGAAAGAGAGAGAGAGAGATCCTGGATGCGAGGATTAGGTTTGTACCGAGACGAAGCGAATGATGCTGACAATGAACTCGGCCAGTATTTGGTTGCGCAAACGGTGGATACAACAACACGTTAAAGAGCCCCAACAGAAGCCCCAAGACGTAAGAGAGCTGCTTTAGCGCCGTTAAGAGCTCTCCACAGCGCCTCCTCATTGCCCAATCACCAGGCAGCCGAGGGACGGGGGTAGCGCGAACGGTGATCTAGAACTGCACGGATCGTTGCGTAGGTGATGTGGGCAGTAATGTGGGAAAAGTTGCGAGAGCTGCGAGAGATGCGAAATAGGTGACGTCATGTGTAGGGCCAATGGAACTCTCATCCATTAATGGTGTTCCTCGGATTACGAATGAAACGAATATTTTCGCCTTTGACCCGTTTACCCAAATCCTATTTCCTATAACCATCTCATGTCGACCATTGAGAGTTTTCGCATTTCAAAAACGACTTGAAAGCCCTTTCTACATCCCAACATCTACCTACCTAACTACCCTCTACTCCGCAAGGACCTAGTGTATCTCCATCTCCTTCTCCGCGCCGCCTAGACACACACGTACACAAGCAACCCAAATGGCGTCAAGAATGCTCTCCGCAACCCTTCGCCCAGCCGCCAGCTTCTCAGCAAGCCGACAAGCCGTGGCCGCCCAGCGCAGCTTCAGTGGCAGCACCATGAGTTTGAAGCACAAGGAAAGCACCGGTGAGCTACCCCTTTTCTCGCCTCCTCTCCTCTCCCACTGACGCCATTGCCCCCCTTCTAAATGCTAACCAACCCCACCCAAAATGAAACAGGCGACGGCTACGACCCCGAGAAGCACAAACAGGATCTGCTCTCGAAACACAAGTCAGGCAAGGGCCACTGGAAGCCTGAGCTGGCCTCCGACAGTGAGGAGGCCATCAAGGCAGATAGGACCAGCGGCGAGGACATGGCCACGCTGCAGAACCGCACCAAGGCCACTGCTGAGGAGACGTCCAAGACCGGCACCAGCATGCGTGACGGGTTGTAAAAAAAAAGTCCGAGATGTCGGAAGAACGTGGGGGTATCGATGATAATCATAGTTTCTTATTATTGCCGTGGAGTTGGAATAGGATTCGAGCCGTTTCATCCAATACCGATGACATGAAACGTTTATGAATAAGTTGGGAACAAAACTGTAACTATTTTTGATGGGGGGACATATCGTCTGCCCAGCCGATGGTACCAGACAGGCTGATGACAAGCTTTTGCATTTGGGAGTTCTAGTGTACGGTTCAAGAGAAAATGGAAAGCATCGACATTAATCCCGGCTTTACCAGTATTCCCCGTGCTACATTCATAAGAGGTGTCTGCCATTGTGACCGAGGCTCGCTACCTAACCTGTTAACAGCAGCGGACTTGAAAGCAATAAAACATAACTGAGTGTTCTAGGGCGCTTGTCTGCACAAATGAAAATAATTCCGAGCGGGTCTTATATACAGCCAGAGTAAAATCCATATACCCCGGGGACCTAAAAGAAGGAAAAAGAAAGTGTGTGATGCCGTCCAAGTATGGTAACGAGCACAAAATCTACCGGTGAACGCCGTGCCAAATGCAATATGATAGCCTGCTGCTTCTCTCTTCCTCCTTTTCCCCTCTATGCATATCTTTGTGTGCCGACAAGATACTTCGAAGTTGGGGCCAATTTCGGATTAGGTATATTATCCAATTGCCCCAAGACTACCTTTCATTATTGTTCACTGGTCCCTTTATTTCAGAATTGCAATTAGTAGGACTAATATGATGATCAAGATAATGATAGCAATCATCTGCTTGCTTTCACCGGCAGCCCGCGTAATCCGGTTGACTTGACGTTTGGCACGGTCCAGACGGCCTTGGTGGCGGTCGACAGCGCCATCGACATCGTCTAGCATGGCGACCTGATCGTCCAACTCGTCACCGATCTGCATGCTCAGCTCGCGTTGGCGCGCTATACTGGCACCTAATCGGTCGAGCTGTTCATCTTGCTGCTCTAGGACTTGTTGATGGTATTGATGGATTTGCACGTTGTTCATATCGTTCGTCTCGTCCCGATATCCCATGGTATCATCCGGGTTATCGCGGTATCGGCTGCCAAAAAGCTGTGCTTCGAGGTCTGGGCTTGTCGCGTCGTTGGATGGATTATCCGAGAAGCGCACGGTCTTTGATACAGTGCGAGCATTCTTGGGTCTGAGGCTGGAATTAGATGCGGAAGGTTTCTGAGTTGCGTGTTCGAAGTCGGGGTTCAAGGCAGGGTCGTTGGCGTGTGTTAGGGTGTCGGTAGTGGATGGTGAGGAGAAGCCGTGAAATTGCGACGTCAGGTCGCCGTACTGCTTCTTTAGGCCAGGAAGAGAATCCGAGATATCAAGAGCGCCACTATCGATATGATATGTCAGTCAATGTAACGCAATGCCTCTCTCATGTTGCCATCGCGGCTAAGCAAGAAGCTCTACTCGTCCGTCACATAACGCGAACGTCTGATGGAGTAGTAAAATAGGGGCTGCTTACTCTTCATCTCCAGCCTCTTGCAGTCTCTTCAACTCGCCTTCTAATGCTTCTAAACCATCCTTGAATTGATCTAATGACCTCGATATATGTCCATCGTTTGAGTCGCCACCGATATCAAGGCTCTGGGCTCGTTGTCGCTCAAGCAGCGACAACTTGATATGGTCGGCTAGCAGGAATAATTGGTTCGGGTTGGCCATGATGACGATTGGTCTGGGTCCTCTTACGTATTTGGACGTCCCGGGGGGGATCAAGGGCGAGACGACGACTGATAAGTAAATGAGAGACGGAAGGACCGGCAATGGATAGGAAGCAGATATACAGAAAGAAGACGATGCAAATATATTAGTCTAGAACGACGTCACTACTGCGAATTACGCCAGCTCACGAGTGCACTGTAGTTGTTTGTTGCTCAATCTTGAGTTGCTGGTATTTAACGCGATGTTGTGATAGCTTTAGGCTGCTTGATAACCAACTCAGCCAGGATAGGCTGCGAGATACCCTCGTGGAACATTGCGTCGCAAGGTAAGGTGCATGGCAAGTGAGATGCTGTCCCCCCTTTTCGCATATACCGGGGTCCAGGCAACCATAGGGGGATTTGCAACTATTACAACATATTACTATAACAAATTATGGCCACATCCATGTCTCGCCTTACCCTGTAATCGAAATGCGAAATGGCACATCTGCACAAACTGAAATCTTTCTCGCTACACTCGGTCACAACCCCGACGAACCGAGGCAATCACCTCATGAAAAATGAGAGAGAAGGCTCGCCAAACCAGGAAATATGAAGGCAGCAGCCAAGATAAATGAAGATCAAATATTGAAAAAAAAGCACCTCATGAGAGCAAGTCCCGAGTTGTTCTAATTGGGTAGGTCGGATAGGTATCCTCTTTTTACAAAAACCGTTTGAACTAACAACAAGTTTCTTACTGTACTAAGAAAAGACCGCCCCCTCCGAGCCCAGCTTTCTATTGGGCAATCTGGGGGGCGAAGAGGAGTCCGGCGCTGACCACCTCCGCACCGGGACTCAGATCGGCTCGGCAGTGTAGAATTAATAGTTTTTCACGACTTCAAGGGCATCACTATTGGCCGATCCAGGCGAGACTTCGATTTCTGCCCAGCCTAGTTGATTCAAGAAGCTCTGCCCAGGGCCCCCGAGATGACTACTCAGCAAGACTAAAAAGGCCATGTTGTCTTCCTCTCGAGCAGGGTTCATACCCCTGGAGAGGCGAAGTAGTAGGCGAACCAACGGCCCGCTCCAATGATTATCACTGGTGGTTATTCGGTCCGGGCCAACGCGCTTCAGATACCTAGGGCTTTGTCCATCTTCTCGTTCGAGCCCCCGCTGTTGAGGCTCGTCGAAGGGCAGTTGCCGTGGGACAGGATGAGATGGGAAACACTTGCCGTGTTCCCGAATGCGGCGTAGTGGAGGAAGCCGGAATGGATCACGAACTCGTCTCTTTCTTTCACATTAGCAAGATAAGGAAGTATTAGTTTGACCATGACTAGTCATCATGTTGTGGATTTATATTTGTAGATAATTTTCTTTTCTCTACTTATATCATCCCATATTTTGTGTCGGTAATGTGATGTAAAGTCTATTCTGTCGTCATTGTCTTCCCATCAACCTCCCTTCTCAACTCCCCTTCTTCACATCATGCCTCTCCCTACCGGTGTCTACCGTTCCGACCAAGTCGGTTCCTTACTGCGCCCCAAGGACCTACTTGTGGCTCGCGAACAAGCGGAGGAGGGCAAGATCACAGCCGCACAACTACGGGAGCTAGAAAACAATTACATCGCAGATGTAGTACAGAAGCAACAGGCAGTCGGTCTTCGCGCCGTGACGGATGGCGAGTTCCGGCGGCGGTGGTTTCACGTGGATTTCCTGAAGCACCTCTCAGGGATCGAGCAACGCGGTGCCATGCAATCGACAAATATCAGCATCGGCGGAACTATGCCACCGCGGCTTGTTGTCGTCGATAAGATCGGCCATCCAGCGCCGATTCAGGTCGACGACTTCAACTTCCTCGAATCGCATATCGACAAGAGCAAGGTGACGACCAAGGTCTGCATCCCGTCGCCCACGATGATCCACTTTCGGAATAGCCGTGATACTATTAACGAGAATGCCTACCCGACACTAGAGCCGTTCTTCGAGGACCTGGCCCGGGTGTTCCAGGAGGAGCTTGATGATCTATACAAGGCGGGGTGCCGCTTTGTGCAACTTGATGACACAAATCTCGCATATCTGTGTGACCCAAAGATGCGCGCCGAGGCGGAGGAGCGACACGGCGACGCCAACGTACTAGCGCGGCAATACGCCGCCCTCATTAACGCCGCCGTCTCAAGACGGCCCAAGGACATGACCGTTGGGATTCACCTGTGTCGCGGCAATCATCGATCGCAGTGGTTCGCACAAGGCGGTTATGAGCCGGTTGCTGAGGTGTTGTTCAAGGAACTCGACGTCGATGTGTATTTCCTCGAGTATGACGACGCGCGCTCGGGAGATTTCTCACCTCTACGACACCTCCCACCGCAGAAGATTGTGGTCCTCGGAGTCATGTCGAGCAAGACGGCAGCACTGGACGACCGTGCTCAGATTGTCAGCCGATTGTGCGAGGCTGCCACATTTTGCCCCCAAGGTCTAGATCAGCTATGCCTGAGCCATCAATGCGGGTTCAGCTCTACTTCCGAGGGCAACGATCTCTCGGAAGAGGAGCAGTGGGCTAAGCTCCGCCTTCAGTTTGATATTGCAAAGGAAGTCTGGGGGGACGAATTGTCGGCTTAGAAGATGGTACTTATAACAACAGCACACCACGCAAAGATATTTCTGACCGTAGATAACCCCCCGGGACACCCATTATAGAAGTCGAATTGATTAATATGGCGTGTCACGGTTCAATACTTAAACGCCAAGACAAGAATGTCCGAGATATAAGATAATTTAGTTGATTTGAGTCTCCTATTGCTACTATACAAACAATTTTTTCCGAGTCAAACCGTGCCCACCGTTCATCCCTTTTATTTGAGCTCTGCGCCAATTGTCTATTTTGCTGCGAAAACGACGTGGCGCCATCAGAGAGCTTCATGGCAATATTAGACTCGAAAACTAGGAGAGGAGTACATGAAAAGGGAAAAGGGGCAAGCAACAACTTTTCTGGGGCCTCCTAAACTCCAGCAGTTCCTTCGAATAGCGGAGGGCCCCAGCCCATTCGATATTCGGGTCATAACCTCATGCGACTATAACTGATTCACGTGATTTAACCACGTGCCGAAACCCAGCGAAAGAAAAAGGGTAATTGTACTACTTCCATAGTGTCGCCTTCTTGTTAGATGATCCGGGAGTTGCAAAATAGTTGTATGAATGAAAAGGGGCCGTGGAGAGTGACCAGAAAGAAAACTTCATAATAGCTTCGATCAAAATGTGATGATCGAGTCCACCAAGGGCCAGCGAAGAAGGAAGCCTCGAGGACCTATTCACCAAATATAGGAACCGAAGGACGTGTAGTATCGTAAAATCATGCCCAACGTTAAACCACACCTAACAACGCCCCTCTCAATTATAGTGCGCCAACATAGAAGTGCAAGAAAGTAATGAATCTCATCATATCAAGCATAACTTTTCTAGTGTGGGTATCAGGCGTATCAAATCGTCGGAGTGGCGTCGGAACGCAGAGCCGTGCCGCCATTCTCGCCACCCACAATGCATCGGTGGTAATACAGACTCATTATTAAGCTCCTGGAGGCTTTGGCATCTCACCGGTTGGTTGGCCTCCACCTTGATGTTGAGCAAGAGCTTGGTACCATAAAGTCAGGTACGCTTGATAGCCACCATCTGAGACACTAGTTAGCCCAATGTTTCGAGGGTTTTGTGGTTCAAGTAGACTTACACATAGCGTACGGATCGGCAGCTCCATCAGCGGGTGCAGGGTTTTGGGAATCCGGCATACCGAGTTGATTGTTGGAGCTGTGAGAGGAATAGTTAGGATTGGGATTATCCCAGTCACGGCGATTCTGATTGCGCCCGCCGCGGCCACCAGCACCGCCAGGTCCTCCGCTATTCTTTTGTCGCTATGCGTTTGTTAGTAGATGTAGATGCCCAGATCATTAAATCGACACTTACTACGGCATCAACCTTATCTTCTATTGCCCGCTTGGCTCTACCGATTGCGTCAGCAGAACCAACCAGGCCGATTTCACGTTCTACTTCGCCAGGTCCCGAAGACTGAGAAACGTTTATCTTGCAACCCGTCGTGCTCTGCATCTCACGGATGGTCTCGCCTCCCTTGCCAATAATCATACCAACTGCCTCAGAAGGAACGTAAATAGAGTCATTTATCTTGTCACTACCAGCATTATCGTGACTATAGTTGTCATTCTTGGGTGGGCGAGCTGGCTTAGTATCGGGGTTGTTGCCATTGCGTGTATCACTATCAACGATCTCCAATATCAATTCTTTGGCCTGGGCGGCTGCGTGAGGGGGGCCGATAAGGTTGACGGGGCGAAGACCATTCACACTCTTGGATTCACCGACGATGTTTATGTGACATCCACTGCGCTCCTGAAGATCTCTAATGGTCTCCCCGCCACGACCGATGATAAGACCGACAGTACGATCAGGGACCATGATTTGCACACAGTCCTCTCCATCACGTAGCGTGGTGGGGCCAGCACCGCCAGAGCTGGTAGCTGAAGCGCTGGGGCCTCGGCCGCCTTTATGAGAAGGATCAAGACCAGCACGTGCAATGGCACCCATTCCACTATCTTCAATGATTCTATTGATCGCAGTTTTGGCTTCAGCACGTCTAGCACGAGGACCAGTGATTTTGCATTGACGGTACGGTCCTGGCTCACCCGATGGGGAGATGAATTGTACTCTGCATCCCGTCTCAGATTCAACGCGTCTCAAGTTCTCGCCTTGTCTTCCTATGATTAGGCCCACGAGGCTAGATTCAATTTCGATCATCTCGTCATTGTCATCGCCAGCGCGATCACGTCCACCTCCGCGAGGCGAGAAGGTTCCAGACGGCCGGCCCCGATTGGGTCCCGGGGACACAGAACGATCGCGACCATAATCACGAGCATGGCTACCACGATCATCACGTCGTTCATCTCTGTACGGATTGAAGTTGTCACGATAGGCATCACGACGCGTTGTTGGAGAGCGGGAGCGTCTATAATTTCTGGCATCGGCAGCACGAGCATCATGCGGGGGATATGCAGCCTGTGGTGGCCGCTCATACGAGGTTAAGCCTTTCTCGGCCGCATAAGCCTTGGCTTGAGCAACGGCATCAGTAAAACTGACAGTACCTGAGGTAACAGGTCTAATGGCGCTCAAGTCAAAGTTACCACTTGCTGAGGGCTGGGGTAAAGCATAGTTTGCAGGTGGATACGGTTGTGGTTGGGTTGCAGGAGGCATCGTCGGATAGGTGCTTGGAGGCGCCGGAGGTTGATAAGGAGGGATCGCATGGGGTGGCTGACCCTGATTCGGAGTGGGCACATTGCGCTGGTGAGCTAGAACAAAGGAACATTGTTAGACAAAACACACGCAGTTTCATTAGCGATTTCAACAAAGTGACACATCTACTAACCCAGAGCAGCCAAGATGGCATTGATATCTGGAACCTCGGCCATTATGTCGAGGACTTTCGAGTCGAGTCAGATCAAGATGGACCGGGAAAAAAGGAGTCACTCTGCGTGACGCGACACGATGCGATGCGCAATACTGTGGCAACTGATACCTGCAGATAGTGTAATAACCTTAGATGGCAATGATGAGACCCAGAGCAGAACCAGAGCACCCCAGGTGGCTGCTCAAGAAAGCGATTTGCAAAGCAAAAGCCCGAAGGGTTGCAGATCACGCAGGTACACCAAGCACCACAAAAGCGTTCAAAGTAGTTTAGCTACCCAGTCAGTTCAGGTGGATGTAGTACCCAGGCAGAAAAAGTCCTCGCAATATACTTGTATGTACGTGAGCCGGAGCGTCTTCTGTTGGAAGGACGTGACTAGATTGACGGCAAACCACTATGTATGCTGTATGCAAGACGGGTATGGGTCTGCAGTCGCATCAATATGTAATGCTCAATCTTCCCGACAATGGCAGAAAACGAAGTGAAGAGACAGAAAATTCGTTCTCAATCCCGATGATGACGATGATGATGTTGATGACGAGAATCACAGTGGTCACGTATCCCAATTTGCTTGCGCATGCAACAGTCGTTTCCTTCTGCCCTACTTCCCCAGTAGTAAAGAAAGAAGAGTAGGAAAAGATCTGATTTGCCTTTCGTATACAATCACGAATGTGAGGAGCCGATGGTAAACTGTTTGCCTTGTGGTCGTTACTTGTGAGGATAAAGGAAAGAAGAAGAGAAGGGAAGACAGCAAAGTTGGTAGGAGACAAGGCAGACGGCAGGGCAGAGCGAAGAAGAAATAAAAACTGGCCACAAGAAGGCCAGGCATAGAGATTAAAAAGTGGAGATCCGAGTGCCTAAGCAGCATCTGAGGATTACCTATCTAGGTAGAATTGGGGAAAAGTCACGTTCGAGGGTTGCTTTGTATACGAAGTTAACCTTATTTGGTTAGTATGAGGCCACACTTGAGCCACTCCCATTCATCCATCACACATGCTATTGCTATTGCTATTGCTATTGCTATACGTAGGTAGACCTCCATTGACACACAATGCTATTGTACAAAGCCCTTATCAAAAAGTACATGATGGATCGGGTACCCTAGCCTAGGTGCCTAGTTATTCAACAATTGCCATCCGAAGATTCCAGACAAGTAAGAGGTAGGTAGCATAATAAATACCTAGATACACAATGCTGAGGCTCAAGAATACTACTAGTACTACGTACAGCAAACTTTTTGAGGTAAAATGATTTAGCCCCAAACCAGGGGTGTGTCGCGCCATTTCCAGCCACCTGAGTACCTAACTTAGGTAGGCAGGCAGCCTGAATACTACGTACTCTTTACGACTGACGTAGGTAGAGTTTGATACCTTCTCAAACATCATGCAAACAAGCACCCAACCTACGTAGTGCAGGTATATAATGAGTAGTGTACTGGAAGAAATATATATAGCTTTGTGCTCATGAAGTGAACGCTAGATAGTACCTAGCTAGGTAGGCGTGTACCATCACTCAATCAGTCCGTCGACTACCCGAGTCTATTACAGCCATTTCTCATACTTGAAAGCATATACATATACATATACATAGTAAAATTGTTATATTTATATAAACCTCGAGGTTCTCCTAAGGACGCTTGACGCCGAGCTGCGACACTTAGTTCGACGCCCATTAGCAACCTCCAGTGTACACTCTAACATCGGTAGTCCTACACTCTAGAACCTACCCGAGGCACAACCAGTCTTTATTGATGTGATGATTTCAGTTCCCTTATTTTATTTTACCACATCGCATAGCCCCAATAGCCCCCCGTGATTTGTTAATCCGGTCACATGAAGGGGAAGGTAACTCTCTAATCTTACAAGATAGAACTACAGTACCGTATACTACCACAACACCACCAAAAAGTATAATGTAATCAAGCCCGGCGCTAGTCGGCAGCGTATTATCTATCTACACAAGGGGGTATGACCGCTGGTGTAAGATGACGACGATGACGGCTTTCTTGGTGTTTGGTAGAGGTGTTGTGTTATCAGTATAGCATAGGTTCTTCTATTTTACCAATACTAAGTAATAGCCTTACCGGGTGCTTGATGATCCGAAAGACGTCCTATTCAGCGGCAGACAAGGTTGTTCGATCGACAGAAGTGTCAGTGGAAGCTTGAGTAGTAATATTTGCAATTGCTTTGTTTGTTAGTTGGGTTGGCTTCAATCCGGGACATGGGACTCATGAGAGTTCAATGACTCGGAGGCTATGTATTTTCTTTTCAGCTTGCGGGAGGGAGTGGTGTTATTTACTAGATGTTGCCAACGCATATGTTGCACGATTATTTCTTTTTTTTTAGGAGCCTCCCGCAATCTCTCGCAATTTCCTTTGGGGGCATTGTAGGCAACCTATACTATTCTGTAGCTAGAGAGTGATTGATCACAGATTCTCATGGGCTGTTAGGTCAATTCTATCTAGGTACATGTAGGTAAATGATAGGTCCCCAACGGGTTTCACATACATCGTCGGATCTATCACTCTTACCTGCATGACCAAAACCGCCACGTGAGTCCCGTCATAGCGCCACCAACCACTCGTACCAACGAATAGTAACGAAAGGGAAACACCGAGACAACAAACGGCGTCGCAGCTGTTATGCTAGCCCCGCAGAAAAGCAACAGCATCCCCAAATGATATATAAGGATATATAAGGCCGTAGGCAGCTCCCGCGTCGGGTACTACACAGCCGTTCTAGCGATCTGCTTGCTCGGGACGTCTGAGACAACGAGAACCAAAAATGGAAAACGGAAAAGAAACAGAGCATCGAACTATCTATTTATACTCTAACCCCCCCGATTCACCACCGTATCATGACTCTCCTCACGTAAACATGCTGTTCCCGGTCCCCGTGATCAACAAGCGCGTAGGCGCCGGGCTCTATCCACAGTCCCCTCTCCAAGTATTCCGACTGTCTCTCAAAGTCCACAAGGTGAGTCTTGTATCATGACCCCTCGATGCTTAACAAATTCCGCTCGCCTCCTAGCCGTGCTGAATGCATGGTCTGATGTCGTCATCGTCCACCAGAACCTTCTTGACTTGCCCCCTGAGTTGCGCATCGCCATCTACGAGCTCGTCTTTAGCATCGAGTGTCCTCCGGGACACCTCATACCCATATGCAAGTGGCGCACCCCGGCCCTCGCCCAGGTAAACAGACAGCTACGGAATGAGGTCATCCCGCTCTACTATGGCCGAGAAGACGGTTTCGACCTGCTTCTCTCGTACGGGCCCGGGTCTACTGAAAACGCCGTTCGCCGGTTCTGTGAACATTACTCCCAGTATCTCCAATACGTCCAATTCCTGGATGTCCACGTTCATCAGCATAACATCGTGTACGGCTTTCACCTTGCCATAGACACCGAGTTTGGCATCCAGTTCAACCTGGTTTTCACCAAGAGCCCCCCGAAAGGAGATTTAGGTCTTCGCATTGGCGACGACGAAACCAACTGGGACGATGACGTCGCCGCTGAGAGGGTGTTTGAAGAGTCTGGAGAGCCCATAGTGCTTCTGGAGCACACGTTCTGTAGCATAATAGGTAAAGGGAACGTCGGTCCTGAGTTTTCTGCGGACCTACGGCTTTTGGCGAAACATACCAAGCACGCAAACCAGTATATTACACTCATATACGCTGAAAGAAATCCTCTGTTCCAAGTAATTGCGAGCGAGCTAGAACGCTACTTTGAAGTTCGAATACTGGATCCCGTATTTCCCGTTATGGATTGCATCGGTGATTAAATATGAGGATCTCGGGAGATAGAGAGACAGAGAGAGAGCGAGGAGATGTACTAGGAGAAATGGTCATCTCCGATGAAGCTTTAACTACCTAGGTACTTACACCTAGCCGACCACGGATTCGATGGGAACGGGTAGCGGGTCATGGCAATTTGTCTATTGATATTAGACTCTATAGTGTGCGGCTGTCTTACCCCTTAATAATCAATGGACGTAGCCGTATCCGAGGCTCACTTAATTGTCTACGTTACCGAAAGTGAAATACGCGCGTACCGACAACGACGACAACTTCTTCACACGTTCTCCTTACAAATCTAGAAAGAAAGTCCTTTAGCTAGACTAGAACCCAGAAGAGAAGCCGGGGAGCTTTCCGAACCGATGTAATGCCTCGGAAGGTTCTATTGTATATAGTACTAAGTACTTACTTACCTAACCTTTCCAAGGGCGTCGGCTGTGCAGAACTTTCCCAAAGATGGTTTCTCATTCATGCCATATACACCTTCATTGCACATACCCCTACCTGGGTAAGGTTTGACGAGCCTCATTACATCGGCTTCCAAACTCAAGACATATGGGAACAGGGACTAATGTATAACGTAAGTAGACTAGGTTAGTGGAAGCCTCATACCTATTGTCTGAGACCTTTTCCGTAATGCACCTGCAATTTTATGTTTAACCCTTGTAAGTTCCACGTACTTACATCAACATTCTGATCTCTACCAGGCAACCACCGAAAGGTAGCTACTATTTATGTCTGTCAATATCGAGAGCATGCGTAGCGGAATGCAATATCTAGGTTTCCCCACGGCTGTCATTACCAGGTATTCGATTACAATCACCATGAGTCACTTGTTGAGAGCGTGCACACAGTAAATTTGAAGTGATGGCATATTAGCATTGCCGTATGACGATCTCTCCGTCTCGCTTATCCGTTCCAATACATGGTTTGCTCATACACACTAGATGGTTGTTTCCGTCACCTAACCCCCAAAAATAGTTCCCTAAATTCCCCGCGATGATGACGGAAACACACAGTGTAGTAAAAAAGAAAATTGATTTTCTCTCCACGGACTGCCACCGTAATACAGAGAATCAAACATTGTAAGTGCCGAAACATTGATATCAACCGTTTATTTGCAGCCCGTATGAACCGTGGGCAATCCACAACTCCATCTCGTGCCATGAGCTTCGGAAAAACAAGACGCGCGCGCGACCATAGTGCAAAACCGTGCCCGTTGTGTTGAGATTCTCTTTGTCCACCGGATACTCCCAGTAAAAAAACCGTCCCTAGTTGAAATAACACCTACACCCCGCCTTCCAGATGTGAGATACCGCATGCCTGCTTGGACCAAACGAAGACCGACCCCTAATCGTCGCAAAACACTCGCTCTATGTGTAATGGTATTCTTTTCTCAGTGGTCATGACCCATCATGACTCTGTGATCGTTCCGCTCCCAAATGAAAAAAAAACCGAAGACTCCGATTATGTTGCCGTGAACACCCATGCAATGGAACAAATGTAGAACCCGCCATGAATCGAAACGCCCATTCGTGAATTCAAACAGCCCCATCTTCAGAGGCGGGACACCGAGTTTTGTGCCTGGTATATTTTCCATTGCAATCCCAATGTAAAAAAAAGCAAGAGGTATCGATCATCTTCATGTAGAGTGTGTCCATCGCCAACACCAAAAATGTCGCCAACGGACACTTGTATATGTCGAGTAATTATGTATGTTTATACAGGGAGAAAGTGGATAGAAGGTGCGACTTGGTCCATAAAAAGACCAGTCCTGCGCTGAGTTGAAGAATTAAATGATGATGTCGATGTCTGAAGCCTGCGTCGGTGCCCGCCAAGATGAACCGGCTGTGGAGAAAAGGTACAGCGAATGAGCGCCACACAGACGGGTCCATGTAGCGATGCTCACGAGTACGGATAGACGATGGTAAGTACCGGTGTGTCCTCGCCTTCAATTGAGAACGAGACACCAGCCTACCACCGTCGACCGATATGGTGCATCCTGGCAGGCGACACAGACGGCGGGGGGCTCGACATAGTTAGGCCATTGGCAGGGTTGATGATAGGAATGGCGTTGCGCGTCCTCGTGGCAGCTGGCTGATGTAGCTTAAGGCTCGACTGATGATGTTGGAAAGTCGGGGGTACAAATGCGGGAGAAGTGGAATTTAGAGTAAAATGAGAAGCAACTTGTTGTGGGTGTTGCGTGGGTGAAGAGCTGGGCGACCCACTCGACAGCGATGAACGATCGGATGAAGCACTGCTGATTGACACGAGCTGGACGCAATATCACCCGGGTCAGCACCTGGACATGGAACTGACATGACCTGTACCGTCACTACTCGAATGCGTCGTCCCATGAGGAGCAAACACTCGGCAGCGGCGATTGGGACGGACTTACATCACTCTCCGTTAATAGCTTAGGACAAAACTCCATATCGTCTTCTAGATCAAAAGACCGGCTGGCCTCAAACTGTGATCGAAATGCGGTGACAGAGGGAGATTCAACCGACAGCTCCCTCATGCTCTTCGCGCTACGGAACTGTTTTTGGGAGTTTTGAGGTACGGATACCCTAGGTGCCCTCCGGTTCCGCCCACCATGGTGATTGTGCGATACTGGAGGAGCCGCAGCAGTCGGTTGGTGATGGGGGTGGTGGTAGCTGTAGTATGCAGACATTATAGGCTTCTCTCCTCGCTATGAAATACAAGGTATGTGGGACAGGAATAATGGGCGGTGGTCTAATTGTTGGCGCCGTTGGTGGCCGAGGAGACTGGTTGGTCGTCGAAAAGATGCCGTTGGTGGCAGTGTAGCTTGAACCACGAAGTAAAATGGTCGACGAGAGAGAGGATTACGTCGAGTTGCAGTTGTTGTTGGTGGTAGTTGGGGGCGCTCTGTTTGGGTCGCTTGTGGGTGTGGGTTTGCGCGGGTCAGAACAGGCGTTGTGCGTGCGGTATTAAAATTCGGCTTGAATAAGCGGCCGACAATGAAACTTGAACAGAGGTTAAGAGGAGGCGAGTTGGGTTAATCAAAGAGCTTTTTTGAATTTCCTAATTTTTTTGTCTTTTTTTTCTTCTAATTCTGTATAGTCGATGGAAGTATGTGTGGATGTTCCAAGATATGTGAGTTGAGCAAGAGTAAGTATATGATATGCAGATTGGGTTGTTGGTTGGCTTGGGGGTAAAAGAAGGCGGCAGTGCGTGAGTGTGTGTGTGCGACGGGTGTGGTAGGATCGAATGAGTGGGAGAGAAGGGGGGAACGGCTGAATTTGGCTGAGTCGGGGGTCGGAGATGGTGAAGGATTTTGTTGAATAGCGAGAAGCTCAAGACACGCAAAAAGGAGGGTGGGCACTGGGGCACTGGGGCGCTGGGGCACTGGGTACTATAGTACGAGGTAGGTAGGTTACTGACTGGGGTGTTTTGGGGTTCAGAAAAGCAGTAGATGCAGCAGAAGGGCTACATTGCTGAGTTGCCTCAGTGGCTCCTCTCGCTGGCCTGGTCCGGCTCTGACTGGCTCGAGCGAGCAATCCTGGATCCTCCCGGACCCCCCCTGGTCCTTGTTTGTCCCAAGGGGGTTTAGAATGTCGCATTAGTCTCCTGCACGAACAACACTATTCGGCCAATAAGAAATGAATCGCCACTAAGCCCATAAGACGGCCCACTATTACCGGCCCAAGTATCGGACATCATTGGGCCAGCTTCCAAGCGCTAGGTCATTCGTAGGCATGGGCGTGGCAAGCCCTGACCGTGTGGCGTTGTTGATGCTACTACTAAGTAGTACTACCTGCTTGCTGCTACCCTGCGCTACTGTACACTGCGCTACACTACACCAGTACTGCACTACCTAGACAGCTTCTGGACAGCCTAGACACACCTACTCTGCCCACGCCATGCTACACTACTTCGTCCTACCCCACACAGTGTCGTCGGTATACTACAGTACAGGGACAGTGGATGGGATACCTGGCTGTCCAGGTGGTAGGCTGCAGACCGCCCCCTGTTCTTTGTTCCTCTCAGTACCTACCTAGGTTTCTCAGTTATCCTCTCACAGGCGCCCAACTGTCGGCTACTACTAGTACCTATCCACCTACACACCACCTGTACCTCGTCTATCACCCATCCTCAGGGACAATTCATTGTCACCTTGTCAGTAACCACCTCGTCACCTTGTGCCTTGTCGTCCGCTACCTACAGTCCATACGGTATTGTTATCCAGCAATGCAATGTGGGGATTTGTTGATCCTTCGAGTAGCCCAATTGAAGCCTATTGCTGCTGCTGATGATGACGATGACTCGAACCACACGGTACTATACTGTACGTACTATAGTATAGGTAGGTAGGTAGCGTGGACAGGTAGACAGGTAGACAGGTATACGTAGAATGACAATGCTGTTAACGAACGCTATTGTCAGTACTATTGTGGTCCTGTCGTCTCATGTTTTTAGCGCATCGTGAGGTGTTAAGTAAGCTGTAGCCTACTGGTACCAGATAAGGTTGATGGTGGGCTGATTGTGCTGATTGTCGTCGCGATTTCGGTGCTTCGGTGGTTACCTGTAGGGCTCCTATCATATGTCCCCGACAAGTAAATACAGCACGATATAGTGGTGCTACGGGTGTTCGGTATTCGACGGTATTCGACGCCCACCTGGTACTTAGGTACCAAATTTGGCTCGGCGTTCCCTGCCGCCAAGTCAGACAGCGTCTGTGCTTTTTGTTGTCCATCGTGACCCCCAGGTTTCTCCCCTCACTGACCTGAAGCGCCCCCTTTTACTGGAGCCTCTCATCTCATTTGGTATCGTGGTGTACAAATGTACCTAGGTACTAAGTGCTGTACCCGATAGCGTCAGCATAAGTAGATAATCCCATCAACTGGTGGTACCTCTTAGCAGTCCTTCTATTCATATGACTTTTGAGCATCTACTTACTGGCAGGTAGTCTAGGCTCAGTACTGACGATGCTAAGGTGACTTGCTATTTGTTATCTGCCAAATAACTGGTTTATATTATACTATGGGCAGAATGACCTATCATACCATATCGACGATTATCATCCAACGTTGCAACTTGCACAACACTCGCCCATCTCCGCATAATGCAGGTGAGGCAGTGACCATTTACAACCCCAGCTCGGCCACTCGGCTCGCGTTCTAGTCCAGGGTCCCTATAACACTCCTTTCGAGCACTGTGACCATCGACACTGTGGTTCGAACAGTCCGAACCACCTAGCATTCTGAATTGTCTATGCCGTCTCGAACCGTTATTTCGGGCGTTTACGGTTTAGAAGAGTTACATTCATTGAGATGGACACCGTCCAGAAACCGTCGTAGAAAACCGTCGAGATGCTTCTCAATACGGTGAATGCTCGGTATGGAAGAAGCTCGCGAGTCTCCGCGCCGCCAAGCAAAACGGATCTTCATTCAGGTAACCTAGGTAGTTTGTGGATGCATCCATGATAAGCCATAGACTGCGTCTAGACAGTAGCTCTTGACAGAACACCACTACTACTACTACTACTAAGTAGTACTAGTAGAGTGAAGGATTCTCGCCACATTCTTGGAGGCTGGAGAAGGTTCTCACTGCGTTACCACGCTGACTGTGATTACTGCATCTATGGTGGAAGGGATTGAGGTGATGAGACTGGGTTGGGTATGCTCGACGTCTCCGTCCCCGTCTCCGTTCCCAAGTACTGTCCAAGCGCCGTCTGTTTACCTGACTACGCTGTGCTACTTTGTGTTCGGGTATTATTTTTACCCTGCATTCCGTTCTAACGCAGGTTCCAATCCTCACAACGAGGTGAATGCCAGAAGGGGAATGACATGTTTCAAACCGCCACTATACGGCCAGACACGATCATCACTAATTTGGCTATACGCTTATCTGCACTGCTATGGTTACATGCAGTTGATGAAGCGCGCATAAGGCACGCCTGTAATAATAGGGTAGATATCGCGGGAACGTCGAACGCACCTCGTCAACTGGCCCAAACCGGTGATAGCTTTCTATTTTCCCACCACACTGGAATGACCCTAGTTCCAGCCGCTGCGGGCGAGATGCAACACCACGCAGCGCAAGCCTTATCCAGTGGCTGGGACTTGTCCAACTGACAAGACGGATTGCCGCCTTGGTGTGTCAAATGCGGACTATACTCTGCAGGTCACCGGGTGACCCCCCTTCTGCTCCGGCTAGGTTCCCTTTACTGCCCTTCCACTCATAAATAGAACCAGGCACTGGCGAGGACCCTGATGTTCGGACAAGCCGGTCGGCCCAATCTGGGTGGTTGGCCATAATCGATTGCATGTTAAGTGGCACGTTGCAAGGCCGAGTCTTGCATATCTTCACCTTTAAGAGTAGTAGGCGGTGCTATAGATCCTGCCCTCTTGTGTTTCTATCTAGTGCTCTGCCAGTGCTACTCGATACCCCACCTAATGTCATAGAGACGGGTTACTGACGAGTGACTATGACACAGACCTGACTGACTAGACTACCTACTTAGTTAGCTATGTACACAAACAGGAACCGGAGACCGTAGGTCCACTTTTGCGGCTTGTCTAACAGTGACGCCCGCCGTGTGACGAAAGCGGCAAAGAAGGACAACTACACTACTTGTAGAGCATGACTTCTGCTCTCACAAACCTGACGGGTTTGATGCGTAATTAGCTACTCACTCGTGTGCTATCATGTTATCTGTTTGCGCCTTTGCTTTTCTTACATGGGTCCTCTAACCAACCCATTACACATATATCTTAGTCACGAGACTTGGGTTCAAAATCCATCGAGTAGTGTGTACCTTGATTATGAGCCACGTTACGTATGGCCTTCATTCTTCTGATGTCGGCATGAAAGCTATTTGCCTATGCAAGAGACATACATATTCGTTTTCCCTATTCAAAACGCAACAAAAAATACATGGATATCAGATCGAGTGAACCCCAAAGAGTTGGGCTACTATGGGCGAATGTATCCAAAATATGTCTACATATCGGACTAGGGCTTACCCCGGTAATTGATAATAAATAGCATATGAGTACTCCCCATGCTTACTTAACAACACAAAGATACTTTGAATTCCGTTGCTTCTACTTGTGCTTCTCGGGCTTATATCTTTTGAGGTTTATATTATGATAATCCTAACAAAATAGTAATGAAGACATAGAGGATTTGCTATCGTCGTATTCGTCGGTCCCCCAAACTCCCCATTATCATGTCTCTTTGTAAAGGCACCATACATTCCGTGACTCTCTACTTGGTTGTGTACCCAAGCATTTTAATACCTATACAAGACACATTGTACGGCCCTGTTTCTAGCAAAGAACTAGTGCTTTGAAAACGCCCCTGAAAGTGGTAGTAAAGTTATAACCTAGGACTTCCTCTCCTCCCAAAGATATTCCAGAATCCCGGCTTACCTCTTGTCTATCATTCTCTCCGGGAAAGGTCTCATTCGCAATACCTATTAGCAAACCATTACTCCATATCATTCATGATCACAAAGGGGTTGATAGCGGGAGGTTCCCCATGCTAGACTATCACTAAAGATGTCAGGAGCCTAGATATATTTACATAGTGAATGCTCAATGTTATGTCGGGGGCCTGAAATTAAACTGCTGCCCTCCACTCGCTTATATAGGAACGCTTTATATATCCTACTGGTAGAAGGGATATCGGATATGCCTCGAACACGCGTCATTGCATGTGAATCTAGAATCCTCCGATGGGGGATATCTGTTGACAATGTACAAACATGTCCTTAGCCCATCATTGGGCAGCCTATGTTCCCCAGTCAGGAAAGAGCCGCCGCACACCCCCAATCGGCTTTTTGGGCGCTAGAATGTTACTGTAGATTTCGTATATGCGGGTGAGATTCGCGGATTTGCGTCAGCCTAGGGCATGTCTGCGGAGTATAGAACCATATTCCTTGACTACGAGGATCCCATGCTCCCTGCTCTTCCAAAAACCGCCTGGACGGTAAAATATAACAATAGGGGGGGATGCCTAGCCCTTCCCTGAGGAAGAGTGGGTGATTGTCGGGTGCTTGTGTCGCCGGAGGGTAACTGGTACCCCTGGCGGTGGCGAGTGAATATTACGTATGTATAAGGGCCCGAGTCCTCCCAACTAGTTGAGAGAGACTAAAGAATTAATGGATTTATGTCTTAACACCTATACTCGCAACTAGCTACAACCTACTAGTGACCTATCTTCACTCTAGTGTCTAATCGGTTTAGGCTCCAGGACGCGATACGACATAGATAGTGTACAGCATATTAAGAAAGCCCAGTTGGCCTTTGCGTACCAGAGCACCTGACTGAGCATGGAAGTGTAACAATGACGGGACGGGATTTGTTTGCTTGTAGGTGTGGAACGTGGGGGGGTCTGTTGTCTGGACCACCTGGTCGTGACATATATGCAAATAAGACTATAGGTCACGGCAAGGTCAATAAAGACCGAATCAAGTAAGATTTTGCCCTTATTCCCAAAGCAATGCCACTGCTATTCAAGGGTGCTCTACCAAGCTACCTTGGTGAGTTCAAGGAGCGACGTAGTCGGCTGTGTTACGCAGGTGATAATATATAGACCCAACCCCCCTTATTGATTACATTATATATAGCTAATCGGCTACCGTACCAACTTTCCTAGTCTGGATTTTAAAAATAGTACAAGAGGTTCGAGTTTGGCCTACAAATATGCATACAAATCTTGATTTACACACTATAGAAGTAGGTGGTGGTAGTGGTTTGCTTGTCCATTTGTGCCACTCAGCTTACGTGCTGTACTGATTAATCATGCCAAAGGCAAACCAAACAATTGAGCATTCTGGTATCAGCATTCCATTCCCCCACACACATCGTGCCACAGGCACTACAGAACCGACGGGTTTCCCCAGCTGCTGTCCATGTCGGCCCCTTGTGATGCGTTCAAGTCATTGCCATTATGGATCTAATCTAGGCGCCCGGTGTTAAAGTAAGTCCTAAACAGAGCCACACACAAATGTAAACATATGCGCCTTACCACCTCCTAAATATTTTTTTCTAAAAGGAAATTCACACCTGGAACCCGCTGTAGAGCCAGGCGAAGACTAGGTGAATAGAAGAGTGTATGAGACCAAACGCGTTGGGCTTGGCTCGATTGTTGGTAGGGAAATAACTAACGCATAACAATTTATTGTCTAGCCCCTTTTACTCAACCGTGTAGATAATACTACGACCTGAGACTGCCCAGTAATAATCTCCGAATAGCAAAGCGGGAATCCCTATGTACGCGAACCTCTAGATAGAGATATACCGATACGCCGTCTCCTGTAATACATCGACTTTTCTAGCCGTAGATGACTTATAGGTATAATGAAAGTAAATCTCATGCCTAGAGCCTTTCGTATGTTGATTCTACCGGAGCCTTCATTCCAGGGAAGGGAAATTATCGGGCGATCATTTAAGGCTTATCCAGGCCTCTTGCCTTTACGAAGCGATTGATCTGTTCCCGAGTAATCTTGTCATTGTACTGCTCATGACATTCGTAAAATGATATCAATTCCTGGGTGCAATCAACCATTCCTTCGATATCAACGTTGCTCTCAGTGAGGAAACCTGCGTATCGTTGTACTTTGTTTAGCCGGGCTTCCTGCTGTCTCTCTTTATCGGAAACGCCAGTAGTGTGTTGGCTGCTACCGCCAGTCCGAGTCGGCACTTGCGACTGTGCTTGAACTAGTGCGGCGGTCGCGGCAGCCAGATTTGTTGCTGTCCCACCTGGACTATTAGGACGTAAAACAAGTGCAAGTAATATTGCCGTGAGGGCAATTATGTGTGGCGGATAGAGGAGAGGAAGATCGGTCATGTAGTGGTCGTTAACAATAGACAGCGCAAGGTTGGCCTCATCTTGAGACAGAAACAAATCAGACTGAAGGCTTGTTAGAGTTCGGTAGGGCTGGTGGACGATTAACTGAGAATGCATCTCAGATATCATGTAAAACTCGCATTCACCAAGCCGTGAAATATCAAGAGTCAGGGAATCTACTACAGAGCCAAAGGTCGCCCCCCTGTTAGCCAACTCAAATTCGACGTCAAGACAAGGGATCATGCTCGTACCAGGCCACAAAGACCGCGCTTCTGACACGACTAGCCTGATATGCTGTGGACATTCCTCCATCTTACAAGCTAAGTATAGTGCGGTTGCGATGACGAGGTAGGGATTAGTTCGGCGAATTTCGACGGTGCAATAGAAGCGCTTGAGATAAGTCTGAGCGGTCGCGAGGGCCTGTTGCCGAACACCCAGTCTCTTGCCAAGCCTGCCTAGCTCTGATACGCCGGTAATTGGTTAGCAAGTAGCCTCGCGATAGTCTCAGGTTTTCAACGGCGAAGCCTACGTTGGTTGAAGTAAATATTCAGATGTCTCCTCTGTGGCAAAGGGAACATCTGTACTAAACTCTGCTCGCTCTCTTCGAGATTCTCGCGCATTTGCGCAAGTTCATCCTTGGAGAACTGCCAATGACGACGCTGAGTCGATTCCCAGAAGTTCGCGGCCATGGTGACTTTCGACGATATGATTTAAATATTGTATTATAAAAGGTTCGAAGGACCGAAGCTAGCTAGACAGACATTGTGATCGTGACATATCGGTGGTCGTATCTACACACTCCAATCCAGCTAGGCTGAATCGGTAGTCTTAAATGGTAAGCATTGGCCACGGCAGAGAGAAAAGGACAATGAGTACGGAGTATAACGGAAGCTGAATCAGATAAATAGAGAAGGGCGGACCCGAGGCCGACCTTTTCTTCAATACCTCGGTATCTGATCTGGGGATGCCAGGACACCTAAGGGTGAGGAGTGATTCTTAGGTTTGTGGGAAAGGTTATATGACAGGAACCTTCGAACCTAGGGGAGGCTGCCCAGGGGTTCGTTCGTTCACCAGACAGGGTTCATCAACGTGAAGGGTTAATCGCGCTTGTTGCGAAGGAGGTATCTTTGTATCGAAGTATACGGTGCGCTCATCACACCCGATGCTACTGTATTAACGCCCGTGAACGCGTATCCCCTCACCGTGTCATAATGACGTAGTGCACGGACCATGTTCTCTTTCAGTCAAGTGCTTATCGCGTTATCGGCTTATCGTGACTGCCGCCAATTGACCGTGATCTATTCGCAATCCAGTCTTTTGGGACCCCTGGCAGCCTGGTTCTTTTCTTGGCACATTACCTACATTTGGTTGTGTGAAGTAATAGTGTCTCTTTTGCGCGCAAAGCTTGAAACTTCTCGAACTCTTGTATGCAAAGCAACAACTGACGTCGGTCAAGTCCTTACGGCCCGAACTTGCAAGGGAATACTCTCCGATGCGAATGCGACCGTATTTCGAATGCCCTGCACAACGATGACCAAATCATAGCCTCGGACAACTCCCGGTCTACTTCTATGCTGGTCTGTCATGAGCACCCATCATGAAGCGTCCCGACGTGGTCACCGAGCTGGCGATAGAGATGGCCGAATCGCAAAACGAGCGAGATGCTCGCGTCGAGCAGCTCTGGAAGCAGCTTGACTACCAAGGCAAGGGCGAGCTAGATTGGAAGGGCTTGCAGAGAGGACTGAGAAAAATCGATCATCGTCAGTGATAGCCTCCTAGCTTTCCCACCCACCGAGCGCATGCGCTTTTGCTGACACCGCTCTCTCAGCCTTGAAAAATGCCGACGAGATGCTCCAGAGCCTCACCAAGGCCGTGGACACTAATGGTGATGGCAAGATTCAGTACGAAGGTCTGTTCGCGACCGTAGAGTGGCTCTATTTCGAGATCAAATATCTATTTGCCCATCCTAGCTTTTACCCACCGAAGCTAACGCAGGGGCCCAGAGTTTCGTGTCTTCGTTGAAGCAGCTGAGCGTCAGCTCTTTTACCTGTTTCGATCTATAGACCGAGATAAGAACGGCAAACTCGACAAAGAGGAGCTCCGAGCCGCATTCCATAAGGCGGGATTGGCGGTACCTAATCGTAGATTGGATGCTTTTTTTGAGGATATCGACCACAACCGGGATGGATTCATTAGTTATGAAGAATGGCGGTAAGTGTTGCCTCTTTTTTTTTTTTTTTTTCAATCTTTCTTTGTTAGACACTATGGGCATTGGGGCTCATCAACCATATGGTATGAAACGGAATAGTAGTTACTTCAATATACCGATTCTATTCAAGCTTACCCTCATACTCCTTTTATCACTGTTAGCCTTGCTTGGGCTGAGAGATATGCTAATAACACCGATACTAGAAACTTTCTTCTCTTCATGCCCAACACTAATTCTCCAGCCACACTACATACGGTTTTCACCTTCTATTCGGATATTCTTACTCTCTCCTCAGAAGGTGACTCGGTTATGAGCGAGAGATCTCTCGAGGGAATAGGTACGACTACAGGCTTCTTTTTATCTATATTTTTTGGTTCTATCATAAGAATCGCCTTTCCCAACTGGCAGCCGTCAAGGCAAGCCCCTACACCACTAGTAGCTTCTGACTCCTCTCTCTCTCTATCACCTGCTTCACAATTTTCGTCCTTACCCGAATCCGATATCCATCCACACTCACCAACACCGGATGTTCTACGAGCGACCGATGAACCCGGCGATATGAACCCAGCAGCTTCACAATCATGCGCTCGAGTACCCGATATCGTAGTCGTGTCTAGGGCATCCTCTAGCGCATCTAACGCGGTGCGAGGAGCAACGCTGGCTGACCTTTCCACCTCTCAAGACATTCAGATTGAAAATGAAACAAGTGACAAGGTCAAGAAATCCGTGCTGATAAACTACATCCCCGATCCAGGCTATTTCATTGCCGGAGCCGTCGCAGGTGGGATTTCTCGTACCGCTACTGCTCCCCTCGACCGGCTCAAGGTGTACTTATTGGTAAATACCAAATCTGACACTAATATCGCTCTCAATGCCGCAAAGAAGGGCCGGCCTATTCTCTTTCTGAAGAATGCTGGACGACCACTTATTGCGGCTGTGAGCGACCTCTACAAGTCTGGAGGCTTCAGGGGCTTTTTCGCTGGTAAGCCTATGGCATTTATCAATCATACTTGTCGTCACCCTGCTTAATGTGATTGAACAAACAGGTAATGGACTCAATGTCGTCAAAATCATGCCGGAGACAGCAATCAGAGTATGTATGCTCGCCATCTCATAAAGTTGGAGCTACGACTTACATTTTCCGCAGTTTGGAGCATATGAGGCGGCGAAGAATGCCTTGGCAGGCCTTGAAGGCCACAGTGACCCTCATTCTATTAACCCCTACTCGAAGTTTGTAGCTGGCGGCGCCGCCGGAATGGTTGCACAGTGAGTTTTCTCCTTTTGCCCTCTTTATGACGGCCGGCTTAAATGTAACCAGGTTTTGCGTCTATCCTCTTGATACGCTTAAGTTTCGGTAAGAGTCTTATTTGCCATTACGCTTTTTACCTACTAATGAAGTATTTAGCCTACAATCCGAGTATGTGTCCGGTGGTGCTCGAGGTAACGCGCTGTTATTCCAAACCGCCCGCAAGATGCTTGCAGAAGGAGGCCACCGAGCAGCGTACCGTGGTGTTACGATGGGCTTAGTCGGCATGTTCCCTTATTCGGCAATTGATATGGGAACGTTTGAGTTCTTGAAAACATCCTACATCCAATACAAGGCAAGAGTGTCCGGCTGCCACGAGGAAGATGCGCAACCTAGTACGTTTGCTACAGGAATCATGGGAGCCTCGTCAGGTGCCTTCGGTGCCTCAGTTGTCTATCCCCTGAACGTGCTACGCACTCGACTTCAGACACAAGGCACTAGCATGCACCCGGCACGATACACTGGTATCTGGGATGTGGCCCATAAGACCGTCAAGAACGAAGGTTTTCGAGGTCTCTATAAAGGCTTGATGCCGAACCTTCTCAAAGTCGCACCCGCGCTTAGTATCACGTGGATGGTATATGAGAACGCAAAGAAGGTTATGAACCTTCACTAGAGCATCTCTACATTAACACCCGGATCATCTCATTTTTGTTTGCCTTGGTGCAATCATGCTCCAAGTTTCGACCCATATCGAACTCGAAGAACACATTTATACAAATAGACCAAATTGGTCAATCGGAAACGGGCAGTCATTAACTCTTCCCGACACTTATCCCTACGTCATTATTTAGAGAATAGAAACGAGGACGAAGCATCAGGAAAGAGGAGTTGGTTCGGGGGACGTACGAGTGGTTATATTCCGTCTACATTGGCATGCATTTGGCTGGCGTTTCAGGATCTTTCCTCTTGTTAACCTTGGTAATTTTGCTCTATTTCCCCAGGTCACTATCGATCGTCGCGGATTGTCATAAGGGTACTCGAGATAGAGGGACGTCGAGATACCCTTCTCTACGCAGTTGATTTTGTTTGTGAATTTCGATCCTCGTCGGCCGGGTAGGTGGTATAACGGCCTCGGCTTTTACACGCAGGGATGCGCATGTTGTACAAATATCATCAAAAAAACTTGGCGAGGCCACGGCGATGGCAGTTGTTCATGTTGACAGAGTCTGTCGATAACTTGCATGCCCTAGCTTCCTACTTAGCAATTAGGATTATGAGTCAATAAGACCACACCTCCGGGTTCATATGAAGCATTTGTCAGTATTCTGCCTTTTTCCGGGGTGAGTAGAGATAAGCGCCTTCGACACGGGGTTTTTTAAAGTGCGTTTTGCCTGAATACTGTTTGGACGACTCAAGGCGCGCGACAAAGTAGAACAATTCTGGCCACTTGCATATCTACCTCGGAAACAACGAAGGTGACGACGTGGTCTTTATTCGTCCCCTCCATAACACACGGCGGGGCTATTGCTGGGCCTGGTGAAGGGTTACGAGCTCACTACCTTGTACCTATGTCTCAGGCTAAACTTTCGTCAGTTTAGTTGGGCTCTCCGATCAGCAAAAATAGACACCGACATAACAGGAAATTGGTACCGAGATTTGTCTTGTTGGTACTCGTTGAGACTACTGGTGCGAACTACTGGTGCGACTGCGATGATGGGGACACAGGGCCGTGTAGAACCCGACTCTTCATGCAAGTGCCTACCTGGGTGGTTTTTGGAAGGAAAAAATGGTCCTGATTTATGGCTCGTCGCACCCACTTGAGGTCGCCTCGAGGGGATGGGCAGACACCGTACTGGTGTTTATCTGCGATGTCAATCGGGTAGGATGTGTTAAAATTGAGAGGCCTTGCAATAGGTAAAGACCTTACCTGTTAGTATGGGTCATGTACAAGCAAACTGTGTGATATTCCGCAAAGAGTATTTACTGGCACGTCTACACAAGATAACAAGATAATGGACAAACTTAATATGTAAAAAAGGATTGGGGGTAAGTTATTCAATTTATTATAACTGTAATGCTGCATCGCCACTTATACATTTGCCAGGGGTGTCACAAGTAACATCTTGATGCAAGGACTAACTAAATAAGGGGCTCGGCATGGTTACTAAGTAAATACCTCCTATTGTAGCGTGGGGGGTTGTTTGTTTACTCAGAGACCTACCCTTCATACGTACGTACCTACGTGCGAGTTACCTACTCAGCCTCCACCAGTTATAGCTGTTCTCTGTCATTCTCCTAGCCTAGGGTACACAGAAAATGCCGTTACTTCAAGACGGGACCGTGATGAGAAAATTCCGCAACCGAAACCGGCCAAGTGATACTGAGCATGAGGACCTGTCAACTCGCGAGAGAGCGGCCATTGAAGATGTCACACAAACCACCGAAGGGCTGAACGCTACCCTCACGTTTACATTCAAGGCTGCACAAGGCGAGGAAGTGCAGCGTGCACGCCCTGCCAACGCTAGACCTGGATTTACGATTCTGTGTGCCGAAGACAATTTCGTTAATCAAAGGGTATAGGACACCATCGACCCTGTTCACTCACCAACTGAAGAAGAGAAATACTCTATTTCATGGCCATTGTCGTCTCGTTCGCTCTATTGGTGTACAGCTACTGACGCATCTGGGCGGCAGGTGCTGAGTAAAATGCTGGGCAAGTTTGGACAGGATTACGTAATGACGGAGAATGGACAACGGGTTGTCGAGGTATACAAATCCAACCCTGACCGTTTCCCTTGCATTTTTATGGGTGAGTCGCCTTATAGTCGCAGTACTTTGTGGAATCTTTCATGGCGTCACGAAGAGTGTAGTTAATGCTATGAGCTAAGAAGCAAAAATGAAAAAGATCTCGCTATGCCCGTCATGGATGGGTTTGAGGCCACTCGTCTCATACGCGCCTTCGAGGATAGCCAGCCGCCGGGTCATCGTCGCGCGCTCATAGTCGGGTTGACCGCACACTACGGCCTCATTCCGAACGCATCTATGTTTTCCCGTTCCCCCTCCGGTGGTTTTGATCTACTCCTGAGCAAACCGTTCAGGATGAGCGAGCTGTACGATATGTTCCTGGGCGGCCCCGATACAAATATCATCATGTTGTACGGTAGCCTAACAGAGGAGGAGAAGAGCGGGTACCCGCGGCTCTTGGAAAAGGATCCAGCACTTGGGGATGATCCTAGGTCCAATGCTATCAGAGCCGAACTTGAACGGCGGTTGGCGTCTGAATTCGCGGTTATTGAGGATACTCGACGGTATGTCTCTAGTGTCTTCATTAAAATCATTGTGAAAGTGGTTGAGGCTAGTGAGGATGAGAAGAGCTTAAGGGCGGATAATTGACTGTTAGGGGGCGTGCAAACTAAAGCTGCATCCTGAATATCTATTTCTATACTTGCTGCTCTAGAATATTGCGTTTCATTATGTCTTCTATAACATGATTAAATCTGCGAGTTCCGCAATGAGGCTTGCGCATGGCTGAACCCTCACTTGAGTATGCTTGGTCTTAATCTGGCCCGTGGCTGGTAATAGCAGATAGCGGGTGCAAGCTCCCGCATCATACCCGCTAACCTAGTCAGTTTCCTTGAGAAAAAGCCACCAAAGATTCTATCTAGGATTGTGATCTAACCTAGGCAGTGCTGCCGTGGCGCTTAAGCGTCTCCTGCTGAAGAAGAGTGTGGTTTGTGTCAACATGTTTATCATCCTCGAGTAAGAAGAGGAATTTCTTCGCCATTGATTTATTTGATAAGACCGACGTTGGGCCTAGGTAGCTATGAGCGGGGTTTACCCCTCGGATGAGTACCTTGTCATAACTGAAGTACTGTCTGTAGTACCGTAGACCGTAGTCCTGAACAAGGTAGTAGATGTAGGAAATCGGGTGGACCAATACCTACCTACCTACCTGGTAGTTACTCACTGTAAATTAAGACATGTACTTCTCTCTCCACATAACTTTACCTAGGCAGTAGCCTACCTAGGTAGGTTAGGTACCTAGGGCTTGGAGGCACCAAGATTTCAGCTGGAGGGTCTCGGATTGACCTGTCACACTAGCCTTATTAGGCAGACTTAAGAGGCCTCGGGCTGATCATTTATGTATGTCATTCATTCATTCATTGCCTGTGCGGCTTGGCGAGAAATTCTTCGCGCTCCCCGGCTGACTTGATGAATCTGTTGAGCTCGCTCGCGACGTAAGACAAGCGGCGCTGTTGTTTACAATACTTCCAATATCACTGTATACCTAGGTACTAACCACTACACTGCAGCATGCATATGCTACTCATTCCGGTCATTCCTTAATACACATACACTGCCATACACCACTTACCGGGCGCTCCGTCGGTTCTTCGTGAGTGTGTGGTGCGGGCACATGCTACCTGGTCGGAATAGTATTACCTCATCACCACTGCGGATTCTACGGATTCCAGAGACTCCGAGAACACCACAATGCGGCGGAGCCTCCCTCTGCCGCATCACCACCATCTTTCAATCTGGATTCGATAGCATTCCTCGCTACCCTCCTCGCTAAGCCTTTCTTAACCGCCACCACACCCGAGTCGAGGAGGGATAGCCATCTCACCCTCAACTCTGCCTACTGGCCTTTACGATTTTACGACTTACGACACATCTTCACCTTCACCGGCACCGTTTCTGCTCCTGTCCTCCCTCCGTATCCTTTCTCCATGTCTTCTCGTACTAGACGGGGAGTGCCCGCGACGCCTCGAGTCATTTCCCCGAGCCCTACCCCCTCTGACGCTACCGAGCGCTCTCAAGATGGCAGTGGTTATTTTGGCCCCGTGACGCGATCTGCCGCCCGGCGCCGCCAGACTGGCAGCGTGGCGCCACAGCTTCCCATACAAGAGAATCTTGATGAGGAGTCGGACCCAGAGCTTCGGAGAGCTAGGACTCGATCGCGAAGCCCTATAAAGTCACGCAAAATGGGAAGCCTCGCCAGGGCTAAACCCGAGACCAAACCGGCCTTGGGCTCACCAGATAGTACCGTGGACCTTGCGAACGGCGTAAACGGCATGACGAAGCCGTCTGATGGTCTTTTGGCCCCGCCGTCTCTTGTGATCGGCTCGTCTATTGGATGGAACTGGCGCGATTTCAGCCGAAGTCCTAGTCCTCTCGGGCTTATTCCGATTCATCGCCATTTTCAAACCTTGATTCACAAGCATGAGGTCCCGAGGAAGGCCCTGCATGTTTCAATAGGGTTTTTCGTGTACTGGCTTTACGTTACGGGCACGCAAACCTCCTCAGTACCACCGTACCTAATGGCGGCCCTCATACCCATTGCGAGCGTCGACTTCTTGCGTCACAAGTACGCCTCGTTAAATCGGTTTTATGTAAAGTATCTTGGTGCTCTGATGCGTGAGACAGAATATGCCGGCTGGAATGGTGTTATTTTTTACCTTCTAGGAGCCTGGATAGTCTTGCGTTTCTTCCCGAAAGATGTTTCGGTTGTTGCAGTCATGCTTTTGAGCTGGTGTGATACAGCTGCCAGCACCTTTGGGCGATTGTATGGACGATACACCCCCAGGATCCGTCGTGGAAAGTCTTTAGCAGGGTCCTTTGCAGCCTTCCTCGTAGGAGTAGCGACTGCCGGCTGGTTCTGGGGAGCCCTGGCGCCTCGGACTGGCCCCTTTCCCGGGGACGACCAGCATCCTTTCATGTTTCAAGGCGTATTGCGATTGCCCGCATCTGTTGCAGATGTGTTGGGGCTCGATAAGTCCACCGTCCTCGGGGGGCCTGCTGCGGTCGGTGTTATGAGTTTATGGTCAGGGTTGGTAGCAGCGGGAAGCGAAGTAATTGATCTGTTTGGATGGGATGATAACTTGACGATACCAGTGCTCAGTGGCCTGGGCATTTGGGGCTTTTTGAAGATTTTCGGCTAGAAGACATAACGAGCTAGAGTGCGACCACTTTCTCGAACCATTTGGTCATTAGGCGGCTGGACTTACTACCCAGCATCCCAAAGACGATACTGGGTTTTGGACGTGTCCCGTGATAGATGACACCGAGAATTTTAGACGCGGCGACCGATATGGGCACATTCAACTTATCACATGACTAATGTATTGCATGTGCTCTTGGTCCTAGATTTGACATAGATGGTCATTCTTGGAGAAGCATGACCAAACCTCTACTCAGAACTCAACTCACTCGGAAAGTCCACAATCCCGAAGTAGGTGATAGGTGAAGATTCATTACGCGTCGTTACATCCTGCCGGGCTGCCACAAGCGTGGCTAAACGGTGTTAACACAAATGAACAGACTAAGTCCTATACTCCGTACATGAAGACCTCCCGTCCGGCGGCCTGTTATGTAGTCGCGAATTACACGGCATAGGCGACCTGTCGTTCTAGCCCGACTTGGCCAGGGACTGCAACAGCCGGGACGGATTGCCACTTTCTATAAATGGGAAAGTCAGGAATCCATCTCCCTGCATACGCATCTAGGCGTTTTGAGCAGCAAAAAGTTGGGAGCACCGGTTACCGGTTGCATCCGCCACGTCCACCGCAAACCAACCCGGGTTCTATCTAGGCCGGCTCGGTTGTATCTGTTGTCCTATGGGAAGATGCCCCATCATCCCTCTCTGTTTACTGCATGCAAGACGGTTAGGCCTTCTAAAGTAATTCGACTTGCAACACAGTCAACACATCCATCCCTGTGCCGCATCCACCTACCGGATTTCCCATGTCACCAGCCCTCCCAGGTTCATCTGCCGTGATACTTGCTCGTAACCCTATCACAGATAGGTCAGCCACCTTTTATTCTGCCTTATGCACGGCGTCCCTCTCATCAACCTAGGCGTTCCTAGTAAAGCATCATTCATTCCCACTAGAACTTACTAGATTAGGTATCTGCCAGCCGGGGTTTTAGAGTATGCCCATCTTACCGTCTCACGAAGAGCATTCGTCTTCCAAACCCACCCTCGCAGCCTTTTCTCTATAACACGCCCTTGGACTACGACCGTAGAAGAGGTAGAAAACCACGTACTAAGAACGCCATCGGTACATAGGCATGAGCCTACTGCAAACTATACTGTAAGCTAGCTCATAGTTTACTGGTCACGTTATCGACGAGACCCAATTTGCTGGGTTGTTTGATGTGACTTTCCTCTCCTTCCTTTTCCTTTCCTTCACTGGACTGCAAGTCATCGTTAGCCATCGTTCTCCACCACACCAGTCAAACTGCTTTTTTCGCGACGTGTTGCAGGCGATCTAGATATGGTCAAGATCTGACTTATGCATCGATCTGTTTTTTCGGTGTAGCTAGGCCGTCCGTTTTGCTAGAGGACTGGTCATTCGCGCACTCTATAGTCTGCTCTGATCTTATTGGCAATTCCCCGGTCTCTTTGAGGACGGTAGATGGTACTATAATTGTCAGCAACCCAGGAAAGCACACCGGTACCATGGCTATACCCACCATCAACGCCGGCTCGAAGACTGTGTATGCAAGGTAGGCTACAACGAACTAGCGGTCGAGACTTGGGTGGCGCCTTACTAAACTACGATGGAGACCCTGTCGACCGGACCAAAATAATTGGCGTTGCTCGTCTGCGCTTGGCTGGCATTTGTAGTGCGTGCTCGGAACGACCTGTCTAATATGTCTTTGATTGTTTTGTGATGTCAGCGCTATGAAGGCCTTGAATTTGGCCTTGAACTCGGCCTTGAATTCGGCTCTAGTACCCTGCCACGTCAATATCTTTGACACTGGCCGGTTTTGCTGACCTCGCGAGTCGGCCCAGATGTCCGACCTGCAGTTCTCCTTGCCTGTGGTCACTGCGGCCAAATGTGGACTAGACGGGAGGTGATCGATGGTTTGGCGACCAATCAATTCGGGCTTTTCCCAAAATAAGCGTTGAATATACATAGACACGTCAAATACACCGCAGCCAGCGCATATGTTATCTGATTGCTCGTGGTACCCATGCGACTCTAACACGCCCAAGGTACCCTAGGTTAGATTTGCGAGGCGTCCAGATACCGAGAAGGGCTCTGCTACCAGGGTACGAGCCCCAAATTCCGGTGTGGAAGACCCTACACCATTGGCGACGGCAACGCTTCTCGCGTCAGGCTCGCGTACCATCACAAACACATGATCCCGAATATCTGGGCCTTCCAGACGAACGCTGTGAAACGCGTGGGATAATTCCACCAGGGGATTTCTTGTGGTGGTGGTGGTGGGGCAGCGGCTTACCCTCACGACATCATAACGGGAAGAGGGGCTAGGTAAACAATACCCAAGTTCTGCCTAGGTAGTCTTAAATTGAGCAGGGGCCAAGGCAGAGTTTATGAACGACGCGATTAATAACAGTAAAGTCTCTCTTGTTTTTTTTTCTTCCTCCCGTTCTCTTTCTTCCGCAGACCTGCAGATCTCCATCGGGGTGCATTTTCTATACTCTCCTGGTGTGGAATTTCCCAAAATTTTGACCAATCAGAAAATTGCCCCGATAGCATTTCTTGGAATTTCCACATGCTGAACTCAACTAGAGCATGATGTTTCATTCCTGTTGGGTTAAGGGGGTGTATCTGAGAGCGTCTCCGTCAGGTAAAAGGGACATTTCTTTTATCTATCTGAAGAGAAGAAAAACCTGCCTGAGCAATCGATGGGGAATTAGCACAGAAGGACAATTCGGTATAGCTATTAGATCTAGTTGGCTGGCTCTAGGCCTGACAACACATCATGACACCAAAATGCCCAAATCCTGCACCTCTGCCTGACCTGGCCAGTAACCGACGGCTTTGGCAATTTAGACATCCATTCTGAGATCTCATGGCTTAGTCGCCTCCCTCCTACTCCCACTCCCATCCTCGGCGTACCTCCATCGGGCCCCTCAGCCTATTCTGTAATAACACCGAGGAGGTATTTCATCCTCACACCCCCCCTCCTCTTAAGTTGCGGTATAAGCCAGAAACATGCCGCTGCTTTTGCATCTTCTCTGGGGCTTTTTAGCGTCAGCGCGCTTGTTGCGCATCACCGGGTCCCCTCCATGTCAAACGAGACACATGAATGGATGACACCGAGGCGGTGGAATCCTGATACGGTCGATATCAACCTCCTAGTCTTTTCACCCACTCACACCCCCTTCGAACACAATACCTTCTGGTGGGTACTGATTCCGTAGCGAATCCCGACATCGCCCATGTACTCCCACTCTCAAGTTCACCAGGTACCACGTGGTAATCCGTTGGAAGTCACTGCTGGCCTTCTAGTATAGAGTCCTCAGGTAAAGGTACGGCCGCCGGTTCAACTTGGTAACCCTCCCCTCCTCTCAGAGATGCATACTCGGGACGTATTTGGCGGCAGCGAGTTCATATAGTCAGCTCGCACTTCTTTCCCCAACTGTCTATTCACTGCCTATCTACTTCTAGGAGGCATACCCTATTTGCCGACCTCCCGTCAGATGCCCACCCGAGATTCCATAGTTGGAATTCCCTAATGTACTTGACATATAGACCGATGCCCGTATCCGGTTTCCGTATCTAATACGCACCCTCCGATCGTCGTTTCACGACCCTGGAGTGCTAATGCAGGTTGCCTCCAAGTATACTTACATAGTACATTACTGATAGCTGTACGCCCCCTCCCACAGAGGCTAATTCTGCCTACTTGCCATATCCACAAAGAACGCCTCAAGGCAGAGCATGACGTTAGCCCGTTGATATGGGATATGTGAACGGCCTGTCGATGAAACAACCTTATTCAAACTGGATGGGAACCCGAACAAGTCTTCACACCCGGTAAGATAGGCATGAACGCTGCAAGGGCAACTGATGTATTGATGCCCCGGCCATAGCACCACTGTAGCATGGCTCTTGTATTTTTTTTTTCCTTGTCCCAGGCGAGTTCCTCTAGTACGAAACCAGCGTACAACAGATTATAGTATTCCCACGTGCCACCCCATAGCCGGAGAAGTACCAGGCAAGATCGGGAACGAGAACAAGAACGAAGTTGTGCCGTTGGTAGCCTACGTACACGCCTATCTACTCTCACATCAAGTACACACATACTACCTCCAACCGAAAAAAAAAAAACGCCGTTGCCAAGTAAAAAACTAGTATATGGAACCTCACATAGGTACTTGTGACAATCCAAGGGTATTCCGAACCAAACCGTAGCTTTTCGTGGGTTCGCTCTTTTTTTTTTTTTTTTTTTTTGGCTTCTATGGTATTATGTCATGTTATCCAATTCACTCACTCACTGTCATCACCCATCCCTTGCTCTCCCCCCCGTCCTTTTTTTGCCCTTTCCTCGGCTATAACCCTGGGAACCCGAGTACGCGGTACAAGCATCCATGTTAAAGTGTCTGCGGAAAAGAATTGTTGGCTCCCCCCCCGGTCCCCGTCTTTCGTTTGCGTCCGATGACCATGTATGTATGTATGTGTGTATGTATGTATAGTATACCCCTGGAACTTCGTAGACTCAACGTCGCCGTAGAGCGTGTGATGTGCGCGCGTGCGTGTGTCTCTATCAATCCCATAGCTTGCTTTGCCCCCTAACCTACGCATGTATTTTTTTTATTTTTTTTGGTTGCCTGCCCCCTCCCCCCCATTGGCCTATCCCAATACGTGTCTATCAATGTTCATCACACGTTGCCTTTCTTCGCTCCCTCCTCAGTCTATCCGTCTGTCTGTCTGTTCGTACCAGGGAACAGGGAAGAGAAGGGAGCAAACAAGACTAGGTAGGTTAGCTAGCGGGGAGGGGGGTCTAGAGCAACCAATATCGGCTCCGTGCTATCTCTGTTACATCCCCCGTCCTTTTTCATGCCCATGTCGTTCCTAGATCGGACGAATAGGGCCGCGGGATATGGGATAATATGTCGTCTTCAGGTTTACGGGCGTTGCCCTCCTTTGCCCTTCCTTCGAACGGCATTTCGAATCGATGGTGCCTAGTCCTGTTGAGAGAGAGATAGATAGAGATAGAGAGGGAAAAAAAAGTATAAAAGGATGCGTTCTCGACGGGTTGGGAGGATTTCTTTCTTCTTCCTTCTTCATCACTTCCTCCTTCTTCACCCAAGCAACTCAACCTCCTTGATCTTCTCTCCAGATCCCATCGTGAACAGCCTCTTCGACTTCAGTCTTAGTCCAGTTACAGCCCAACACACAAGACATACATACACCTACATACATACACACAAAGACTTCAGGTCTTACACCTCATACATCTTGATATTACCTCCCTGGCTAGTACATATCTACAATACGGTACTAGCATATCCTAGCCCACGCCTATTCAAACTCAAAACCCCACTTGCCTATCTATCTACACACCACCAAGCACAAACACAGTCTCCAAGATGGCCGCCTACTCTTCTCAATACTACACCAGTGGGATGACCATCCCTTCCAAGGATGCGGACGCCTCATACACATACCCCTACGGATACGACAACTCCTCGTACGGTGTCTCGCCTCCGGAGACGACGGACCCATCGGTGGTGTCGTCCGGCGGTGCGACTTACTCCTACGGCGGCAGCAGCAGCGCGGCGGGCGCCTCCTCGGGGTCTCCAGCTATGGTAGGCGGCGGTGCGAACTGCTACTACTACGGCAACGACAGCACTGCTTCTGCTAGTGGTGTTGACTTCAACGAGTACATGCAAGACCGGTTCGCTGATGCTTTCGATCCTCTGCCCCTGGATCGAAGCCTAGTCAAGCAAGCGCAGACGTGAGTTCTTCCCCATTACGTTTCACGAATTCAAATTTCAAAGAATCAATTACTAATGCAAACCCAACAGTTCCGGCACTCTCAACGCCAAGCATCGTGAGCTCTTGGAGCTGCAGGCAAAGGCGCAGGCGCGTCTAGCCAAGTCGCGCGCACGCTTCGCCGACGGCGCGCGAGATGCGCAAGAAGTGCGGGCGAATCTAGAGTGGACGTCCAAGAAAGTATCGTGAGTTTCTACGCCTATTTCATGATCATAACTCCCGGGAATTTAGAAATCGAAGTGCTTTACTGACCTCGGAAAAAAAAAACAGATCAATGAAGAAGAAGGCTGAGAAAAAGCACTCGAAAGAGTACCAGAAGGCGCGGAATCGATACCCGTCGCCTGAGTACTAGTTCTCCCACAAGCGCTGATTTCTCATCTCTGCAAACTTCACTTGTAGAGATTTTGAGCCGCACTATACCATGTAGCAGAGCCTCGAAAAACGGGGCGCATGGGTATGCGGCAAACCAAAAGTCTACTTTTTCTAGCTTTGTCGTTTGATTACAACCACGAGGTTTTAATTTTCCTAGCGGCGTTTCTGGAGTTTGTCTACCAGGGAAAACAAACGGGCACTAATGCAAAGAGCGGGCGGGCGAACCATGCAAGATCTCAGTATGCGAGATCAGCCGCGTGCGCCATCGTACTGCTTTCTACCACGTGTGTAAGAAATGTTTTTGAATGCACACCCCCCTCCTTTTCAAAGTGGTGCTTCCCAGACCTCCACCATTTCCGGATCTGCACACGCCCTCCACCGCGTTTGGTTGGGTGGGAACGTGTCGTGGGTGGTCGACGTTTGTCTGCAGCGCGGCAAATAGACGCCCGCCCATCGCTGCTTTACGCAGCGGCAGTAGCGTGGTACCTCAGCCGGGCGTGTGGGCAGCGAGAGTGGCAGGGGACGGAAGTGCCATGTCTGTTCCTGCATTTGGCTCGCTTTTCTCCCCACGTGGAGAGGTCAGACATGCGCTGACGTACAGCGATCGGATCAGAGGGGGTTAATGAGGACAGGGAGATGGTTTTGACGAGACTATGACTCATGATTGGACAACCTGGGATGGTTTCGGGGGCTACACGAGCTAAATGTACATGATCTTTGTATCTGGTAGAGGTGTAGGCACGTATGCGAGACAGCATGATATGCGTGCGACCGGTGTGGTGCCTAGGGCTGGTACATCTGCGCTTAGGTTACCAAGACCCGGGCGAAAACACAGCGGGCACGCGGATAAGGTCCCGATGGTGGGATAAGTGTCTTAGAGACACACTCGGGGCGAACGACGGACAAGGTATCTCTCTTGTAACTAAGCCACGCCTACCACACCAGACGGGAGGATCGCACCTTTCCTCTTCCGGGGTTGTGGCCTTCCCTGTTTTGTATGGGCAACGACAGTGTAGTGTAGACGGTAGTAGTGATGGGCTGTTGGAGGCTTTCCTTAGCATCCTCGTGATTGGGTAGAGACGGTGTTGCTTCTGGCCGTAGTAATACACTGATTCCCCTTTTCGGCACCAGGCCCAACGTAGCTCCCATGTACCCGGTGCTGTAGGCAATTTGAATGTACCTGTACTTTTCAATATGTTCCGTTCCCTAGCCCTTAGCAAGGGTAGGGGTGCATGTAGGGATCGTACTATACGTGCATATAGACGTGGAGGTTGCCCAACCGTATGCGGAGTGGTGCGCCATCATCGTATGTGTTGAAGGTGATCACGTGATCTCTTCCTGTTCCAAGGGGTATTGTAATTTTTGCCGGCCAGAGAGGTCGAATGGCAATCAAGCACGTGGTGTATTCAGTATTGGTCTCGGTGGGGCGAGCAGAGATTGATAAATAGGTTGGTTAACCTCTACTCATAGACTCTTCAATACCTAATTGAGTATATGCCCATATTCGAAGTTGAGTCGCAGTCTAAACGTCAAGACAAAAGCGGTAACCGAAACTGACCCAGCAGAGACAATGAGGGAAGCCTCAGGTTTGTGCTGTCTTTGCCTCTTCCCAAGATACCCAGTCTCCACGGGGCTCCAACCCATTGGACTTTTCAAGACTATCCCAAGGGTTGATGATGAACGCGGGATCATAGTAGCCCTCCCACCATCTAGTGCCTGACTGGCTCTCTCGAGTCATATTGTGCTGGTGCCCTCCGCGATCGCGACTTGAATGACCGTCACTAGCTATAGTAGAAGAAAAAGAAGGACGAGGGGGCAATTGCGAGGAAGTAGATGCATCTGCTGAACTGCCGACTATGGCATCGATCCTGGATTGAAGGGCATCAGCAGAATCGACAGCGATGGGCGCTGACGGACGCGAGGTGTCGAGGTATTGGGGTTCGGGGTCTTCATCGTCCTCTGTAGTGATTGGTTGGGCCGCTTGGCCGTCTGGAGTAAGATGTGCCTCATCTTGGTCGCCGCCAAGGTCAATCTCGTCCACGTTTTGCTTCCGAACGCCCAAAGGGACCGTGTTGGAGCCGGTGATTGCTATGTTGTCGCCGTCGTTGTCGTTATACCGATGGAAGGGGAGGGTGGAAGTGGAAGTGGAGTTGGAGGGTGAGTCCGAGGCGACAAAAGCATCTGTGCTAGGGTTAAACTTGCGGCGCTTGTTGGGCTTTTGGGCACCGAAACTAGAAAATCCCATAGCCGCGGCCATGGCGGTGGCAGTGTCTGTGTCTTCGACGTCGTCCATTTTGGATGGGAAATGAGCCGGAAAGAAAGTATAAACGACTCGAATCGGGACGGCCGAAGCGTGATATGCAAGCAATGGCGCCTTCGCAGCAACGCCTATAGGGTTAGGTACCGAATGTAACGCTGGCGGTGGTTATTCGAAGAGACTAAGGTAACTCAAGATCCCCTTATAATAGCGTATAGCAACGCGATCCCCCTCGCAGCAACCCGAGGATCCGACGACTATGCGGTGACCTTGGGCACCGGGTCGGGTTATGATAACGATGGTCACGTCGCAAAGGGGAAGATAAAAGGTATACCAGGTGAAAGAGGAGTCTAGACTAGTAATCTGGGTAGCTACCTAGGTATGTACGCAGGATAGGCAGCGCTTCTGGGCAGAGCTGGCAGAGGTATCTGACCTCGGGAGGCGCATCTACCGGCACCCGAAAATATATCTTGGGAGATTGATATTGCAGCTTTTGAAACTTAGTGGGCGGCATTCTGGGCGGCCATTACCCTGGAGAGAGAGCCATCTATTAGCGTCAGATTTAGGCAAGTACAAGAGAAGCAGGGACAAGGGTGCCTTCTGGGGGGCGGCACTGGGTAGATACTGACCGGGTCTAGGTTAGGTACTGAACGCTCTAGGTCACTGTTAGCTTACCTCGGTAGCTAGGTAGGTACCTCTAGGTTAGGTAGCTTTTGGCTTAGCTCCCTCTTGGGTACCTATCTTAGGTAGGTAGGTAGGTAGTGAGTATGGGAGGTACCTAGGTAGTTTTCCGCAGACTACCTAAACCTAAGTACCTATGCTGGGCTGATTGATCACGACTTTTTTTGGGGGTTTTTTTATCGTCTAGGTGTCTTGAAAATACGCTGCAACAAGCGGTCAAGACATTGGCGTATGGAATCAATTATAATTATATTGCGGCTTACCGGTGTCCCGCGACTGGGGAAGAATATCACATTCCATTACACTACATCTCGGTCAATGCTTGGATCGGCAGCCAATGGAGATGGACCTTGATGTGACATCATTATTAGTCCCTGGTACCTTGAATGGCACCTTGAAACAACCCCCGGATCTTTGACCTTCCGACCAAGCTGTGAGACTTGGACTAACGACACATGGCGAAATTCCGCCCTCTTTCATCGCTTGAGTTAGTTACTTATGATAAGGGAGCCAATTGTTGTTTGATTCCTGCCAATCGCTCAAAGTCCTTGAAATGGCCGACCACACGACGACGGAAACAGCCACGGCTGCCGCCGAGGAGACATTACCCGACTCCATTAGTCTACGTGCGCCCTCAAAATATCTCCTAGATCCTTCAAAAGCGTCGACGACCTCAAACGAACCATTCATCACCCCGCCAAACAAGTGGCTTCACGGTACCTGGGCCGTAACGCACTCGACCTTATCCATGTGGCGATCAGCACAGAATGTGCGAATCACCTACACGCCTCACCCATCCGCCTCCTTCACCTCTCCTTCTATCAGTGACAGTCCAACCGTGAACGATAATCTCGTGGAATATGAGAAGAAGAATGGCAAGGGCGGCGTCAAGAGTGTGCTTGGCATTGAGAAGCCCGACCCCAAGGTCCCGGGTGCTTGGAATTGGCGCGGGAAGGGCTGGCTGGTTATCGCGAGTAGCCACTGGGAGATTCTCGGCTGGGGAGAGCGGCCGCTATCAAACGGCGAAGGCGTCGAACGTTGGGCCGTAACCTGGTTTGCTCCTACGTTGTTCACCGAGGAAGGGGTCGATCTCTACAGTGATCGGAGAGAGGGGCTGTCCAAGGAGACCGCAGACAGCATCATCAAGGCGCTGAAGCAGTTCGAGGCCCCCAAGTTAGTAGAGCTTGTTGAAAAGAAGATGGAGGAAGTCAGTATCAATTTGCCGTGGAAGGAGGGCCCAAAATGATTTCACCGCAAGATACCCCATGTCTACCTTTACAGGTACTGTAGACATAGTTGATGCCAGGGGAGGTTGTGATACCCATTGAACAGTAATTCACCCATGGATTAAACGGCTTCTCATAATTAATAAACAATGTATTGCGAGTCATTTCCAGGGGTATCGAATGCTTGATCACCTAACGCCGTGCTGTCAAATCATACAAATCTAATAATGATCTGTTTTCGCCGACTGTCGCCGGCTATATCCTGATGAATGTCTCTCCCCATCTTCGCGGTCCCTCCTAGATTGACTCTTACGACTGCTGTCCTCGTGCCGATAGTCTCTATGATGGCGGTGACGACGTTCGCGATGGTCGTCGTGATCTGAACTACGGCGATGTCGGTGCTTATCCCGCCCATCTCGATCCCGTGACCCAGATCGATGTTCACGGCGCCCATGCTCACGTTTTGTATCCTCAGCGTCCACGGATTGGGCGTCGAGACTAAAGCCTTCGAGCTCATCGACATCGTGATGTTTCCGTCTCTTCTCGCGCCGCTTTTCCTCCCTGCGCAACTGCTTAAGTTCCTTAGCCTTCTCCTCGTTCAAAGCCCTCCTTTCCCGCTCCACATCGCGCGCTTTGGCCGCGCCCCTCTTCATCATCGCTAGCGGATCATTGGCGACTATCCTGGCGGCATCTCGCGCCTTACGCTTCGGGTCATCGTGGCCCCAGGCATCCTTGCCGGGCGTTTGGGCCTCAGCCGGTTCACGCGAGTCGGTCGCACCGTTAGATACATACCAAGGCCCGGAGCCCGTGACACCAACGCCATCTCTGCCAGCCGCATTCGAAAAGCGCATCGTATACTGATCCTCGAGCTCGCGCCGCTTCTGTGCTGCCTCGCGCTCTGCGTCCTCGTTCTTCTGGTCCCCTGCTGTCTCCCTTCCCTTTCCTTCCTCTGGGAAAAGTGATATATGGCCTCGGGAATCGACGAGCGGGGCGTCGCTCGCCTTGCTAGAGCCGCCTAGCCGCGCGACTGTGCTCGTGGTAGCGACGGCGTCTGTACGTTCTCTCGCTACCCTCATTTCGAAGTCCGTGTCGTCTTCCCCGAAACGCTTGCGCTTTCTGCGCTCTCCTCCTTGGAATCGCGCAGTCGGGTCGTCATCGTGCTCGCGCTTTCGGTGCGATTTGGGCGCGGGGGACGGCTGGGCTGACGGCACCGGTGATGGTGGGGCGGGAGGTGCGGGCGGGACTTCACCACGCAGGATCGCGAGTCGTCGCTCTGCTTCGAGGTCTTGCTGACGTTTTGCCTCAGCTTCGGCGCGGGCCCGTGCTTCTGCCTCGTCGCGCTTCACGCGCTCGATATTGGCGGGGTTGTAGACATTCCATGATTTCTTGCCGAGGAGGTGTCTGTTGTTTCTATGGTCAGTAGTCTGTCGGGTGCGTGTGATAGCAACGTACTAGGTGTACTTACAGGGGCATGGTCGAATTCTCGATGATATGTTATGATAGTATATCGAAAGGGAAAGGTAGGTAGTGAATAGACTCGGGCTAGCCTTGAGGTCACTAGGCTGACCTTTGTGATTGTAAGTACGTCCAAAATGCGAGTTGACGTGGGTATACCGTGCGTGGTATCATATGCACTGTATTGATATAGTGCTGCTCTCGAGTAGCTCTTTGTAGGGTAATTGGTCCTACCATAAACGAACGCTGACTACGACTGAATTAACTCTCTTCTGAGAGTGAATACGTATTGGTCATTTCATGCGTAAACTCCTAACAAGCGAGTTTTCAGGAATTAGTAGATTGGATTCTTGTCTTCTACAAAATTAGTATTGTACGAGGAATTTCTCACTTCGTGACGTGCTTTGACACCGATTTGATTTCGAAAGTGTTGAAAATCAGATAGATACCCCGAGAGGCCTAATAGTAACTCGGCACAATGTAGAGACCGGTCTGCGGGACACGCGCACATATAGTCGCTCCGTTTACCCACGATTGGCTATGACTCCGCAGTGAGAGTTATCATTCGCGTACCCTCGTCCCCAAGTCACCAGAATCCAGGTCAACCTCCAGTGCAGAGAATGGCTGTGGGTGCATCAGATACTGTGCACCTGACGGACTCACCATGCTAGGGACCCCATCAGCACCGGATTCCAACATAGAGGCGGTACTATCCCTTCTGCGACTACCTCTCACACGTTGAATAAGTCGTCTCAGGTTTTGCCTGATACCAAGGACCTGTCCACCCTCAGGATCCTGCGCAATGTGCGCCAACGGGCGGTTCGGCAACTTCAACTTCTGTCCGAATTCGCTTTCCTGCGTACCGTGGTCCAACCCATCATCCGAGGCATTCTCGTCTCTTGTGGTTTCGTTTTTGTACCCGCGCGGAAACTGGACTTCCGGGATCCATACCCATGTGATAAATCCGCCCAACAGCATAGCCGGAGTGAAGCCAAGAAGTGTTTTTGCAAAAGCGCTGCCTGAGGGAAGAAATGCTTTTCCTTCATATACTCCGAAATTTATGATCAAGAGGATCGTAATAGCTCCGAGCTTCCCCGAAGCCGCGGCCAGTCCGTAGAATGTGCCCCTAAATTTGGTCGCGAAGAGCTCCGCAGGAAGGATGAATGTCATGGTGTTTGGTCCTAGGTTGAATACGACTTGGGCCAAGACGTACAAAACTATCGTTAGCCCATGCTTGTCTGACTCAAATGCTATGAAAAATGTCCCTCCATTGATCGCAAACAGCACAGCTAGTGCTACGAATGTCCACGCCATCCAAGTGACCCTCGGTACGTAGTCTATAGCGAGTAGGATGATAATGCTGCCTGGCAGGGTGCCACTAGATATTGTGGCAATGTTTTTGACGATATTTCCATGAAGCATCTTGTATATTTCGGTGCCCTGGTCACGGCCGCACACAAGTGAAGCGTTGGAAGATGGGTCAGGGGCATCCCACCGCCAAATCGCAGATATAGTCTTCGGATTATCAAGTCCTAGGCCATCTTTCCGGAAGAAATGTTAGCCATTAAAGGTCTGATTTCGAAATTGGAGGCCGCCATGGCCAGGCTTGACAAAATATTTGTAGACCAAGCTAAAGGGAAGCACGGATACAAGGTCATAACTCACAATAGGCCAAATCTAATAACCACCAGGTCAACATAACACCCAAAAGAATACGCCATCGGCTATTTTGAGAGAGATATGTCCTGGCTTCACGGACGTACTCTACTGTATTAGCCCACCAGCTCCCCTTGCAATTCTTGAAATTTTCTGCTGGCTCATTTGACATAGTCTGCATAGGAGATAATACGTCATGCCCTGTAGGCTGTAAAGTGACCTGAGGCGCGTAGACTTCGCGAGCGGCGGTGACAGCATCAGTCACACGACCCGTCTCCACCAAATAATATGGTGTCTCTGGAATTGTTCTTCGCAAGACGAGAGAGACGAGGGCTGGGAAGGCGCCCACGCCAATAATGGCTCTCCAAATAGCATCTACTTTAGGGACTGCAATTTCCGGGTCCCTTTCTTCGGGTGATAGGCCCAGATTGTTACTCACGCCCACTAGGATTGCGAGACCAAAACCGTAAGCGGCAAGCTGCCCTACGGATTGCATTAGGAATACGGCCGCCATCATTCGGCCGCGGGACTTTGTAGAAGACCATTCAGCGGCTATTATACTCGAGAGGGGATACTGAAGTTATTTAGTTAACTTTTTCGACGAGATATGAATACGTGAAACGGGCAGCGCTCACCTCCGCGCCCAAACCTATTCCTAACAATATACGCCAGAACAAAATCCATCCGTAAACCTTCATAGAATTGTGAGCTCCAGTAGACGCAGTTGTTACTATTCAAAGTTAGGAGTTGGTGCGCTCATCTCCAAGACTTTGGGCATTCGGGGGGAGGAAGAGGAAATAGATTTTAGACATCGTACTGCCTATCGTGGCCACAATGACGATGGCCAACTCTAACCCATAAACAGATTTGCGTCCATGCCTATCAGCTAAAAAGCCGAAAACTATGGCACCGAAGATGGTTCCAATGAGAGTGACCAAATTGATGATCAGCGAGCTCCCAGGCCAGTTGGCCGAGCAATCCGGTTCCGGATAAACGTATGCCAACATGGGACTTATAACGTTTACGGCAAAGATACTATACGATGTTGTGAAAAAGCCCGACGCAGCAACCCACCATACCCGCCATTGAAAATTGTCTAGGCCGCGGCGTTCTATGACCGATTGAATGGCAGCGTCTGGATCTTGAGGGTCCTACGATGGTCCGTGTTAGTATAGAAGCTGTGTTACTAGAAACAGGCTATAGTACTAACGTATGCAATCTCAAATGCAACTCGCCGGGTCCGAGCTCTGAGAGCTGAAAAATAGCTACCCATAGCTTACGGTTGTGATTGGCGTTTTCAATTACTATCGATCGCGGTCTCGTGTTCTATCGTCACTCGTGAGAAGGCAGCACGTCATATCTGGGTCTCCGAATGTATATCTATAGTCCTTGGGTTGCTCGGCCTGATTCTACGCTGTAAGGCGTTATTTTGTTCTGGCGTTTGCCTTGATGGGGGCCTTGATGCATCCATACGGGCTGCCCATAGTCGCCTATGGAAAGGCGGCCTCCTGATCAATATTGCAACCAAAGCATTAGCATCGCCCTCTAGACCATAATATTTTCCAAAGACACAGTGAGCCTCCGGTGTAGACACAGCCGCAGTAGGGTTACCTTAACTCGTGCAGAACGTGATGAAGTCCTACCGCCACCTGCTCTATACTAATTTATGATTCGATAAGACCCCTATGTGCATACTTTGATACCATTTCCGACAAGACAACAACGTGCTTGAACATGGAGTTCTGATTGGTGTTTCAATATCGTACCCTGGTAACTTTCTAGCCAGGGCGAAAAGCCTCCCTCATACCCAAGAAAGCACACCGCATATTACATTACGGTATACACCGGCTAGATTTATTTATAGTTGTGTTGTACGATCCGATATCAGAAGTATACTAGTACTACCTAGTAAAATACAATACTTGTGAAATGCGGCGCTGTAGCCTAGACCTTCCTTTGGTCCAGTGTCTTTGGTTCAATGACATGCAACCGAAAGTCTGGGGTTTGCCTCACTCCCCACATAATAATCTTATTGGTAATAAACTGGTATTAAGATTTGTCTTGCTACCAACCTAGTAATATCTAAGTATACCACATTGTTGTCGGGTAGCTCCCACGCTTTTGAACCGGGCATTCACACTAAGCCCTGTATCTAATTAGGATGCTGGACGCTGGAACCGCATTGTCAATCGTCCAACTGTCTGGAAACGTTCTCAAAATGGGGCGTACCATAGCTTTTGAATTCTTTGGCCCAGAAGGAGCTCCTGGAAAGCTCAAGCATCTTAATACTCGTCTTCAAAGACTAAATACTACTCTAGGAGAGATCCTCGAGCAACCTAGCTCGCCTGACGAACCTTCGACGGTTAAGATTCCAGGATTAGTTTCCGTCGAAAAAACGCTTAGAGAATGCAAGGCATTCCTCGAACATTATAAGTCTCTCTTGTCGGAAACTCCAAGTCTGTCGCAGCGAGTGCTGCTCATAGTTGGACCGGATGCCTCCCGAATCGATGAGTTTCACAGGAGGATCGATCAGCATTATACCGAACTTGGACAATGGCGAATAGGGAGCTTGAACGAGAGGATGGACGAGCTTCATGTGTTGTAAGTGCAAATATTAGAAACTAAATTTAACTAACGTTATGCTTAATCGAAGACAGGGTCACTTCCATCCGAGACTTCATCTCGGTTCCTCCAACAAACCACCCGTCGCCTCACATAGCCACTAACTCAAGACCTACGATACCGGAAACTGGTACTTATCCTATGCCTTACGGTACTACAACGCCATCTAACTTACATCCAGACCAACAACTGCTATCGCCGACGGCTCATACCTCGCCCGTTCTTAGGGCACAATCATCCCGAAACCCCTCGTTAATTTCCATTCCCGAACTCCCGCCGGCGGCATTACAAAGCCCCCCCTTCCCGATCGACCGAGCTCTTCAACATAATAGGCGTAACGTCACAACTGAAAGTGGATCTACTATTGGCTTAATTGGCGGACAGAATTATGATGCTGGTGTTGGGGGAGCCCGAACGTCATACTCGTCACTGAACGGACCCCGCCCTGGGCATCGAATAACGCTGTTGGTGCCACCGCTTTCATCTTTGCCTGCGTTATACTGATTTGTGCGGTAGGATACTCGGGACTGAGGAGGGGTTTCATTTCAGTCCTGACGCTTATGAAGTACACGAAGGCGAAACGGAGAGGATAATCGAATGGTATAGCCCTCCGATAAGAGTTCGACATATTTGTAAGTCTTACTTCCTTATACGGAGACGGTGGAGACTGGCTTAGACGTATCAGTGCCGTCGGACAAAAGTCGAATTCCTTATACAAAGCCTAATGACGCCAAGATGGAAGTCACTTTTCTGCCTCTGGGTTCGACGCATCGGTTCGAGATCACGACACCCGACGGCTCCGAAAGCAAGAGCACCAAATTCAAGTATCAGTTCACGCATAAGACGGATCGTGAGGTGTTCCAACGCCGAGTTCGAATGAGACAGTCTTTACAAACGGTACAAGTGGTGAAAATACACAAGTTAAAAGAGGAGAACATCGCGATGGATGTGCACTTGAAAGTCTGGGCACGGAACGAGCAGGACACAGATCCGACATTTTCCTTTGCGTACCTCGGCAAGCATGAGCTAAACAATCACGTCGAGTACATGATACGCTGGTTCAAAAAGGAGCCCGAGAGGAAAGGGGAGAAGCGGCTAATATTGCGTCCTTATTCGGAGGACACTAATCTTCATTATGGCCCGGCCATCGATGATTCTAATATCAAGAGAAGCTCGACGTTCAAAGACTTAAAAAGGAAGATGTCTATAGGCTCGAATGCATCACTTGGGTCGCGCTCATCCCCAATAGGCAATTCTCCTGTGGTATTGTATGAAGGGAAAGGTGAGACGGCGCCAGAGCACGTGCGAAGGCTCGGGTATCTAGATATCGAATTCGAATCTATGGGACGTTAGTCAGCCCCCACCTTACGAAAAACCGTGTTTAGTTTCTAATAGACCCCGTCTAGTCCGCGAGAAGTTCGTCAACGCTTGCTACGAGGCGCATAATCCAGCTCGTATCTTGCGTCGAGCTACTTTTGGATCAGACGCGGACCCGCTTAGTCCAAGACAACCCTCTGTATTTTCTTCGGGGTCACCCAGCGTGAGCCATACAACAACACCCCAGCGTAGTATCGGCGAGCAGGAGGGCGTGGGACTTGGGGTTGACATGGGTATACCTGGATACGTGCCTGGTAGTCCTAACCCTCTCCAGCTCCCAAGCCCGGCTATTCCACGTACGGCCGAAATCCAGTTCAACACTCTCTCCCTATTCACGATGCCGGACCCTGCGATTCCTACTACGCGTGAACCCCACACTAGCGAGCCGTCGCCCACAGATACACGGAGCAAGGGAGACGCTGGTTGACACACATAATATATACTATAATGAAATGGTTTGCCTATCATGGCTAGGGCACTGACAGAATACTTTAGGTTTGGGCTGGATTAATGGGGGCGGTGACTACGTATACCTGGCGAAAATCGGGCGTGTGTCTTTAATATGAAGTGAGAGAGGGTTGAAGATTGTTTGAGGCGTACCGAATTAGGACGCTATTGGTTGCTGAGGCTGTGTGTGTGTGTGAAATGAGCCCGAAGATACTACTATCATTGAGGGAGGTATGAGCGAGAGACCCAAGCAATTGAGCATCACACAATATGAAGCTCACAAAGGCTATGTCTATCATGAGAACGCTCTCGAATAGTGTATACATTCGTTAATCCCAGCCCCAAGAATATTAAATCTTTTCACGCGAAGCCTGGAAGGGCGTAACAATCTCGTTGATTAGAATGCTAGTGTTTGCAAATTGTACGTAATATAGACCGGCGTTTATTTTTACTAGAGCATTGAAAAACTTTACTACGAACCGGATGATGGAGCATTACGTAAACCTCAAACCCAGCCTTCATGCTTCGTGAATTTTGGACCACTTTGCATTCTTAGACAACTCGGCGCAACCTAAAGGCGAGTATGGCAGGAAGCTGCGTGTAGTTGCAAGAGGCCTGAATGCGGTCGGGCATGGCATCCTCAGGGCCAAAAGCCGGCTCTTCCATAGCGTCCATGACGAGACCAGTCTTGAAAAACGTGGAGAACAGCTCTTGGAATGAGCGATGGTAGATAATCTGCACTAGTTAACCTCTAAATCCCCCTCATTTAATAGAACAACTAGAGATCAATCAAGTACGACTTATAATTAGGGCTTTCTTACCTGTAGTGCCGGCTGTCCATACAATGCGACGTCAGAGTATGGCGGCACATCGAGATATTTCTCAATCGTCTTCGCACGGATGATCTCAGGGTAGCCATCGGGTCCGCCATTCACGATCTGAATGTCCCGCCGCGCCCCGCATGTGAAGAAGACGGGGTGTAGCAACGTCGCGACGAAGCTGGGGATGAGGGCGAGTATGTTAGAGGCTTTTACAAAACGTACCACGAAGTGACTACGCTAGTGCCTTATAATTGAAACGAGTCGAGGGACTGTTCTTTATAAAAAAAGAGAAAAATATAGGACGAAAGACTTACATGCCGTTCTTTCTAAGCAGCTTCGGAAGCGCAGCAGCGAGCGGCTTGATGGTAGAGACGTCCATGATAGCCATGTTCATGATGACAATGTCGAAGCCACCGGGCTGCGGAATTCATCTCTTTCATTTCAGTCACCGTCCCAGCAATATTTATGCTATACTACACCACGCCTTGTCTCACCGAGGGGTTTCGATGAGCGGCTTTGGTAGACTTACCGTAACATTCTGCTGCACCAGCGCGTCGAGCGCCTCCGAGCTCGTAGCATCTAATTGTTGGTAAGATATTTTGCCCCGGTGTTCGGGCATCTCGCGACGCGCCGCAATTTCCAACATCTCGGTGCTCACGTCTGTAGCTAGGACCTGAGCCCCTTTACCTGCGAGCCAGCGTGCCACGAGGCCATTTCCTGTTGAGAGCTCAAGAACGCTCGGCTTATACGGCGACTTAATCGGAATCATACGCTCGAGCGCGGGCTGTTGCAAGCGCTGCCAATAAATGTTGCCATTCTGGCCGATGCCTTCGTCCCAATAGGTGGCGTTGGTTTTCCAGGAGGCGACGGATTCCTCATGCAGGACTGATATAGGAGTAGACATGGTGGATCAGTCGAGGCTCTCGGTTTCGATTTTTACTACTTGATATACCAAGAATAGTAGGAAGTGAAGCACTCCTTGTGAAGACACTCAAACAGACCTCACGGCTATATAGATCTTATTAACACCCGGACAGCGACGTATAAGTCAGTGTGTGGGGCCGTCCCCCCAACCCGATCATTGCCGGTGACTCAGTCCGGTGTAAGCTCACTCTGCATAACATGTATACGCCGGCTTGGTTGACCAATCTAAAACACGGGTTTTCATATGTCTAATATACTTCTTCTTTTCTATTGGTGTTTCTCATTCGTAAAAGAAACGATGCCGTAGAGAAATAACTGAACGACGTATAAGAGAACCATAACTAGAAATGCGCTATCATGCTCACTATTGTTAGTGGTGGATCCCTTCCGGGTAGCTCCACTAGAAAAGGGACTCTGAAGTGGGGCCGAGCTGCAAGCTAAGATAGGACCTAGATAAAGATCCAGATAAACGCATATTGCCCCTCCACACCGCCTAAATTTCCAGACTCAACGTTCATCCTACCTAGATGTAGTGGATGTAGTAGGTACTGACAACTCACATCGCTGTATTCATCTCATCCCGGCTATTATGAGGCCCGGTGCTTTTCTGATCTCATCCTAAGCACCGACAATAAATAACCGTCTCGATGAACTAGATGAGATATGGCGTCCGAAACGAAGACAACGAAGAGTGACCCTCGGGCCTGGACCACGTTAGGCTTTCCAGATTGGTCTCTCGATGCCGTCTCGGCGATGGGATTCGACCGGGCGACACCGGTTCAAGCTAGTACGTAAACGTAACTCAATTATTTGACTGGGTAATTATACTAATAATTATAGGCGTTTGGCCTTTGATGGGAATGGGACACAAGGATGTGGTTCGTGACCCCTTGGGTCTGGCGTTGCAGATGCGCGCATATTCATGGAGCGTGAGGCACTGACGATATCAGGTGGTCGAGGCGGTAACGGGTAGTGGCAAGACACTTGCTTTTTTAATCCCTCTGGTACATCGCATCCTCCGTCTCGAGGAGCCGACGAAGAAGCACCACGTAGCGGCTATAGTGATAGCTCCCACCCGTGAGCTCGCTATCCAGATCCACAAGTCTCTTACCGATTTGGTCGCTTTCCATCCCGCCTCTGCTGGGGTGGCTCCGTATCTTTTATCTGAGGAGGAAAAACGGCCTGGTATGTATTTCTGGGTCGTGTCAACTTTTGATAAGGCTTGTGTTTTTGGATACTAGATGTTTCTGCATGCGCCATCCCCCTTCTTGATGAGAAGTTCGATTTTCATTTCAAGCTGTCATTTCTAACTTGCCATTTCTTACAGGTACCGATTCGCCAGCTATAATTCCGCAGCTGCTTTCAGGCGGTAGGGGTAGCAGCATATCACCCGCTCAGGATCTGAGTTTCTTCTTAAGGCATTCGCCTAACGTAATTATCTCAACACCTGGGCGACTTAACGACTTCCTTTCTTCACCCCATGTCCACTGTCCGCAGTCAAGTTTTGAAATGCTCGTGTTAGACGAGGCAGGGTATGTACAAAAGCATCTCTCATCCGACTCCCTCGTATTATTCCTGTGCTAACTTCTCTAGTGAGTTAAATTTTGAGTATTAATTCGTCTAGGCCCATAAGTGTAGCGTTTTCGGAGAGGCCTTTTTGACGCAACGCACCTTGCTAATTCATAGCAGATCGTCTTTTGGATTTAGGATTCAAGGCAGATCTTCAGGGGATTCTCTCACGGTTACCGAAACAGAGGAGGACCGGTCTCTTTTCTGCGAGCGTTGGCGAAGCGGTCTCTGAGATCATCCGCGTCGGTCTAAGAAATCCCGTGAAAATTTCAGTTAGAGTGAAAACGAAATCGGGAGATGTCATCGAGGAACGAAAAACCCCCGCAAGTCTGCAAATGACTTACCTCACTACTCCATCCCAAAAAAAGCTTCCATCGGTCGTTCGGCTGCTCCAAAATCTGGAACCTAGGCCGTTGAGGAGTATTATCTTCTTATCCACTTGTGCTGCAGTGGACTATTTCTCCCATTTACTCCCAGCGCTGCTACCGGAAGGCTTCCAACTCAATATTCTGCATGGGAAGCAGGAGGCAAAAGTTAGAGAAAAGGGAGTGTCGAAATTTTTAAACGCCACGGAGCCATCTATACTCCTGACTACTGATGTTGCATCAAGAGGTGCGCCTTCGACTTTTCCTCAGTATTCTAGGACTTCAACTTAAGTCGCAATTACTAACTACTGGTACTTGTAGGACTCGACTTCCCTGCTGTAGACTTCGTATTACAGATAGATCCGCCTACAGGTTAGTCCCTGCGCTCTTTGATTCCTATCTAGGCCTATTTCGAGAGCGAGAATTGCTTGATTAGTTGTCTTTGGTTCTTCTTACTTCTTATTCCGAACCTCGGAACTCTCGGGACTTTCGAGGGGAGTTATCGTACAATCGATACTAACTGCTACTTTTCCTTAATAGACCCTAAAACCTTTCTACATCGCTGCGGACGAGCAGGGCGGGCAGGTAGAAGAGGGCTTTCAATTGGTTAGTACCTTTTCACGTTATTTCCCTTTACCCCTTTGAAATAGGGACGTTGCCTGTTTCTTTCTGGGTCGGGTTTCCCTGATACCCAATTGCTATTGGGAATGTGACTACCAATAGTAAATATTAACCTAGTTCCTCAGTTCTTTTACAGCCCAACGAGAGTGACTATATTCCATTTTTAGATGTCAGGAAGACACCAATTACGCCATTTACGCAATTCGATATCGCAATTTCAGATGTCGAAGCGGATCAAACGACCGCGCGGATACGAGACATAGTTAAAAAGGATAGGGCGCTATACGACAAAGCACAAAAAGCTTTTGTTAGTTGGGTGAGAAGGTTCGTGATACCTAAAAGCCCTTTACTTGTTGCCTAGGCCACAGACAAGAGCGAACCAGTCCTATTGCAGATTATTGCCTGCGCTCGGCTTTATATGTCCTCAAGTCCTTACTGATTAGAGTTGTTGAGGCTAACACCAGAATTAGTTATAGCAAACATATGGCTAGCAGGTACTTGCTTCTATTTCTACCCCGCCTTGTACTCAAATGTAGATGACTTACCGAGAAAATAGCATCTTCCGCACTGGAGATCTGGACTGGGCGGCATTAGGCAACGGATGGGGGTAATTTCAAGCCCCTAAACTCGTTTCTCTGGAGCAATCATATGGCTAACTTAATTCAAAAGATTACTTCGACTTCCTAAAATGCCGGAAGCTCGCCACTTTAAAGGAGACCGCTCTCTGGGTTGTAGTATAGACTGGGATAGCTTTGCATACCAAAACAAAACCCGAGAAAAGCAGCGTTTGGAAGCGCTGAATGCCGAGACCCCCAACCCGGCGGAGGCGGAGGCGTACCGGGCGAAACGCAAACGTAACGCCGAGGCCTGGAGTGGCAAACAGGAACAGGAGGAAACAAGGGTCGTACGCCGCGACAAGAGGCAGCGGAAGCGGGAGGCCGAGCGCAAGGAGAAGATGACGGACGAGGAGAAGGCACGCGATATGGATCTCGCGCAGCTACTTGCCGCGGTCCGCAAGCAAAATCAAGAGAAACTCGCCAGAGATGCGCAGGGGGAAACTAACGGCGGGGATGGTGAATTTGAGGGCTTCGATTAAGCGTTATACGCGAAGATCTTGTGGAGCAGCAGATGTCTTATTATCGATACCCAAAGTGTGTATAAATCAAATGGCCGAAGAAACGTGTAGTTGCCATTGCCATTGCCTGGGCGCTCACATATACATACGGGCTTACCTCAAGTGGCCGAGTCGACTTGTATTGTCACTGCGACGTGTTCAGGTGCATAAATTTAGTATTAGTGTATGGTTGAAAGTCGAAGAGGCACTCGTGATGTAGATCTCACATAGGTTCATTATACTATAATGTTAGGGCATTAAATACAGCGATGTAATGCTCAAATGGCATTTCTCCCTTTCATTCATCATCACATCCTCAGCTAGCGAACGATTTTGGGTATCCATGGGGTAGGGTATCCGTCAGCACAATAAAAACAGGGGTATTTCAATCCGACCACAGTCCCCCACAAATCAAATACCAAAAACTAGAAATCATCACATGTCGAGGGGTTGCTCGACGCTCTTCCATTGACATGACAGGATTTTCTCTCGATCTTCTCTGGCCAGAAGGAATTATGAAAGGACAACCCCATCACCGGATTATGGGATCGTGGGAAAATCAGATGTTCTCGATCACTCGGGCGTTCAGGGCGCTCTGGAAGCCCCCATCGTCGGCGGATTCGCCGCCTGATTCAGCAAAGTTCTTGCCTGCGTCGGCCACGGCGGCGTTGAAAGCCTGCGAGCCGGGCATGGTCTGGTTGGCGGCGGGGAGGAAGATAACCTTGGAGTTGGCCGACTTGGCCATGGCCTGCATGGCCTCGAGGTAGCGGATCTGCATGGCGGGCGCGGAGCTCAGGATGTCGGCGGCCTGGCGCATGAGCTTGGCGCTCTCGACCTCGGCCTTGGCGGCGATGATCTTGCTCTCACCGATACGCTTGCTCTGGGCGGCCATGGACAGGGAGCCCTGCAGCTCCTGGCTGAAGACGATGTCCTTGATGAGCATGCTCTCGACCTGGACACCCCAGCCCGAGGCGACGTCCTCGATGATCTCGCCGATGCTCTGGGCGATTTCCTCGCGGCGCTCGATGACGTCCTGCAGGACACGCGCGCCCACCACATGGCGGAGGGTCGTCTGGGTACGCTCGATGAGGGCCTGCTTCACGTTTGTGATGCCGAAGGCGACCTTGTGCGGTTGCGTGACATGGTAGTAGATGACCGAGGTAAGGTCGACGGTGACGTTGTCCTTTGTCATGCAGACTTGTCTGGGAACCTCTGTGAAGTGTGATGTCAGCCAAGATTAAATCTAACAAAGGGGAATGAATGGGGAGGGGGCGAGGGTTTGCCGGAGCAGTGGGTTCGCTCATCGGAGATGGATTGGATTGGATAGAGTTGAGACATACCGGCGATCTGGATCTTGACATCGACTTGAATCAGACGCTCGCTGAGAGGGTTGATCTTGACAAGACCGGGGTCGACGGCCTTGTAGAACTTGCCGAACTTGGTAACTAGACCGACGTTGCCTTGGGCGACCTGCTTGTAGGGGTTGGGACAGCAAATGCAGCAGGGGACGGCACCGAGGGTTCCAATACAGGCGCCGAAGGCATTGATCATGGAGCCGTACCAGTTGTCCGGGTTGGCGTTGCTGTCGACGATCTGAGCATAGCTCTGCTGGAGGTCCTCCCGGCGGGGAGGAACGACGGTCATGGGAGCCTGCGGCCGGAAGGCGGCCTCGTTGGACGAAGTGCCGTTGGTCGGGCCGGCGCCCGGCGTCTTCCCTGCGGCGGTGGACATGGTGCTGCTCTCGGTGTGCGTGTCCATTGGGATGAGATGGGTTAAACTACTAGTAGCCAGCCTAGCGTTGATGACTCGGCTAGTTCGATATGGGGATTGTTGGATATAGGAGATGAATAGAGGGGGGGGGGGGGGGGGTTAGTGGCAGGCCATATATTTTATAAACCACAACTGGGATAATGGGAATACTCGATACCTAAAGGATGAGGGCGGAAGGGGGGGTTGCCGTCTATTTGTATTTGAGTTTCAAAGATGCATGCTGGAATGCTTGCTGTAGCGTACCTACCTACGTAGCTATCCTAGTAGCTACCTGCCCGAACCTACCTCTTGGGTACTTACAATTAGGTACCTACCTAGGCATAGCCCATAGGAGGTAGGTGTACATGTAGGTAGTTAGGTAGTATCTTGAGAGCTGCTACAGAATGTAGGTAGCTTCGTATACACTACTGCAGGTGAGAACAGTAAATACTAGCAAGGTACCTAACTATCTAAGTCTTACCTTTGTAATATGATGTAATGAAATGTAACACAGCCCGCATGGGCCCACAACAAATACCCCAGAGTGGAGCTACATTGGGCTGGAGAGAGTGCCAATTGCAGCAGCTGCAGCTTCATTCTATCCGCCGAGCCAATGAGCCTGCCGACATCGATGCACTAGTACTTAGTAGAGGTCCGTGCAGGGGCATCATGAGGGAAATTTAAAAGAGAATAAAAAAGGTCCTGTATTGCTGACGCCTCTTCATCTTCGGTCTGGTGCACACGAAATACGAAGTAACGGCTGATAATCTGATAATCACCTGTTAGGCTGATTTCTTCTTTCTAGCCATCAGTCAGAGATATAGATAGATAGATACCTATCTACAATAAGTGTCTGACAATGACAGGCAGACAGACAGATTTTTTTCAGACAAAGGGCTCAGCGTCAAAAAAAGAATTAAGGTAAGAAGGCAGTGCTCTACTACATACTTGATTACAGTAGGTACACTAGGTACGGTACTGAAAACTATATACTATATACAGGTAGGTAAGGAGTGTAGTGTAGGCGTAGGCATACACTACTTATCGACGATCTATCAATCCCAAAGGAATCTACCTAGGTAGTTATTGTGGACACGCATTCCTTCTACCGGCACAGCACCTAGTGCCCACCCAATCCCGATGAGTCGTGCCGCTTTCCCGGTCTTCTAAGCTTCTTTACCTTGTTGAAGTGCTCGTAGCAGTGCTCGTACTACTAGTATCAAGGTCTTTGTTTTCTCCTCACGGTGCTTTGGTTAGGCTCTTTTGATCGGACGGGATCGGATCAATTAGTCAACCTCGCGTAGCCACCGAATCGCAGAATTGAACGCCCCTCGCCTAAACACACTCTCGGCAGTATGGTACCTACTTAGTACCTACCTAGGTATACTCAGGCTGCTGCTCAGGGTCCCATTTGCAGCAACACTACCTGACTGACTACCTAGCTAATGCTTACAGCTAGATCACCGCAAAGAACCGTCTTGACAGTATGATGGATATGCATGCATGCAGGCTAAGGGCGTTGCGGATCGCGTGACTTTTACACTGCCTCAAACACACCATTGTCAACGCCCGACGGGTGTGGCAAACCTGGCTTTCCAGCAACATGGCTAATACTTAGTATGGCTAACATGGCTAACATTTCCCCAACTGCCGCTTTGAGGCGTATATCTGCATTTTGTCACAAATGCGCAGTCAATGTGCAATTCGGCACACTTGGCGCAAGATTCTGGCCCATTGGCCTGCAGGATTCGGCGCACTATCGATTCCGGCAATCGATGACGCTGCGATCGTACGTACTGTATAGCGAGTGAGCAGCGTCACGGTGAGTGAGCACGGCGGCGATGCGTGGAGTAGCGTAGTGTAGAAGGTAGTGTAACACATAGTTGCGTGGCTTGCGAGACCCGGTGATCTCCAACCCCTGGTAAAATCGCTCCAGACCAAGCCAGGACAGGAATGATTCCAGAACATTTCCGAATCGGGCATACCACGTACCCCAAGTCTTGTTTATTATGCTGTAGTACAATCAATTTGCTTGTTTCTACCACCGACGTTAGTTGCATCTGCGCCGTGAGCCGGCTGCTAGATCAGAGTCTTGAGTATTCCGCCATCGCCTAAAGCCCGGTTTTCCCCGGCGTGAAGGCCGTAGCCGAATCCTTCCTCGCAATATTCAGTCATATCATCAACTAAATAATACCTATCTAGGCGGTGCCAAATACGGCGTATTTAGCCGGGGCCTAATTAGCGCTCAGCCTCGCCCTTGGGAGACTTAGATAGGTTAGGGTATATTAAAGCATGTGCCAATGATATCATAAATTGATGAGAAAAGCAGAGGCACTAAGTAATAGTACGACAGCATAGGTTCAATGCCCAGACATATTTACGTCGATATTCTGTGCGTGTAAAACATTTACACAGTCTAGAAACATTGTCCCCGTTTTGCGCTTCCTCATCCGCCATATTGCAGCTGGGAAGTTAAGACCATTAAATCAGGAATGATCTTCAATCGCTAGTGTCGTTCAACCCCCGTTGTTTCGCCGAGGGGCTGAGGGTGGTATTCGAATATTTTTGTTGCTCTTAGTAGAAGTTTTGATCTCTAGTACAGACTACGCCCCTGGTTCCGGAGTATGCCTAGGCTGAATACCAGATCAGATTCCATTATTTTGCCTTGGCTATGAAGATCTTCTATTTCCTACTAATATGATCACTCAATGTTAAAAGTGGTTCATTCCATTGAGATGTATAGCCAGGGCTAAATCTTGCATTTAGCTCGAGTCCCCAGAATCAAGCAGAATCGACACTTCGTATCAGACCGGAGGTCTATCAAGAGAAAAGAAACACACGTATACGTTGTATCTCATATTCAATTCTCTGATAGGGCTTTTCCGTCACATAGTAAACCCCCAGGTTGAATCAGGGGCTGTGTCCTCCTAAGCAAAACTCCAATAGTCAGCTTCACATGGCACCGCCTCGTAGTTACCTGACAGATGCGTCAATAATCTCCTTACTAAAGAGACTATTTGCGATGACCTGCTTATACTCCGATCGGACCTCCAAGTCTTTCATATTCTTTACAATCACACGATGAAAGTCATGGCCTTGAAACAGGGCGAGGGCACGCCACTGTTCGTAGTAGCAGTCCTTCATGATGCACAGCCGCAGAAAAATCAAAGGGAAACAGCTCATTGGGCTCCTCTCATCCCGCTACTATCAGTTTCAAATCTTACAGATGGGTGGGGAAGTGGTGTCATAAGCCCGAAGACCAGCCCCGGCTAGTCCTCAGGCTTTGGTATTCAATTATTCAACACTGCATCGAGTCTCAGACACAAAAAGGGGTCGAAGGACCTTTGGCGCCCAAAAAGCTTTTTTATAATTCGAGTATATTCTCAATACTCTAGGTTCGTCTCTCTTATAAGATATATTTTCAATTGTCCTATGGGGCCGTTTCCATACGTCAAAGACTATCTACTCCGTTTCGAGTCGTTGTCGTAGAATAGAACCGCCACACTATACTACAACATTACCAAAAGTAGAATGCGTAGTCAAGTTAAGTATTTGACTACCTACGGCCGTTGTATACGCAAGGAACCGAAACAACATTAGCGTTCATTAATGCTCTCCTTGATACCCAAAAGCCTCAGTGGGACTTACTATAGTATCACACTATCTACTACAATAAGTCCAGAATACCTACATCTAAAGAAAGGAGCCAGCGCCCATACCGATAGAGCTAGCCCCTAGGGGTGCTCTGAGCCCTTCACGTAATAATAAAGTTAACATATATACCTACACTATATTGTTAATTAAGACTATCTCCAAGCCCATTGCCAAGACCTTGTGATAGATTGGCAGATTAGTTGTTTGAACTTATTCAGACCCGGAGAAAATGCTTGTAATAGTACAAACCGTTCTGGTACCTTAATCCGGGTGGTTCCCTCACCTGGAGTGGGTGGCTAAAAGCGGTCTCGAAATGTCTCACCTCTACAGCAAGTTCATCACTACAACTCAGTGGATAGCTGCAGCAGGCTGCAGAAGCTCAGGAGCTACGAAAAGGAAGGAACTCGAAGGCCTCGATTAAAGCATGATACTGGAGTGTTATTGCCTCAAGTACGTATCCCTTTCCAGAGCTTGTGGGAGGTTGCGGATAGTACGGCTGAATACCCCTCGTGGTGGTTGCCCAGTGTCAATTACTCCATTACCTTAACAACGTAACATCACCACCCATTGCTTCGAACAAGCTTATTCTTTCAGGCGCCCTTTCTTTAGTTTGGCTAGCATGCTTTCCTTGATTTGTAGTGCACCTACTAAAGCTAGAACTTAGGGTTTTTTTTTGTAAAACAAAACTATAATTCTGAGAACCTAGGTTTTAAACTATTCGGGCTGTAACTATTATACCCCAAGTTTCTTCTCTCTTCATCATCGAACCAAACCATTCATTATCGTTTTCTTTTAAATATATTCAGTATTCCGTATTCAGCATTCATAGAATGAATACATTCTGAACAGCACCCCAATCTGGGCAGGGCAGCTCCCAGACACCGCGGACAATCTCCCTCCTCCCTACCAACCTCCGATCCCCTGCCATGCAGCCCTTCCCAGGGCCCCCTAGCCGGTGACCCCTCTACTCCAAGTCTTCCGCGCGGTTCTCCCTCAGGACAGTAAGCTATACTACCTGCAATCGCTTTTATTAGTGTCTTGTGAAACGACTAACATGTTTCAAGAGCTATTGGGATACCCGACCATGGAGTAGAGGCCCCAAACGGTCACGATGCTAGCGCGTGGTAATAATCCCTGACTACATGAATTAAACACTGCATCTTTAAGCTAACTGTCGAAAATTATGCAGTGCCGGGAGGGGTAGCCGTACCCTATCGAGACGGGTCGAATTTTGGCGGTGCTGGTTAAAGATAATTCAGGGTGATCCGGATCAGTGTGAGGAGGTTGATTGGGGGGAGGGCAACTGGCGGCTTGGGCGCTGCTCCTCTCCATTTTGGGGTTGGTGTTTTCGATCGTTTCGGGTGACACGCGAGACGCACTGGAGAGCGACATTCACTAGTCTTCGATGTATTACCTAGGGATACCGAGACCTCATTCAGCTGAACCCTTGCATGAAGTCCGAGACAGTAAGGAATGGAGTAATTGAGGCGGTGAGCCGGAATAGTTACCGATTGGTGTATGCAGTCTGGCGACAGCGCCATCTCATGATCCCTCAGTAGTTGGCCGAGGACCTTTGGCACCTTAGAAGAAAATGATCGATAATTCGAACTCATCCTAAGCCCTATCGTTAGCCCTTGATATATCGGGTGTGGTGTTTCATTTTGTACATACTCAACACAAAATTAATTATAATAGCGAATAGCGAAAAGTAATAAATCAGTTTTATACTTCGATTCTTATAGCTAGCGCGGATTTTGCTGCAACACGTATTTGCCTCGTTGATATGTGTGCCTTGCCCTGGCCCCTCGGGCGTAAAAGTTTCGTGGAGCTGTTCGTCGTCAGAGTGTATAGCACGATCGTCACCAAAGCTTAACTGTGATCTTGGAAAGCCTAAAATGAGTCCATACACCTCAAACAGGGTTACTAATATCACTGAGGCATAAAATTTTATGTAGCTATTTCCTATATAAAGTAGGTAGCTATCACTCAAAAATCCCCCCTCGCCATAATCTACCGAGCTTACTTCCCGCACAAGATATACCTACTTACATTTAATCAACAACGCCTAATTATGACAGAATGTCCCGCCTTAGCGGGGATACCGCCCCCATATCACATCGACAGCTCGCAACGTGATTCAAGTCCTACTATAACGGAGCCCACAGGACTCAGTCCATGGCAGAAACGCTGGAACATGGAATGGCTAAACGATGCTTATATCCCTTACATGCGCCATAACGACTTGCTTATGGAACGGCATTCAAACCACGACGGCGCCTACCATATGTGTAAAAAAACTCGACCAGGTACAGAGAAGTTTATGTTAAATGCTATAAAGGAAGGCGTGACTAGCCCCAAGAGCTCGCTAACGCGGACACGATGGCCGTGCGGAATTCGCTACTTTACATGGCCAGTCCGTATGCTCGCTAGTGATATTAAGAGGATTTGGGGACGCTGGCGCAAGCACAAAGAGAACGCTAAAACGTGGCAGATGGTAGTAGTTATGGAAGAGCACGGCGAGACGCCTCGATGGAAGGGTGAAATGAAGCTTACATTTCAAGACGGGTTTCTTAGTGATTATGTAAATTCGACGAATCAAGCGAACTGGATCGACTTTCCTTCGGCCCAGGACATCAAGTGGTATTTGGTACGGTCAGCGGATGGGCTGGAGTGGCTCCAGGGTGGTCAAAAGGCGCAGAGTTGGGCCCCTAATCTTAGTCCGGAGTCGTGCATTCCCTTCGTTATGGTGAATGGACATGCCGTACGCGACTGCAGGCCCCACAATGCTCACGAGCTTGCCGACGGAAACGTGTTCGATAACTTTATGCGATCATGTCCGCATTGCGGTCAGAGGTCGTAAGAGAATACCTGAAGACTTCCCTACCCTAGGCTTCAGACTTAGCACCGCCAAACATGATTGAGATATTTAAATTTTGCGGGTTATCCCTTCCAATCACATGACCGGGATCAGCATCAGTGGTTTAGTGGTAAAATCCATCGTTGCCATCGATGGGCCCCGTGTTCGATTCACGGCTGATGCAAAATTTCTATTGACATTCTTCTGTCTTTGCTTTTTATTTTGCCCTTGATAATTCCTTCTAGTCCTTGTAGCATATGGAGGATATTGGCGATGTTGTTGGTGATTCACTATCAAGACAACCTGTGAAGAGCGGCGGTTAGAAAGTAAGAAATACGGGGATTAATGAGCATGCCATCGGAGTTGTAGTACTTGTGATCCATATACCTGCCAAATGTAGGTCCTTAAACTGGTTCCATCTTCAGATTTAACTCTGCGTATAACTTTGCCACCCTGAGGAATATTCATTGACGCATATATTTTCGTATAGATCTCACTATTTGAGCGCGGGAATTATCCGCCTGGGCAAGGGACTGCTCACAGTAATTTGAATCTACAATGGCTCTACAATCAGGCTTAGAGAGGGCAGAAAGCCTAAAGCACGCTAAGTTTCTCTGCAACGGTGATAGGGGACGAAGTAACATCCGGACTCCGGAGACAGTAATTAAGAAATCTCGTTTTAGAACAATTTGATTACAATATACTACGAGGTGAAAGAATGATATGCCTCTTCTATCTCACCAAAATATTATAAAATGCGAAGGGATATGTAGTTTTCTCGCATAGGGTTAAGAATACGTTCTGGTTTCAAACGTGCAGCAGTTCAACTAGAGAAACCTGTGCTAGCTCTGCTACTCCCGCAAAGTATTGTATGTATATTTGAGGCTCCCTACTTTGTGTCCTGTTGATAGGTGATTACGTGTATTTAGAGAGCAGTCGTTCGACGTATTACTTATTATTAGCTAGTGGTGAGTATCTAATTACATGAGTCAAAATGCTTGAACTGCGCGATATAGCCTCTTCCTTGCTTAAGAAATGGATCAATCTAGTACTACCTTCTCTTTTTTGCTTCCCCGCTTTAGACACTCCCGAATCTTGCTCTTTCTGTTTGCCAAGGTATGTATTGCTCCGTTACACTGGGGTATAATGGGGATATTAAGACCACCAATAGGAATTGAGAGGCGACGGTGTTACTACAAGACCTCTATTATCATTTACGAACTTATTGGCATCTCTGAAGCCACCTGCATTAGAAATAATCGAGTTGTTATACTCAATCAATAAACCGTAGTACGGTGTTTACCTTAGTAAGCGACAATGGAAGCCCCCTAACACCGTACGTGGTCCACGCTGTTGCTATACCTCCCTTCGAACATACCAGGCAATTTACAATCATGAGGCTAGTTAGGCGTTGTTTGGCCGCCTTCCTCTTTACTTTCCCACGTCGTGTAATAGGGGCTTCGGAAGCCTCCCACCTTCTTTGGTATTCTGAGCCAGCACAACGGGATTTTCTAGACGCCTTGCCAATTGGAAATGGCTTCCTCGGTGCCATGGTCCATGGCTACACCGACAAAGAGCTCATACGTCTTAACGAGGATTCTATATGGAGCGGCGGGCCGATGGACAAGATCCCGCCAAATGCTAAATCATCATTGAAAAGCCTTCGGCAGCAGATTCTGGATGGCCAACTCACCGAGGCTGGCGATAATTGGATGACCAACTTCAAGCCCGATTATGACGATATGCGTCGGTATCAACCAGCTGGTGAGCTGCGGATAGATCTCGGTCACTCATTCGGCAATGTCGCCGATTATACGCGTTCATTGGACCTAACTAACGCTATTTCGTCACTCAGCTATACGTTTAATGGCACGAAATACTCACGAGAAGGGTTCGGCAACTTTCCTCATAATGTATTAGCTTTCAAGTTAGACAGTTCCGAGCCCGGTGCATTGAGCTTCAACATAAGCTTGTCTCGTGACCGGAATGTCACCGAGTTGTCTGCAGATGCGACCACGGCCACGCTGTTTTTGGGAGGGTCCGGCGAGGAAGACGATACGTGTCGGTTCGTCTCTAAGGCTCGCGTTGTGCTTAAGGACGGTAAGGACGTTACTATTGTGTATAGCAACCATGTCTTATTAATGAAGGTGTTTATAGGAGCTGGCGTGATTAGTAGCAATGGCACAGCCCTAGCTATTCGGGGGGCTTCGGAAGCGTGGCTGTTTTATGCGGCCGAAACAGCATTTAGACATACCAATCCTACTACAGAGCAGTTGCATGCTGTAGTCAATGGCCGCATTGACGAGTCTCTTAAGAGTGCCTATGAGTCACTCCGAGCTGAATCAATTCGAGATTATCAAATGTATTTTAATAAGACATTTCTAGATCTAGGCGATTCTGGGAACATTGGCCGACAGAACATCACAAAACGGCTAGTTGACTGGAAGAGCAGCAATATCACCAACCTTCAAGACCCGGAACTCATGGCATTGCAATTCAATTACGGAAAGTACCTACTAATCCAGTCATCACGTCCGGGTACGTTGCCGGCCAATCTACAGGGGATCTGGAACCGCGATTTCGGTCCACCCTGGGATAGCAAGTTCACAATCAATGTTAATTTGGAGATGAACTACTGGCTTGCGCAGCCGCTAGACTTACGCGAGATAACCGAGCCCGTCATTGACTTACTCGACCGCCTCGCCGTCACCGGTAGCGAGGTTGCGAGCAAAATGTACGGCGCCGAGGGCTGGTGCTGCCACCACAACACCGACATAACTGGTGACTGCACGCCGTATCACCATCTCACTATCGCAGCACCGTATCCCCTTGGCGGGGCTTGGCTATCTTTCGAGGCGATCGAGCATTTCCGCTTCACGGGTGATGAGACGTTTGCACGCAAGCGAGCCTTACCAATCCTTCACGGGGTCATGGATTTCATATACAGCTGGGCAACAGAGCGGGAAGGATACTGGATAACCAACCCAAGCTGCTCTCCCGAGAACTCGTATATTATTCCTGATAATATGAGTGTAGCTGGTGACACGACGGGGCTTGATGCCGGCGCTATGAACGATCGTGCCATAATGAGGGAGATTATGACGGGATTCCTGGAGATCTCGGAAGCACTCAATCTCACAGATGGCGTGGAGCGCGCAGCTGCATTCCGCGAAAAGATCTTGGGCCCCGTCACTGGTTCGTATGGGCAGCTTTTGGAGTATTCACGAGAATTCGAGGAAAACGACCCTGGCCACCGCCACTTCTCTCCTCTCGTAGGCGTGCAGCCCGGTTCTTGGATCTCGCCACTCACAGCGCCTAAATACGCCGATGTGGCGTACACTCTGTTGAGACATAGAATGGATAACGGAGGCGGCGGGAATAGCTGGTCGGTGGCGTGGGCGAGCCTGCTACATTCGAGACTCTTCGATGCCCCGCACGCCCTTGAGTACTCGATGCAAATGCTCTCAAAGTGGGTGCATAACAACTTATTTAGTCGAAACGGGGGATACTTCCAGATCGATGGAAACTCTGGGTTCACTGCTAGCATCATCGAGATGTTCCTACAGAGCCACGCCGGTGTCGTGCATCTTGGACCCGCGATACCACCCAAGGGCATGGGTCTTTCGAGCGGCAGTTGCACGGGCTGGATCACGCGTGGCGGGTTCAAGGTCGACATGACATGGAAAGACGGTGCTGTTGTGGAGGCAAAAGTCAAGTCCCTCCTGGGGAATCCCCTGAAGCTGAGGGTCGGCAACGGCCGGGAGTTCAAGGTCGATGGAGCTTCGGTACAGTTAAACGGTGTAATTTTCACGGCAGTTAGTCAGATTATACACATCTATGCTTGATAAATGCAACTTCATAAGTCTTCCATTCAGCCGCTAGGGTAATTCCGCTTTAACAAAACTATGCTGATTATTCTGCAACATGAAACCAACGCTCTGATATTGTAGAGGGCGAGATGAATCTATCCGTGACCAAGCGCCGCGACGACCTACTGGTTGGGTAGAGTCAAAAAACCGTTATAGATGCCATGGATGCCTAATGATAAAATGGACCTGGCTGCATCCCCAAGAGGCATAAAACCTGCTCGTTTCGCGAGTTTCGTTATCAAGCTGGGGCGTCCTGAAGTGCCCGTCAATGCCATGCGTTTGGGAAGACGAACGACGCGGACGCGAAACTTGGTGTCATCAGGAAGTTCGAGCCCGAGGGTAATCAAAAGCACCCCGGCCCGATGCTAAGATAGACGTATTGTTAGCACCATTGTGGCTCGTTACTACTGCCCAATGTAGAGCCTTGTCTTACGTATATTTCTGGGTCATCACGGAACTCCAGAACGCGCTTGATACCGGACCATGATTTTAACCCCCCGCAAACGAAAATAAATCGAAAATCTTGGCCAATTGGCATCACGGGAAGAAGGTATTTCACGAAGGCCTTCGCGGCGCTGAATGGAAATTCCGTGCATTCATTGACCATGGTTGCTTCATCGGGGTACCGGGACGGATGACGTCCAATGTGCCTTTCGGCTGCGTCAGCGGTTGTAAATGAAAATCAACGTCGGAAAATGGCGGGATGGGATGCCGATAGACTAACCAGAAGCATGATTGGCAACCTGCTAATTTCTGCATTAACCGGACTGGCTAGGAACCGAAATCTGCATGCGTTATAACGGTGACCTTCTCATGATTTGCAATGCTGGCGTGCACCGGTCTTCGAGTTATGAGAAAGATATGGCTGATTGTGTTGACGTCAAGAGCTCGCCTCACTACCGCGCCGCCGAAGACGCCTGTAGCACCTAAGATAATGATCTTCATATTTATGGTGGATGCGTCGATGCAGACAGTAGCTGATCCTGATAGAGACAATGTATGTAGTAAGAATTTCTCTAATGATTTGGTTTAGTGACGGTGCTTAATGTTCGCTTTAATGCCTCCCATGCGGATATACGGTAGAAGCCATCGCCGAAACAAGCACGTCCAGTTTCTGTCTGTCTTCTCACCTGCTTACAAGCTCATCACAGCATGAACGACCTATTCCTGTCTGACCATCTCGTAGTAAGAGCAAGGCTTAACTGGCATGCACGGCTGAGCCTACAGCTAGGACAAGTGCGGTAGCTATATGCCTACCGATGGAGAAGGTAGGTGTGTAGGTATGCATTGACATTGGGGGTAACAACCATCCACTACATCTATAGAAATAATTTGGTCGGCTCTCCCTCCTAAAATGTACGTGCAGACATGTACCAAGTACTTAGGTAGAGAGTTCCAATGATATCTGTAGGCGTCAACTGACTTGCTCTTGCTGGTTATGCTTATAGACTCGACCATCCTTCATCACAAAGTTGACTCGTCTTAGAGCACCCCAGTCCTGGAGCAAGTCGCCATCGAAGGCAACGATATCCGCTGCATAGCCCTTCTCCACGGAACCAAATCGCCTGCCACAGAGATCACCTCCGCACGCCTCCCAACCATGCAACGTCGCGGCCTGCAATACGTCGGGGAGAGGGATACCGGCATCGAGCATGAAGTCAAGCTCCCGCACGTTCTCCCCGTGAGGAAAGGCTCCTGTATCACCACCACATGCGAGCTTGACACCCTTGTCATATGCCGCCTTAGTGTGAGCAAGAATCTCTCGAAAGCCTCGCTCGCTATTGTCCGAATAATCGCTCGCTCCCCGTAGCTCCTCGTCGTAGACTGCTAACGTGGGAACAAAAATCGTTCTATTCTCTCTCATCGCTTCTAAAGCCTCGTTATTGGGTATCCCGCCGTGCTCGATGGTCGTCACACCGGCCCTCGCGGCCATGATGACTGCCTCTGGGCTTTCGGCATGGGCAGCTATTGGCGCTCTGCTCACCCTCGCCTCTGCTACCATCGCGTCCATCTCCTCCTGGGTGAATAACGGAAACACGGGGTGCTCGCCGCCGAGGAAGACCTCCTCGGAAGGCGTATATTGAACCCGCCTTGCCCCGGGCCAAGCCTGAACCGGGAACCGCAGTCTGCGCTTTTCGTAGTCCGCATAGAACTTGATGATGTCGGCACCGGCGCCGATACGCCGACGCACAGCGGCGCGAACCCCGTAGATACCGTCTGCCGGATCGGAAATCCGGACCACACTATTGCCCACGCCTGGTAGACTGTTCTCGTGCCGAAGTTCATACCCCCCGCTTGAAGCGATGCACTCAGTCGTGACGAACATGCGGGGCCCGGGAATGATACCACGATTAATGGTGTTTCTGAAGTGCACATCAGCGTCCCGCAAACCCTCGGTCCCCAGGTCGCGATACGTCGTGAAGCCCGCCATCAGCGCATCCCTCGCATGATTTGTTGCTCGCACGACTCTCTCGACCAGACTCTCATCACGCATCTGGTTCAGCGATGGGGTTTCAGAGTATCCATGCAGGAACATGTGCGTGTGAGCATCGACTAGACCAGGGAGGACGGTCAAGCCACGCAGGTCTATTGTGTTCGAATTGGAGACATTCTCGTGAGGCAACGGCTGGCTGCGCTCATATGTTCTGGCTATAAGCCCTGTGCTCGTGTCAACCTCAATCGAGACGTCGGATATAAATAATTTGCTCCTGGAGTCGAAAAGAGTAGAAGTATGTATAGTTAACTGAGTCTCTGCCATTTCTGACTTGGTTTCTCGGGTATCGTGAGTAAAATCCAAAAGTTGTCTCAGTTACTTCTTTTGTCTCAGTTTAGATGCGGCACTCGGGCCGCTATGCATACCATATTATCTAAGTAGACAGTATGGTGACGGTGGGCCACAACCACCCTCCACCGACAATAAAAAAATCGACCAAAAGCAACAGGGGCGGGGTAAAAAATTACAAAACAACCACCAAAACACCTTACAATTACCTATATTACAGCCAAACTAAAGCCTAATAAACAAATAAACACTTAAACAGCTTAATTTAATTTAATACAGCATTATATAATTATTATTTTTATTTTTTTATTTTGCTTTTGGTTATGGTCGGTCGAAGGTGGTAGTGGCCTACGTACAGGGGTAGGCCACTACCACCTTTTACCGACAATAAAAAAAATCAACCAAAAGCAAAGTAAAAATTTACAAAAATAATTACTAAATACTTTTATATAATATATTAAGCTAATAGCTAACTATATAATTATATATAGATTAATATTTAAAGGTGTAGAGGTGCTTGGTAGTTATTTTGTAATTTGTTACCCTGCCTCCGGTCTATTTCTGGATGCTTTTGGTCGATTTTTTTTATTGTCGGTAAAAGGTGGTAGTGGCCCACCATATATGGTGCACACAGTGTCTCAAAGTGGATGACGAAGATCAATACTAGTAAGACCAGATTCACCTCCGACCTCAGGCGCTAAAGTGGCTTTATTGGTACTACTAATGTACGTTCGGCTTGATCAAATGAAGCCACACAGCAATGAAGTATGCGTCTCCCCTCATCATCATCAAAACGAGCCCACTGGTGCACGTGGAGTCGGATAACAGTGGCGATGAGCCTCGACTAAGTGATTTCATGTTTGAATATATTTATATAAGCCAACCAATTCGCCCTAGATGAAGTGTACGTTTCCAAAGAACGGCGTCATGTGAAAGTTGGACTCGTTCGTCGGATTCCAGGCTCCCAGTTCTTGGTCGGGGAATGTATCGGGCGAGACGACCGTCCGGAAGAAATTCATCCTCCACTCAGTCCCCTTGGCCTCTCCATCGTCGACGTTGAACAGACCCAAAGGAATGCTAGCATTTGAGACCCAGACACCCCCATCTCTGTCCAACGCAGTGCTCGTGACCAGCCCGTCGACAATGGGGGACGCCAGCTGGCCGTTGTCGAAGGGGGCTCCGTCGGATCGCAATTTGGACGGGTTGTAGATGAAAGCTTGCCAGGTGACGTTATTCGGGCTCACCTCGAACTCGAAATAGCTCTTGGGGTCATTGGTGCCGTGGTAGATGAATGCTTCCATCACCTCGTATTCGTAGAGGGGGTCGTTGGTGGTATGGCTCTCATTGTAGTAAAAGTTGACCTCCTCGAAGGCAGTGAATGTGATCTTGATGTCGCTGTCCGTGTAGCAAAGATCAACTTGCGTGAGGGGAAACTTGTTCTCCCCGTTGGGCACGGATTTGTTGTACTGCACGCTGCCTGCGCCCTCGCTGCAGGAGGGAACGTTAATGGACGGTACGCTGGAACCCGTACAATGGGCGCTAAAGAGGGGAGCGCCCACGAGGAGCAGAAGGTTGGTCCGGCGGTTCATCGTGAGAGATCTGCTGCCTTGATGTGATTCTGCCGGCTCTGTTGAACTAGATGGTCTATGGGGAGACCACGAAAGAACTGTCGCGAAGAGTTAATAATTAATCAGGTCGGGGAAAAATTGCTTCTCCGCCTGTGGGATTTATTGTAGCGTTCCATCGCGAAATGAGCGACGATGCTGCGACGCTGACTAGGGTACGAATTCCCGATGCGGTATTAGGTGAACGGATCCTTCAGCGATTTGTCGACCAAGCCTGTTGTTGTTACTCCGATCCCATAGATTGATAGCTTTAGTGTACACGACATGTGTTTGTCCTCGGCGAAACACCCCGGTTGGCTGCAAGGAACACGATGGCCGATGGGACACAAAATGAGGACACAACGACGACCCTGTGATCCAGCTGCATGGACATGGGAGTTTGGCACTGGCAATTGGATGCTACCCTGATCTAGATAGCCTGTTCTAGCCCACGCGATTGGCCCACGCCGCCTTAGTGAATCTTGGGAGGATCCCTGACCGAGCGGCAGGTGGGTAAACTGTAACGTTTGATTTATCTAGAGTCGGCCCATGGGAGCTACCTGCCTACATTTGGCAAGTTGCTGTTTGCGAAGAACAGCGTCGAGGCTGAAATCAGTACACTATTCACGTCAAGTCCTCGTATATGAAGACAGGTGGGCGTGAGAGGATGCAGCCCCTAGTATCTTTGGGGTTTGCCAAGAGTCGTTCGTTCTGAGGATACCTATAGTACAATAATCCTTTCCCAGCTAACGTGTTTTCCGACAAGGTGGTACGCGGTTCTGGCCAGGGGGGATAACCCCTGTAGGAAGTTCAGTGACGCCAGTGTGTTTATCCTTTAACAGCGAAACCACGATTTTAAAGGCCGTTATAGCTCTGCTGGTTGATAATTACCAAGCCTCAATTAATCATCGCCCCGGTCATGGCAAGCAATAGATGATGGGATTCCTAATACTAGCGGATGGATGCGGCACTATAGACCGTGATATAATGGTGCAGCGACTCCAAACTCTCAATCTGCACAGCTTGAGAGCTATATACAGCTAACAGCTATAAGAATGAGAATACTCAGTAGGTGTTGGGACATAGCATGTGGTGTGCTGATTTCGGTACTCGAAAAGCCAATGAATCGAGCGCCAAGGTGCGGCTGAGTCCGCCAGTAATCCCCAGAGGCCCGTGATATCTGCCTTGCCAAAAACCTTCAGGCTTCATATGTTAGGGAGAATATAAGGTGGTTATGCCTTGGATCAATACGATTTCGTTTGGGGTGGTTTCTGACCATCAATATTAGACGATAATCTGTGACGGAGGACATGTCTTACTGGGCACACACCAGCTCAGGCGCCGGCGAGAATCCTCCTCCGCTTCCACCACGAAATTATAGCTATGGCCCGGTAACAACACCAGATGAGCGGCCTCCGCCGATGCCGCCACGGCCAGTCAGTATGCAGCGGAAAGCTGTTCCCAGCATTGGTGTTCAAGCACCAACCTCATCTGCTCAAAACGGCCGCATTATCATCCCAGGGCAGTCCATGGCACCGGAACACACCGGGTATCATCAATATCCTTCCTCAAATTCTGGTGTCACAGCAAATCAACCGTCAGGGTACCCTGATATTTCCCACTTGTTCCCAGACGGGAAGATACCTCCTCCGCCCCCTCTACCCACTCACTCGGGGGATAGTAGCAGCTCTCAAACGCCCTCGAGTGCTAGTAGACCCGATACAAGCGCACCTATACCTACCTCTCAACCGCAGATTATAAGCTCTCCGGGAATCTGTAAACAGAATAATCAGCTGAAAAATGAGATTCAACCGCCTGGATCAGGAAACTTGCGGCAACGCACGGGCGCCATTGAAAATGCTACTACTGACACAAACGCTCACGATGTTGATAAGAACCTAGTTGGGCAAACCGATAACACACAGGGAGTCGCTCACCGTACCATCAATGATATGACGGCAATTAGTGGGAATTTTCAAGCTATGCGACTAGAAAATTTTAGAGAGGCAACACGCGCGTCTTCACCTGAACAATCCTCGAACCCGGCTCCATATATATCAGAAAATGTCCCACCCCCAATTCGCTCGCCAAACACCAATGCCCCAACGCAGCCTCAGTCTGCCCCCAGGGAGTGCATATCAACTAACGTTATTTTCGCCTCTACTTGGTATACGCATCATCGGGCACCAGACTTCCCCATCTGCGTGAACTGCTACGAGAATCACATCCGCCGCTCCAAATTCGAGGCCGAGTTTCAGGGGGAACTCAAGGACGACGGCAAGCTTCGAGCGTGCGGGTTTAGCAGCTTCCGGATAAAAGAAAATCTATGGAACCTTGCTTTGTCAAGTGGCTCACTCGACGGCCTAGTCGAATATATGAGCCTGCGGCCAACAATACCGGACTGTGTGGGCCAGGGCGGAGTGAAGGGCGATGCTGGGATCAAGTGGTACCGGACGAGGAACAATGACATTCCTGCCATGGTGGTTTGCCAGGCCTGCTATGAAGACAACATCCTCGCCCATCCGGGGTTTGGCGTAGACCACTTCGAACCCAGCACCTTTCAGCAGGCGGCAGATCAGATATGGTCGTGCGACATGGCGATACCCTATGTTTACCGAGAGTACAAGGTGAGGGCTCTGACTGACGACTGGCAGTCTTTCATCCAGGGCGTAGCTGCCCGCATGACCTTTAAGCCATGCCCAGGGGACAAGACAGTGTACCCGGACGGCAAGGTGTGGTTCACGCCCGTTGGCGGGCCACAAGGCCTCCTCGCCTGCGTGGCCTGCTACTGCGACTACATTCTCCTGACCGGACAGGACAGCCGGTGGCAAAACGCGGGCGACAATTTAGTTAACATGTTTGGCGTGTCGGTGTGCTGCTACTTTGGGTCACAATTCAATGTCCGAGCTCTCGCGGCCCGGACGCTAGACACGAATGATTACACGGCGTTCTGGAAAGCGATAGACATCGTCAACCGCGGGCCCATGTGCGAGAGCCAGATGCAGAACGCCACATGGTACACGTTGCGCTCTAACCCGGATGGCTTCGAGATATGCCAGGCCTGCTACGTCACGATCGCCGAGCCCATGGGCGTCAGCCACCACTTCACGCCCAAGGCCGGCATAGCCGCCGAGAGCAAAATAACGTGCAGTTTCAACCCCGGGGTCGCACGGTTCCCCGTGTATATGAACAAGCTCTTGGAGATGGTATACAAACAGGACCCGGCGCCTCTCGAGGAGTTCGTCAAGGTATACGCGTTCATGCCCGTATGCCGCCGCGACCGCCACGTCGAGAACGCGCGCTGGTTCGGCTGGGACGAATGCACGATCTGCGCCGAATGCCACCACGAATTCATCCGCGGCACGGCGCTCGCGGACGCAATGCCGCACCAAGGTACCCAGGTCGGCGGCGGTGTCATGTGCGAGATGTACAGCTCGCGGATGCGACAGCTGTACCTCGCCGCCTGCGCCTCGGATCCGGCGGACCCGACGCCGCTCCTCGAGTACAGTGTGCAGCGACGCGCCGTGTGGGGCGAGACGATGCCGCGGGTGAGGCAGATTATGAGCAACATCCGGCTCAAGATCGCGCAGCAGAACATGGCGATAAACAACAGTTCCTTCTACACGTACTCCGGGAACCTGTGGCAGAGGACCCTCCCGTTGGAGCAGACGTATAGCAGTGCGGCGATTGGGTCCGGGCACTATAACCATATGCAGATCAAGGGCGCCGAGTACGGCCGCCTAGCTACTGCTATTGGGAATGATATACGTGGCTCGCCGGCACATGTTGCTGACGAGTTGGAGAGGCGGTGGAGAGCCGTTGAGTGAACTGCCCTGTTAAGCTTGATCGAGTGATGATGCGATGCCATGTGATTAAGGCTGTATACTTGGTTTCGAGGCACTCGGAAGTAAACGCATAGTCATATCAAGAGAGGAAGAAGACCACGAGAGAGGGGCAACGGAAAGTCCATTATAGATCTACCTAGAAGCTCAAGCGATATAGGATCAAAATCTAGAACAATGTGGGGATATGGATTGGCACTTAACATTCGCTTGTTCATATTCATACGCTATACAGGAGAATACCTTTAATAGATCATCAAATCTACGTAAATCTAGCTAGTCCCTCTTCTTCTGCGCCGGATCCTCTCCAATAAGCTTCATCACCTCGGGCATACGGAACTTATTCCAGCACGAAGCATCAATCACCCATTCACCAAGACTGTGACCAAGCCACGCCGACCGCGCGAGGCCGCCATACCAGAACCAATCCGGGCGCCCAAACAGACTGCGCAGCCACCCCGGCCTTTCCGGCCGAAGCGAGTCCGCGACCAGTTTCTTCCCAAACGTCGTCGTGTCCATGGTATCGCTGTTCTGGCTGAACACGAGGCGCCACTCAAAAATGTGCTTTACCCTCTGGTAGAGGCTGTCCTCGGGTAGAACGCGGTGGCCCTGGCTTGCTGTGTTACTCTTCACCGTTCCCGTCATCGACACCACTGTGGTACTCGACGTTAGTTCTCCTATTTTGACTGTGGCCTGCAGGTGCCCGGAGGAACGAATAGTCCTGGGGGATTTATTCTAGGCCGCAAACGAGCTCTATACTCTTCAGATTGCGGGGTCGGCTCCGGAGACTACTTACTAACGCGCACGCCGAAGGGCGCGAGTTCCAGGCGCAGCGTGCGTGAGTAGGCGCTGACGGCGGCCTTGCTGGCACAGTAGACGGACCCGAACAGGTACGGCGTGATGGAGGAGAGCGACGAGATGTTGACGACCAAGCCCCTCGCGGCGATCAACTGGTCGATGAAGGCCTGCACCATGGCCATGATGGAGAAGACGTTCGTCTCGAACGTCGCGCGGACGTCAGGGAGCGAGATGTCGAGCGCCGGATGCGTGTGCGTGCGCCCCCTGTGAACCCCAGTTGAGCATCCATCCGTCCGTGTCGTACAGAAAAGGCGTTCTAGTGGCGGGCTACTCACGCATTGTTCACAAGGATGTCCAATTTGCCGCCATTGATCTTAGCGACCTCCTCGTGGCACCTCTTGATGCTTTCGGCGTCGGTGACGTCCAGTGCCACAGTGCTCAGACCCAGTTCGGCGAGCTCTGCGAGGACCTCGGGTCGACGCGCGGTGGCGATGACATGCAGCCCTAGCGCATAATCAATAAGACGGCCTTTGTAAAAAGAAGCGGTATTTCAATTGAGGTAGTGTAATTGTTACCTTGTCTATGATATTCAAGGCATATGGCATGGCCGATGCCCCCCGGTGTGCAACTATAGAATTGATCGTGTTAGTATGTACCTCTGTATGGATAGGTACCTATAGGTGTGTTTATGTGGCGGGAACGCCCGTGCAACATTAAACGTCGTCGTACCCAGTGACAAGCACCGTCTTCTGGCCCGGCTTAGGTCCCGTCATCGTTTAGGTACCGTAGCAGTATTGTTACCTAACGCGCAGTTGAAAATGAGTTTATAAAGCGAGGGTTCGTTTCTGGAGGGTTTGAAATCGCCTACCTACCTACCTAGGTAGTGTTAGGAAGATGCCGAAGTACTACGTACCTACCTAGGCAGTGCCTAGGTACCCTAAGTGACAGAGGGCCCCGCTCCCTAGACTAAATTCCTAGGTGTCTATCGAGTACCGAGGTTTATTTTCATGTGCGCTTGTCTTACATCTGCAAGGTCAAGATTGTCAAAGTGATATGAATCTAAAGGTAAACATTGAAAAGTTTTTTTTTATTTTCCCCCCCGTTCTCTTTTCTCTTTAGCCCTATACGGGTCATGAAGTTTCAATAAGACGTCTATACATTACTAGCCACTAAGCATTAAGCCTCCCTACCTATAGGTAGATTAGCAGCCATAGGTCTACGGCTCCTGTCCCCAAAGTTCATATAAGAGACATAGGCACCTATACTCTGGAAAGCTGAATATCGCATGTAGCAAGGGATGACCATTAAAGGATTTATTGGTCTTCCCCCAGCCGGAAAACAAAGGGAGGAATTGTTTTGCCAAAAACAAGTGAAGGAACGAATGGGGTTCGTATAGAGTAGTCTGGATACTATGCTTCCCGGCACGAAGCTTGGTCCAACCATCCTGACAAACAGCGGCAAGTAAACAACGAATGCTATGAATCAGATACGTTATAGGCTTCTAATTATAGTATGAAGGCCCTCCTCCAAGGTAAGAGAGCCATTCTTCGTTCTCACCGATATTTGCGCAAAGCGAAGGATAGGGTATTATTATATGTGTCCAGTACGCCACACTAGCAAACAAAGGGAGGCCGAATTCACCAACCATATCCAACAAAACAGCAATCACCTACCCCCTTTTCTAAACCCCGCCGTGGCCAAAATCCAATGCATTTTACTTTCCAAAGGGGATAGAAAACACCCATTTATTTTCAAAGTCACTTGTTGCAATGCTCTCTTTGCCCGGCGTTTTCAGCTCCCAGTCCTTACGGGCTACTCATGTAATCCCAGTTGAAGCTATTTACTCGCCTAAAAGTCACCCCCTGATTATTTTCCTTCTGAAGAGTAGTTCGTTAGTAGTACTACTGCTGTCCCGTGCGATCCTATGAGATATATTGTAACTCGGATCTCGCAACTAGTTACGCTTTTCATATTTGGAACTAAGATCGCAGATCGGTGGGAGCCCACAAAGGGTATTGCTGCTTTCCATATACAATCAAGTTTAGTAGTTCATACCTGTGTTCATGATAGAATTGGTGATTAGGGGCAACATCTTAGTAGCATGTGAACAGAAGCCCCTTGCATTGCGTAGCACCTTGTCCACCACCTTTGCAACGCCCATGACGGGTTACTAGTCTCCAGCAGCTTTCAGGAGAGGACCCGTGATAAAAATAATCGTAGGCCCCAGAAACTGGCCTGATCTGCTTCATTCTTGTCATTCCTACCCCACTCAACTACCTCCCATCTTCATAATTGACATATTCGCCAATGCCTCGTCTATCATCCCGGTCATCCGAGCCGTATATCGAGGAGATGCCCCGTCGTCATCAACGCTCGGGGCATTCACATCGAGGTCATAGCCATGGCTATGGAGATAGCACATCACTAGATCTAGCTATGGTTCCCTATGCAGAAAGACAAGTCCCGCCATACGGGCCAGATTATTCAGAATCTTGGGATTACTATCCCGCCTCAGTGAGCGCTGGGCACTCACGGAGGGGTAATCCGGGGCCGCCAGGTATAGAGGAAGAGAGCTGGGGAAGTAAAAAGGACCGACTGGAGGACCGGTTTCAACTTCACAGACCACATCCGACCGATACGGTCATGCCCTCGTTCCCACATTATGGGCCGATTCCGGCTATGATTCCATATCCAGACCTCAAGCCACGCCCGGCTCCTATGATGGCGATAGAACCAAACGGAGGTCGCCAGCAGCCCCCGGCTCCCACGATGGAGATGGCCCCGTACACAGGTCGCGGGCCGCCTCCGGATATGCTATCGTTTACAAGGTGGATTGAAGACCACATTGGAGCCTACCACACTACTGGCAAGGTTACAGACATTGCGAGAAGACTGCGCGACAATATGTCCAACTTCACGCTGCGTTTGCAGCAATGCAGGCGCCCCGCGCCCATGTACCACTCTAGTAGGAAACAGCAAAAGGAACGCGAAGCGCGCTTAGACCATCTTTGCCAGCTAGGAGATCGTGTACAAATGTCTTATATGACCAACGTGGACCGCTACGCTGGCCCGTGGATTCCAATAAGGCGCTGCTCTTCAGCCGACGAGGCCGATGCACAACGACTTCTCGACGATATGTTCAACCGCGATTACGAAAAGTGGGATGGCCTTATGTGGCATCTTATCAACTGGCTCAATAACTGGTCTGGCAAGTCTGCCCCTCTGGGCTAGGAACAACGACTGGAACTAACTGCGTCCCCTATTATTCCCCATGCTTATTGTCAATTCGACTCCTGTTATCGCGGTTTGCGCAAAAAGGGGAACGGGGTCCGGGATGCCATGGGCAAAGAGGGGGATTTAGACAAGACGAAAGTAATCGAACGCGTTGATCTCTTCCCTCGACTATCGAAATTGTGACTTGTTTATTTTACGTTGGGACATAAACCGATACTTGGGTTATCTTACCCCTTAACCCTTCTTTCATGGTGCTATGCGTCTCTGCTCGCCTTATATCCGATTTCGTCTTTCATCTTTCGAAGTAACGTATTAACCAGTGAGGAAAATGGGCTCTAGGTATGAGGACAGGATGAAGATTTATTGTTGCGCTTTGCGCAACAAGCCTAGAGCAAGTACGATAATGGTCTCTGATTGGTGCAAGATACCTTCTTTACTCGAGACGTGGCAGTGGGAAGGAAAGGGGTCATCAGATCCCCAACTAGATACATAATAAATATTCTGGTTTAGACATAGGAATTTAGCGATGTATATATACTACCTAGCTATCCCCTACTTAGGTAATAGTCAATTAGGTCGCTCTGGTTTGTCAGATTCGGGCGCGCGGTACCGTTTCGACGTGGTGGACAGAAAGGAGGCTGGTTTCACCGCAGGGGCCTCTTCTTCGAGCACGGAACTTGCTCAAGGGCCCTACCTGAATCTCGAGTCACCCACTAGGTACTTACCTAAGGGAAGCTAGATAGGTACTTTCTGAGGACAAAAGACCAAAATTATACTGCCTATATCAATCAATCGATACAAGTAGTCTACAATAAATTGGTTGTAGCCTATTGTACTCCGTAGAAGACGACGTAATCAACAGGGTGCAATGGCCACCGTGAGGTCCGTACTTTATGGAGGGGCGAGAGCAAGGGGCGGCTATCTAGGTGGGCCCGCACTGCTGATTGATCCAGTCTAACCCCGCACTCTTCAAGCATCATCCCACCGAATCCTACCATTCACAATTCGCCATTCACCATACACCCATAGCAAGAGATCCGCTAAGAATACCATTAAGAAGCTTCCAGACACAGTAGAGCACGAATGGTGAGATGGCCGAGTGGTTATGGCGCTGCGTTCAGGTGAACCCTGGATTCAAATTTCGCAGTGGAGCAATCCGCGTGGGTTCGAGTCCCACTCTCATCATCAATATTTTGTCTCTCTCTACAAACTCTGCAGTACTTCAGAGAACAAAACAACACTTGATTTTTTTTTTCTAATTTTCATTGGGAAGAAAACCATTCTTTTTGAGCTGATGTAACTCGCAAGGGGACTAGGACATACCAGCCAGGGCAAAATACCGGGCACCCGATACCTGCTACCTGGTGGTATCAAGGTATATGAGTGTATTGTCAGAACCAACTAGGGGCCAACTCAACCACATTGTGGCTACACACATGGGCTAATGTGATAGGTAGGTAGTTAGCGTAGCAAATCTAACTAATATATATGCGAAGATATAAGGACGCGGTACAAAGAGATCCCTCACATTGGTTACTAGCCAAGGAGCCTCCACATGTAGTTTTAATTGTGGTTAGGTGTTACATATAGCAAGTAGCGCATGCTCTATCTAAGTGACGTTATTACTGGCCCTGTTTGGGCTTGTGATGAATAAGTAGCTAGCTATAAGGAATAAGGGGTACTACAACTGGAGTATTCAAGGCACCTTACCATGCCTATATATACCTAATTCACTACGGCAAGAGGATCGTCTCGACCGAAGTTGAAAAGGAAGTGTCTTAAGCTATTCATTCACTCATCTCACGGGATATATACATACCATTATTTCGTGTGCATTGTTGGTCTGTATTCTATCTTTATTTTTATTTTCAAGACTATCGTGATCCTACCAAGATTCAATCAAGCCTGCTGCCTGCTCTTCCACCCACCCTGCCCCTTAATCATGGCAGTAATCGTCTCTTCGATCGGGATAGGCTTCAGCCCAACACGAGCCAACAGCGTCTCCAGCGCCGGGTCATCAACAAGACATTCCCCATCCTCGAGCGCCTCGTACGTGCTAGCCCACCACTCGACCGCCGGCTTCGGCAAGCCCTTCTCCTCAACATAGTACCTCTCGTGCTCCCGGCGTCCGACGGTCCGCACCCGGAGCTCTCTACCCCGGGCCTCACCCACCAGCCGCGCAACCTCGCCCACCGTCTTCGCGGTGGCGGGCCGCGTGGACAGGTAGAACGTCTTCCCCGCGTACTCGGAAGGCTCATCGCCGTCGGGCCCGGAAGCAGCGAGCACCAGCGCGCTCGCGACGCCGAGGTCGTGGATCGCCGACCAGGAAACCCTCCCGTCGCCCGCCAGCGCCACCACGTCCCTCTCGCCCTGCGCGTGCGCGGCGTCGAAGTACCCCAGGTACAGCGGCCAGGACTCGTTATACAAGCCCTCGCGCAGGATCGTGACGCGGACGCCGTGCGCGGCGCCGACGGCGCGCAGGTACGTCTCGGTGCGCAGATGCGCGCGCATCACGGCGGCTTTACTCGACGCCGACGGCCCTGCCTCGTCCCGGCCGAACCCGAACGCCAGGCTCGAGTACACGATCCACTCCACGCCCGCCTTGACCGCCGCGTCGATGGCGTTCTTGTGGTGGCTCTCCCGCCCCTTGTCTGCCGCGGCGCCCGCCGAGGTGCCGTCGTAGTCCAGCGCGACGCCGTAGTCTAGCGCGATGTCCGGCGTGGAGACGAGGAAGAACCTCTCGACGCCTTGCAGCGCGCGCTCGAACGTCGTGGCGTCCTCGAACCGCGCGTGCCGGACCTGCGCCCCGGTCGCCGCCAGCTTGCTCCATGTCTGCGACTCCGGCGTCGAGGACGTCAGGGCGACGATGTCGGATGCGGGCGCGAGCTTGTGTGTCAGGAGCCCCGAGAGCGTGGCTCCGCCCAGTTTGCCTGATGCGCCGACGATTGCTATTTTCGCCATTCTGTTTGTTGTGTGTATTTTGTGTGTGTCGATATGGTGAAGTGTATTTTATGTGTTGCCGAGCGGATAGGTAACGACTATTCTGTAAGGTGGGCAAATAGATCTGGGTAATTTGATAACTGCAAATGGCTTCGTTCTTAGACTGATTGAACAGCGGCGCAATGGCCTCATATATATATTATAATCTCCAGTCATTCTTTTTTGGAGTCATTAATAGGTTAATATTTCACCACTCAAACAGCATTAGGCCCGTTCGATTCCAGATTGATTCGCACCTCTGGTGAAGTCTAGGTAGCTCTTCACGTCCATTTGATTAATAATCGCAGTTGGAAAGCAACTTCGAAACAAGCCATTTCTAAACACCCAACTTAGGGAACAAACCGCGAATCGAGCATGAGTGCCCCGTACTGGTGGAGCACTATAGTATTAGATCAATATTATGTGGATTTGATGCTCCCGTCAAGAGGACGTCATGCTCGGCGATAGCTAAGGGTGAGCATGGCCGAGATATAAACGCCGATAACTTTATGAGAATAAGGTCTCGGCAACCAAGCCGGAGCGGTTAATACCTGGTGTACATGGCATTATCGGGGCACAATGCATCAAGACGAGAGCTGCCAACAATTTCCTATTTTTAATATATTTAATATACGGTCTAACAATTTTCCTAGTTAGGCTATGCTGTTATGTGTTTGATATCAACTATCTGGATCTTAGAATGTACTTAAGGTATGTAAGCCCATTATATGGCGACAAAGAAGCTCTTCTCGCCTTCCTTTGGAAGAACCCGTGCCCGCTCCATAATAGGATCAACACATGATAATCGAATTCTCTCAGGCGTGGCAGGGCTCTCAAGCCTCAACAAGCCATCGCCTTCGCCACCCTCGGCACCTAATGTGGCCTCTACGCCATAGTCTGCGCGTGCGGCTTTCAGGGCGTCCCGGATCGCAAAGAACACGGCGCTCCCCATAAACAGGGGGGGTTCTCCGACTCCTCGACTCCGCTGGATCGTGCGGAGGTTCTCCCACGTCACGCCCTTGAGAAGACTAACATTGAAAACCTGTGGTATGTCACGGAATCCTGGGATCTTGTACGCCCCTGGACCCTTGGTAAACAAGCTTCCCGCCATGGGACCATTACGGAGCCATAAGCTCTCCTCCATCGTGAAGAGACCCATGCCTTGGACAAAGGCTCCCTCAATCTGACCATAGTCAATAGAGGGGTTGATAGACCGGCCGACATCCATCTTGATATCAGCTCTCAAGCATGTCCAAGTCCCGGTGAGACAGTCAATCTCAGCTTCGGCAGCTGTGACGCCTTGCGTGAAATAGAAGAACATCTTTCCTACGTTCTCGCCCCATTTGTACCCAATCTCTGGGGTTTTGTAAAAGCCATTGGCACTCAAGTTCACACGGTCGAAATAAGCGGCGTGTGCGAGCTCCTTCATCGTCGCTTTCGGCCCCAGCTTTTCTCTGTACGGAGCTAGACGGGCGTTAATCTGTTCACAGGCGTTCCACACCGCATATCCGTTCAGGTCAGACGACGCCGAAGCCGCTGTAGCGGATGTGTTTGCGACGGTATTCGTAGCCGTCTCTGAGATGAAGACATCCTCCATGGGTACCTGTAGTGCTTCGGCGGCAAGTGTGATCATCTTAGTGTGAAGTCCTTGTCCCATTTCGGTTCCTCCGTGCGCAACGAGGACTGACCCGTCGTGATAGATATGAACCAGTGCGCCGGCCTGATTAAACCAAAGCGCCGTGAAGGAAATCCCGAACTTTGTTGGGATAAGAGCAAGCCCTCGCTTGCGCCATTTGTGACTTGCGTTAAACTCCTGGACCGCCTTTCGCCGGTTGGCATAGTCCGACTCTTCTTTCACTTGCTTATACATCAGTGGCACATGCCAATCCTCTATAGTCTGATTGAAATGGGTTTGGTCATTGGCCTGATAAAGGTTGATTTCGCGAAGGTCCTCCACAGCCATGCCTAGTCGATCGGCCACCTCAGACATCATTGACTCGGCGATGAACATACCTTGAGGCCCCCCAAAGCCACGGAAAGCCGTATTAGACATTGTGTTGGTCTTGCATAAACGGCCACGGACATGGATGTTGGGGAATTTGTAGCATCCATCAATATGAGTCATGCACCGTTCACAGACGGCCGCACTGAGATCGACAGACCACCCAGCATTGTTGAAGACGTCGACATCAAGGGCTTGAAGTTTTCCGTCCTTATTGATTCCGACTTTCCATTTCGCAAGGAAAGGGTGGCGTTGTCCAGACATGATCATGTCCTCGTCTCTATTCAGCATACATCTAACGGGCCGCCTGGTCTTTTGCGCAGCCAGGGCCATTATGGTGCTGAGCTGGACACATCTCGTTTCCTTGCCACCAAACCCTCCACCCAAACGCTTGACCCGAGCCACAACTTTGTTGGCCTGTACGCCAAGAATCTTCGCGGCGTATACTTGACTATTAAGCTGTTAGCCTTAGCCTCACTCGGACTCAATCTAGGAAGCACACCTTTCAGTCGGGTTCTGACTGCTACTCCAGATCTCCATCTCGCCGTCTTCGGGCTTGGGTATTGCCACACAAGCATTAGTCTCGAGGTAGAAATGTTCCTGACCTCCCATTCGTGTTACCCCGGTAAACACGTGATCACAGTTCTTGAACGCCTCTTCCACGTCTCCCTTTTTTATGTAGTTGAAAAATTTGTGGAAGCTCTCTTTCTCAATAGCCTCTTCCATTGTGAAAATGGCAGGGAGGTCCTCGTATTCGATCTTGACCGCGTGGACTCCATCATTTGCCCTGGCCTTCGAGGTAGCTAATACAACGGCTATGGGCTGACCTGCAGTGAAAACTTCGTCTTCCGCAAAGAAAAAGTCGTCAAAGTGCGGTGCTCCCCATCTATTGTCCTCGGGCTTATGTAGGCTGTTTCTATCGACGACATCAACCACCCCAGGAATATCTAGAGTGGCGGAATAGTCAATAGATATGATTTTTGCATGGGCTCGAGACGAAAATATGATGGAAGCATGAAGCTCATTCTTTAAAGGCGGAATATCATCGGTGTACTGAGCCTCGCCAGTCACTTGTTTCAAAGCGGCAACGTGATTGCCAGCTTTCCCGACGGACTCCTGCACATACTCCGTAGTTGCGGCGTTATCTTTCCAGCCTGATGACAGCGCTCGCTCCAATTCCTCGACAGCCTGGCTATCTCCGTGCTCGCTTTCCGCATTTATTTCGGATAGCACATCGTGATAGAAACGGTAGAAGAATCCCAAGGCAAGAGATTTGCGGTAAGATGCCATCCCCCCAGGGACACTGAATACGAGGTTAAAGTCGGATTCGAGTGCATTCATAGTGCCCTCAAGTGTTTCTGGGTGTGCAAACATCTTCCCCTTGAGATACTCGTTCGCTTTTGCTGCTGCGACGGTGAATGGAGCCATGCCACCATATACGAGGTTACAGTGCTTGACCGTACCTCGTGGGTCGACAGTTACGTGAAGTGCACCAGTTACTATTGCAATATCGTCATCCTTCCTCTTAGCCTGCTTGTAAGCTCTGAAGTAATCTCCCTTTTCGCTTGTTAGCGGTATGCGGATAGAGGCGATAATAGCATCCGGTTCTAGTGCTGTTCTGCGGTAACCCGTGAAAAACGTAGCCATAGGTAAACGTGTTTCTTTAACCCTAGACTTTGCAACCAGTGTGCAGTCGGCCGCCATGAACACGGGATTTAAATCGGATATCGGAGATGCCGTGGCTAGATTACCTGCTGGAGTTCCAACATTCCGTATCTGTCTCCCAGCAAAGTACTTTAGTTGTTTGTAAATGGCCTGGAAGACTTGACCCTTTGCTTCTCCGTAATGCTTAATAGCCTTTTGGCAAATATCCTCAAGGTCTGTGAGAATGACGTTTCCACCTATTTCGATGTGGTCATTACGGAAGGAGTACCGTCGCAATTCGGGAATGTCGCCGACGAACACGGAGACCGGGTATTGCATCGCTTTGAACTTGATCTCAATCTGTGTCTCCGTGCTTCCACCAATAATCTTTGCTTTCGGGTGTAGGCTCTTGATTTCCAACAGCTGATCCAGTGTGACCGGACGGTACCACCATTTTCTTTTATTCCCAAAAGCTAAAGGCCTGAACTCATGCTTCTTCAGCGACGGTGGGAATATAAGTTCCGTGTCCGGATTGTACTCGATGAAGCCCGGAGGCGTAAACCTCTTGATAGGCTGGTCGTTATCAATATTCTTGTCTTTGCAGCACCCGCCACCTGTGGTGTTACCATTTTCCATGCAGCAGCCAGTTCCCCCATTCATCGTGCTCTTCCCACACGGGCTCTTCATGGTGAATGTCTGGGCAGCGTCAAGGATAGGGCGATACCCTGTGCAACGACAGAGGTTGCCATCGAACGCCTCTTCTATGTCATGCTCGTTGGGGTTCTCGTTATTCCTGAGCAAGGCATATAGACTCATGACAATACCAGGGGTGCAAAACCCACATTGGCTACCATTGCTCTTGGCTATCCGTTCCTGGGTTGCGTGAGGCTTTTTGACGTTTCCAATTCCTTCGATAGTTATAACATGTTTCCCGTCGACGCTGGCTAGTGGCGCTAGACAAGCGTTTACACTGGCATGGTATATCTTCTTGGTGGTTGGATTGTACTGGCTGATGACTACTGTACAAGCACCACACCCACCTTCAGCACAGCCTCTAGTTACAATTTGTTAGTGATGATCTCAGTACTGAGGGTGTCGGTTGTGGTGAGCCGATGCCTTACAGCTTTGTCCCTGTTAAGCCTATTCCTCGAAGATACTCTAATAAGGTTACTTCGGGGTCGATCTCGTCAACTACGACCCGGGTGCCGTTAAGGAAGAAACGAAGCGTGTCATGGTAGACGGTCGTCAATGCAGATGCATCGAAACCAGGCTGCCTCTGTGGGGAGATGGCGCTAGGAGCCATGTTTCGTGGGCTCGAGGGTTAATATGGTAGCTGCACTTGAGGTAGTGGCAGAAGGACGGATTCATGGATTCCTAATGGGCGATAAAATTATCGCAGAAGAATCGATGGTCGATCCAGACCCAGGGTTAGGTTGGAGATAATGAACCGGTGAGCAAACAAAAGCATTGACTAGTGGGTTCAAGACACGAATCAAATGGTGACAACGATGCTAATGCAGTGAAGGAGTTTATCTAAAGGTCGTATATTCACATCGTCGGCTAAGACAAACATATAGGTACACGGCACATGAGTATATATGCCGAAAATGCGGTGACACGTAGGTTGAGTTATGGGAATGAATTGGGTGAGACAGGTGAAACAGGTAGGCAAGTAGGTATCGTGCGGGCAGGTCGGGAGGGATGATGAAATATTACTGTGGCGAATTGATGGGAGGTGAAGCTGGTACAAGATCTGAGATGCAAAACCCGGGATTTGAACTCTTCGCCCTCTCTCACACTCTCTCTCGCTCTCTCGCCCTCTCGCACACACCCTCTCTATCTTCCTTCGCCCGGCTCCGGTCTACCAGGTGTTATTCAGACCGGTCTAGTCCTGATTGTCTACTGCCCGCCCACACATATCTCTGGGAGCAGCGAATCAGGCGAGACACATATCGAATTAAGTTCCTAAAATGGTTGGGGGGGGTTTGTCGGCTTTAATGGGGGGGGGATGCCAGTAAGAATTATAGAAGCTTACCTAGGTCACTGCCTTACCTACCTAGGTAGGTAAGTAAGCGTTAAGCTGCCTGTCAACCTACCTAGATCTTCAGTGGGCTGCCCGGGTGCTACCAGAGTACCAGAGGCCGTTGCAGCCGGGGTAAGCCACCCCGCACCGGTCAAGACTTACTATAGTACAGTAGACTTACCCAAAAACTACCTATATCACCTATACTACCTACTGGAGGAACGACAAAACAACGTCGGCGAGTTCCGTCATGCCCATTAGCGTTACCTACCTACTACTCCGTACTAGTCTAGGTTATCTTTTCCTCTTGATCGTCACATGACTAAATGATACTCTATTTTTGAACCAATCATCCCGAAATTTTGACATGCAATGCTACCTGTCTAGAAGCCAAGAAGCGTAGGCCTATGTAGGTTAGTACGTTTACACTACCTAGGTATCTACTAGTAGACAGACATACTGTAGATAGGGACTAACCGTAGTCTACCGACGTAATCCGCCGTAAAGAAAGACTGGCCCATCGTAACGTCTTTATCAGTGCTCTACCTAGGTAGGCCACCTAAGTAGTAAGATTTCCCCCGTGTTATATACCTTGGGATACTGCTTGGGGTACCTACCTAGGCAGAACCCTACCTACCTAGGTAAGTACCTAAGAAGATAGTGCTATACCGATTCCGTAGAGAACCTTGGAAGACACGAGACACAGTATACCCCTCACAGTACGTACCTTCAGTGCCATGTCGACTGCTAGTCGATTACCTAGGGCATCTCCATTAATATTTTTCATTTTTCATTTTATTTTATTTAATTTTTTAGGTCCTCATCCACCCGATCACTCGACGGTCCCGTTCCTGACCTAGACTACCACTAAAACTCCATAGGTCGTCCTACATAAGGCGTATATTTATATTTATTTAGGGATGTACACAGAATCCGGGATACTGGAACTTTATCCAACACCTGATCTTTTAATGTAACCAAATGTCGCACTTACACAAGATGGGCCTCGACCGCCTCACCCATGCATTCAGCTCGACACAAGGGCGGAGATGTAACGCGCGTTAATTTCCAACTGCTACTAGTACACTGTCCCGATATCATATATACATACATCTTCTTTTTCTATTCATGAACGCGTTTCATCTTGCTCTAACAACGGCAGCTATCCGTGTAGATTAAATCGTGTATAATTGCTACGATCTTCGACCGAACACTAGGGAATACCCCCGGTTCTTTACACTACTAGACCAAGTGCCAAGGTGATTAGTTATGGAACAATTGCGGCTCAAAAAGCGATGGCCTGGTAGATCCATCCTCATCATCGTTGATTGGGTCAGGGCTGCCCGGTCTTAGCTGGTCAATCGGCCGCAATAACAATCCGCTGATCGGCCACAACAAGGGGAAAAGACATCGGCCAAGAGGCCAACTTCCTAGCAAGAATAGGACGCGTCATTTCGCCCTATTGCGGTTACTATGCAATATGTTAACATCTGCCGAGAAACAAATACCCAGGCAATACCCCCCGGCTGATCTCCTAGGGTACAGATGCTCCCGGCTGTTTTAGGGAACCCCTCACCCTACTCTAGTATAGCCATGATTCTACTTAGCATGGGCAAGATGTGGGGAGGAGCAGGGGGGTGAATCCGAACGGCTTGGGATCTATAGCATATCTGACATCTAGATTGTTTATTTTCTCTCTCTCTTTTTTTTGTTGGTTGGGGGGTGCTACAGATCTTTCTAGTTGTGCGTATTCTTCTCGTCGTTTGATCCTCTTCTCCCGTGTGCAACTCTCACCACCACAACTCGCCGCTATGTCTGCCGCTACGGAGCCAAACGGGGACACCTATCCAGGTCTCACCTTTTACAATGTCATTGATGGCAAGCGGAAGAGCTCGGAAGTCAAGGAACAGGTAATCGATCCGCGGACTGAGGAATCACTCTGGGACGTCCCAGTAGCCTCAGCACAAGACCTCGACGATGCTGTTGATGCGGCCAACCGCGCCTTTAAGACCTGGAAACATACCACGCAAACGGAGCGTCAAAAGTTCCTTCAAGATATCGCTGACTGCCTGCGTGCGAACAAAGATGTTCTGGCACATGTTCACATGAAAGAGACGGGCAAGTCGTTAATCATGGCGAGCACCGATGTCGAGGTCGCAGCTCTTCATTTCGAGTATTACAGTACGCGGCCCTATAGTTCTCGCCGTAGTGTTTACCTACATAGGTGAAGTTAAGCTAAAAATAAGCGTTTAGAGGGCGTAACTCTCGAAGATGACGTGCAGTACGAAGACGATACTGTTAAGATCGTGGGGACGTATGTGCCCATCGGCGTCTTGGCTGCCATATCACCATGGAATTTCCCTATGATATTGAGCAGTGTAAAGGTAGTTTCCGCGCTAGCCACGGGAAACTGCGTGATAATCAAGCCATCCCCTTTCACGCCGTACGCCATCCTCAAGTTCTGCGAGCTCGCCCAGTCCGTTCTGCCACCCGGCGTCTTCCAGGCGCTAAGCGGCGGCGCCGACCTCGGCGAGCGTATAACATTGCACCCGGGCATCCACCACGTCAGCTTCACGGGCACGGTGGCCGTGGGCCAACGCATTCTCCAGAACTGTGCCAAGACGATGAAGAAGGTGGTCCTCGAGCTCGCCGGGAACAACGCCGCCATCATCTGCGAGGACGCGGACCTAGAAAAAGTCGTCCCGAGCGTGGCCTACGGGTGCTTCTACCACGGCGGCCAAGTCTGTGTGGCCTCGAAGCGTGTCTACGTCCACGAAACTCTATACGATAAATTCATGGAGCTGTTCGTCGAAGAGTCTAAGAAGTACTCGCAGCATAATATCCTGTACTCACCGCTCAGCAACCGAACGAATTTCGAGCGAGCTAAGTCTTTCATCGAAGACTCCAAGAAGAATAACCACGAGATTGTCACTGGGGGTGAGATTAGTGATGAGAAAGGATTTTGGATTCCGCCCACGATCGTCGCAAAGCCGCCCGAGGAATCCCTGCTTGTGCAGGAAGAGCAGTTTGGTAAGCATATCCTACCCAAACCCCCCTCCCAAACCGGCTAGGATTATCCATGAGACTAATACCCCATGCTCTCCAGCCCCCATAGCGCCGGTTCTGACATGGTCGAACGAAGACGACGTCATCGCGCGCGCCAATCTCGATAACGCCGGGCTCGGCGCCTCCCTATATACCCCGGATCTGGAAAAGGCCCGCCGCATCGCCCAGCGACTCGAGTCCGGCTCGGTATGGATCAACCGGTTTGAGCGCCCGCATTTCGGCGCGTATTTCGCCGGCTGGAAGCTGAGCGGGTTTGGCGGCGAGCTCGGGAAGCACGGCTTGTATAATTACTGCCAGGTGCAGTGTCTACATTTCCATAAGTAGGGAGCACCGGGGTTCTTGCGGGGCGGGAAAATAAAAAGAGGATCTTCTGTTAGCAGATAAGGCATATGTTTAACTTACTCGCCTTATCGAAAAGCGTACTGCGTTTATGACCTCTCCTCACATACAGCCAGACACTAGGCCCGGAAAATACAACCGTGCGGTATGTTTAATAAGACCGTAGTGTCTGTGACTATATGCGAGGAGGGGTTATAAACGTGATAGGGTATATTGAATGCTAGAATAGCTGTAACCACACAACTTCATATGACGGGATTCTAGACATGAGACGAACGGCCTGTTATTGGCTTGATTGCTTTATTTCGATGCCTCTAGAGTATAGCGTGGTTGATAGACGATGAAGAGAGATGTCTTCTACCTGGTACGTAGATAAGCACTAGGTCATATCTACATGCGTAGACCCTACTCAAGGAGTCACCCTTTATAACGTCTTTGCAACACCTTTCTATACTACGTAGCTATGAGATCTAACGTCTTCTCATCTAATGCATAGCCACAAAAAAAAAAGCTCAAGCTTCTATATACTTCTTCAGCCCCCTCAGTCTCTCCTTCGCAGTCTCCAGGACCTCGTCTTCCTTACAGACCGCAAAGCGCATGTAGTCCTCCGCGATCCAGGCGTTGGGGTCGGTGTAGAACTCGGTGGGCGGGATGGCCGCGACGCCGACCTCGTGGATCAGGAACCACGCGAGCTGAAAGTCGCGCGGGCGGCTCGCGACGTGCGGTGGGAATGGGTAGTCGGCGGGCAGCTTCACTTTCGCCATATTCACCATGACGAAGTAGCCACCCTCGGGGTCCGTGTACGGGAGACCTAACTCGTCCCAGATGGCGTTGAAGCGCGTGATCTTCGCCTTCATGTCCTGCACCGTCTCATCCCAGAAGCCTTCCGATTCGGCCTGTTCGAAACCTGGCGTTGGGGATTAGTCTGTCTTTCTGTTTTGTAGGGAGCTGTATGAGAAGAAGAGGATAAGAAGCGGAACTTACCGACGGCGCAGGCTTCTTGCAGTGGCGATACAGAAGAATAGCAGATGCGGGTATGAGCTGCGGATACGTACTGGATTAGGTGTGGGGGGCCCATGAGCCAACCTGGGCACTTTTGTTAGTTTCCAATGTCGCGGCTATAAACCCCGATACTGAAAAGCTTTGGTGGACATAGACATAGAATGCTTACCGACACGCCATCCCGTAGCGTAGAAGTTCTTGCCAGCGGACCCAACAGTAAGCGTCAGGTTCTCGATTTCAGGGGACAGCGTCGCGATTCTCGTGAAAGGCACATAGTAGAGCCGGTCGTAGACCTCATCGGAGAGAATGATGATCTCATTCTTGACGCAGAGATCTCCTATGCGCTGGAGCTCCTCCTTGGAAAAGACCTTGCCGACGGGGTTGTCTGTATGCCACGGCGAGTTAGTCAGTCATCTACGTGTTGAAATAGGGGGTTCCCATTGCGGAACGCAAACTCACGAGGCGTGTTAATGACAATCATCTTCGTCTTGGGGGTGATGGCTTTCTCCAGCTGGTCGAAATCAACGGCCCATTCGGCGGACGAGGACGTCCGCGAAGCCCCGTCTTTGGGAGGGCTTAGGGGCACGTAGACGATCTTGCCGCCGGGCATTTCGATGTTGCTGATATATCTAGACAAAAGTTACTTAGCAAACCCAAATACCGTATCTATGTGTGGATATCCGGAACTGCGCCTACTGGTCGAAAAAGGGCTCAAAGATAATGACCTCATCACCCGGCTCAATGAAGGCCATAAAGGCGCTGAGCATGCCCTCATTAGCCCCGGTCGTGATGGTGATCTCGGTGTCAGGGTCAAGCTTGCGTCCCCATAGCGGCGCATACGCATCGGAGATAGCCTTCTTTAGCCGCGGCCTTCCCTTAGTCGGGCTGTACTGATTACAGTCCACGCGGTCAAGAGCCGACTTGGCGGCGTTGATGATGAATCCCGGCGGATTATATCCAAAGAAACCCTGGCCCATGTTCACAATGGGCTGGACGGGTGAAGCAGCCGCGGCCTCATTGACGATGGACCTGCGATTTATATTAGCACATCGGCAATTCGACAAGATACGGCAAGTGGCGGTGTCCCTCTCACCAAACATCCTGTCTCTGGCCGGCGACCCGGGCAGCGGGTTTCAGCTTTGCCGGAAGTTGCGCTGCCATGGGAGTGTGAAATGTGCGGTGTACAGCCGACTGATATCCGAGCCTGGGGGAAATGTGCGGTTTCTTTCCGAACAAGAATCTAGAACAGGACCGTAAAGCAACGTAGCCCATTTAAGTTACCACTGCTCTCTCCCAAAATTTGGCTCGCGACCCTAACCCAGAGGCTATTCATACAGCAGTCCCCACTTCGTTGATACCACTCACTGTTTTGGACCGTTCTCCTCTCGTTTGGTTGGTTGGTTTTCCCTTTTCGTCTGCCTTACTTGCTACTTTATACTTTATTTTTTTTATGCTTGTTCTTACAGCCAATACAAGAACGGCTTACTTGGGCTTGAATTTATTCGTCAAGGTTGTGATACGGTGATTCCGGGATCGGACTTGAAATCGGGTGGTGTGTCAAACCAGTGCGGAGTGCTACCAATGTTATTCTGTGAATCGTCCCTAGGTAAAAGCACGTCATTTTCTAGGTACTCCGTACTTGTAGACTACAGGTACTACTTACAAGTTGTAGTACATTTGTAGATAGAGAATACCTAGGTAGGCACTGCTTAGGTAGGTACACTTACGCTAGGGAAAGCCACGCCACGCCCTTAAGCTCCAACCACGGCAAATCCTAGACGCCAAGCACTTTATCGTCAATTATCAGCAATTATCATCAGCAGTTGTCTACTAACCTTAGGTTAGTATGTACAGATCTGCATAGGTAGTGGATAGTCTAGATGCCTACCTAGGTAGATACAGGTATGCTGAATCCGAATCACATTTACAACTGCATCGTACATACATACATCCCATATCTACACGCAGTATAGATCCCAAGTTGCTCTCCGGCGCCTCTTATTCTCTCCTGTGACCGATCGCTCATCCAATCCCCCCAGCAAATAAAGCAACGCTACCTAGATTAAACGCCACACAATGCCTCACCCTGCAAGCAACACCACCAGCAACCCGACAACATGACGACGACGGCTCCTAAATCGCCCCTCCATCCAAAAGCCATATCGGCCGCGCCGCCGCCTTTGCTCCTGACCATCCGGTTCAGCGCGGCCCTGCCGGACCTCGAGCTCGACATCCCGCGCCCGGGCGCAACGACCGTCGTCTCGCTCAAGCACCTGATCCGCTCGCGTCTCGACAAGGCGCACGCGCGCCGCCGCCTGCGCTTCATCCACGGCGGCAAGATCCTCCCCGACACGGCCGTGCTGAGCTCGGTGCTACGCGTGCTCCCGGCTCCGCCTTCCTCCATCCCACCGCGCACAGAGAATGGGTCAGGGGTACCCGTAGACCCTGAGCGGCGCCGTCGTAGCGAAGACAACGAAGGCGGCGCGGGTAAGAGCAAAAGCAAGGGCAAGTCGGTCCCGGGGCGCCCGGAGCCCGCGCCGCGCATCTACGTGAACTGCAGCATCGGCGACGAGCTCTCTCCCTCGGAGCTGGACAGCGAAGCGCGAGCCGCCGCCCTACCGCCGCCGACCGCGCCCTCGCACGCTTCACACCACCCCTCTTCCACCGCCCCCGGCTCCGGCTTCCGTCCTGGCCTGGGTCTGGCGACGGGGGTATCGACGACGTCCGCGCCGCGCGGCTTCGACCGCCTTCTATCGACCGGCTTCACCGCTTCCGAGGTGAACCAGCTCCGTCTGCAGTTCCGCAGCATCCATTCCTCGCGGTATACGCCCGACACCCTGCCTAGCCCGGACAGCTTCCGCCGCATGGAAGATGCCTGGATCGACGACAACGGCGCCGCCGTGCCTACCGCTGCGGCAGACGCGGGCGCTAACAGCGGCGGCGGCATGTTGGGTATGGGCGGCAGCGGTACAGATAGCGATGAAGTCGGGTTAGTGGGTATGGTTGATGTGCTGATCCGCGGCGTTATCACTGGCTTCATCTGGCCGCTGGGCAGCGCAGGGTGGCTCATCCGCGAGGAGGGTATGTCTAGTGATCGGTGGCGGTTTATGGTTGGCGTTGGTGTCATGTTTGGCGTGCTGATTGGTTTTATCCGAGCCATTTCGGGGGATAATAAATGAAAGTATAAGAGAAATGGCTCTATTCTGTTCGACATAATTGTACTAAAGCCACGACTTTGCATGGGAATGGCGTTTAGGAAAGAAGCATTATAAGGCGTTTACGAGGGTTACTTAAAGGATCTACATAAACATAACACATCTCATTGCAGAAAAGAAGACGTCAGGAGGCTTTGAGCATCACCAACAGCGGCGATACTCGGTTGGTCTATCTAGAACATAGGCATCTCCGAAACCTTAGGCGCAATATAGACTCGCCTAGAAAATTACAGCATCCACCGCCTTTCTTCCCCTCAATTTTGGCGACACGAACTATGTGGTATCCCCTCCCGAAAACTCCCAGGAAAATACAAATTGAAACCGTACCGATAAAGAATCCACAGGCGAGACTGCAGCGCGTAGAGCCTACTACGTAGTGGTGAGCCACTAGTTCATAGATCTCTCATGCAAACGGCTCCTGCTATGTTCAGCGGCAAACGCATAACAATCGACGAAGAAGAGGCCGGAAACACGTCTATAGATACAGGGATTGAGCAGCCACGATGTCGCGACGAATCTTAGTTAGACTCTCTTCAAATTTGTTCTGTAGATCTTCGCTACCCATGACCTTAGCGGCCTGGGCCATTTGTCTAAGGAGCTCTTCGAGGCGGCGGAAAAGGCGAATGAGAGAGCCTTCATAGGCGCCGGTCATTTTGCTACAGGATGTCAGAAAATATAGATCACCGAAGCGCATAAGATTATAAAGGGGAACTTGTGGTTTACGGCGGTATATACGTACCATACTTCTGCAAAAGACTTGCCATTGGCCCAGGCATAGACCGTTTCCATCAATTGATACTTCAGGCTCTGGACGTATTCGTCCTCGTTTACTTCTAATTTGCTTTCCTGGCTGACCTTGGCGATAATACGAGCTTGGGCCTGGATTTGCGAGTAAGGCTTCATTAGTTCCTCGGGGAGAGCTGGTGCTTCAACTTTCTCTTCAAAGATGAATACACTCAACACGGCGGCAATAAGCTCGGGAGATAATTCGTTGAAAAAGCGATTGAACAGTAGCTCGGAGAGCAAAAGCTCATGGCCCTCAGTCGATGAAATCTCGCAAGCGACACGAGCCTTCATTTGGACAACCTCGCCTTCGTTGATAAAACCGAGGCGCCGCAGCACTCTTTTTCTTGACTTAAGTTCATCCAACTGCGCGATAGAGTGCGCCTTTCCTATTTTCTTCTTCAGAGCCTTTATCTCATCGGTTCGCGCAATCTTCTTCGAGTATTGCTCCCATAAGCCAGGCAACAGCGGCGAACCGTGTAGAGGATTGGAGAGTAAGCGCGATTCTAATACTTCGATTTTGCGAAGTAGCTTCTTAAATGAATCATCCGTGATATTCATGTTTTCAATGGGATCTAGGATGGGTAAGCCATCGGGAAAGCGTCGTTCGACTTCTTTCAATGATTTGAAGAGCAGTTTGCGACCCGACTCGACGTCTTCTCGAGAAGATAGATCTTTGGGCACGAATACGCGGATTTGACTCAGTGCCTTAATGCAAGTGAGCATACAAGGAACTGCCTCAAAAACGCCATCCTTGTCCGGTTCACTGGGTGCAGCGCTGACCGGCATCTCGGTAGAAGGATTAGCGGGCCCAAAGGGATCACAGTTGGGGTCGAGCCGAAGATATACATCAATAAAGTAGGACTCCTGGGCCTCGTACTCTTTCTCTCCAAACTTTGGTTCTTTACGTTTTGTAAAGTCAAGGACCACACCCCAGCCGAAATCCTTTCCGGTCTTTGGATTCGCAATCTGCACAAGTCGGCCAGGCTGCAAAAACTCAATACAATGCTTGGGGTGTTGAATGACATGTAGCATATCCTTGGTGTATGTGGATAACTGCTGGCGCAGGCTGTAGTAGTCTTTGACAGTAGCCTCATCCGGAATAACCATCTCATCACGCTCCCTCTGCAGTTTCATCAAGTCATGTTCTAGACTGGCAACGCCGGCAGTGTTCTGGAACTGGAAGAAACAGTTTTCTAACATAAAGTCAGGCGAGATAGCTTCAATTCGGAGCAAGTTTAAGACCATATTGTAGCCGAGATGGAAGGCCGAGTTAAGACGGTCTTGCTGGCCTATGACCACGCCCTTCGCAGTCTCCGGTTCGAGCTTCTCGTCAACCATCATGATAACGATACCACGCTCATCAAGACCTCGACGGCCGGCACGACCAGACATTTGGACGTATTCCGAAGGAGTAAGGGGACGCATGCTCGTGCCGTCGAACTTGGTGACCTTAGTAAAGACGACAGTTTTGGCAGGCATATTCAACCCAATAGAAAAGGTTTCGGTCGCAAAGAGGACCTTGATTAGTCCCTCCTGGAACAAAATTTCGATTGTCTCTTTTAATATAGGCAGTAGACCGGAGTGATGGACACCAATGCCCTTCTCCAAAAGCGGGAGAATATTCTGAATCTGAGGAAGCTCACGGTCCTCTTCGGATAGAGATTCAATAGCGCTAGTGAATACTTTGCGCACCATTGCCTTTTCGCTGTCGTCGTTGAAGGCATATTTCGAGGTGTGAACGGCGAACATCTCGCATTCTCTCTTACTGAAACTGAATACGATAACGGGATTGAAATTTTTACTCATAATCATCTTGACAATCTTCTGAATGTCCGCCTGTTGCGAATCGTTCTGCTTGCCCTTAAAGTTTTTCTTATTCTTGCCCTTACCCGTTTGCTTAGCGTTCGGGTCATTAGCTTCTGCTGCTTTTCGGTCTTCAATTAATTGCATCGTCTTATTGAAGTTGTGTTCTCGGAAGACACCCTTCTCGTCAACGACTAAGAAGATGCCCGATCCGCCAGCTGGGAAGAAATAGTTTTGCAAGGGAGTAGGCCGGAAATCGGTATAGACGACGTGACAGGCCTGGCGATGAATCTTTGCAATCCATTCCGCAAACTGAAAGGCGTTTGGAATAGTAGCGGACAGAAACACGTATCGCACTTTATCTGGTAGAAGGATAATAGTTTCCTCCCACACAACACCACGCGACTTGTCGCGCATGTAGTGGATCTCATCGAATACGACCCAGGCCACTTCCCGCATGATCTCTGAGCCTCGATATAACATTGACCGCAGAATCTCCGTTGTCATAACGAGACAACTAGCCGTTGGGTTAATAGTGACATCACCCGTCATAAGGCCAACGTCCCCGAAAGCTTCGTTGAACTCCCGGTATTTTTGGTTACTCAGGGCTTTAATGGGACTTGTGTAGATAACACGCTGGTTTTTCTTGAGACATTGTGCGATGGCGTACTCTGCCACAACAGTCTTCCCGGCACTTGTGTGCGCTGACACGAGCACGCTCTCGTCTCGTTCGATGGAGGAGATGGAAAGGCGTTGGAAGGGGTCGAGTGTGAAAGGCCAAGATCGAGCAGGGTTCTCAGGTGCCTTGTGCTCGGACAGTGGGACGTACTCGTAGTCTAGATCCGGTGGAAGCGCGACTTGATGCTGGATATTGTGCGATAGAACTAGCGAAGCTTCATCCTTCGTAGCGGCAAACCCAGCGGCTGCAGCTACTTCTCTAGACTCGGCGGTTTCGAAAGTATCGGTCAATACAGGTTCTGCGACACCATCCTTTCGCCGTCTTTTGCTATCGCCTTGCCCATCCGACACTGCATCTTCGCCGCCATCTTCTTCAGGCGAGGTTGGTTGAATATCGGCCATGTCGATCTCGGGGGCGGAGGGTGCAGATGCGACAGTTTCGGCGCCATTTTTAATTCCACCATCAGCCTTACGCTTCCTGCTTTTCTTATCCTTCTTTTTTGATTTCTGCGATTTCCCCGCAGGAGCCGATTCGGCGTTTGGATTTGGAAGCTTCGCCTTTTTGTCGCCCGGCTTCTCGTTGAAGACGTCGAAAAGGTCGTCCATGATGATGACTACGACCGACCGGGGATTGACACTAAAATAAACCAGCTGTGATGGGGGATTTAATCAATCGTGAAGCGCCAAACAAGCTGGCGATGATAGCAAAGCCCGTAGGATATCGCAATCGCCTCTACCAGCACTTTTCAATAAGTGAAGGTATACCGTGTAGAGGGAACTTTCTGAGGCGAGAGAGTGGCAGAAAAATAGTTAGTGGAAAGAAGTGACCGGGATGACCGGGATCGGGCGCGGGCGGTGAAATCGGTTTTAGTGGGATGTACTGCAGTACTAGGTAGTACTAGGTAGTACTACCTCCTAGCAGTGTATAGTACTTGTGGGTACATTAATCTGCAGGTGCTTGGGTACTTTAAGCTATCAATGGATCATTGGTAGTGTACCCACTGGTGCTGAATGGGTAGCAGCACTTCTTAGCCGAAGCTTAACCGACCCCGGCTTACCTGGTGCGTGCCAGGCCAGGAACTACCTCTCGTATGATGAATGATTCTTTAAGCTCCTCTACTAAAAACGCTCCCTAAGCTCAACCACCTCGCAGACTACCAGCACATACAAACAACCACAAGGGTAATTTCCACGAGTCACCTCCCCTCGCTTCGAGTTCCTAGAAGCTAATTGACCGCTACAGATGTCTCCCCAGGCCGCTGTCGTCCGCGCCAGCCCGCGCATCACCTCCCTCATCAGCCGCCGAGCTTTCCATGCCACCCGCGCCCGTCTGTCGTCGCCATACCACTACCCCGAGGGTCCCTACTCCAACTTGCCCTTCAACACCAAGACTCGCTTCTTCGCCGTCCGCTATTGGGCCTACTGCATCACCGGCTTCTTCCTGCCCTTCGGCATTGCCAGTGCGTCAATTTCCTCCTTTCCCCCGCGTCAACCAATCCAACGCCTGCTCAGGCTCGTGTGTTTAAATGCTTGGGGGAGAGGAACCACGGGAGTGTGGTGAAACATGCTAACACCTGGGTTTTTTTAGTCTGGCAAACCAAAAAGCCTAAGGCTTAAGTGCTTCGTGATCGAGTTGTTATACTGGTGCCGGGTTATGTTGTGTGGATGGGCGAATAGCTTGCGATGGGTGACACCTTCGAATTAAACGGGAGTGCGGTGCGGATGTACATATAGGGGTACCATAGACCTTAAGAGGCCACCGCCAAAACTGCAATTTCATTTGTCTGCCTATCCCGAATACGCATCCGTGGTCTATCTAACTACAGGTCCACTTACGAGCAACCAAGCATCAGATTGGTATACTGAACCACAACCGTGTCTAGTTAATGCTATTGTAGCTGGAATATTGCAGCCGCTCGGGGTCAGTACGGGCAATTCCCAGTTTGCTAAGTAGTCGGATTCGAAGGATTTTTGGGGTACAAGATTCGGCTCTCGGATCAAATTCTAGCGTATCTAATTCCCCGCCAAGTCAGCGAGTCGTATCGATTCTTTCGTGTTCTCCGTCTACGTCCCCCAACATTTATTCGCAAACCAGCTCCTTAAGAGAGTAAGTATCTGCGTCAGTAGAGAACACTGTGCAACTTCTGCCTATTACAATACCGTTTAGCTATTCCACCCCCTTCGTACATCGTCGTGCTTTAGTGTTCCTTTATCTATGGGCTATTATATCAAAGTCCTGTCTAACATCAGGCCAATATGTGAAATAAAAAGACGGTTCTAGCCGATCAGGAGCAGTTTTTACTCGTTCATTAACAAAGTTGCGTTTCGATTCTATATGCATATATACAGGAGATAATGGTATCACAATATGACTTAGGCCGCCGACGCCTAAAGCGGTATACACTTTAATATTGGTACAGGGCGATATATGCAACCCGGAGCCAATGTTCTACCATGTTACCCTACCATAGACTCCCATCGCAGTCTACTAACCTGCATGTCTCTTTTCAGAAGATTCTCTAGAAAGTGTAACATGTATTGCGCGTTCTCTTCGTCGAAATCCCATCTAGAACGCAAGCACTCATAGACGTCAAACAACTGGTCCTTTGTCGCATATCGGGCATGTGCCCCAAGAACAGCCATGGCCAGCCACGTACTAATGTAAAGGCCGTCCGCCTCGGCGTCCATGGCGTCTAGGAAAGCATGCCAAACGCTATCGAGCCTCTTGGCGTTCCAGTCCGAGCCCGCTCCACCATGCACAGCAAATGACTGGAACAGCGCTAGGAAGATAACACCATTGAGTGGGACCATGAACGTTTTCATCTCGTCGAGGAACTGGACGACTTTGCTGAAGATACCAAGCCGTAGCCCGTAGTGATTTAGGAGGATGCGGTATGTTTGTAGATTCGGAGATAATAAAGCGGACTCTTGAAATCCAGGTTGCATGCTAGGATGCTTTTTGCTGACACGAGCAAACATTGAAAGCACTTTCGTAATAGCCCTTTCCAAGGTATAGTCCCTATGGGGTAATGTAGGAAGGTTTTTATTAGACGCCTTCATCTTCTCGTAAACGTGTTCGGCCGATTGCTCTTCGCCGCACCGAATGAAGCTGGCTATGAGACAGTTCAAGACCACCGTATCAATGATCTCGCCGGCCTCGACCATTTCCCTATACCCAGCCCTAACGCCACTTGAATCCTGTTTGAGACCAAAGAAATGAATGAGGCTAACGTGGTGGTAGCGGTTGAATCCAAATCCACGCTGTATCATCTCTTTGTAGACCATCTCCGCCAAGGTGAACTTGCCCGCCTTCGACGCGGCGTCGAAAAGGATATTAAAGGTCACATCGTTTCCCTGTACATTTGCCTCCTTCTCCATTTCACGCCAGAGTTTAAGGGCCGCCTCGACCTCGACCTCTGTGATCGTCGCGACGTAGCCAGTAGCGAAGGAGATGGCCGTATTCCATTGGAAACTGGTTAAGGAGAAGCCTGAATATTTGATGTCGGCTATCACAGAAAAATACCTCAGCATTGACTTTTGATCCTTGCGTTCGCCAGATGCCAAGGCAGCCGTCAGTAAAAGGCGAGTGCGGGCACTAATGTGCACCGGCCGGGGCTCAGGAAGTGCTTGGTAAATATCCCAGATGGTGTCAAGGGAAACCCGACCAGGATGCCGATGCCGAGCAATAATTGCTAACAGTAGCCCTCGTGCCGTGCCAGACTCATTGTCGTCAGGTATACGGTCGCCATAGATGGTCTGAAGTTCGAGATCTTCCGGCTTGTTAGAAACTGTGATGTTGGGCCCATCCGCGGAGGCATATTTCCGGAGATAAGGATCCTTGTAGAATTTAAGCGACTCATCAACTGAGGCATCGTCGTAATAATCGACGATTCTAAGAACCTCATCTCTCGACTGGGCCACACGATGTGCCTCGGAGGGGCTCAGGTTATGCGGTCTCTTCGTCTCCTCAATCGGCTTGCTGGATGATGCGGTGGTGTGATTCCAACTACGTACACACGCCGGGGATGAGGTAAGGTAGTTTAGGCTCGGCAATCGACCACTGGCCGGTGCTACCGCTGAGCAAAAGGTTCGAGGTAGTGAGATATTAGGATGGTGGTTGTGCGTCCATTGTGATCCGGTCGGATGGCCGTGGCGGGAAAAAGCGTATAAGTCATTCGCGATATATCTTGCACCTTCATTACCTATTCGGACAGCTCGAGAACGGGTTATCGAGCTGACAACCGGCGAGGGTTGGCCAAAGAGTACCGCGCCGTATCTCGACCTGTCTATTCTGGAGATGTTCATGAGCTGGCGTCCCGCATGGTGGTTTCGTCATCACAGCCTTTCCTATATGTGTGATGACAGTGGCGAGTAGATATGTTTCTTTTCATTCGTACTGTACCCAAGGGCGGCAGGTTTTGATCACCGAGATCGAGGAAAAAAGATTATAGCGATAGTTGCGTTCAGAAGCTGTGGCAGTGGCGAACCCCTGCTTAGTGCTATCAATTAGCAGGGACCCAGGCCATCCACCAGCCAGTGGGCTGTTCCCATTAGCAATTTATAGTGGGCCCCGGATCAACATGTTCTCCCTAGCCAATTCAATAATTTCTAGCGAGCTTGAAGCTCTTCAACATAAGTCCTTGATGTGAGGGGCCTCCTTGAGCGGCGGTGACAGCGTATTTCTCCCACGGTATTCTCAACAACCGAACCCAAGCCACTAGTTCGGCGCTGTATTTCTTCTATCGAAAATCCGTCGCATCGTATCGCACAATTTTTCGCCATGGGGGGTCAACGACAGATCAGGCCCGCCCGGGTCTACCAGAACGTTACCAACTTGCTGAACCACCGAATAATGCCCACCGTTCCAGTTCAGAAGCCCGCCTGGTACAATGCTATCGAATCAATACCACCGTCTGAAACCGTCACGCGAACCTATCCACCCCAACATAAGCAACATAATCCGAAGACGCGGAGACCGAGCAGATTATTTCAGCCTCAACAATTAGTTTACGAGGAGGATGGGTTGCGGAGTCAATTCTACAGAGACCACCCGTGGGAACTGGCGAGGCCGAGGATGGTTATAGAGATGGACGGTAGAGATGCAGAGCGATACGACTGGTCTAAGGGGCTTCGACAACCTGGCATGTCCCTCTGTGGCGAGTGGTAAGCCTCCACGTCCTGAGGCGCTTTTTGGTCTTGGCCAAGAAAATCGTCAGAGGATCCAGTAACTAACCGCCATTTTCTTAGTGTTGTCCAGAGACAGTTGTGGATGATGTATAATGTGCAGGGCATGACACGGGAAAGGGCCTACGACATCGTACGGCACGAGTTCTACGCATTGCGCCAAGAGGAAGATGTTGAGCGACGGATAGCGAAGGAGGAGGCTATGAAGGTGGGTGCATACTTCGGCAAATCCGCCATGCAGGTCGGCATGGAGCTCGAAGATCAACAATACGAGAACTGGAAGAGGTGGGCCGACAGGCAGATTCAGGGCGTCCAAGCCGAGCAAGACGCTGCATACACTAACTTCGGTGCCACGGAAGAGGGTGATGGGGAAGATGTGGAGGAGAATGAGACTGACGCAGCTTCTGGAAACACTATCCAAGAGAAGTAAAAGCATGGGATGCACTTTGTCCTCAGTGTAGCACTATTGTACAAATGTCTTGTATATACCACCTAAACGCCACACCCCGAGCGCCCAACTGTGTTTGGATATCAAGCGCTCATATGCCCCCCAGCCATGCAAATACCGATTTTAAAAAGTCGTAATACCCTTGCCGAATACTAATGGAACGCCAAATAACCACCGCGTGTCTCAAGCATACGCCAACAATTCATCCAGTTCCTGGAGGCGGTTTGTGTAGGCTCGTCGCTATGGTTAGTATTAGTGGAATAGCTCAAGCAAGGGCCGACGGACACCAGGCGTGTTTGAACAAGAAACTCACAATGTCCTCCAACTTATTTATATCCCTCTCATCAGAGGCCCGGGTAATAACTCGGGCGAGCATCTCCACGACTTCGACATAATATGTCTTGGCACCATCGTAATACTGAGCTTGGTCGAGCTGAACGGCGGTCCTAGCCTTGGCTAACGCTGCGGAGAGCGTAGCTTTAGAAGACAAAGGCATCCTTGTGCTAGCCATCGCAGCAGGTTGGTTTTTTTTGGTTTTTTTTTTTTTTTGGCTTCTCGGCTTTTCGACTTTTTGGTTTGTTTTCTTTTTAAAAAAATATTCCTTTTAGCGTCGGTTTTCTGTCAGCAAGGAGAAACGAAACAATGACGGTGAGTTCATCCCAACTTGAGGGAAAATCAGAAAGCTGTCACAGACACCCGTCGGCATTTTATTTATTTATTTGTCGACGGTGCTGCCGCGTGTTTGTGTTTGCCGTTGGCTGTCCTGTGGGCCTCACTTCATCAACGTCTCAGCCCCCTGCTTGGCGGCGTGCCATCAATATTCAAAAGTACCGATGTTTACAATGCGTCTATTCTGTATGATGATAGATGTCCCGTGCCCCTCACACGCGGTTTTTATTCATCTTTTCTGTATCTCTTGCCTAGGACTCAATTGGAGCTTAGATCTACCGCATGCAATGGATGTTGGTTGATGCCCACCCCACTTGTCTGGCTATTTAAGTCGAAAGTTTGATCCAACTTCACATAGCATTGCAGTACCTAGATAGACTACTTAATTTGTTCAAGATAGATACCTGTTTTATTTTATTTTTATCTAATCAGGTTTGTGAGGCTCTGGCGTACATAAATAGAGTACGGGATAGAATAGGTACCTCCAACAGCAGTGCTCGCTCTCTACTTATCCCACCCATTGACAATATCAATTGATATTACCATTATCTGATGACTTATACTCTAGGGTAGGTATCCACAGTTATGTATTGATCAACGCCCAGTCTTTTTATGGCTTTATCATACCACTTATTGCCGTGTTGGCCAAGTAGTAACGCTCCTTCATTGCACGAGTATGAGTATGAAACGCAGTCCTTCAAACCACTTCTCTTACTACCTAGGTACCTAGGCTAGGTACCTAGGCAGGAGGTAGTAGGTAGTAGGTCGTACTATAGGTACGTGATCATGACCTTGTTCACCTACCTAATCACAATGTAACGCCTCGCTGCGTTTGCCTGCCTATACTACTACCTACACTATCACCGTTTGCTTACCAGGTTACCTAGGTTAGGTACCTACCTACCTACCTACTTACCTACCTATTTCGCCCATTTCAATTTCACCCATCGGACTGACCGACGGTCAATTTCTTCACTCTTCTGCGCAATTCATCAAGACACAGATCGTCTTCCCCTTTCATAATAGTAGGTTAGTGCTGGATACCCAGATACTACCTAGATACTGCCTAGATAGATGGCTAGATCTCTGTGTCAATTTTATATATTCCACATTTTGACAAGGTGAATACTACTTAGTAGACCAGTCTGTCGGTGAGTCCCCCCTATCGTACCGGAATAGTCTAGCTATGTTGCACGTATGCATCCTCCTATTTGTCAATTCCTTCGCAGGATGCATCGGTCCCAGCACCCCGCCCTAAACGGCTTAAACCCATCTCTACCTGGACAGTAGTGTGCCCGGACAGAACCCGAAGCAGGGCGACGACGGGCATCTGCATTCGCTATCCCCTATTTCGCTATCTATATAGGTAATAATTATCACCGTTGAGAAGATCTCCGCCACGAACACCCTGCCGTCAGCCATCAGCCGTCAACCGTCAGCCATCCAATCCAGGTAAACCTAGCCGCCTCGATCAAAGCTCCCCACCTACAGTGCCACATTACTGAGAAGGATTCCCATCTAAGCCCTATTATTATCTAGCCTGCGAACCCTCGACCTGTTCAAGGCTTTCAGTGGAAATACCGTATACCTATATACATTATACGTTCATTAGCTTAGCCAAAAAGCAAACGCCTTGGAAGACGAGACACCAAAAACACTTCGCCCAAGAGTCTGTTAGCAATGGGTCGCTCAACAGTAGGCAAGTCCTACTTGCCCATAGTGCAAAATGCTGATAAGTAAGCCTTGCCTCGCATCTCTCAAGTTCTCCCCTTAAGTCAATAGATAGCCTGGACGTTTAGCTCATGCGCCTCAATCAAGCTTCCCTTATGATCGCGATCCTTTAGAGATCTACTACCAGCTCTTGTTAGCCGGCGATCCAAAACCACATGGATACCTGCGGCCGGAGACGGTGGCCAAGATGCCGTGGACATCTTCTTTCCAGATCTCCCACAAGCACCCGCGCACCGTGACGGTCCTGGATTCGTCGCAGGGTTCCAACAGCGCAGCCGCTTTCACAGCAGCCTTCCAGGAGCTGGTAGACATCTGTATAGCGCAGGATACGTTCCGCTTAATCGCCAAGAAACACAGCGAGCCCTTCACCATCCTGTCCTACCCCAGCAGCAAGAGCGAGGGCGGCGCAGGCACAGGAGCCGGAACTGTGACGATGGAGCGTTTCATGGCGCCGCTTTTCGGCATCCTCCTCCAGGGCGCACATATGATCGCCTACGTGCGCTCGCGCGCCACGGTGGATGACTGCGGCGTGATATCGGGTCTCTGGATCCCACGGCGCGCCAAGCATCTCTTCAGCAGTCCCAACATGCTCGACGCCACGGTGGCCGGGGGCATAGCCGCCGGGACCACCGCTCTAGAAACCATTATCAAGGAGGCAGGCGAAGAGGCATCGCTAGGCCCAGAGCTCGTGCGCACGAGGGTGCGGTCTACGGGCCTGCTGACGTACGTCAGCTCGACGGACGCGATCCACGGTTGGTCCGGGGAGTCGGGGCTCCTGTGCCCAGGAATCGTCTACACATATGACATGGAGATGCCGGAGGATGTGATTCCGAAACCCCACGACGGCGAGGTCGGAAGCTATAGCCTCATGAGTGTCGGGGATGTGCAAGCGGCGCTACTGAACAACGAGTTCAAGCCTGATGCGGCGGTGGTGGTTATCGATTTCCTGGTCCGCCATGGTGTTATAAATGCAGATAACGAGCGGAATTTCACCCGGATTAACGAGCATATACACCGCCGACTACCCTTTAGGGTTGCCGAGGGCTAAAGAGCTGAGTAATGACGGTCTTGCCTCTAAAAATTTGCTCACACTTTTCTATTCAATGAGCGAAGGAAACAAAAAAAATAAGAAAATGAATGGCTTATGATGTTTCAACATTTCTACCTTAATATTACTGAAAGAAGCTCGGCGAAGAGAGAGATAGATACGCTTGATGTAAATATTGCTCAAAGGGCGAGCATTAATATCAATACTGGCCTTCTCCACAGGCCCAAGCTCAAGCTCAATACAACGATGGGCCAATATTGAACTTGTGCCTAATGATTCACGGCAATGCTATATGATGCACATATCACACATATACCAAACACACAAATAACAGCAGGAAAGACCGGAATCAAAAGATCCCTAGGGTCGCTTCAATCACAATAATATTCTCAAGTTGGCAAGCTTTGCTATATTTCAAATAAGAAGGCTTGTTCAAAGCCAGCAGTCCATTTCTCTATCTCTCAACATAGTGGCCACAGATAAACACTAGGGCCTACGGAAGACCTATTTACACGTGTGCTTCAAGATCCGTCGGTATGATCGAAAGCTCCCACGCCCGACCTAGGAATGAATCATCAGTGTAGTTGGTGCTGCCGGCAAACTAGTGAATGAGGAAGGGCCTTCCTTGTCTGTGTCTGTCTGTGTGTACATGTGTATGTGATGTGCTGCAGTAGAATCAGCGTCAAGTCAAGGGCTGCTAATCTGCGCATGGGTAAAGGGAAATGAACAAATAACCATGGGCATGTCGCTAGGTTTTTGCGTCGTTTACCAGGGGAAAACTTGCGAAGCTAGCGATCAGCAAGATCTAGGTGATGGTGTGCGACGCCGAGAAGGGCGACTTCAACGAAGCCTATTGCGTGGTTAGGTTTCAAGGATAAAGTGACCCGTGGAGCCTCAGCTTACGGTCAAATTTCCTAGGAGCAGAGAGGTCAGGCCAGTGATTAGTATCTTAAAAAGCCTTGGTGCGAGAGAACAAACTGCTGTAGACTGCATCCACAACAGGCGCGGCGCTGATCATGCGGCCTCCAAAATAACGGCCATTGAGGCCCTTGATGGCATTCTCGCCTCCTTGGACTTTGTCAAACTTGAGATAGATGTCGCCCTGTGAGTTGGGGTCGAGAGAAATATGCACGACATGGCCATATTTCTCTTCGGCTTCCTGTCTAACGTCATCCTCAAGTTCCTTGACCCAGCCTTCACCTTCTTCCCTGTACCACATGTTAGTTGGAAGCGAGGATGATATTCAATCGGAACATAACGTACTCTGTGGGATCAAACATATTGTGCAGAACTACACAGCGGCTCGCCATGTTTACCTTGACAGGAAGGGGTTTGGTCTCGGTCTTAGGTTTGACAATCGGCCCTTCAGTCTGAGCACCGTTGGTAGGTTCATCTGTTCGCGCGAGTTTTCGCATGAGAGCATCACGACTATAATTGTTAAAATTTACACCAGCAACATCAGTGTCGTCCAAGGCACTGGCACCTGTTGCCTTGTCGTTGTCACGGCCACCGGCGCGATCGAAGCCAGAAGTTTGAGGACCTCGTCCACCAGCACCGGAGAAAGCAGAACCTTGATATGGTTGGTTTTGGCCTTGGAATCTCTGCAGGAGATTGGCAGTTGACTCAGGGGTGAACTTATCGTTTCCAAGACCAACACGAATTGGGCGACCGGCGAGGTCAAACCCATTCATTTTTTCAAGTGCTTCCCGAGCCTGGTCAGCATCGCGGAACCTGTATAAGAGTCAACATGATAGAACTAATGGCAAGGGTAAGGGAGTGGGGATCATACTGTACAAACCCGTAGCCACGGCTGCGACCAGTGTCGTCTTTCTGAAGTTGGACGAATTCGAGTTCGCCGAATGGCTCGAAGACATTCTGCAAGTCTTGTTCGGTGATACTGAAATGAATATTTCCTACATATAGGCGGTGAAAGGGGACCGAGTTACCGTGGCCGGAGCCATCAGTATTGCGCACTTGGCGGTTCTTCTCAGCTTCCGTAAGTTGAACGATGACCGGAATACCTAATAATTTTTGACCTGTGAGCTGAAGGGCAGCAGTGACAGAATCTTCGTTTTTGAATTCAACGTAGCCGACACTATGAAGTAAATCGTCAGTAGTACTCAACGAACGACGGCAAAACGTTATTCACGTACCCTTTAGACCTTCCACTAATACGGTCCTTAACGATCTGGGCCTCGTTAACCGGACCAACTTTCTCAAAGAACTCCTTAAGCTCCTTAGTGCGCAAGCGAGCTGCTAATTGCTGAACGAATACTGTGCGCCGATCGCGCTCGTCCTCGGTCAGAACGGGAGTGGCATCGCGCTTAGGTGTCCGTCCGTTGCGGCGTCCGTCTTCATCTCTGTTTCGGTATTGGCCACGGTCGTCGCGGTCGCGGTGGTCGTCCCTAGGACGGTAATGGCGACGAGGTGACCGAGAGCGCGAGCGGTCTCGGCCACCACGACCGCTACGGTAATAATCTCCATCACCTCCTCTGTGACGGCGTGAGTGTCGACGATCATCATCACGACTCCGGCTTCTGCGCCTACTCTTGTGGCTCCCTGCATCACTTCGAGGAGTAGCTTCTCGGTCATCACCCCGATCCCGTCGACCACGGTCGCTACTACGATCTCGTCTTCTGGGGGGGCTACGGTCGCGTCGGGAACGGTCTGGGCTACGATCGCGATCCCTACGGTCGCTTCGATCGGATTTCTCGCGGTCGACAGAATCGCGAGGCTGGCTTTCCTTTACATCGTCATTTTTGCTCGCGGTAGCATCGAGCAGAGCCTCGACGTCGAGCGTGGCCATTTTAGGCTTCTGGAATTTCCGAGAGGTATACCGACCTGGAGCTGGAGAGTGAGAAGGAGGTTAGAATATAATTATCTGTCTAGTGTTCACTCTCAACAGGTTTTGTGAAAGAGAAGGTCGGAGGACGGGGAGGGTGTCAGATGATAATAGATGGCCTTGACTGAACCAAGCAAGGGCTTAGAAAGGCAGTGAAAGGCAGGCAGATGTACCAGGGAAAGTGGCGGGCAGGTGGATCGGCCATAAAAAGCTAGCGCGGACTTTCCTCGGTAAAGTTTGGTACAACTAACCAATACTTATATGGCCTATGTCTTTACAGTGTGTATATATTATCTCGTACTTTATCAGCATTTTACAGTACATAGGTACCACCACTCTTGGACCAAAGCATTAACTGGGCTAAATGACTCGCCCATACTCAGCACTTTGGGATAGTTTTCGATTTTAACGTTCACTTTAGCGTTTAGAAATGATTAAAAATTTAAATAGCTATAACATTTGAACCATTGTCTAAGTCTTTACCGAATGCGCCATAGTTTAGTACGCGTTCCCCTGATCAAACCGTTTTGATTACTTGTAACCTGGCCAATTGACAATGGAGCGAGCTGAGCCTGGGCAAAAGCGGCGATCACGCTAAACCTAATGTGTCGCGCTCTACAAACCGAGGTAGTCAGTCTCCTTAGCAATGGCCTTTATAGATATTAGCATTTAACAATGAGAGAATAGAGACAGAAGACGTTCCTCATTATACTTTCTGTCTGCAGAGGTTAAATAGTTTAGAATGGCTATTGAACATTTCCTGGAGAACGAGAAAGCCTCGCTTCCGAGTACACGTTCCCCAACAGTCATACTAAATCGTATACCGGTACAGTTGACGATAACCATGCCTCCTTATAAAGAAAAATAAGAATTCACACTCTATGTGTGGACTCTGATAGAACATGATAAATCACAACGCGTCTAATACAGTAGGCAGTACCCAGAATGTATACTTGCAGAATTAACATTAATAATATATAGTCTTGATGTAAGCTGAGTGTTTTCAGTTTCGCCCAAACCGATGAATTCTGACCTAAGTCGACGAGTGCCCTTTTAGACCACCGCAATCCCCTAGGTTACTCGTACAAGAAAAATAACATCATCGCATTACAAATTAAGTCATCAGTAACCCCATCATTTCGTCTTACCCGCGGTGGGCAACTCAGTGTTGAAGATGCGATCCCAGAACGCGCTCGTAACCCCAAAGCCCAATTCGTAGTCCAGAAAGTGGTGGGCAAGGTGGTACTTCTTGAGGCCTTTATACCAGAGTGGAAGGTTCTGGTGGTGGAGGAAATAATGTGTCATATCATACATAATGTAGCCAAAGATACCACCACAGTAGACGGCCGTCGCCATATGCCAGTTGAAGTAGAAGACCGAGTGAGCCAACTTCCAGAAAGGCATCGCAAGGACCACAAAGAGCGTGGGTGGCATGACCAGGCGATACTTGTCCATGGGCAGGTAGTGATGAACGCCATGGAGCAGGAAGTGCAGCGTAATGCCGACCCTATTGTCGGGAAGGTAACTGTGCAAGTGAAGTCAGTAATGAGTTGGCAAAATGAAGGAGAGCGTTGATGGGTAACATACTAGTCAAGATGGAATAAGCATCGGTGCAAAATATACTCTACTAGAGTCCATAAGAAGAGACCCAGGAGCCAGCTGGCAACAAGAGTACCATAATCTTGGAAGCCTTGCGCTGCTAGGTAAGTTCCATATGCATCTGCAGGCAGCCACAGCAAAGGAACCACCCACCAGGGCGTTAAACTCAAAGGCTCGAGGAAGTTTCCAAACAGTGGCGCCGATGCGCCCCCCTTGTAATGTCTAGGTCGATGGACCTGGTCTAGGTAGAACTCCTTGCTAAATCCGCCAAACCACACTTGCATCAACAAAGGCCTGTTCAAGTCGAGGAACTTGTGTGTCTTATAGTCTTGGCTCAAGTCCGTGTCCTTGCTCAGATCCTCCTCACAGGACATACCAGTTCGGGGGTGGATCACAGGCGTGACTTTCTCGTTGATCTGCAAGTCCCCCGTCTTCCTCTGATCTTGTGTATTAGGTGCGAGCTTCTGCGTCACAAGGAAGCCGACGAGAGAGTCGTCGAGAACTTCGTAGGCAGCATCAGAGTGAGCATGTGAGTCCTCATCCTTGAGGATTTCGGCGATATCCTTTCCGGCATAGTCAAGGATTAGGTCGGCACCGCCGGGATGGGAATCGAGGAAGTCGGTCACATCGTAGACATTGGTGCCGACGGTGACATAGCAGGATTTTTCCGAGCTATGAGACTCGACCTCGGCCTGAGTCAAGGTTGGGAGAGTTCGCCCCGGCATGATGTCGCAACGACGCCGCTGGGGTATGGTAATAGAACAAGATTAATCAAGAGGAACCAGAGCAGTCCGGTACAATTCAAAGCTGGTTAGCCGAAGGAAAAGAGAGCGTAAATGAGGGCACGCCTAGGTAGAAACGAGGGAAAGCGGGCGTAAAATATAAACGCGATCAATCTGGGAATTGAAGCTGATAAAGGAGGGACAAAATCGCATAAAGCGGTATCCTACTCAATTTTGTCCGGAAGTAAAATTACTCTACCTAGGTAGGTAATGGTTAGTCCAGTCCAGGCAGCCGTATACCTTAGTGCAGTCCCTGTATCACCCACATCCGCGCAGTCCGCGGGTTCTGCGCGGGCAGAGAGCGACCACTAAGCGGGCACCACAGGTACTGCCAGAGACACGATCGACCCACTGAAGCGCCACTGGACAGACACTAAAGGATTAAGGCCTGACAGTGGCGTTACCCGCTACGGCTATCGTATGATCCCGGTAATGTGGTAACCGATGCTAATATTAAAAAAGGGCAAACAAAAGCTTCGACTTTTACATTAGCCCCTGAGTCTTGAATACCCGGGCAGTTCTTAGGTACCCGAGACAGAACCCCGGAAGCCCGACAGGACTAGCACCGGACTAGCCCCGAAGACTCTGTCATTTGCTACCTATGAAGACGGCCTTTTCCTACCTACCAACATGGCGCAAGTTCCAACAGCACGAAGTACCTAGATAGCCACCGAGGAGGATTCTGCAGGACAGCACAGGCGATGTCTACATTGATTTCTGACAGGGTCCAATGAGCAAGGCGCCATATGTCTCTTGATATATACCATACTCTAACGTCTCTTTCACAGTAGCCTAAACCGCTACCGGGTATCATGCGAACCAGCCCCATTGTCCAAATCCAATGCAAATCTCATAACACCACGCCATGCAACAAAAAGACAATAGCCCATAGCGCCACCATAAGCCCCCAGTCCCTTAACCCCCTCATACGTACCCTGAAATGCCATGTTGTTTCTGCAGTGCAGAAGCTTACTCAAAAATATGCCACAGCTGATGGATGATGATACTTCCAAACAGAGTATTTCCATACGTACCAGATGACGGTGATACCGAAATTCCTGACCATATCTTCCACATAAAAAGGATGACGGCAAAAACCTGTACCAATGCTACTTTGGAAAAAGATGGCGTGAGGACCGACGGTCGTGTATTTCCACGAATTTGATGATCAACCTCGAGGTCCGCCGCCAACCTGATCGACACTATGAGGCAAACACAAATAGAGGCTAGAGCCACACTTTGCCTATAGTGTTCCTCAGAACCTAACGCGAAGACCCAGCTAAGCAAAGCGGCAATAAGTGCCACAAGCTCGGCAATACGCGTCTTGGTACGGTTCGGGATCGTAGTATCCCCTTGGATTGGGAAATCCGACGCGCCGGTTTTCTGGGGGTTTTGCCTCCGCCCTTGTCTATCTTCTTCTGGGCTCGGGCTAAGACTAAATGAATTCTCAAACAGGCTCAACAGACCATCCCGCGGATCATCTTTAGGCTCAGGGGCGTAAAATTTAGGCGCTGCTAGGCTCAACGTGGCTAAGTCTTGCTGAGATTCATTTGTAAAGGCAACGGCATCCTGTCTTGTTGGCCGGAAGAAGCTTTCCTTCTTCTCTTTCGGAGCCTCTCGGATTATGGGGCGCATAGACGGGTTTCGCAACCTCTGGGCTGGGTTGGTAGGAGCCGGTGGCACTTTATACCATAGAGGGCCCGGTTTCGGTTCCGTAGGCACGTCGCTAAACCTTGGGTTGATATTCTTAACCTTATAAGGATTATAAGTGCTGAATGCGCGGTGTTGGGAGGCGGATGGAGACCAGTCCATTGGATCATCATCATCATCATCATCGTCATCATTATCACCATGTGTTACCGGCCGCCCTACTTGGGGAAGTCGCGTAGTTTCATTAGTCACCTGAGAGATGGGTATAGCTGTGCTCCTACCACTACTGTTGCCGTGCGTCAGAAAGCCCAAGCCGGCTGGATGCGACGTCACTTGTGGAACTGGGGTCCGCGTAGTTTCGTTTCGCTGGGCGGTAGGCAAATTTAATACTTCAGTGAGGATGCTGCTAAGATCATCAGGGTCCTTCGTCGTAGATCCCTCATCAGATGCTGTGTGCAAGCCAGCAGTCAGTCCCACCGGCTGCCGAAAAAGGGGAGTGGTATCCGTGTGGATCGATTTCTTAGCTTTCCAGTAAACCTGTGCCCATTTAGCGACTATATTCCTCACAACACCTAGACAACTTACTTACCTGAACCATGACTAAAGGTATTACGAGTTGAGCACCAAGTTGACTTGTCGCGGGTAGTTGTTGAGATTTGCCGTACTGCGCAATAGAGAGCGCTACAAATCGCACAAATAGAACTAATAATTGGTAGGTATACCACCGTCTAAAGCCGAGGATATGGGCAGTGAACCCTCGAATGCTCTGTTTGAAGCGTGGATTCCATGGAAATGAGCACATCCCAAAATTTATTGCCCATTGCATCAACCAATCTGGGTACGGTAAAATGAGAACGATCATACGATGAAACGCACCCAATGAAGTAGGTATCCAGTGGCCATCTTCTGGTGCGGAAGCGTAAGATTCGGTAAAGAGGAGGGACACCACCATCAGATGCCACACAGCTTGGAGTACAAAGCCAGCATACCAGCTCAACTCGCCTACAAAGTCGACAGCATCCAATATGCCGCGTCTCTTTACTGTTGCCCGCTGTGACCGAGTGCGGCCCACCATGCGCTTGAGGTGGTCGGTTTGCGCTGTGTAGCTTGCTTGGTTAAGCTTTTTATTGACCTTCGGTAAGCAATCCTGGCAAACTTGGGGATACCGTGCCTCGAGTTCTCTCTTGAGTTTCCAATACTTGCGCTCCCTCGAACTATAATTAGGATCTGTGGCAGCATCGGGCCACTCGAACTGTGCAAGAGCGCTATTCAACATGTGTTGGTTTCGAAGGCAGGCCGTGCAGAAAATGGAATCGTTAACTAAACCTCCAGCCGCCGAGGCCAGCGGTGAGGGCGAGCGAGGAGGGGGGGATCGAGAGATCGCGTATTGAACATTGTTGCGCCCGAAGCCTTCGGCCGCCGCTGCGGGCGGATCTGTGATCTCGCCATTCTACACCCTTTGTCAGCAAGATTCGCGCATAACGGCGCCACAGAAGTATAAAGAAATGGGCAGCTTCTTACACGGTCTAGCCAGTTGGTCGCATCACACTTAGAACAGTCGAATGATTTCTGGCCTTCGAACCGAAGATTTGACCACTGTCCGCAGTAGAAACAACGCAGAAATCCCCTGGACAGAAGAGTCCTCATTTTGATTTGAGTTGGAACATGCAAAAGATAAGCTCTCCAGATCCCCGTCCTATTTAATTCACAGCCGCGACTGGTGTATAGAGCAAGGCCTTTGAATATACGAGAATCGCACAGATGCGCCGACGAGCCTAGTAACAAGCAGCGGGTTCTGCCAGGTGGTGAGGATTTGTTGGACTCGGCTGACTGACCGTGGTAGTCACCGTGGGTACATGAGAGGTCGTGTAGTGTGTAGGTAGTAGATGGGGCTTGTTTACCTACCTATCCTATACCTAGGTATTGCTTGCATACAATGGGTACCGGCCAAATGCCGTTGAAAACAAAGGCCAACGGCCACAATCGATAAGGACAGGTACAGGATGCAGACCCTCAATGGTGGGAGCGTCGAAGTACCTCTTTAAGTACATATACTTGAGCCCAGTCTCCGCGCGCTCTCCGCTACCTACCTACCGAGGTGGGTAGGTATGTACTTTGACACTTAGAGTTACCCAGAAACCCTCGAAGTATACCTACTAGGTAGGTACGGAAGTACGTACTTAGTAGTACCTTGTTGATCCATTATGCCCCACATCCCTTGTTGACGAGGTACAATGGTACCTAGGTACTATTAGTAGTACTTAGTAGATCTTTGAAGCCAGAACATCCTGGTTTTGTTTGTGTGTGTCCGTGTGTGTCTCATGTACCACAGCTACATGATTCCGTCTTCCACACATCAGTCGCGTACATGTTGGAGGTTGTTTTCACCACTGCCTAAGATACACATTTTTCAGCCAGAAAGAAAACAGTCAATATTTACCGAGGGCTGGAACAGAAGCCGGAATCCGGAAATCCAAAGCCCCAGTCAAACCTTGACTTCCATCATTTCCTATCTGTCACTCTCTACCCAGCCAGTCTCCCACTTACAAGGTGAATAGTCGTCAATACAAACAAAGGTGAGTAATAAATACGTGATACATCCCCTTGATATTTCGTGTGCCAAATTTGGCATATTTATCAACCCTAACCCCCTCATCCCACCCGATATACTTCAACAATGACACTGCTTTCTAAAGGCCTCCCCCTATCCCATGCTACAAAACTCCCTTTCCTATGTACCCCATCCTACATGCTTTTCAACTTTTCTTTTCCCCTTAGTATATATTTCTCATTTCCGTCTTGCATTACACATTGCCTTTCAACTGCACTGTAGCGTCAAAGACGAACCTGAGCCACCCAAGAAGACTTCTTCAAAGCACCTCACTATCTTAAGCATCAACAATGGCCATATGTGACCCCTAAACACTGCTTTTGAGTTTTATGATTATCAAAATAGCCTACTTGTTTCCATATATTGCCAACTTTGAAATACCAGAGGTATTTTTCGTTGCAAAGTTATCACAGACACTTAGAGTTGTGTACAATGTTCATCAGTTGACAGCATCATGCTGACTAACCTCGATTAGGGATTAATATGAATCAACGTTGAAAACCCCCTGAATTACCCTACCGGTATATATCATAGTTAGCTGGGACACAGCTTCACCTTTATTGTGAGGTATTGCAGTACACATCTGACCAAGGTTGTGGTCACCGCATCAAGTCATTACAGCTTAGCAAGATATGTAATTCAATACACACCGGTTTAGGCTCTCCATTTGGCTGGCTTGTTCAAAGGCTAAAAAGCCAAGACGTGGTGGCTTTGCTTTGGAATATCTCGTTGTCTTTCTCAGTCACAAGGACACTGGGTGTGACTCTGTTCTCGGCCAAGGATAGCTACTATCACTAGTCACCCCTGGGAGGTAAACAGCCGGAGCCTCTCAGCCTGTGCACCAGGGAACCCAGTGGTATTTACCTTGATCTTTCCTTATTTCAGACAAATGAAGTACGGGTACCCTAAGCTACGGTGGATAGCTCTAGAGCATTGAGCTAAAGACGCAGCTGAAGCCAGGTAAATCGCCCCGGCGATATAGGCTCTAGATATACTACTACCCCCCGAACTGGATTACATGGCACTGTAAACGGGCAGTCACCAACATCGTGTTACAGCAGCTAGTCCAAAATAGGCGTCATTGAAAATGGAGGGCAGTGCGCACTCTACAAAGCCTTCCAAGGACATCCATCTAGGCCAAAATTCTTCCCATGAAAATCCCCCCTCGTCTTCTGTTCCCACTCAACCACCTCAGCCATCCCAACCGTCTCATCCATCTATAAACCCTCAATACCCATCTATTTCTCATAAAAACCAACCTCATATTGAGAGTCTTATCAAAATGGACACCAACCGTGACCGAGTTGTCCAGGCTACCATTGGTAGCGCTCTTCTCGATCTCCTGAAGAATGGAATCTTTCTCTTCATCATCATGGGATGCGGCCTACTCATCCTCAGTATCCTCATCGACGTCCTTTCTAAGCCCCACGTCACGGGGAACACTCTCGGCGCCACCATCATCATCATTTTTGTTGGAGGCTACCTCATCCTAAAGACGGATGGCGGCATGGTACGTGAAATATCTACTCATTACGTCCTAATGATATGTGGATCTGGTGGGCACACTGCCGAGATGATTCAAATGGTTGAGCGGAGTATTTGCTCTGAGAAATCATCCCATCGCCGCTGGGCAGTCGGCAAAGATGATGAGAAGAGCTATGACAAAGTTCTGGCGTTTGAAAACCGCCTTCTAGATCGGTTCTCGCGCCACGATCTAGATAGCGGGACCTTCGACATCATGCGATTCAGGCGTGCCCGTTACGTTCACCAAAGCTGGCTCACCACCCCCTTTACTACTATCCTAAGTCTCCTCGACATTATTCGCATACTTGCTACGCCCCCCCATCAAAGATCCATTCCTGCATTGCAATATCCTGGCGTCGTCGTCACCAACGGCCCCGGCACCGGTTTCCTCTTCCTTCTCGTTGCCCGAGTACTCAGACTTAGTCACCTTGTGCCTACCAGCCATATGCGGACGATATATGTGGAGAGTTGGGCGCGTGTTAGATCTTTGAGCCTAACAGGAAAGCTAATTCGATCATTGAAACTTGCTGATCTTTTCATTGTACAGGCACCGGCTCTCGCTGGACACAACAATGTGCTAGCCGAGAACCTCCTGGCCATGCCCGAGCAGCCACGCTTCCCATTCAACGCTTAAGCAAGCGTTAGAAACGAGTATGCGACCCATGCCACGATTGGCCCGAGGCGTACAATCCCCATTTGCATTTAAGTTGCTCGGTGTTAACGCGTCGCACTTTGCCAAAAAGGGAGGATTCAGGATGGAAGAATGACTTCAAGGATCCAGAGATTCAGGGATTTGGGGCGTTAGTGTTTTCATGTTGATCCAAAGTGATCTACCACTCATACAAATTGATTCAGTCTGCCCTTTCACAGAGATTACGCATAGCCATGTCACATCATCAGGCATTTGCAATGACATCCCATTTTCAACCAGACGTCGCGTGCGCATTTGAGTGTTTATAAATTCTAACAGACAACAGCCCCCCAAGATGAACCACCATAAAGTATCATCTCCTAGCTTGCTTGGCATAGGTCTCTCAAGCATCATTCCAGATCGCCTAGCAGCAATGCATTGCTCCCACAGTAGAAAATCCCGAGCCTTTAGAGTCTTTTAGCAGAATTTCCCCCCTTTTACAGTATTGTCGCAGGCGGTCGAATAGCCTCATCTTGTTTCATACCTCCTGCGATCCTATGTACAAAGAAAAATAATCGAAGAGGGTAAACGAGCCTACCTGGCTTTTTCCTCTTCCGTTGTGCTTGCTGTACAGACGTCTGAAGTTCACGTGTTCACGTGACCCCCCCTTTGTTTACACGAGACTACAAGGTTAGAATGAACACGTGACTTACGGCATGTAGCGAGATGTAGCAACACGGAGCATTACCTACCTAGGTGTACACAAGATATTCTGCTTTGTCCCCTTCCCTTTTTGACCGGATGTAACCTACGTGTAATCCTCACCACACACGTTTTGTGTGGTGCAAGCACAATGCAAGGCCAAGGACGTAGAGATTCCAACTACTTCTTCTTCTGCATATCATCATTTACCCAGAGCAAGGGCCCAAATTATGGTACTGGCTGCCGTTGGAATCATCTTGTCCCTCTGCGGGCTTACCAATAGCGCCCGCCATCTATATGTATCATTGCACTCATTTCATGTTAGAACAAAGGTAATCCATGCACATTGTCAGTCTGGGTAGCATGTAGATGCACTCCAGGAGCTCGACCCGGCGTCCCCCAAAAGCAAAATAATTCAAACAATTTTCTACCTCTAATATAAAATAAAACATCAACCAAACTACTTATATTTAATTAAAATGATTTCTATAAAATGACAGCACTTATTTAACATATTAACGAATTTCAAACTATATTTTAGCTTAACTTCATTGAATTACATTGTTTGCCAAAACTAAATTACTTTGCCTGTGGTGAACGCTGGCTCGACCTTTGTAGCAAGACCCTAGCCATGCGCACATCACTCTAAATAGACAATGTGACTACCTCATGCTGACTGAAAGAGCCATATGGGGAGGCAAGCCAATACCACACCCAGGCCAGATGATCCAGCATCTATTGCATGTGTGCAAACCCATGGGAATTATGGGGAAAAAAATAACAATCACAGCATGATATACGCCTTGTACAATTACATAATATTGATCGGCTCCGTCAGCAGGATAAACCAAGGATAAATGTCACTAGGTATATCTTGCTATTTTATTTTTGCTTAATCAACTCTGTGCTCTTATGGAATTGCTTCATTTAGTTTAGCTCGGTGAGCCTGCTCGGTTTGTATTTAATGAAGATATGCCACAGGCTTCTCTTATATAAGTACTCTTGTATCTTAGATACCCGACTTCACTTAGCGTTAGAGACAGTCTGAGCAGCTAGGATAGAGAAAAATATGCAAGTCGATGATACCGTAATCCTTGCTATTACCCCTTGTAGTTCTATAGAATCAATGCTCTTTAGTTCGTGGTTATATCCTGGAAGCTATATTTGCACACTCAAGTTGAACTTTCGGTGATTTGAGGAAATGAATTTACTAGGTCGTCGCTTTTCTCTAGATCACCAGAGTTCCTTCCCCTCACACTCCCTCTTCTTCTCCCTCTACCTTTTTCTCTTTCTCTACCTCTACCTCCACCTTACACCCTTACCGACGCGCAGCAATGACTAGTCCCATCAAATGTAAGCCACAATATACACATCACCACATACCTAATTTCATACCACCCTCTCCCTCGTCTGAAGTGGCCGAGTTGGCATAATTATCCTATGTACCCCATGATACCCCCCCATGTGTAGAGAATACCTAACTATCGTAAATAATTGCTATCGCCCCATTTTGGGGTTATTTGATTCTAGGTCACTACAGTTCGGATTACCTCCTGTCAAGGTATTGCTACTTGCTTCCCTTATCCTGCCTAGCCTGCTCCCTTTTCGATTAGAGTATCTGATAATTGAGGCCTCTCACCGTCGAGCACGATTGTGTACGATCGGAAATTGTCCGAGCTCTGCGTTGAGGGCTCAGTATCGTATGACCCGATTTGCCTGTAGCACTATCTTTACCACTTTGTCACTTAACACTCCAATCCCTTTTTATTTGGGCCATGGGAGCTGTAGTATTGCGCGTCCCTAATATGCCGGAGCCGTAATTTCTTAGCAGACTTCGGCAAACATTTCATCGTTGTTTATTTTTTTAGCTTATATTTCACCCCTAGAATGTCATTATGAATACCACCAAGGCCAATCGGGACGCTGTACAGGGGCTAAACTCCAAGTAAAACCACAAAGGCAAATGTCAATGCCGATGGTAAATATGCGAGCCTCAGGAGGCGTGTAGGAAAGCCTGTAAATCAGACTATTTTCTTTCTGCATACAAGTCTATTGAAAGCCAGAGGCCATTCTAGTATACTAGATCATATTAAGTAAAGTTGGCCATCATTCACTCCAGGGTTGGTACTAATTGTCGCTTGCCTTGGTCCTATCCTGCCACACCACCTGCAAACTTCCACTAGCAGGCTAGCCTCTCATGGTTCTCTCACCTCAAGTTCTGCTCGGTTCCTGGATCAACGCCGGCCGCAAAGAGCGCGTGTACACTCAACCACAATCGCTCCATGCCCTGTCTCGGGTACCTCTACTTCTCCCACGACTGAGCCACACCACTATGCACTCCGTATCCTTCCACCCATATTCCCTAATCATGAAGCCGAAATAGCCCCGCCACACAAGCAACCCCTGGCAAGATCAATGGGAAAAGACACCAGCGGAACGTACACTCTTTGTTGTACCTTTCACTTCCAAGACTACCACACTCTAGGTACCCTCAAGTACCTTGGTTATGGGCGTCTTGCATTCACTCGCTATTCACTATTCACTAACCCCCAATCTATGTCCCGACCTCGTGTACCAGCCGACTTTCACTTCACCCGGCACAACATTAACACCATCATTCCTTCCTTCTATCCCGCTTTCTGACAATCGGCGTCCACACAATCACATTGAGACGCTCCAGGGCTGTGGCCTCTAACCCCATTTTCCTATTCACTCATCTCTAGAGTCGCGACGTTCTACCTACTTGTCACCTCGACCTTCTACCGGACCATTCAAGGTCTGCACGCCGGTTTGTGTTGATCTCGAGCACATTTGGACCCATCTTGGAGTCTCTTGAGGCTGGGGTATTTCATAGCCCACACCAATCCTCTTCCAACTTCCAATCTTGCACCTCCATACCAACTTCCCTTTCTATCACTCCCTCCCAGGTTCTACTTGGGCTACCTATTGCTTATCACAACATACTACTCTACCCTATTAGTACTCTCTCTACCCTTTTATTCATACTAAGCTCGAAGCTCATATCCTATTGAGCCTACAATAATCACATCAGCATTACCTAACTCTGGGGCGGGCAAGCATTCCTTCTACAACTCATTTCACTAGACTTTTACATACCCATTGCTTGGGTCAACCTTACTAGACCTCGACGCACATTTTTCTTGTATCCTGAGTTTCAAACCTCCAACATGCCCGCTGACCCTTACGGCAGCGATGACTCGGATGGGGGAGCACCTCTGTATCCATCCATGGTCACACCTGTTCCGCCTCCTCAATTGCACCGTGAGGGGGTCAAATCCGAGTCGCCGTCCGATGAGGAGAAGGCGCTTGTTCGTGCTTCGGAGAATTTTGGAAGTCTGAAGGATCCCTTTGCCGAGACACCCGGTATTCCCCAGTCTATTCCTCCTAATGCTTATTCTCACCGGTCTGCATTCCCACAGCCTACACCTAGTCGGGCAAACAGTGGATTTAATCGTTTTGGAAACTCCCAGCCCATAGCTAGATATCGCTCGTCAACTACGGCAGTTACGAGCAACTCTGTTCCTAGGTTCCGATCCGGCATGGGCGGTGCTGCTAACTCATTCCCCGAGGAGGTAAGAGACGGAGCGTGCATCATTCAATCAACCCGATTCCGATACCGTTGATTAGAATTGTAATACTGACTATTACCAGGCGGATCTTCAATCTTGTCAGCAGGTCTTTGCATCCATCATGACTGCTACTCAATATGTCAACGTTTCACCGGGCATGTCGAGCCAAACCCAGGCACAACTCACCCATCTCCTTCAAGAGATTTCTCAAGGCTTTAGCACGGTCACCGTCCAGCTGCGACAACAACGTGACGACGCAAACCGTGGAAGAGAGGATGAGCACGAGCGCTACAAGCGCGCCATGCATGAAGTCGACTCGATTCGAAAGACTCTTGAGAACGTGCAGGCTCTGAACAAATCCCTTGTGCCCCAGCTAAGCCATCTCACCGAACGTGAAAAGCTGTTAAAGGACCATATCAAAGACTTAAAGCAGCAGCTGCGCGTCTCACAGAAGCAACTAGAGACACTTTCGTCCGAAGCGATGCGCTTTCATGCCCATCATGATAAAGTTATTGAGGACTACAAGGAGCAAGATGAGAAGCACTTCCAGGCCATGACCGTAAGTTCAATAGGGACGATCCAAAAAATACCGGACGTCAAGAGCTAACCTGCGATTCCCCAGGAACTTGAGAACGAGGTCAAAGCGCTGCGTAGTAATACTACTGCCCCCAATACCGGTGCTCCATCTTCGTTAGGTCGTGATAATGTTGCTGACCGCAACAAAAACTCCAATAGTCCGAGGCCGCAGAAAAGGCTAACGGACCGTGAGGCCGCTATGCTCTTGAGTGGCCTTCACAAGACGGCCGACCAGACACGTAATCAAGACCAGAATCCTAAGAGAGACGGTTTCGTCCCCAACCCCCAAGCACCGGCCTGGGCACCTACGGGAGGTACACAGGCATCGGCCAATACAAAGCCTTCCCCAGAGGCCAGCTCTGAACATCAAGAAGATGGGTCGTCGTCTGGGAACTCGGGAAACTCAGGTGAAGTTATTGTCTACACCGGCAACGGCAACCAGAACAGAGCGGTGACACCCTACGTGCCCCCTCCTTCGCACGGCGGCGCACCCACTTATATCCGCACGCCATTCGGGATCGTCTTCGGTGAGTATCCCACTGTGGACGAGAACGCCAAACTCCCCGGGGACAAGATGATTCCGCGTGACAAGGAGGAATGGGATGTAATCGACGTCCAGCGAGCAATGGCGCATCTCTATAACCTCTCCAAGGGCTACGTAGCGAACTGCCACATGCGGGGTGCGCCCAACGTGCCGTTTAGCCAGCTCCAGGAACAGGAAAGGTACACATGGCAGTACTTGATGCAGCAGGTCTACAAGGATCCAGAGCACGCGTCCAACCACCTGACCTATCTTTTGGGTACCAAGGCTTACATCCCTTATCTTCTTCAGCGCACCTGCATCGACTACCTGCTGAAGAAACTCCTGACGCCGCAGGTTTTCCTCGGATTCTCCGATCAAATGGACGGGCACCTTCGAGCGCTGCAAAATCAGCTCGCCAACATCGCTGGTATGTTTCATCCCCATAAATTCGTTCGTTTTACCTCTTACTAAGTAATCATCTCTCTTCACAGATGTCCGAGACCGCGCTCCCGCCCACAGCCGCAACCGCCAGCGCGTCATCGAGGACCACGCAAAGCTGATCAAGGCCATCGCCATGTCGAAGGAAGTGGGTGAGTTCCGCCGCCGCACTGTAGACCGCCATGCGAACATCATCAGCGCGCTGCTCGATCCGTGCCGCGCCCGGGCGACTCCGGCCGAAGAGGCGCAGAAGTCTCTGCGCGTCATGGTCGCCGCCTGCTGGGACATCAGCATCAAGGTCTGGAGCAGCGGCAAGACGCTCCACTACGTCTTCCCCGAGTGCGCCAACAAGTTCTCTCCTGGTACTATGGAGGCCTTGAATGGCCATGTGATGGCCGCCACCCCCGAGGGGCTCGTGACTTCGCAGTGCCGCGTCTCTCTTGTCGTCACACCCACCATGACGCTTCGCGACGACCGGGATGCCGCTCGGATGCAGTGCTTTGCCATCCATAAGGCCCAGGTCTTAGTTATGAAATAAACTTCATACACCTCGATTCTTGGCACGGGGAAAACAACCACAACTCTCTTCTAATCGAGTTGTTGTCTCGGGCTCGTTTAGATCCCCTTAACCTCTCAGTGATCTCGTCTCTTTCATCTGGCATATGCCCTTCCCGAAGCCTATTGTCACAAAGTTGTGACAGTCCGGGCTCTGGGCTTCTTTCATCAATCTCTCCATTTCTTCTGCACGGTTCTCCTAGTCTCCCCTCTACGACGACTTCACTAGTTGATGAAGTTTTGCGTTAAAGAGACGAGAAAATAAAAGAAAAAACATAAAAAAAAGAAACCATTCTTGCTCTACAGTGAGAGACGGGTGTCTTCAGATCGCTCTCGCAAAAGAGAGCAATTGGAACTCGAAAGAATTCGGCTCGTAATTTCTGGGGGAGAGTATCCTCAACCCTGGATCATAGCTGCATTTCCTCTCCGTCTATCTAGCTGCCGAAGCCTCGCTAGTAAGCTGCGGAGATCGGAGTGGCTTTGCGGACCCGAGAGAGACGTTTTCTACCTTTCTTTCTTTTCTTTCGGTCTGCTCTAAATCTCGTTTCGTCGATTCCACGAATTGAATTCCCGCACTAATGCCCCGACCTCGTACTCAATTTGCAAGTTTGCAACAGAGCACATCGCCGTCTCATGGTGAACAGGTCAGGGATTGCGGCTGCCCCTCACCGCGATTACGGTTTAGCGAGTCTTCGCCATCATACCGGATCCGGCTTTCGCGTTTCCAGGAGTGAGTGAGTGAGTGAGTGCGCACTCAACACACTGATGGACTTGATGGATTCGTGAAATTAAAACGAGAAATCCCATCATAATCCTGAGAAGCTGCTTGTCCCTTCCTCGTGAGCAAGAGATCGTTCGGTATATATGAAGAGAGAAGAAAGCCAACGAATCGAATTACTGCTCTTGATGCCCTTTTCCCCCTCTTCCCTCGTACAACAAGATGGTTTGCTGGAAAGACAAGGGATTACTTGACGAGCACGCTTTCGCTAGCTGTGTTTTGGCACTCTGTGGGCCTTTCAGGTAATCTTGCTTTTTTTTGTCCTTCCGGCAAACTTAGCACATCTATCTTCCTTTCAGCATCTCCAGCTAACGTGCACTGCACCTCGCATCCCTGTCTACGGCCTTTCTTGGTACTGGCTATGGTCACCCTGGAATGCAAAGGAAACACGTAGTATCGAAACAGCGTGGCGCTGTTTCGACGGGAAAAATGAAGGGCTGATTGAATCCTCGGTTTGGCGATTTGGTGATGGGAAGGACTTTTGATTCGGGTTCGAGCGGGAGACTTTGCATACACCGACGCCAACACCAACACCTCACTCGATCTCAATCTTGCCGCTGGCCCACTGCGTTGTGTTTTTCTTTCTAGGGCGGCAGGCCAAAGTCTGTGCATTAGCTAGAACCTCGGTACCAACCTTAAGTGCTTTGCGTTAATTAAGTTATATGCTTTACTCCTTTCTATTGCTTTGATTGTGATGTGCATATTTTCACTCTCATGAGTCCATTTTATGCTGTTTTGGAACTTGTGAATGCCGTATAAGTCCACGATCCCTCACATTCTCCATCACATTATTAAAACATAGACCGGGCGAAATAAATTATCATTTCGTTCCTTTTCATTTAGGCGAGATCTCTACCGTGATTTCTGATGGCCTAATATAAATACAAAATATAACTAGACATTGACAGAATGCACGATATTCAACATCATACAAAGAATTGGTGCAATGAATTTAATATTCTTCCATTGCCTTAAGTTTATATCACCAACGGACTCGGAACGGCAAGGCCTTGTACGTAACAATTCTCCCTCCCCTCTTTTTTCCCTGACCACCGTCTCGCGACGTCTAATCAGTCTAGTCTACTTTTAGCCCGAAACTCGGGACCGTAATAATAACACACTCTAGGAAGGGGTGTAGAGAAGCTTGGAGGAGAGATGGCCGAGCATCGCGAAATAGGAGGAAAGTCTAGCAAGAGGAAAGAAACCGCCAGCACCCATCCATTTAATCGATTGTCAGGGTTCCCCGGTATTTATATAACCTCCCCATGTATTGGAATCATCCGGAACGCCAATATGGGGGTATCATGTTATGAACACCGTCTGTTCCCGCAGATTCTAAATTGATTAGATAACTCCGCGCATGTGCGGGCTGGTTTGTATCGGGGCTAAGTCGGAGGGACGATTAAATAGGCGCGACTAGTAAGCCTTGTCGGATGCGCTGGTTGTCAAGGTGTCTGTTGACCGCGCCGAGAACGATCTTCAAGATGATATCGGCCGTGAGCTGGGACCGGTTATTCTCGCCAGCTAGCTGTTCGTGAGTAACGCAATCCACCATATCGCGCAGCTCCTTGCCCTTGCGGTACTTTCCTAGGCCGTCGTCGAGTTCGCGTAGATGACGAGCAGCCCATTCGTCCTTGCCGACCTGGAAGAATTGCACACCTAGTTGGTGGTACGGAGCGCAGAGGGCGTCGAGCCTCTCGGCTTGTTTGATCAGGTTATCCCGAAGAGCATCTTTGTCGCTGGCTTCCCCGTCCGTGATGACGATGATATTAAGAGGCTTGGGAGGCGTCTCGCGTCTAGCCTCGCGCGCCTCATAGCAGTTAACGTATGTTTCCATGATTTCACCTAGGCGCTTGCCGGTAGGTGTGTTGAGCATGGGTCTTCTGCTGTTGAATACGGTTCTGACGTCACTCGGATCTGAGATGCCGACGTAGGCATGGCTGGCTTTCCCTTCCCCCTTGATAGCTGCTCTGCTCCAACCGGGCTCGTTCTCGTGGGGGTCGTCGAAAAAGTTCATGTGATAGGGGTCATTGAGAAAGTAGATATCGACACCGTCTTGATCGTACTGCATACAAATGGGCACAATTTGCTCGATGGCGTTCCTAGTTTGTTCCCATCTACTCAGTTCGCCTGATCTCAGCGTCGAACTACCCCTGTCATTCCATGACATCGAACTAGAGTCGTCGATGAGAAAGACAGTGTCGAATTCGGCTAGGAACCTGAATTTATCGGCTTCCGTGGTTGTGCTTGCCGGGCCACGTAAGCGACTGTATAGGCTCAGAACACGAGGAGGGGCCTTTTGCGCGGGAGAATCAGGTGTACTCTGGCTAGGATCCTCAGCTTTCGTCAAGGTGTACGCAGGTGGCGGGTCAGTGAGACTCGAGGAAGCAAGGTTCTCGGCAAGTGCCTCAGTATCCTTTTCATTCTTGGCATCTTTCTCAGATCTCCTACCTCTGCCACTGACTGCTCTTCTGACGGACTGGAATCCACCGGAGAGAGAAAACGACGAGGAGCGCTTGTCGTTGGTGGATTCTGAGGGGCTTAACATCTGATCTGTTGATTTGGGCATCTTGAAAGTCAAGTGGTGAAGTTCTGATGTTTTCAAATGTAGTTTTACTTTGTGATGCCGGGAGAATAATTAAGCACACGTTACGTGTGTTGTGGTTGATACTTTAATAGCGGAGGAATCATATCCCTCGGAAAAGGGATGGAAAATTGAGGTATTGAAGGAAAGGGAGAGGAGGCACCCGGGTATGCAAGGTCTTTGTTCGCGCAGAAAACTTTAAGGTACCACTGCAGTAGAGTCAGGTGGTCGCTCTCGTTGGGTTTCAATGTATGTAAGGTACTTGTCTGCTGGCTGACTGGCTGACTGACTGGTCGACTTGATGACTTGATTGTTTTGAATTCATGGTCCCTTACGGGAAGGGAAGTAAAGGTCCACCCATTCATATATACTTATATCCTTACTTACTTGGCCTGCCCACCCATTAATTATCCTGGGCAGGGTTGGTGTTCCATCAGACTTCCAGTAGGTTGAACTTACATCGATCGATATCTCTCGACAGCCTTCGATTACGCCTATCGTTTCGCCGTGGGAAGCCGTATGGGCCATTGACTAACACTTAAAATGGGGAGAGGGGAGAATCTAGTCATTGTGCTGTATCGGTAATTTAAAGATCACGAGAGGAAAGACAATGCCCCAAGCCCATGTGTCACCTGGGTTCAGGGTCTATATGCAAAACATCGATCCCGTGGTGGCAGTGCGTTACAGCCCCAAGGGGGCTTAGACATTTACCACATTACCAGCCCCGCCACGGGCTTCCGACCGGCGTCCGTAGAAGTTCTGCGTAGGGTTCTGCATATGGATGCTTACAGAGCCCGCAGAGCCCCCCAAATTCCTCTAGCCGCGCTACCTAGGTACCTACTGGTAGTGCTTCACCCCACACCCCCAATTTTCACAATGCCACCCACATCCAACCCCCAAATTGATGAAGGCTTAACTTACACAGTAAAGACATGTAGCCATGAGGCCTAGATCAACTGGGCCAAAGGGCTATGGGTGAACTTCTTGCCGTTCTTCCCGTCCTCCCCGTTCTTCCCCGGAGCATTTTCCACAAGGCAGCTGGGAAGGCTTTTCTGTCGTGAAACATTCGGTTTTACGATAACATCTGTTAAGACACTGCCCTGGGTGAATCGGGCTATACGATGAAATCCCACCTATTGCACGTTCTTGTTGTCAAGTGAGAGAGGCTCAAGGGGCGAAAGAGGCTCAAAAGGCAAAGGGGTAAAGGGGTAAAGGGGCGAAGGGGCAAAGGGGCAAAGGGGCAAAGGGGCAAGCCCTCCCCATCACATGTGCAAATACCGGCTGCGTCTAGAATATGAACAACTCGTTTCTATCTGCCTTGTGCCACAGCGAGTTATAGTCTACGTGAGCTGCTGGGCCCGGGGTTTGAAGTTAACATTGTTCTCCTAAGTCGTATTCATACAGTTATAGAGAATCACAAGGCGCAAACCAATGCCTCTAGAATGCCGTAGTAGTAGATCATTATCACGACCTATCCCCCCTAATGGCCCTTATGCCCAAAGCGGAGCTGTGACCTCAACCGCCCGTTCTACAATCGCTTTGACTCTGTCTGCTAACACTTTCTGACTGCACTCGACCTCGAGATCTTCTAGCCAGACGGTGGCTACCATTTTATCCAGTGTGATGGTAATGCCGGGCACTGGAATGCCGATTTTATGCAGCCGTTCTAACTCTGTCTTCTGTCGCAGCTCGAGGAGCCGCTCTTCCTCTTCTTCGTCGTCAGAGAGCTCCATGGATGCGTCTGAATCCGCACCATCTCCTTCACCGGTCTTCCTGGGCTTCTTGTCTTTCGCCAAAGGCGGCAATTTGGGGGTTGCCACCGGTGTCACAGCATCCGCGCCAAACTGTGCCTCTAAGAAAAGGAATAGGCGTTCCAGCCTCTCCTGAGGCGTTAGACTCGCGTGAGGATTCCGCGAAGGGAGTTCATGGTCGTGAGAATGAGAATGAGAATGCTTGCTTGCGGATCCTATTTGTTTTGTTAGTAATGGAATGCTAGGATTAATCAGAGAATGACCTACGCTTGACAGCAGCAGGGCTGCTTTCGGTTGACAACAAAACTGCCATGACAGCGTCTGCTATGCCGTCATTCAGCATATTTCCCTCCCATTCTAATTCTACTTCCCCGTTACTGCGATACCGAACTGTTACGCAACCCATGACCAGATAGGCAGCCACGACGTGGGCTATTTCTTCGTCCACATCCTTCATCTCATCCTTGCCATTCGTCGTTTCACTACTATCACTCTTGTTTTTTAATTTGGTCTCGGGGAGCTCCTCTATGCTGCCGAAGGTGCTCTCTAAGGCCCATTTGATAAGGTCGATACCCGCGGCACTAAGTGTCAATCTCTGCCGACAGGCAATTGTGGACGTTGTTAGGCCTGCATACTCCCGCAAGTCCTCGGGGTCCATCAACGACATTTTGAAGTCATTTTGAACAATAACGCCCGCCACCAATTCCGGTTCGGAGTCTTCGGGGGAAGGTAGGTGCCCGGGAGGAGGAATAGAAGCAAGCTTGCCAACAACTTTGGCAACTTTGTCTGTCTTGAATGGGATTCGGAGTTCTTCGCAATTTCGGGGACTGTATACCTTAGTTTTGTCCGTCTCGAACCTGTTGGCATTCAGCGAGAGAAGTTTAGATTTAAGTCGCATCATGTTATGTTGTTCTCCGTGAACCAAAATCTCGAATCCGGTTAGCTTGAGCGTCGATATCGCCTGAGAATGGGACTTACAACAACGGGGGCGGCAATCTCTTCAATAAACTCTCTGTTCTCCTGGCCGTCGACGTGGGCGGCAAATGAATACTCTGCAACACTACACCTCCGAGGTATCATGATTTTTTCGCTGTCCGCACCTGGGGCTCTCCTGATAGCGTTAGTGTTGCGAGACATGACAGCCTGAATCTGATCTGGTTCCTGGACAATGTGTTTTGCCATGGTGCCTTCAACGCTATAACCGGTGATGATGACGCCGTTCTTGTCGCTTGGCGCCCATCTCTCCAAGAGCTCCCGACTCACACCGTTTTGTAGCATACCAGGACTAGCTAGCATGACACAGCCACCAACATCATCGAACCTATCCAGGCTCTTAAGAGATCGGACGTAATTGAAGTCCCAGGGGCCCCCTTTCCCACCCCCTTCTCCAGCAGCTTCCGCTTCGGCCATGCGCTCTCTAAATAAGCGTTTGATGTTGTCATTCATGGCACCTACGTAAGTCTGGTATACGACCATGCACTTTCGCGCGAGGTTGCTGGCGTAATAGATAGGGAACCTCTGGAACTCTGCATGTTTCCCCCAATATTCGTCAAGAATTAACATCAATTCTTGAGCTCGACCGAGAGCAAATACGGGCATGAGAACGCGACCACCGCGGTTGAGGATGTTAGTGACGGATTTCATGAGGGCTTGCTCTCGTTCTAGGCGAGGGACGTGCGTTGACACGCCATATGTGGATTCGGTGATGAGTACATCAACCTTGACTCCTCGGGGCACCTCGGCGGATATCAAATGTCGATCTTGCTCTCTGGAGTAGTCTCCAGTGAATAATATATTAAGGCCGGCAATCTCAATCAAGAACATAGCGGCGCCCAATACATGGCCAGCTGGGTAAGGAGTAATACGGATGGATGAGATGGTATGTGTAGTATGGTAGTCAATGGCTTCAATCTGGGGGAAGCTATTGATATGGTCTTGTTCAGTGTAGACAGGCTGTGATGTTGAATGCGACGACGTGTTGCCGACTCTTATGCTGTCTTGAATCAACCACTTGTAGATGGCCTTGGTGGGATGGGTCATAAAGACCCTACCCCTGAAGTTGGTTTTGGTCAAAACATAGGGAAGAGACGCAGCATGGTCAATGTGAAAACTTATGGCCTCGTTAGCATGAACTTTATCAAAACTTCCCACGACACAAGGACCGTGGGGGCTAGAGCATTGTTGTCACAGTCATGAGGGCTACTATCGGTTGGGAGATGGACAAAGTCTTTGTATTGATAGCTGGATACGGGATACATGAAGGAGATGCTTAGAAAGCCATGTAAAAAGTTGGTCACGAACTTATGGTGTCCCCTTCAGGTGCAACTGGGTTGGGTATTCTCCCTTGATTGCAACCGATAGCGCCCAGGACTCTTTACGACTACAAAGAAATGCGCTTGGAATACTTACTGGGTGATAAGAAGCACATCTACAGTGCTTAGATCAAAATCGTCAAAGAATGGGAGAGAGGCCAGGCCGTCATATGCCGGGTGCTGACCAGCATCCAACTTCAAACCGAGGCATTAGCTCCACGCCTCTCTCTTCCACGTAGCCACCAGACAGGGAGAACATACCATGACTGTTTTCCCCTTGTATTGGATGATGTGACAGGATCGTCCAACCTCGTTTCCACCGCCCAGGCATAGAAACATCAGCTCGTCGGATGGATCAACAGGCTCGTCTGAAGCAGACGCGGACGCGGCCATCGCCGACGCTTTGCGCTTGGACGCCATCATGTTTCCCTCTCCTTGCTAGTCCATCTACTAATAATTGCGGATTCACGGTCAATAGAAGCAGGCCTCGAGAGTTAGGAGAAGGGGCGGTCGTAATGCGATTGTCGTCGTCGGGTGGGAGGTGGCGGCCGATTCAGCGCATTGTCTAACATTTATTAAGCAAGGGGTGGTTTACTGATGCTTGGATAGTGAAGTCGATAAAGCGGAATGAATGGTTGGTTTGCTGGAATCGATAAGGCAGCAGACGCGTTTTGGGGCACTTAGCTTAGGTACCTACCTTGCTAAGTAGGTAGGTAGGTAGGTAATTAATTCCATTGGAGTACATATTGTCGGCCCACCTACGTTGGCCGCCCATGCTGCCTACGGTGGCCGCCCACCCACTTAGTTTGATTACAAGTAGCCCCACCACCAAAAATAGGTGCAGCTTTGACGGTGGGTCGAATCCACACGATGTACCTTCTCCACTCGGTACATCTCTGTTCGGAATAGCTGTTTATAAGGCTTAAAACAGCAGGATATCCTTCATGTTAGCTGTTTTTTAATGTTATAATAGTAACTAAAGCCTTTAAATCACTCAAAATTAACTAAATTAACTAAATTAACCCTAAATTAACTAAATTCACTTTAAATTGCTTAAATTCACCTTTAATTAGTTAAGCATGTTATAATAATAACTAAAGCTTTTAAATTATTTAAAATTAACTAAATTAACCTTAAATTAACTAAATTTACTTTAAATTGCTTAAATTTACCTTTAATTAGTTAAGCATATAGTTATATTATAATAATAACTAAAGCCTTTAAATTACTTAAAATTAACTAAATTAACCTTAAATTAACTAAATTTACTTTAAATTGCTTAAATTCACCTTTAATTAGTTAAGCATATAATTATATTATAATAGTAACTAAAGCTTTTAAATTATTTAAAATTAACTAAATTTACTTTAAATTAGTTAAATATATAAGTAATAACTTTATATAAAACGCTTTATTTTATTTAGTAAGATTTTTACTTTTATAACTAAGCTTTAAATTTTAGCTTTTTGTTTTATATATTTGTTACCTTTAAAAAACTTTAAAAGCTACCTGCTTTATTATCTATTAAGCCTTAGATTTTAGCTTTTGCTTAGCATTATTATTTGCTTAGTAAAAGCTTTTTTTTTACTATGCTTTTTGTTGTAAGCGCAGAAAAGCTTTTTTTTTACTGTGCCTTTTATAGTAAGCGCAAAAAAGCTCTTCTTTTATTATCCCTTTTATTGCTAGGTTGCAAACTAGGTTGCAAACTAATAAATAACAATAAAGTTAATAATATAAGCCTTTAAAGACCTTTTAAAAACCCCCCCTATTATTACCTTTTGCGTATTTATTATTATAAGAAGTTAAAAGGCAAGCAAATAATGCTATTATAAAGCTAAGTAAAATAAAAAAGATTATTAATATAAGAAATGCCTAGCTAGTTTTTTTTTAAAGCTTATACTTATATGCTAACTTATATTGCTAAGTGTAAGCTTTATATTAGGTTACTATAAAAGCTAGTAATAATAAGTTTAAAACTTTATTATTACTTAAAATGCTTATTAAGTAAAGCTATTATAAGGAGATAAGGTAGTAATAAGTTTAAAAAAAAGCTATTACTTAAAGCTTACATTAAGTAAAGCTGTTATAAAAAGCGCTAGTAAAACCGTTATAAAAAGGCTACCTTATATAGCATTAGGCTATAAAAGTAATAAATGTTGCTTATTAAGCTCTTTTTTAGCTTGCTTTTTAGCTTGCTTTTCAGCTTGCTTTTTAAGCATATTTTTAAGCAGCTTTAAAAGGTACTGCTATTTTAAGGTAAAATAAAGCTAGCCTTTTTTACTATTTCTATCTTTGTTTATATATAGCTTTAACAGTTTATTTATAAAAGTTAAAAAGCAACTTATTATGCTATTATTTGCCTTTTTAAAGTTTAAACTTAAAGTTTTTAGTAGATAAGCTAATAAGCTAATAAAGGGCTAAAAAAAGGAAAGCGGTTTAAAAGGCAGCAGTTTAAAAGGCAGCAGTTTAAAAGGCAGCAGTTTAAAAGGCAGCAGTAAAAAAAGCAGCAAAAAAAAAGGCAGCAAAGAAAGCATTAATAGAAAAAAAAGAGCTTTTTCTAACTAACTTAGTTTTAAAAAAAGCTAAAGCTATATATTAGTATTTTTTAGCTCTAAAAACGTTTTCTCCTTTTTATTATATATGTAAAAGAAAGTAACTATAATAACTATTATAAAAGACAAGCAGATAGTAATAATTTTAACGTAATCTTATATTTTAAAGGCTGAAAATAATAAAAAAAAGTAAAAAGTAAAAGCTTTTAAAGGTAAACAAGTAAATAAAGCTTAAAAACGCAGTATAAAAGTGTTAAAAAAAATAGGTATAAAAAAGTAAGTAGGTAAAAAAAAGTAGGTAAAAAAGTTAGTGCAAATGCTAACAATTAAAAAAGAAAGCAAAAAAAAGGTAGCTGCTTATATAACATATTATATATACTAAGTTTACTAATAAATTTATATATAAACAAAATACTTGCTATTTTTATAAAAGCTATACCTTTTTTCTAGCCTTTTAAGTTAATTATAGCAACTATAGCAGCTTAAATAACGCGTATTATTATTATTTATGTTTTTCCTTTTTATGTGCCTGCTATTTACCTTAACTATAACATAACTTATATATACATTTACATTAAAAAAATTATATTTTAAGATTTGCTTTACTTTTAGCTTTTTTCTAGTTATTTTTTTATATAAAATAATACAGGCTATAAATTTTGCTAGCATAGTACCTCTTGCACCCCTAAAACCTTATATTTACTTTTTATAGCATAAGTATATAACTAGCATATAATAACATGCTGCTACTTATAGCTATGCTGTTTAAGCTAAATCAAAAAAAAAGAACACTAAAAAAGAGAATATATAATATAAGATTCTTTGCAATTAATTTAAAACGTTTATTTTAAAGGCCGTTATAAAGAAAAAAAACACTAGATTAAAGAAAATAAACTGCTAGTTTTAAGCATATGCTTAACTATGCAATAAATGCTATTATTTTTAGGTTATTAACAGTAAATATAACTATTAGCTATTTAGCTACTAAAAAAATCATAAGGCACTTTATATAAAAAGTAAGTTATACTGTAAAATTATTAAATAAAGTATAAATTACAGGCAAAATATAAAGCATATCTTTAAAAACCTTTAAATTGCTAACTTTAACTGCTTTTTTACTTATAAAAATATTAATAATTATATTACTAAATACTAATAATCTTTAAAACAAGCTACTAGTAATGCTTTTAACCTTTTTATAATGCTTTAAAATCGCTTTAATATATAATATTAAGTTATGCTATATAGCAAGGTTTTAAAAGGCTTAATTTAGGCAACTAAGTAGTTTTAACATATATAGTAGCAATATTTTTAGGTTATAACAATTAACTTTATATATACTATAAATAAATATAGGCTGCTGCTTTTTTAAATTATTAGCATAATAAGAGTAGGCATTTATTTTAGTATAATATATGCGGTAATATTAAACAAAAAAACTAAAACGATAACTTAAGTATTAAAGTATTATAAAAAGCTTTATAAGCGCCTTTATATATTATAAGTGCTTTTTATAATAGTTATAAACTTTTAAACTTTTAAGAAAAACGCTATTAATACTATTTAGCCGCTAACTTAATAATAGCTTTATACTTAGCATATTATAAAAAATATTAAATATAGTGTATATAATAAATAGTAAGGAAAGCTTAACCTAAAGTTTAAGCTTTTTTTAATTTAATCTTTATTATTACTTATTAGTATAGCTTTTGCTATGTATAATATAGCTAAAGAAACTGCTATTATGTTAGATTTAAACTTTTGTAGAGACAATGCTATTGTTTATACCCTTAAAGAGATCGAGCATATTAAACGCTGTTTTTATAAAAGCAAGCTAGCTGTTAATAATAATCCTAACGGCATTTTAATGCTTTAAAGGCATATAGCGCATATAAAGTGCGTAAATAAGGTTAAAGAACATTAAAAAAACTTTTAGCAAAAGTTTTTTAACTAGCTAAAAATTATCGATTATTTTAAGTTAATATATATAAAGTTTTAAAGCAAGTAGTGCCTTGCGTATATAAAGAATAATTGTAACTTTAGAGTGCGTGCTTTTTTAGCGTTAAAATTAGCGCACGCTTAAGTTTAAAGCCGCTTTAACAATATAAAATTAAACCTTTTAACGCTAGTTAAGGCTATTGTAAAGCTAGGCAAAAATAAACAGGAAAACTATAAAATTAAGCTAGGCAAACAGCAGTAATAAGTAGACTTGCAAAAATTTATAAAAGGCATGTTTAAAGACTTTTAGCTACGTTATAAGATAAGCTAAAAGGCTTTTAATAAAGTATATTAGCAATATAACCTTGCTATTAATGCTTTCGAAAAAAAAGCAGTAGTAAAGATTATAAACTGCATAAAAAGCTTTATATAGCAAAAAGGCATTTTATGCTAGCATTTTATATATAACTAAATAACTTGCTAGGCTAAAAGCCTTTAAAGCAAGCTTTATTTTCATGTTGCTAAAAGTAAAAAGCTAAAGAAGCAAGATTTTAACTATTACTAATAGCTTAATAATAAAGTGGAAATTAATGCTTTATTATTAGTGCGTAACCTTATATCTTATAATAGGCATTATTTTTAGCTTTAAAATTGCAGCTTGCGTATAAAAGCATATATTAATAACAGTAAAGTGCGTAAGCATTTAAAGTTTATTTAAAATAAAAGCTGCTAAATACTTTGTTACAAAAAGATTTACCTATAAAAAAAAAGCGCTGTTTATAAGCTTTAAATAGCTGCTAACCTTAGTAAATTACTTTATTGCAAAGCAAGTGCTAAAAGTGCTTGCAATGCTAAAAGTTACTAAAATATTACGAGAATATAAAAAAAAGTTAGTAAAAGCATAGCATTATCTTATATAGCACTAGCGTTAAAAATAGCTTTATTAGCAATAGCATAGCTATAAAATATGCTTAAAAACTTTTAAATAATGCTAATATTACGTTTAAACTAGTTATAAAAAGGCTTAAAAGGAAGGTTTAAAAAAAAGGTTTAAAAAGGTTAAAAAAAGGCTATAAAAGGTTAAAAAGGGATTTATAATATAATATAAACATAAGTTACTTATTTAAAAAAGCTAAAAATAATATTAATATTTATTTTTTTAAGCTAAATGCGTTTGCTATATAAATTAAGTGCTGTTTATGTTATAATATAAAGTTTTAAACTTAAAAAATTAGCTAACTTAGTGGTTTTTTAAAGTTAGTACTTAGGTTTGTATTACTATATAAAACGCTTTAAAATGCCCTAAAATATAACAAAACCTTTTAAATAACTACTTTTATAACACCTAGAAAAGCTGCAATAATTGCTAACTAGCTAAAAAAGATGCCTTAATTATGCAGCTGCTATTAGTTTTTTAAAATGTACTGAGTGGGGAAGGTACATTGTGTGGATTCAACCCACCGTCAAAGCTGCACCTATTTTTAGTGGTGGGGCTACTTGTAATCAAACTAAGTGGGTGGGCGGCCCCCGTAGGCAGCATGGGCGGCCAACGTAGGTGGCCCCCATATTGTATTACATAATATTGCTAGGTACCTACCCCATTGAGTGCACAGCGAAAGGTTCGATACCTTAGGGTTGGTATGCAGGTAACGCGAATATATCGTGGTAGTATTAAATAAGTGAATGCGTGGAAACATTCTGCTGCAAGTGTAGGTAGGGTTCCTAGGGTAGGTACCTAGGTAGCCTTGTCCCCTAACCGAGTGGAGATCCAGCAGTAAAGTGGGCGGGCAGATTACCTAGGTACACATGTAATCCATACAGCAAATTAAGGTGGGTAGATACATCTTGTTGTTAACCAGTAGCCTCGAAGCCTTGGCCAAACAATGACCAGGTACCCCCTAACAACCTACCTGTAGGTACCTACCTAGGCAGTTCTAGGCCTGGGTTTCTGGGCTACCTTATGTATCTACCTGGGTATCTAGGCTACCTAGGTAGGTATGTAGTACCATTATACTGAGGTAGTAGTGTATAAGTACCTAACCTGACTACCGCCTGAGCACCGTGGGTAGCAGCAGCAGCAGCAGCAGCAGCAGAAGCAGCAGAGGAAGAAGAAGAAGCAGCAGAAGAAAGTTGGGGTCACGTCGCAAGAGGCTCCAAGGCGCGATAAAAGGTCCGTGCACCACCTACACCCAAGATTTCCAATCGGGGGAGCTTTTTCTGGCGCTGCACTCTAGGTAGACCAAGACCAGACTTAGCGGCAGAAATAGAAGCAAAGTGCTCCTCACGTATATACTTGCATTCTACATTCTCACATCCAACATTCAACAATCACCACCACTTCGACCACCACCGAATCCCATCGCAACCTGCTGTGCGCGGCTGCGCGCCAACCACTCTCCGCGTTGTCCACTACGCCCCCCGAACCACAGACAGATAACGAGCCCTTGCATGATTCGATCGACGAGCACCGTACGCTGCTGCGGCACTCCTCGTAGCTGTCGGATGGGTGTTGTTCAGTCCAACGTGACAGGCCGTGTGCCTGTGCCTGTCTGGTTGTAGCTGTGGGTGACTGCCTGACGCTTTGAGTTGGACACTTGACCTTTGAATGCGCCACCGCTGTTGCTGGCGTGCGGCCTCTGCGTTCGATTCTTGCGCATCTCCGTCCTGACCATCCGCGTTTCTATCATCCACCACAACATCGTACAACGCAACTACTGCTGCCACTGCTGCTGCTACCACTCCCACCTCCCACCGCCACCGTACGACGACGCCGATTGATTCCATCCTTCCATCTTCATTCAGTCGACATGTCGCATCCTCAGCCGAGCATTGCCCAAAGGCAGTTTTCGCCGCCTCAAGCAACTTCGCCGTCTCCGAGTAATGCAACAGGAGCAGGCGGCTTCTCGGCACCACCTCCGGCTAAGCGGCCTAAGGTGTCTCTTGCACCGCAGCCTTCACAGCCGAACTCGCCATATGGGAACTCAACACCCTATGCCGCAAGCCCTACGCCAGGGGTTGTGACACCGACAGCAGCAACGGGGGTATCATCACCACTCGGCAACATGGCAGCTACCACTACTACCACTACTACCACTACTACCACTGTTACCCAGCAGAGTCACGCTCCCCAGGGCCAATACAATCCTCCGCATCAACCAAACGGTCGCCCTGCCTCGATGGCACCAGCGCAGCCCTCGCTAGTGCAGAGTCCCACGCCCACGCCTTCTCAACCTCCTGCTCAACCATTACAACAATCTTTCCCAGCTATTCAATCGCCGCACCAAATCTTGACCCCTGCTACTAATCATAGTCCACATCAATACTCACACGCTCAGCTTGCGCTAAATCATCCGAACGCTATGCCAGCAACCAGCGATATGCCTCCGCCAACGATGCATGCCTCGAATGCTTTTTCGGCTGCGAGTGACGTGGCCAAGCAGCCATCGCGACCCGGGGGGTCTAATAAGACTACGGCGTATGAGATGAATGATATGCTGATGGGCACTGGTATCGATCTTGAAGAAGAGGCAGAATATATGAATAACTTGGAAACGAGGACAGGCTTTCCCCACCTGCCTTCCGGTGGAAGAGATAGTTTCTATGGAGCTGGTCCGGCTAATCAATCTGCTGAGCCTATCGACGAAAAATCTCAAGAAGAGTATGCCGTCATTGCTGCTGACCGAGCTTGGAACGAAGCAGCTCATCGGTTGGCTGTAACGCGAAGTCAGGAAATGCGCCAACATTTGTTAGAACCAGGCATTCTTCATAAGCGGATGCACGAGGTGGCACAAAAATTCGGCCTTGGTCTAAATCTTGACCTTAAGCCAGATGGAAGGAGCCAGTACATGGGGAAATTTGCCCACCCCACAGAATTTCCAAAGCCTGAGTTGAGAATAACAAGTTCGCCGGCCCCGGACAACACTGGCGCTATGGTCAGGACGTTGGGGTCATTTATTCCCAAGGAAGCATTTTTGGTCGACCAGATAGCGCTCCTCTCGATAGGAACTAAGGAGCGCCTGCGAGACTTGCTCGGCGATGCCAATAAAATTGCTGGAACGCGCCAGAAGAGCTCACATGGTGCTGTGCCTACCGAATGGATTGACGCGGCGGCCCCGCTCTCACCGCAAGTGAATGGTACACATGATGAAGGCACACGAATCGGGGGGGAAAGTGCAGTTAGCCCCCGCACCAACCCACTCAAGCGTATGGCAGCATTTTTATGGACACGTAAATTTACTTTGACTAACACGTTTTCTAGGGCCATTAGATGAACTCAACAACGGGCTCCCTACACCGGTCTCCGAGGTATCTACACCAAATTATCTGATCGAGAGTCTACTTGAAATCGGAAAACAGTCGCAGAGCGCAGAAGAAGGCCGCTTAAAGAAGCGGCAAAAGAGGCTGGAGAAATTGGCAGAGAAAGACAAGGAAGGAGCGGAAGCTGGCTCACGGAGCGGATCCGTTGCTCCTGGTACACCAGGTTCTATCGCGCCCGACGGGGGAGATGGCAAGTCTTTGTCTAAGAAAGAAGGCAAGAAGGCGGCGGCGAAGGCGGCAGAAAGCAGCAGTGGTACGACGGTGAATGCGACGCTCAGCCTCTTTACCGGAGGGAAAAAGAAAAAATATTCATGGATGAATTCTGGTGCGGGCAGTGGGGCTAGTACTCCGAGACCTCAGAGCAATTCCGGGGCTCCCTCTGCAGCCGGTGGCTCTGCTGCTAAAGCCGGACGTGGCCCTCTCACCAGAGCGGGGGTTCAACATCTAGGACAGTTTCGTGAGGATTCAGAGAAGGGAAAGAATATCCAACTGAGAGATTGGATCGTCGTCCTCGAGGACCGGGGTTTGGACCCGCGAAGCTTACAGATAGCCTATGACAAGGTTGACAGATCGGACACTGGCGAAAAGGTAGCCACAGAGAAGTCATAACGACCGACGCTCTTCTCAGTCGAGGACCTAATTATAGGTGACCGTGACCTTGACAACTAGTTCTACAACTAGCCTCGACCGTGGAACTATTATCGACTCCTCACATGGAGGACACGGCGCGCAAATATCTTGCTAAACTGTATTGAATAACTGTTTCTTCCCATTCAGCCAGGCGTTGACATGACGGGGCATAGGGAGGTGGGGTTCTTGGGCTTCTGCATCTTGATTTTTTTTTTTTTTTCGCTTCGCTCGCCGTCAAAGAGATAGGTGAACGAGAGCACATAGTTACACTTTGCCACGGTGGCGAAAAGGAATTCCCCGCGATGATCCACCGGTCTACAAATCCTATTTGATTGCCGGAAACCTACGAGGGTTCGGTACAATCACTCAGCCAGCAAGGGCTGTAGCGTTGCGATTTCTAGTTTCCGTCGTAGAATTAGAAGGGACGCAAACAAGTAGTCATTGCAGAAAATATAATGAGCGAATCAAAAAATAAAATAAAATAAAAGACCTCGGGGCATGCATACCGTGTGTGATACGTGAAAATCTTAGTTGCAATCCGGTTCGTTAGCCTACGCGAAGTTGTTTGTTTCTTGTACTGCTCGGCATTCCTACGAACAGATTTATGAAATTAGAATCCGACCCTACGTACGTAATTCAAAATCCAGAGCCCGACCGTCACTCGCATGAGATATCTAGGCTACCTGGTCTCGGCAACCTAGGTAGCAACGAACGTCGGTCTAAAGTGGAGTCAATGTCGCGATCGGGGGGCCCCGACTTTGCTCCGACCCGATCGATGACTGATGATTGCACCGTTGCTGTTAACTCAGTTCGGCTACATTCACCAACGTCTAGGAACTCCACGGTGGCTAGAAGAAATTTATCTATACGTCGACGTAAACCTAAACCCCGGAATACCCGACTTTTCGCACGAGGGAGTCAAGATCCGTAATTTCTTGCCTGATCTCGGGTCGTCTCACGGCACGACGTCTGGAACAAGATTGTTTATTCTATTCATAGTCGTTGAGATAAGCCAAGATGGCTAAGGCGGTGAGTCGGTGCATTTTTCCGGAATATCTGCATATTCGAATCGTGTAGATAGCCGGCAGTGATGAAGGCTAAGGCTGACTATGGACCAGGCTATCGGACAGATATGCTCGTCCAACTCCATGGCGGCGAATCTGGCCCAGTGCGTGAAGCTCGTGGGCCAGGCTGCGAAGGCGGGTGCAAAGGTAAAGGGATCTTTTCTCGTTCTCTGTCGGCTCTTGCAATGTTAGAATCGAACAACTTTGTCTTTGGGCTCCAGGCTCATCACGAAGATGGGATCCGATCCAAAATGAATGAATGCGTCGGCTCTTCGTGAGAAGGCTTGTTATAAATCAACTCTTCAGAGCCACATAACGCTGGGAAATAAAGGAGTCCACGCTTCGAGCGGCTGTCAGGGGTTCATTCGCATTCAACTATCAAGATTCCGTACCTACGTATGATTCGTGAAAAAAAGCACATGAAGAATCCTACGAGATTTCCCATCATCACGACACCACCATCCCGAGCAGAGAGAACGCTGACACGGCCACCACGATCCAGATCCTATTCCTGCCAGAAGCATCCGACTACATCGCGACCTCAGCAGCAGAATCCATATCCCTCGCCCGCCCCATCAGCAGCTCGCCCTTCGTCACCGGTCTCCAGGCGGCAGCAGCGCAGCACAGCGTAGCCGTGCACGTCGGCATCCATGTGCCAACAGAAGAGAAGGCCCAGGACCCCGCCACTCCTAATCCCAGCCCTAATCCTCTGCTCGGAACCACAACTCCAACAACCCCGACGAAGCTCGCCAACCGCACCATCTACATACAGCCAAACGGGGCGATTCACCTCACAGGCTCCTACGACAAGATCCATCTCTTCGACTACGCGACGCTCCGCGAGTCCGCGAGCATAGCAGCAGGCCGGTGTCTGGTCCCGCCGATCCCATCGCCCGTCGGGCGCCTGGGCAGCCTGATCTGCTTCGACCTCCGCTTCCCGGAACCAGCACTGCACCTCACGCGCTCCCGGACCAGGGACGGTCCGGCCCAGATCCTGCTCTACCCCTCCGCCTTCACCGTCCCCACGGGCCGCGCGCACTGGGAAGTCCTGCTCCGGGCCCGCGCCATCGAGACGCAGAGCTACGTCGTAGCCGCAGCACAAGTCGGCGCGCATAACGTCGAAGCCTCTCCCTCTTCCGAGAGCGAGAAGAAGAAGCCCCGCGTCTCCTACGGCCACAGCATGGTAGTCGATCCTTGGGGTCGTGTCATTCTAGAAATGAAGGGCGTGCGTCCAGATTGGGACGGCGAAAACAGCGAGGATGTCGTTGAGGACGGCGCTGTGGGTGAGTTAGGCGTTGTAGAAATTGACTTGGAAGAGTGGGAGCGAGTTAGAGAAAAGATGCCGTTGGTCCGGAGGACGTAAGTGATCTTTTACCCTCGACCCGTTTCGCGCTTTTCCAATATTAATAGGAGTGAGAGTAGCTGTGAGTGAGCTCTACGTGGTGATAACTACTAATTAGGCTTTAGTGACGTCTATCCCGATGTTTGTTGTAAAGGAGACGCTTGAGTGTTAAAGTCGTCACCAAGCAACGATAAGACGGCCGATAAAATGGGCTTGAGGAATAATATATTATCGCATGGGCTTAAAGATGTAGCTTCATCTGAATTATGAGCCAGTGCATATGCATATTCCCATTTCAAACCCTGCAACGTAGTTATACCGGTTTGGTACCGTCAAGACGTAGGATACATTGAGTATCACGCCTCGTTTATTTCATGCGATGTGCATTAGTCCGTCCACCGTATCTCCTTTCCCAGACCAACCAGTCTTTGCTACGCGTTTCCACATGCACGCAAATTGCGCTTGGAATCATGCTAGAAAAGTCGATACCTAACGCCGTGGCCATGACCACTACACCAATTTTACCTCAGCCACCCAAGTCGCTGTGTTGGCTGTTGATATTTTGTCGAATCCGCTCGCTCGAGAACCGACTCCTAACTGCGAAAATCAAAAACGAGACTGCGCGACTGTCATACTCATACAACTGTACACTTATCGCGGGAGAGAATATCGTTACTTCTTCGTAGGGGAAGGAACCAAGTACCTTAACCATCGAGGATTGAGGATAAAAGATGAGGTGGGTACGTGGTTCCATGATGAGCCTTTACAACGGGGAAGAAAAAAATTGTCCTCACAAGCGGAGGTCCCAGGGATCACGGTTTGTGAAAAGCAAAGCCGAAGCATATACATGAAGCCCGGAGTCCTCAGCTTAACCTGAGTTTAGGCAATGCTGATGGTTACTGCGAGGGGTTGGGTTGGTTATAACCGCCCCGGCTGCGAGGTCCACCACGGCCACGCATGCTGCCGCGTCCTCGACCACGACCCCTACCGCGGTAGGAACCACGATAGCCACCGTCCACACTTCCTTGGCCGAAAGTTTCCATATTCTTGCGCTGCTCTTCTCCGCGCCACTCTCGCCCACCGGGTTTTTGACCGCCATTCTCGGCTCTCTCTTTAGCCTCACTGCTGATATTATCGAAGAAAGATCTTGTTTTATTGTAGGCACCGTCTTCGGGCTCCGGAGTTTCAGAAGTGTCACCATTAGGAGCATCTCCCACAGGCGAACTGCTGATAGCCTGCTTGTTGAATTTGGCATTAGCTGTCTGGAAATCGAAGTCGGCATCAGGAACCTCGATTTTGGACTGGGGGCCTCCACGGCCTCCACGGCCACGTCCTCTACCCGGGCCACCCCTCGGAGCAGCATTAACTCTCATCTCGTTTACTTTCGTAGCGAGGTTATCGACGTTCGCAGCGGTGGGAGTTGTAGCATTAGGATTATCCAATTTAGCCATAGCAACAGCGACAGCCGCTTTCGCAGCCTGCGTAGCGTCCCTCAAAGCAGCGACACTCGGGGGGCCATTAGATTGTTCAGTGTTAGGTTTAACAGACGCGGTGGCAGCTATAGCCTGAGGGCCAGACCTTGACAGGATAGATGCAGGGATTGGCACGGCAGGAGTGATACGGCTGCTCTTGGGGCCAGTTGGAACACTTTTCGGTTCGTTCTTGTTCGTTGAGGGTTTACTCGTCGAAAGAGAATCTGCTGTAGCCTTTACTTCCGCAGCAGTAGGCTTCGATTCAACAGGAGGGGTGGGCGCCACCTCTTTCGGGGCAGGCTGCGACGAAGGCTGTCCAATAGTCTTAGAGTCCGTAGGTAACTCAACCGCAGGAATACCAACCGGTCTTTGCTTGTCGGCACTAGCACCAATAGGTGCTGGCTTGCTGTTGTTGTGATTGTGGTCGCGGTCTGGCTGTGGAGTGGCTCTCATATCCTGGCCAGGAGTACCGGGGGGGCCTTGGGGTGCTGGGGGGTATCCAAAGTTATTCCAGGGCCCGGGACCACCAGGAGGAAACCCTTGACCAGGAGGAAACCACCCAGGTGGCGGTGGATATGGCATCCCATTAAAGCCTTGGCCCGGTCCCGGGCCTGGGCCAGGCCCACCACGTCCCCATTGACCCGGAGGCGGAGGGTAGAAGTTTGGCGGATACGGATTTTGGTTGAAGCCAGCAGGTCCTGGGACCTGGTTGGGTGGACCAGGAGGAACTGCACCAGCCGGACGGGTACGTGCCTAAGACGAGGGTTGGCAGTTAGCGATTGCAGAAGTTGAAGTGTATGGACATGCTCGACGAAGGTCTGGTTCCAGTGTAGATCAGAAGGAAGGCAACGGAAATATCAACACGAGATTGTTTGCGCAATTCAGTGGAATTTGTGTTTACATCCGAAATGGTTCATCATAAAGGATTCATGCTTGCTTGTATGGAGCGGAGGAGACTTACGCCAACAATCGCGGGATCATTAGGAACCGGGGGAGGTTGGTTCTCTTTGGGAGCAGCAGGGGTCTCCTCAATACGCAGATCTTTCACATCGCTCCCTCGAAAAACAATGTATTCATAGATCTGATCTGAAGCCGCCACCTCGTCTGCGGGGTTTCCGCGCCGTCCTTCAGTGCCATAAGACTTGACATTTTCGAGTGAAACTGTCGACTCCTCGCTATTTATCTCGTGTAAAATACCCGAATAGCTTATCGGCCAAGGGTTAACAGGTGCATGGTAGAGCGACCATCGTCCGATGCGCTTACCGAATATCGCTCTTCGATATCAAAGATATCCGCGAGCTATACGTCAGAAGGCAGATTAGTCAACCTAGTTTGATACAGTGGTGACGACGCGCCAGCACAGACGACGGACGTACCCAAGAAACTCGGACATGGTTAATAAATTGTGCGCGTCAAGCGCAGGCAAGAAATAGAAGGTAAGAAAGGGAAAACCTGGACAAGCATAAAAAGATTCACAATTGGAGCGGGAGAGGGCGCAAGCACCAATTGATGTTGAGTGTAGGGAGACGCATAAGTAGGCAAGGTAGAAGGTAGAAATGTGAGGGATGAAAAGCTGGTGGCGGAGGAGAAGGAAGGCTGAAATATTACCACAGAACACAAACCAGCCATTCAAATTGTGCCACTAGTGCGAGACTAGCGTGGGAACCCTCACCGCCCGGCAGAAATTGGTACAATGGATGAATTGATACAAGTCTACAGATACCTGCCTGATACCCAGGTAGGTAGGTATACATTGACGTAGGTATCTCAGGTGGATAATGCTGATGGTATGGAAGATTAGCAGGTAGGCACCTACATTATCTTAAGTACCTACCTACCTACATGTACCTACCTATGTACCTATATATGTACATATAGTACATATTCTACATACCTAAGGTAGTACCCACATGATGGTGGATGCCATTGTATGAGACTTTGCTCTGAATTTATATAGGCACACAATGGTACCTACATCTCACACAACCGTCGTACTGTAGATATAGTAGCTCTACGAGACCACCTACACTTAGTTCCGCATATTTACGTAAGAACACAGGGCCCTGTGAGTAAGTACTCGATGACGGGAGAGGGCAGAGATAAATAGAATGCAAGTTAGTAGCTTTCTTTATTAAAGCGAGACTTGAAGATTAGTCGCTGTCATATGTCGTAGTATGGCTCAATAAACTGGGTACCTAGTCAGACATGTCGGTATCGGATCCAGAACTGCTTGTAATATCGTCCGAAGCTTCTACCTCGGCACCTCCCTCCATAATTTGTCCATCCTCCTGCTCGGATAGCTCTGCACCTGACTCATAATCAACAAGTGTTGACGCCTTCCGTTTTATAGACGATTTCTTCTGGCTCTTTTCTTCTATTATATACCCCCCACCTAAGCCGGCAGCCTGAGCTGGTAATACATAGATTGTCGGAAACTCAACGATCTCTTGGCCGGGTAGAAGACTAGACAGACTTTCCGATGCGTCCAGTGGCACCAACCTCTGGGATCCACGAGATGGGCTCTTTGGCTTAAGAAATAAGAAGCGATACTTGTTTTTTGAGATGTGGCGACCGTCCGGATCTATCAAGCCGCCCCAGGTGCCATCTGTATGATTTTGGAGTGGACATGATGAGCCGTGCCAAGTGCCAGTTGGATCTTGGGGCCATTGTCCCGGTACTTGCTGTTTTCGGAGCGCCTTCTTCTCTTCAACTCGCTCATGGTCTGTCAGCTGTCGTTGGCGGCCATACTCCAATGCCTCGGCGAAAGCGATATGGAGCGGCGTCTCGTCAAGGGCCTTGTGCAACATGCGCTTAGGTGGAGGTTGGCTATCGGTCGCGGCGGAACATCCTGCGTCAAATAACAGCCACTCCACCTGCCAGTTGATCGTTTTGGTTCGTCTATTCCAACTAGTCTTGTTTTCCTTGGACCGTGTCATGCCATAGGGTACTGATGACACATGTATTCCGAGATCGCGCAACCTGTGTATTGCACCTCGATCCCACTTCCGAGGGCCATCGTCCACGGTAGTCCTTCCTCGGCTTTGGCCCTTGTTGAAGCGAGTCTTTTTTTGTGGCGGGGGTTGATAGCTCTCTTGGGGGAGAACATCCCTATCTTCCCGCAATATGCGCTCGGCTCGTTCGACAGATCTCTCGATGCTGGTGAGGAAGTTGTAGTCGTGGTCGATTCCGGCATCGGTCTTAAGCTTATCTAGTGGGACAAAAACGGTAGGGTCCCGTTCGCCATTACATGAAGACCACGTCTTGTGCTTTTTGACGCAGGATAATGAGCATGTTCTCGTTGCACATCGTGGACATTTGTACTTCGGTGGTTGGATGCGACAAATAGAACAGAGCGAAGTCAGTAACGGATCCGCCATGGTTAGTGGCGAGATGCGAGACATCGTAGATATATAGATTGGGAGACCCAAATCTAGCTAGCGACGAGAAAAAAAAAAGGATTTATTCACTTCGTCCCAAGGCGCATGTCCTCATCCCGGAAATGTGATGCCCCGTCCCGAATATTTAAGGTATAAGGAAGGATACAACAAACAAGGGAAATCCTGAGTGGATGCGAAGAGTTTGGTATTATGAGGGTGGCGATCGAATAGAATACGGTAAGAAATATTTAAATATTAATAGCTGGGGATACAAAAATTAAGTCGTCAATAGATTGCTTTCCATGTCTTCACTGAGGATATCAGGCCTTTAGTTGATTGCTTCCGACGGGAATCTATATAGATAAGGAAATGACATTGTTTTATCGATAAAACTCTCTCCAGGGGCTGGCTTATCAGGTATCTACTACGTATCTAATCAAGCTGCAGTAGCGTTTTGACGTTTGGTTCGGGATTGCTGCATATGCACGCAAGATGTGCCGGCTAACATGGGTACATGGGTACCACCTACATGTAGGTTAGGTTCCGAGCAGCCTGTCTGAGCTTCACGATTTCATAATACTCAAGGTTTCCTACTATACGTATATACTTGAGTAGGTACCTACTCCAATAAGTAACGTCCATCTATGTGGCTTGTCGAGCAGAAGCCGAGGTTCTTCCAAGTCCGTATTTCCAGGTTGTTTGACTTTTGAATTAGAGTGCTTTTAGCGTTTACGTAACTTTTCGCAGTCGACATCCTCTCTATTTTATATATATCACACGCGGACTCTCTCGTACTGACTTCACAGCATCATTTACACTAGGTCTAGGAGACGAACACAATTCGGGGTCTCCCGGGCTGCCCGGGATCGCCCACCCTTCACATGATGGATCATCCTTTCGATGCCATCCAATGGCGGGGTTGGGGCTGTCGGCCGATCTGCTCTTGTCTTTTCTCCCCGTCCCAGTACCGTTCCAGTACCCCGTCCCACCATCTAACCTAGCGGCTATTGTGCAAGTGCAAGTGCACGTTGCAAGTCGTGTGGTGGATAAGACACTCGCTAATCGATGGCGTCAACGGACTCACTGAACGGGTAACATGCCGATGCCTCCTCGATTTGGTGACAGCTTATCAATATCAAGTACACACGAGTATAAGTATACATTATCCAGAAGAGCGAAAACGGCCGATGAGAAACTAAGGCAACATTAGCTGACAAACTCCTTATCACCTCCATTTCCGATACAAATTGCTTTTGCTTTTTCCATCCTTTTCTTTCTATATCGTTGTCTCAGCACAGTTACAGAAGTATATACTCAAGAGGTATTTGCGGGGTTCTCTCAGGTCCCTTGATTTTCCAACACCTCGTTTCCCAGTAAATCCCGGCTATCATGACGACTGTCTCGGCGAACGGCGAGGGGCAGCAGTACGACCCCACCAAGATATGGACAACACTGCTGACCAACCGCGCATACTTCGGCGGCTTGTTGGTGCTAGACCATTCGCTTCGTAGGTCGCGCAGTCGGTACCAGCTCAAGGTCATGGTTACGCGCGATGTCGAGCGGGACGAAGAATACATGCGCGCCTTTGTCGTCGCCGGCATTCCCACCATTGTCGTTGACAAGATCGAGCCTGCACCCCGCGACGGCAAGGTCAATCGCGGAACTTGGGAGAAATTGGCCCCATGGTCATTCACCGAATATGAGGTAGGTTGCCATGAGTGAGTCACTGCGCTCACGTATCCGTTGTGCTTCGTTGCTTTTCACCGGGCGCATTGGTTCAGAACTCAGTTGTGGAGGGTTCGACGTTGCGCCGATCTAGTACACCATCTGAATCCTGTGGCACATTTCGACAAGAATACTAATGGCGCATGTGCATTTGCGGTGTATAGCGCGTCGTACTGCTTGATAGCGACCAGATCATTCTTCAGAATATCGACTACATGATGGAGTTCGACCTTCCCGATGGTTGGATAGCCAGCACCCATGCTTGCACTTGTAACCCGCGCAAGCTTCCACATTATAGCAAAGATTGGTTGGTTATCCTCCCCCTTCCCCCTCTTCCGATTCGGCTATGGACTGACATCCGTCTTACAACAGGATACCCGAGAACTGTGCCTTCACTGCAGCAAACCAAGAGACGGGTGAACCGGCACTCATCACTGAGTCGAGTCCCAATAACCACCATCTACTTAACAGCGGCACGGTAGTATTGCGACCATCAAAGCAACAGTACGATGCCTTGATTGACGCCATGAACACGCATCCTGACGTGCCCAATATGATATTTTTCGACCAGGATCTCCTTGCCATCGTCTACCGCAGCAAGTGGAAGCCTCTGCCTTATACATTCAACGCCCTGAAACCTATGCGCGACTGCCATGCCGCGCTATGGCGGGATGAGGACGTAAGGATTCTACACTATATCCTCAATAAGCCTTGGAAGAGCCGAACCTACAAAAACGACCGCATCGAAAGCACACACAAGCTCTGGTGGGACGAATATGCCCACGTCGAAAATGAGTGGGTGAACAGCCCTGATGAGCAGAAGAGGGAGTTATGGAAGAATGTAGTCGTTCCTGTCGTTGCCCAGGAATGATTGCCCTACGCTCCTGGTGATAAATTTAGAAAATACTAGGGTAGGATAGATGGGCTGCATAACAGCATGTCTAAGGAGGCCATTGAATAGACATACGCGCCATGTTGCACAGGAGATACATTCCGACATATGTGTAGAGCAAGCGGTACATTCCCACGGCGTACTAGTTAGTAATTTGACTACGTCCGCAGCATCTGTGATCTTGTTTATATATATTTTATGCACCCGGAACTCAATCTAGCCTCGACAAAAACAGCCCTTAGCCATCCTGTATTGTCTTTTTGTCTTCAAACGCTTCTTAATAAATGCACTTTTTATTCCCCCAAATCACCCTCGCCCACTTACTCCTTAATCTTAGCCTCGGCCTTGCTAGGCCGGGTGCCGAATATCGTGCTCCCAACTCGAACCTCGTCGCTGCCCAGGGCAATGGCACCCTCGAAATCCTCGCTCATGCCCATGCTCAACTCCACCTTCCTCTCCGGCCCGAACCCGAGTTCCCGCACGACCAGGTCCCGCTGCGCCCGCAGCCCGACGAAGTCCTCGTTCTCGTTTTCGGGCGTCGTGGCGACGGAGCGCGCGATGGCGCCGATCGTCATGAGGCCCAGCAGGTGCAAGTTAGGCGCGGCCTCGACGGCGCGGCACAGCTCCACGGTCTCGGCGCCCGGGGCACACCCTGATTTCGCGGCTTCCCCCGATGTGTTGACTTGCACGTGGATGTTGAGCTTTTCGGGCGCGGGCTCTGATGAGGAGGAGGAGGATATGAGTTCCCATCGGTATCGGTCTAGTAGCTGTACCTTCTTCAGCGTGTCGACACTCGACACGCACCAGAGATTAGGGATCTTGGCGAGGTTTTTGCAGTGCCCTGTGAACTGGATTAGCACGTAGGCGGTAGATTGTTATGGTGAGATGTCGTTATGAGTTTGCAGAGCATCAAAACGTGGATAGACTCGGTTTGGTGATGCGTATTCATGAAGACAGCTCAAGCGCGAATCGCATCCGGGATAGAGTAATCGACCACTCGGCGGCATGATGTAGCTGGCTACCCAAGGCCGGTATTACTCCAGGTATTGCCGCCATCTGTCTCACTCACCCGACTGCAGACCGCCGATGAAATGCCACTGGATGTTCCTCGGCAGCAACTCCGCTTTCTGGGCGAGCTCCTGAGCGTAGTTCTCGCCAAAGTGCAGCTGCGGCTCCGCCCCCGACTCCTGCGGCCGAGCGAGAGCCCAGATGTCGTTGGCTGGTTTCAGCTTCGAGACGGCCACGAGGCGGACCTAGTTACTATATTTTAGCAAATATTCGCCAACCCTGGATGTATCATATGAATTATAGAATATATTTTAACCATCTCCCTCCAGGGCGTGGGAATCGTGAGATTAGGCTGCGAGATATATGAGAACTCACGCTGCGGCCCTTGCTGACGGCGGCGATGCGTTCGCTCACGCCTGTGATCTCCGCGACGAGCGCTGCGGCTCGAGAGGGATCGACTTTCATTTCCTCAACATCTGTCATTGACATTCCGTTAAAAAGGATAAAAAAACTCTTAAAAACTTTGTCCTATGCAATGATGTACAACCTGTGGCCTCTCAGTTATCAATGGTGCTTCAGAGCGGAGACCTCACCGTGCTGAAAGAGTAGCCTACACAAACTACTCGAGTACCTCACTATGGGGTTGAGGTGTCCGTACAGTCTTTACACTGTATCTGACTGTGCTTGTAAGTGATGCTGTTGACCACCTCTCTCACATGCTAAGACATGACGCAACAACAATCAGCCCGTTGGGGAACGGGGGCTAGCAGCACCGAGAAAATGAATCAGTCTTCATAAATTAATCACATTTACATGAGATAAAGAGGTTGCGGGCATATGGTGTATTGAGTAAACCCCCATATACTACCAAATTGCTCAATGACTTGGACTAGGCCCAAGGTTCACCGTCAACATCGGGCTTACTGCCAACTTCTCGTTATCATCTTGGGCCAGATCACTAGATAGAACCATTTATCATGGTAACCGTATCCGGACAGAATATACTGAACAGCAGCATGCCTCGGCCGTTCCTCCGTCCGCAAACCCGTAGTAGAAGACACGGAAAGGAGATGGCTAGAACGAACAGGTTTAACATATACCATCCAGCACAATAGGAACTTCGTTTTCCTCTTTCTCATCTGCTTCGTGCCCAAACCAATCTACTAACTACCAGGCTTGTTGTACAGCATCCAAACATCAATTGGTATTGTCATAGTGACCAGTCAGGATGAGGTCCGAACACTCAAATCTTCAGATCCAACGGCGTGCCCCCAGGTATCTTTTCGCCAACCCTGGCAGCCGTGATGTTCGCCAATGTCTCCAGCGCCAAATAGAGGCTCTTTCTGTGTTCGTTGATCATAGAGCGCTGGCCTTCGAGGAGCTGCTGTTGCATGCGTATGAGGCCTATGGCGGAGTCCAGCTTCTTCTTCATCCCGGTGCAATTGCAATCATATGCGCCGGGGTCTCTAGGCTGCATAACGCTTCCTAGACTAGGCATTGAGTTCCACAGAGATAGGATGGCAAGCCGGACCGCACCGAGTGAATTCTTCATCCTGGGCGCGCCGGAGGTAACCATGCCTGGTGTGTCGGTCAGCATGGCTGGCGAATTGACGTGTACGTATGGACATAGTGTGTAGATGTTTCGACGCCCCGTGAAGGAACAGTACATGATGCCCGTCATAGTGCTTCCGCTTGTTGAAATTTGCGAGTCTATGGTATTGGTGTCCGTGCTGGTTGTTGATGTTGTCGTACATGTTGTACACAGAGAGAGAATCGCAGTCGCCGCCGTCGCCCCCGGCGTCACGTTCAAAGTTAGCGTTTGTACGATAATATCCTTGAGTTCTTCGAGAGAAGCCGCCGGGGCATTTTCGGTCATAGACGGATGAATGGTGGTAACAGGAGGCGCCTGTAATGGACCTTCACGTACGTTAGTTGCTAGCTAGCGTGAACAGATACATATTCCGACAAGAATGTAAATACCTTCACGAGCTTGAATATACGATTGGCCGTACGATTCAGTCTGGGTCGGCCGGAAGGACTTGTCGTAGTCTGGGCCCGCGAGTGCTGTTGTGGTAGGCTTGGTAGTGACTGTTTGATGACTGATGGTGTCTTCCGACAAACCATACCAACCAACTACTAGGTAACTATATTAGTATTGGAGGGAGGTGTTAGGCGTCACTATAATAAGTACTGACCTACGACTGAACCTAGAACGACAAGAATGATGATGAGAAATATGTATCCGGCAAAGCGAAATAAAGAAGGGGAAGTTCTGGTCTTGAGGCCTAGCCGCCAGGGTTGTATTAGCGTTACGTGGAACCTCCAGCGAATCCGAAGTAGAGACACACCGTGACACTTATCCTTCAGCCGATCGAGCTTCAAGGACATGATGGATTTTGGTTGGGTATTAGTCTTCGCCTCAGGCTCGTCATTGGACGCAGGAGAAGTCTTCTTGCGGATCAGAGACGATAGGGAGGCTATTGCGGATTTTCTACAGATGAAGAATACATCCTGATAGGAAAAGAGGACTCGGCGAGATGGAGTCCCTGTTCTCAAGGATTGTTGTTTCGAGGAATCTGGCGAAAGGAGGGCCGCATCTCGGGAATCGTGAGAGCGCTCGCTCCGGCGCCCGCCGAGCGAATGAGGTGTTGGTGAACGTGACATTGTTATATTTCTGCCGTCCACAATGGAAACCTAGAAAAGAAGAGAAATAAAGTAACAATGCATTCCATAGGATTAGAGGGACGGTTATTCAAATATTGTGTATGTCAATTCGAACCTAGACGCGATTGGCGCACTGGGCAAACCCCTAGGTACCTACTTAGGAGGTAGAGATGAGATAATGATTTGGCTCGGTTAAAAAGGTTCATAGGTGGGCATACAGGTGGGAAAGTGGCAGGTACCTTAGGTAGGTGACAATACGGCTTGAAAGTACCCGAGTGAGCGTTAGGTACTCAAGTTTATTCGGAGACTACCTAAGAGTTGGCTTCAACGTCATCTAGCCACAGGCATATTCCGACTTGCGCCAGTAAGCCAGCAGCCGCGTCACTCATAGAAGTCAAACTCGGCTTTGGGCAGGTTTTAGTCAATATCACACGGAGGCAGTAGAAGGCATACATCCCCCCCCTTCTTTCCTTAATCTAACCAGAGTTGCCCAACCTCAATATTGGTAGAAACACCGAAACAAAGCGTTAGGACAGAGATTGGTTGTTCATGGCGGGCTACCATGCCATAGCCTACATATTTGGGTTTAACCCAGATGAATGAATCGGGTTCGGCTCTAGACCTACAGGCTTCTTGAATACAGGAGCATAACATATAAGCCCACTTTCTTGTTCTCACAAGCCTAACTCACCTAACTATGCCGCATTGTTTATCCCCTACGCCATAAGATGGGGATGCTACTAATCAAACATATCTGATTACTATCTCATCAAAAGCTATTCATTTCAAGGCCACATTGTGCGGGCTCGTTTGTTCGTTTGTACACTGGTTTTCTATGTTCAAACTACCATGGGCTACTATGATACCAACACATTACTAAAAGCATCCGTAATCTCCTGGCGCGTTGGTCCTTCATGGACGAGACTTGGTTTTGAGACACCCGCTGATATCCTTTGCTTCATCATTTTAAGCAGCACAGCAGGTACGCTCTCGTCTGTAGCTCTGATAGTAAGCCGAACCATCTGTCATATGTTAGCGGGCATCGTTCGTGTTACATTTCGTGACGAGACATACCTGGGATGAGTAGTTGGGCTCTAATCTCAGCAAACAGCCGAACTTCCCGCCTTCAGAGGTATGTAAAACGCTCGCACCAACAAAGTTTTTCGTGTTTGGATCAACCCCTCCCAGAATCCCCCATCGAAATCCTTCAATCACTTTGCGAACAAACGTCTCGTGAATCTCTCGCGTCGCTTCCTTCCCACTCACAAGCCCAAAGATCGCCTGCGCTTCCCGGGGCGCACCACCAATCTGCTTCCACCTCTTGAAGAAATCGTCTGCCGTTAACTCAGCTGGGTCCATGAACTTGTGTGCCGTCAGGGGTAGCTTTAGTGTCAGCGCTTGGAGAGCTCCAGCAAGATAGCTAATCCTAACCGTCGGACTCTTGCTGAAAACCTTCTTAGACTCAAACATAATGACCTGTCTCGCCTGGCCTCCTTGAGAAATACTGCTGTCAGGCAAGGTCTTGACATCCCAGGTCAGATTGGCCCTCTCACTCTCATCCAAATCTAACGTAGTTGTGAAGGAACTGATAGTAGTAGGCGTCTTATTTAGGAAATATAGAATGAGGCAAGCCATCTGGCCTCGATATTCGGATCTCACACCAACCTGAAGCTGTCCATCTTCGAAAAGAATACCATCCGCTTTGAGAAGCAGCTTGTTGTACCCAGGTTCCCAACCGGGAGACAAATGAGCAGCACTAGCTAGATTCGGCGCCTTCAACAGCTTTTCGGCCGCTGGTCCTGCATTCATATCAAGCCCAGCAAGATCGTTAGAGTGGCCATTGGTACCGTTAACAGCGCCATTAGCCGCTTTATCGCCGTTCGTCCCCATGTTGGAGCTGAAAGCTCTCTTGAGTCCTGGCTGTTTAGCCATGTTCAACTCTGAGCTATCGACGTTCGCGTCTTTGCCGCCTACAACCCAAGTTCGCTTATCGCTTGTGCCGGCATGCTTCGAATGAAGCCTGGATAATAGCGCCGATTGTCGTTCGGGGAAAGGCGGCATCTCATCACAGACGGTTCGGAGAAGGTCGTCAGTAGGGAGGCTTGCAAGGGTCAAGTATTCGCATGCTCGCTGTTGTAGTTCGGAATCTAAGGTATGGGAGTAGATCTCGAAGACGTGAAGAAGTTGCGGCTTAATTTCGGGAAATAAGTTGACGAACTTGATGAATGAAGATAAGATCATCGCACGTGTACCGGAGGAACAAGCAGAGAGTTTTCCGGACAATGCCATGAATTGCTCGATCGGGCTACAGCCTTTCTCCTCTGCGATCAAGTGGCCGAACTCGCCCAAAACATACGCACCGATCTTCACCAACGTCTCATGGCAATGGTCTTGCTTTACATGTTGCAAGGTATTCTGTGCTGCGTATACCTGTAGCTCCTCGTTGTTCGTTACAATCTGGATCACCCGCTGCCAGACCTCATCGCTCAAATGATCTCCCGCTACAGCCACTAGCCGTAGTGAAACATTGATATACCACTGGATGTCGGTGGCGTATTTTTCCGTCAGAATCGCAATTTTCAAAGCCATCTCCTCGCGGATAGCGAAATCTGCATTCTGGAGATACTGGAGTAGCTCCGCTACGATCGGTCCAGAGTTGGTCGAGTCGCACATACTATATAGCAAGTCGAGGCCCTTCCTCCGTACGCTAATATCCCTATCCTTAAGAGAACCCAAGATAACTTCTTGGTGCTGCTTGATAGGTCCTAGATTTTCAGCACGAGCGGCAAGATGCGTCATAGCCTCGAGACCAAGATATCGAACGTTCGTCTCTCGAGAAGTTATAAAACGGCCGAGTCGGGATGATATCTGCTTCATCAATGCGTGTTCGGTATCTAGATGAATAATCAAGTTGATTGCTTCGAATAGGACGGCATTCTGAGCGTTGTTCTGTTGTACGTTCTTATTTGACTCCATAGCCAAGTTCAAGATCTTCTGCAGTGACTCTCTAATCATCTCACGGACGTGGCTGTCCTCTAAGCCGTGTGTTAGTGACGCTAAGAAATACCCGAAGAAACTACTTACCGGAAGGTGAAAAGTATTGTAATAGACGAAGCAGTTTAATCTGGATCCAGGGGCAAGGAACCTTGTAGTACAAATAGTCACTCGTATAGTCACCGTCGACAACTATTCGCTTCAGTCTCGCGGCTGCTTTGACATATGCGCCCTTGTACTGGTCGGGGTTGTCTTGTGCGACAGCCATCACCAGAGACGTCACTGACAAAGCTACGCCAAGATCGGTGTCATCCATCAGGGATATTACGCGTTCTGCCCACTGTGGCTGAATTATATCCGGGTGTTTGCGGTATAGACGAAGAAGAGTGAGCGCAGCTTTCTTCTTCACGAAAGCCTTAGATGTACTATGATTCCTATTAGTCACCGTCTGAGAGAGCGAGAAAAACCACGTACGGTGAGATCAAAAGCCTATGGACTTCGCCACTCAGAGCTTCCCCCATCTCCCTGCCTCCCACGTTTGCAATCGCATGTAAAGCCAGGCAATTAAATAGTTCGTTATGGTCCAAGAGGTCTTTTCGTATGCTATTGACGACCAAATGTAGCAGCTCATGTTTCTCGTGCAGGAATAACGTCATTGCCAGATACCCTATTTGTTTCTCGGAATATTTATTCGCTGAGATGAGATTGACCGCTTCTAGGTGTCCAAAGTCGACATTCCAACCCAGGATGTAAATATACAAGAGCTACCAAGGTCAGAGCGAGATCATTGCCGAAGGTGAGAGGGTCGAAATACCTTGCAGACATACTTCTTCTTGTGGTAGCCACTTAAGCTGCCATCTAAATACGGAAAGTTAGCACGCGCACGCCGTTGCCTCTGAAAGTTGGCTCATAGATATCACACACCCTTGAACTTTTGACTGTGTGCGAGAGGAATATGTTAGCAAGCAGCCCAGTGTCTGGAATTACAGCGACAGGTGTCAGCACGAACCGAATGTTTGCCAATTCCTTGTTGATTCTTTTCTCTTCCAAATCTCTTGCTCGCGCATTTCGAAGATCGGCGATAAATTGGACAAGACCGCGCATGTTGGAATTATTATTACTCGACCGGCCGAGGAAGCCGGATGCTGCTGAAGAAGCCATGGCGGGCGGAGTATACGTATGCGATGGGCTCAATTTCTAAAGGCCGGGTTTATATCCCACACCCGCGTCCACCAAATAAACAACAACACACCGCCACTCCCAATGGGTATATATTATATCGATCGATGGTAAAGGGGCTGAAGAAGATCTCTTATCGTCCAATTCCGAGAGGTCCATAAAGCGCGCTCGAATATGCGGCTCTCATGGCAGGCCAGGTCAATCCACCAACATGATCAGGCCGGTACTCGCCGAGAGTCAGTCGTTTTGTCCGCGGAGTAAAGGCCGTAAAGGCCGGTGGTTCTCGAAAGGGTCAGGGTCAGGGACAGGGACAAGAGCTCGCTGTTGGGGAGAGATGGTGTGTGTGTGTATCGTATCCGATGTGAGCGAGTAATTGGGTCGATCTACCAGGAGAGGATGATAATCGCAAAACACGGAGGTAAATGGTGGTTGCCGGAGGATGCTCAAAGATGGGCACGGGAACAAAATACCTAGGTAGGCAAGCAAGTAAAGCTTAGTGGTGATACCGTGCTTCGATCTTTGAGAGTATAAGCGGCGGATAGGGGAGCAAAGCACCTGCTCAAACCCGCCTTGGCTCCTTATCCGGGGGTCCAAAGGGGGCAGTCTGGATATGTGAGTCCGTGCATCGCTCGTTTTGGATACTGTGCGGAGTGTGGAGGCATGTACGTAACGCACATAGAAATGTGTAGGTACGATACAGTATTACAGTGTGAGCGTTTTGTGTTTTGAAAGTATTTGAGCCCTTCTGGTTGGCCGCGGCCGCAGCCTGTACGGAGTACGTAGTAGCACCTAGGTATCCAAAACGAACCACCCCACGGGCACCTACTTTAGGTAGATACTTCTGTACTTCTGTACATGTAACATCGCTAAGTAATTAACCTTCGTAAGTAGAACATGTGATCACAACATACCTCCCTTACTTTGTTGATATTCCAATCAATGCGTGATGGGGTTCATGTGGGTTATATTAAATCATATATGTAGTCGTACTGAGTAGGTCCCCTCCCGGACTCCAGACCCTGTGCAGCTTCATCTATCTAAATATTTGTTGTGTACACTACCTACCTCTAGGTACCTAGGTAGATAGATGGTTATACTCAGATAGCGCATGACAGGGGTGCTCTCAGTACCTACCTCCCAGGTAGCTCCGACGTCACTGCTTAAGTACCTACAAAACCAATATAGCTCCAAATGAAATGCTTCACTTGTTTTTTTAAGGCGGTTTCGATCATTATGTGACAAATATCCACGAACCTCGGGAGGATGAATTTCGCGGCTCGCCGAACCACCCAAAGATGCCGACACATCTCTAATTTCGGGCTATCGCCGTCTGATGCGCTCTGGACTCGTCGGTCATACGCCTTCCAAGCAGCGACTCCGCCCATCCACCAGGTCTTCAACCGGCGCACAAAATGGCTGCAAAAGGAGCGCGCGTCTCATGATGTCGAGAACAGCAGAGTCGCCGACTATCTGAAAGATGAGGTCGCCATCCGTGTCTGTGAGAGATTGCTGGTGAGTCATGATCCATAGCCTGTTTGTCTTGTCTCGACATGATACTGATCTGCCATGATAAGGATATCAAACGCCACTATCCTCGAGTACTTGACTTCGGCGCCAACTCATGCAACATTGCCCGGGCTCTAACGCGCGAGAACCCAGACCCGAATCCGGACACGCCTGTCTCAGACCCAATTGCGACCAAGATAGACCACCTATTAGCTGTGGATTCCTCCGAGAGCATGCTCTATCGTGATGCCGACCTCGAGTTCAACAAACAGATCAACATGACGAGGCAGGTTCTTACAGATGAGGAGACTCTTCCCTATGACGCGAACTCCTTCGATCTGGTTCTTAGCTCGCTAAGCATGCATTGGATCAACGATCTACCCGGCGTACTTGCTCAGATCAACAACGTCCTGAAGCCAGACTGTGCCTTCATCGGCGCTATGTTTGGGGGAGACACTCTCTACGAGCTCCGAACGTCGCTCCAACTAGCCGAACAGGAGAGGCGGGGCGGTATCTCGCCTCACGTCTCACCACTGGCTGATGTGCGTGACGTTGGCGGACTGCTTCAGAAGGCCGGCTTCAGGATGTTGACGGTGGATGTGGAGGACATCGTCGTCGATTACCCTAACAGTTTTGCTCTCATGGAGGATTTGCAGGCAATGGGTGAGAATAACGCCGTTATAGGCAGAGAAATGGGTCCCATCCAGAGGGACGTGCTGTTAGCTGCAGATGCAATTTACCGTGAGCTTCATGGTAATGAGGATGGGACATTGCCAGCAACCTTCCGTATGATCCATATGATCGGATGGAAAGAATCAAAAGACCAAGCCCAGCCGCTGTCTCGCGGAAGTGGCGAGATTAACTTGAAAGATATATTAGAGAGGAAATAAATTTCATCGAATTTCCAATCTTGTTGCTTGATACAAAGTGCCAGCTCCATCTCTAGTGATCTCCTCCATCTCCGGTCTACTAAGCGGAGAGATCGTGCCGGCTACTTCTCTCTTCCGCATTTCCTATCCGTTGGCATGATCGGGCGGTGTCCTTTTGACGACATTATCTAGGCATATCTCAATCACGCCAGCTCTAGGCATAGCGACAATCTGGAGATGCCTCCCATTGTACTCATTATATAGTTTGTGTTTATGTGTACAATCTACCCAGATGAGTCTTGTACTCACCAGCTCCGTATGCTAACTAGGAAAATAGGATAACAGTTGGATAGTATCTATATGAATCTAGCTCGGGAGGAATTTTACCCAAGTTAAATCCAGTAGAAACTCGCGGTGCTCAGATATTCGAGTTAGAGCTAACTAGACGCTCAGGTACTCAACACTCCACTCTAGTAGTATCTTTTTCTAGTTATCAACCCAAGTCGTTTAACGAGCAGTGCACACACATATCATACAAGCCCCTAACTGTAGTTTGATGTTCGATCCCTCAGTAAGGACTACCATACGTACGTACCTCTCTCCATAGACCAGAGCCCTCGAGTAGATCGCCAAGAGATATACCAGAGTCAGGACGTATCCAGCTAGTCTATTCATCGTAGTCGGTGCCTATCTAGGAGGTGCCAGAATCCATTCGACAATAGTGTTCGCCACGAGCAAGGAGTCGGCGTGGTTTTTGTTTAAAAAGGACAAAAAAAGGAAATCCAACCAAGGTCTCCCATCATCCTGTACCTCACCGACTTAATCCTAACACAGAAGTGCCCAAGGCGCGCGTTCCATCTATATAATGGGCGTGTTTTCCACTACACTAACCGGGCTTGTTTGTTGGAGGTGGTGATTACAATTTGGGTATATATCCTCCCCTTTGTTCCCTCTATTGCGGTGGTAGGAGGTGGGGTCAACTAATATCTGCTCCTGGTTCACATACAATAGGCGGATGATGATGTGTGGCCATTCAAGGAAAGGGGGGTTGGTTGGGGCTAGCCAGGCACTCTTATACCGAACCGTCACTACCTAGGCACCTATTAGCAGGTCGGGGTGCTCAGCAATTTGCCTTGGCTGTAGGTTGTTCTGTTTGGGGTATCTGCCTGGAGGATGGGCATATCGCATGTCTTGAGAATATCATCCCCAAGGCCTCAAGCAGGCTTACTCGGATAGCAGTTAGGCAGTCCTAGAGCAATCTCTCGTTAATATGTCTATGATCTTCGCATAACGTAGGACCTCGTTAAGGAGTCACCGTGTAGAAAGACGAGGATCACGCATAAGCCCAAAACTGAGTTACGTGACGTTTCCCTGGATTGGAAAATTGTACTCAACTTGAAATGACGAAGAAAGATGCAAGATTAGGAAATTGAACGACGATGAATTACTGGCGTGCGTCCCCAATTTGCGTCACTTGATCTCAATTGTGAGGCTGATCTTCGAGCGAGCACACCGATCTTGGATATACGAAATAAACATGGAAATTAGCACAAGACAGTCACGGCTAGATCATGGTAGTTCAATCGAAGAGTTCTAGTAGGAGAAAGGGCTACAAGAGCCTAAGGCTACCATATAGATGGGTAATTAGACGTAGTATCAACTCTGCAGGGAATTCCGAGCAGTGTAGCTACACGATAACTGCGCAACCCCTATGAGATTGGGTTGGTCACGTTTATCACCCATTATACTCTATTCTACTCTTGCTAGTAATTTTGGCGTGCTTTCCTGTCATCCGTGACGGCTCGAGATGACCCTAGAATCTAGCGTGCTATAGAAGGCCATGAATTCACGTTAGTTGCTCTCCTATAGCTATGATCGTGTGACAAGGTCGATATCTAGCGCGTACAACTACTTCATACTTTGCGCCAGTCGGTCATGCAACGCTGTATCGATCCTAGTCCTGCAACATCAACGACTTTCTCGTGCCAGCTCAGCAGCACACTCATACCCGCACCTGTTGACTCATTTGTTGAGCCCGGTCTATTTCCAATCTGACTAAATCCTGTGGCCTGGGGTGTAAGGTTTCGTGTTGGCGTTCGGAGGCCTCCACTCGACGCACTGCCACCCGCCATGCCTTTGTATCTAGTCCATCGGGTTAGCGAGTGTGCGTTGTATAGTAGACTAGACAGCAGACTCACAGGTACTTCATCAGTACATCCACAAGCTCGCTACCGCCCACGGAGTCATAAATCCGCTGCAGCATCGGCGTCATCTCGCTGGCTTTGATGGATTGCAGGACTTCAATGACGGTCTGTAGATGTGCGTCCTGCATTACATCGTTAGCATGCTCCTGTGGATGCCTGGTGTCATCAGCCCCATCCCCTGAGCCTGCTTCCGGTGCTCTCCAACTGTCGCAATATCCCTCAAGTACACCGCTTCTGCCACGCCACCGCTATTATGCATATATATATGCTCACCGCTCTTCCATCGTTGCACCCGCTATAGCTGCACCCGGAATATCAGAGCAAAACGTACCTTCGCCACCTCACTACCGTTGTAAACGGGGTTTTCTAGGCACCCACGCAATGCGCCTTCGGAATCGCCGCCCCGTAGCAACTGGCGGACCTGGCCGTTCAGTGCTCGCACATCGGCCTCGCTAGCCTCGGGTAGAGGCGGGTGTAGTGTATCGGTATCGAAGTTCTGTGATGATTCCGGGTCTAGTGCATCGATATTGATGGTGCGCCAGGCATCGCTAAGCGACGAGGCTGTGTGCTGCTGGATGATGGACATGGTGTTGTTGACACGATCGAAGGTGACTCTCGTGCTCGAAGGGGGGGAGGCTACCTAGGTCCTGGGGGAGGGGGGATGGTAGGCTGGGCGAGGCGGCCCAAAATCTTGGGGGCGACAGATACTCTCGGAGCTTTGGCGGCGGCCTTTCAGAATAGGAGGCGAAGAAGTTTGCGAGTCAATTGGCCAGGAACTGAAGGTAAGGCTCGTGTTGAGTGAGCTTTGAGGCTACTAGTACCTGGAGCAGGTGGATGACCAGCGGTTGGTTGTGGTGTTGGAGAAGTGGGGGACCACTGACGTTGCTCGGTCATTGCGGGGCTATCATAGGCAGGCACCTAAAGAGGTAGAATTAGGTAGGTAGTGTGGCGTAGAGGGGGGTTTGAATGCTAAGAATAGTGGCTTAGCTAAGGTAAACTACCTAATCTAGGTATTCAACATCATGCTCTCTGACGACGATGCAAGTTTACGGCACGGCACGGCACGTTAATCCTACTAGTACAATTAAATGACTATTTAACACCGGCCTTACTATGTAAATATTCTGTACATACTCTCGAGGCCTAAGCCCTGGTAATATTTGATGTCCATCCCGAATTGCCTTCAATACCATTTGATACCCCTTATCGGGCCAACATTACCCGGGAATCCAGAGTACGAAGTTACTCGATACGAATTATATAAGCCTAGGTAAGTATATATCAGAGCCAGTAGGTACTCTACTTCCGGGCGTTTTGGTTGGATGTTGTTACGACGCCTTGCAACTGTTTTTCTATATACATACGACATGAAGAAAAAAAAGACCGACAATGTATCTAAGACACTGGGCTGGCTAGCCTTTAATCTTACCTCATAGAAATCTACGTATAATCTCAACTTTTTCAGACGCATGTCATACCTTACTAAGCATCACCCGTAGTATTTTATGGGATAAGTGCCTAAGTATGGGCTGGGAGTTTAGTAGTCGATATAAGGTGTGCGATAGGGTTAAGGATTGAGCCCCAGGACGCGATTCGTGTGAGTCTCCTAAATCCTGAACAAAACCATTACTATGCCTCCCAGCCCTCTATAGCTGAGTACTATTATATGGCATTCTTCCTAGGTCTATGAGTTATTGCATTACTTACCGCCCAGATGATACGTCCATCTTTGCAAAGTAACCGACGTTTCGAGCTTTGAATCGTGTTATAATAGCCGTGCTCGTTAGGGGTGGGTCGAACGGGGGGTGTGATATCTCAAGATTTTAAGGTCACCATATTCGTGGAATCGCAACCCTAGCTTTGCGGTCTGACTCTTGAAGCTCATATAGACTAGGGGGTGGGGTGACTCGGTTTACAGAATGGGTGTACAGTTGCATCCGCTATAGATATTTGCATGAGTAGTTCAGGCATTCAATTCGCTCTTAGGTAGATAATTTGCTCCGCCCTCGTTGCGGTGACCTACCCGGGTCTAAGCACCGTGATCGATAGCCTGTAGGTATATCGGTTGAAACCTTCCCTCCTGCCTCAACCTCGAGTAGGCGGACCAAAGTCGGAATTAGCCGGCTTGTTCATTTTGTCAAGACTTAGACGATCATTGAGCCGCTCCCTATTTCGCCGGATTGTTTAATCTTTGAGCCGTGTAATTTCTACATTACATAGTAGGTGAGGGAAGTCTGCCGTGTCGTATAGCTATTGTCGGGTAACCACAATGAGACAATCCTAATCGTATCTAGCTATCACGTATGGTGGGTTTACAACATCTCTCGCTTCTACATCCTAGATCGGAAATCGGCACTACTGAATGTCTTCTTGAGAGGCAAGGCATCGAAAAGAAAAGGTACTTAGTAAGTGGCTAGCTGACCACTCTGAGAAGCTTTGGTATAGTCCAGACCATAGTATGGATAGTACTTGTAATGACGTCTCCTCCATATGTTGCTATATTGACTCTACACTTATTACCGACTACCTTGTGATTAAATGGCTAGAGCACCTATATCAGAAGTTGCAGGTATGAATTTGCCACGTGGCGCCGCTGGCTGGGCAATGGGAGACTAGTAGAACCTGATTCGGGAAGCGTTTTCGAGGTCATAACCAAAGAAACAGCACGGATGGCTCGGACCTGAAACGAAAAGTGACAGAAGAACTTCCTAGTCGCACGGCGTATAGTGCGGGTGGACCGATGATGACGGCAAATCTATCCAAGCCAGCCGATTGGGAATATGGGGCGGAAGCAGCTAAGCGCAAGCCACAGGTGACAAAAAAAAGTTCGCTATCGCGGCTCAACCGCGATGTGAAATGGTGTCTGAGCGAACTGGACCGAAGAAGCGCCTGGCCTACACTAAATTTAGGACATCACGCCCGTGCTCGCTTGTCCCTTTTGATGAGATCCGGATGCCTGCATGGAGCTCATAGAAAACGCGGGCTAGTTGATTCGCGAAGGGCGTTCCGAGTCCTACTTCATGACTCAAGCCACCCGAAGACGAGTGACTATTGCGAAGATGTGCAAATGGCGCTATGGGATTCCATGCTAAACAGCCCGAAGGTGCGGTACCGGTGAGGCTTTTGCTTACCTTACTACCAAGATGATGACAGTAGGGTTGAGGAGAAACTATGTACATTTTAGTACTAGGACGCCGTACTGCTTGGTATCGAGGCCATTGCGTGCTGACAAGGTAAAGAATCCAACTGGTCTGAGCTTGAAGAGATTTCGCTTTCCGGCTATAAGACTGGAAAAATTTTCTGTTTGTAAACAGCTTGAAAATACCGTAATAAAACTTTACAGCAACCGTCAGACGGAACCTTTCCCCGGAACGTGAGATCAAGCCTCTTAAGCTAGCCAAGGATGCATTATATCCCTGCAGACTCGCTTGGTTACCCTGTCGGGTGAGTCAGCCACCAGAATGCTTGACCCTGACAAGGGGCTAAAACATTAAAGAGCTTAGCATCGTGGTATCTATCTACCTAAGTGGTGTATTCAACGCGTTGCTTGTAGTGTCGAGATTGTGTGTACACTTTTTATCGCCGCATCTACAGGTTGTATTGTATTGCACTTTCGCCTTCTTTTTCTTTTGCGCGTATACCGACACCCAGCCTACTCACTTCTACATGAGGTTCCGTCTATGACAGATAGGGAAACATTCTGGAATTCTTGGAGTGGGCCGTGCTATTTCGGAGTCGAGCCGTTAGTCTGATAAGACTCCACCTCAATGGAAATGGCGACGCGCTCCGTGATGTGGCGGGTTACCTAACTGCCATTGAAGTTTCTAAAGGAGAAGAACCAACAACTACCGTAAACTACTACTAGTAGTGCGTAGTCCACTATGTACTAATCTACAGTTTATTTTCTGCGGTTCTCTTTTTTGCAAATTTCCGAAGCAGGCGTACGTGGTATGTTTCAACCGACCGAAAGCAGCCTGTTGACCTGCATAACGTGCAGTTGTTGGTTTCTACAAGCCTTTGCTTTCCAAACTTGGCTCGCCGGTGACCCAACATTCTGGATAATGGTGGAGCTATATCAGGGTAGAATCCACTGACCTTGGCGGGGAAGATATTCTTCAACACCACTACACTAGGTACACTACTACCTACAGTATGCATAGGCTTGTATACTATAGTATATCAATGATCTACACTAACTACCTACCTTGTCTGCATGACGGGTTAGTCATCACGGTATTGCCATTGAACCTCCCTAAGAAGGTTAGAATGGTGTTGGAGAGAAGAAAGTCGAAGAAGAAGGAAGGCTTAGTGTACTCCAATATTATTATAGCTAAGGTAGTTATAATAAGCCCGGTTAGGAATGAATTACGTTTACAACCAAGGCGGAACCAAGGGTCAATCTCAAACGTGTTTTGATTCTCGAAGTGACAGCACCGCGGTCCAGGATAGCAAGTATTTTCTCGGTGTTTCATAAGATGATGGGGACCTGATATGGGGGCCTGAAGCAACCTCATTCTAACGTCGTTGTTGCCAAAGCCATGTATGTTCATGTTTTGGGCGCGACAAGGTCTTATTAGGTTACTTGTCTTGGCCATCCTATATCGCCCACCTCGCTGGGGTCCGCATGAAAGAATAACAGCCTTCCCTAAATCTAGGATGACAAATAACAGCATCAGGGAATTTTGAAACCTTTAGCATAAGCAACAAGTCACGGGTAATTACGTTTGTGGCATAGAAATGTTGAAGAGTTGGTATGGAAAGCCTCTAAGGACCAGAGATTCCACCACGGAATCTGTTGTGTGGGGCCAACGTGGCATGGGGAGATATTCACGTGACTCTTACCCCAAGAAACCTTTAGCTAAGGTCACTCGCAGCTTTTACCACATGCCGTCATTAACTATCTCATCTTCTAGTTATCCCACACATTGTCTTGGTGCACGTCAAGGCGGGGGGAGAGGGGGGGGGGGGGGTTAGTTAGGAATATATCAAGATCATCACTACAATGATCGTGGACGAGAAAAACGCAACATTTGGAGCATTTAACCTACCCATTTTGAACGGCATGGGCGAAGTAAATTTGAATATCACACTGATAAAAGGCTACTGCTCAGTAGGTAATGACGACCGCTTCGCCTTCGCCTTCGTAGGCTTAGTGGATATCACTTGCCCTTTGTCTTTTGAGGGAGATAAGGATGTACTCGCAATCTTGTATGTGAATCTGAGTAAAGACACTGCTTTTCTAATAGAAAATGATACGATGTGGAATCAATGCCGGGGTAAGTGAGGAAATTTAGTCTCATGTTTAAGAATGTGGATGATGAAGTTCAATTGAGTCTACGCGTATAGTCCTTTGACCTAGGTTCAAGGCCATAAGCCTGGAAGTTATAATTACGTCTACCTACTTCTGCGACGTGTTTTGTAACGACACGCTCGGTATATGCATTGGTGAGCCCACCAGTATATGCATTATGATATTAATACAATATAATCTACTGTGATTGGACTAGAAACAACCTGAAAATTCAATAAGTTCTAATTTATCAATTCATAAATATTCCCGTGAAGCTATTATTTATGTAGAAGGCTAGGTGTGGTGTTGAAGCTGGTGACTATTCCTCTATTTTGGTGGGATGCTGTTCACAGACGCCGGGGCTGTCTCACCGCCGTGATGAGTCAGCATAACCCTTCGTTCTAAGTGTTCAATATAGTTATTTCCTTATTATATGCTTTAACTAAGTGAATATGAATTAGCCGTGCAGCGAAAACAGGACACATCTTTTATCTCTTGCCCTAGCACGAAAGGGTTTTATAATGCGAGGATTCTACCCCTAGACGGGCTCTTCCGTTTCTTAGATAGCATTTACCGTGATTTTCCTCGTCTTGCACAAGTAGTTAGCGTTCGTAGGGATAGAAATGTGATGGCAAATGCTCGGCTAGCACCTTAGAAATGAAGCCGTGATTGTTTGGGTGGAACTTACGTAGTACAATCGGTTGAAGCCATTCTATACTGATTAGGTCCTAAACGTTGAAACTCTTGGAATCGCCTTAGGGGTTCTAATGTAGTACTGCTAGTGTACGCTGATAGACCCGTACTAGTAGATCCGTTCTCCTGATCACCTAGGAAATGGGCCGGTCCCTAGAAAGATTCAAGCTGTCGGGGGTGTTTTTGCGGCTCAGCTGTCGTCCGGTAACTCCTTACCGTGCTGGATGCTGCGATGTGGGATCAACAAGGATTCCTAACCCTGGTGTAAGATTTTAAATAGTTTCGGGGCCCTGGCGATGCCACATGGTTGCTAGGTCGACTCTGAAGCCGAATCCAACCACAACCCTAGCTCAGAATTTTTCTGCCAACCACGCGGATTTACAAGCCGTTCCTGTAGATCGGCCGGCAGCCTTGTTCGTAGCCTTGCAATATCGAGGCGTCACCGAATGGGAACTGTCAAGGCTAGTGCGAAGAACTAAGGACCTAGTGTACGGAGTAGTGTAGAAGAAAAATTCGTCACCGCTATGATCACATCTCCACTATGGTTTCCGGTAAGCTCCTTAGGGGTGAGATTCTATGGCTTACATGGGATGGGGTCAGGGTCCCCCGTCAGAATTTTTTTTCTTCTGGTGGCAGTTACTAACACCGCTGCACTAGTGTAGTGTAGACATGTAGTGTAGAATACATGGTATGTGTGTGATAAGTAGCATTTGAGATACTTGATATCCCATTACTCTGGAACATTGGAAAAATGGGTTCATGTCCCGTCTATCTTATCACTGCGATCCACTGTGAAAGATGATTGATCTCGCGGAATTCGGCTAGAATTCGGCGTGGTCCCACAGCTTCTTGACACTCTCGAGTTGGTGTAGTGTACTGTTTAGAGCATTCTTCATTTTTCTCTCTTTTTCATTTACTTAGTATTTACTAAAGTGGTGCCACGGACGCAGGGCAAGGTGGTCGATATCACGCTATTTTTGTTCGCGAATGGACTGACGGCCATCCACACACACGATCGGAGTTGTACAAATGAGCGATTGGCAACCCCATCGTTACTATAGGCTCTTATCTTTAGTACATGTGTTTTTAACTGGAGTTAGAAAGCTAAGAAGTAAAGCGCTTATGATATACATATTTGACAAACCTACTTACGTTGACCGTATGAGCGAATCATTGTTCGAAGTGGATAACCATGTGGTCGACAACCTGGAACGGTGGACCCCCCTTGACGGAGACGAAACTGTTGTACTGTAGCATGAAGGAAAGGCTCTTTTTGATTTGTATTGGATGTGGTGATTGGATATGATTTAGCAGTGGACGAAGACCCGTGCAGGTAGCTTACTTGTACAACTTACACACTCATCTACTTACACTGCAAAAGGGGCGTCGTCTTTCATCGCCCTTCATCATCTTTCAGCGTGGCAAGGTCGTTCTCGTTACCGGCGAAATCAACATAACAAAATGAGAGGTGGAAGTCTGTGATAGAAACGGGGAAACCGAATCTACGCTACAATATAGCGTGTACATCTATAGTATCTACTAAGTAGCGGTTCCAATATGTATCCACACTCCAATTAACTGGCTAGCTATACCGAGTACTGCTAGTAGTAGGTACCTGATCCACACACCTACAGGCACCTGCACGGCGGGTATGCCGTCGCTACCAGGTATTTGATGTTGTAAGTACCTACCTTACCTACCTAAGGTAGGTACACTAGGCGGGTTACCTACCTGGGTTACCTATGTACCTCTAGGTAGGTTAGGTACGTAGTAGGTACGTAGTAGCTACGTAGTAGAGTATGAAACGGGCCCATCAATTTACATATAGGGAGTAGGTAGAGCTTCACCCCTACCAGTCACTCACCTTGTTAGCGCTTTTCTAGAAGATCGGCAGAACATTTTGGCGACTGCTTGACCGTAATCTAAAAAGGGTTTATGCGGCAAAGATAGGAAGAGGGGAGTGGTAGTAGCATCAACACTTCTAAGGTTACCTCTATAGATTTATCCTACGACGCGAGTTACGACAAGTTAGGTAGTTTAAGGTAGTCTAAGGAAGTACCTTAAGAGAGGTAGGCAGAATCCAGGTAGGTAAGTACTGTATTGTATTGTATTGTCAGTGTAAGTCTGTCTGTACTACCTAGGTAAAAGTACTAAAGTACTTTTACACACAGGTACTACTAGTAGTGAGTAGGTACAATATAGTAAGTAGTACGTACCTACACATTGCCCATTCGCCATGTGTTCTAGCCAGGTAGGTACTTCATGAAGGTTGCATCTCGCCGGCCTTCCGCTACGAACACAAGAGGTGAAATGTAAAATGCAAAATGTACAATGCAAAATGGATGTTGCCAAGTCTGCTTTCAGGAATGGCCTCAGTCAATGCTGCCGTGTCAAGTCAGTACCCGGAAAACAAGGATAAACAGGTTACTGTCGATGCCTCAGACTCTCGAGTTGTTCTTAAGAGGTTAGAATATCGAGTCTCTCGGTTTCACTTCCTCAGCTGCTCTTCCCCATGATCGAATCTATTGGCCTCGAAGCCAGCACCTGTGCGCACCAGAATATGCCTTTTCGCCTTTTGGCCTTTTTGGCATCTTCGTCGTCGACTCCTCCCTCCTTCACCCCCTCTTTTTTCTGGGTGTATGCATCACGACGTCACCACTGAGTTGTCCTCTGGGATTAGGCGAAAACGGCATACAAGGCGATTTAATGCCCAAGTCAGACCCAAGTGGTCGCATGAAACTCGACCCTGGCAGACTATTCGCCTACGGGCTGAAACATGTCTTCATAATACAACGGACATGCATTTTTATCTTAATATTTCTGAGTCATGCGAACCTACGACCAACTCAGCATCGTGGTCGTCCGGCCTAGTGTACAAGCAAGTTAGTTGCCCGCTGGTATACGCCGTCACCAACTATTTCCTGGAAACGGAGCCTTTGTTTGCACCAAGAAGCCGTGACGAGTGGTTCACCTGATTCCCTCCGGGTACATCTGCCTACCTGCCTATACTTCAGCCAAGAAGATTACGGCTTTGGTATATGCCGGGGTGGAAACTAGCACCCGAGACCTATACTCCGTATAGAGCACTGACATCGTAATTGAACATTAAGACTAAATTGTCGTGCAGTACGAAGTGCCGACCTGCATGATCAGCTGATTAGCGCTCGCGGCGCACCCCAGGATCTCAGCATCGGATGCTCATTCAATCGGAAGCGCGATGAATCACTGTGTCATGTCGACACGAGGGCGCATTTACGAAAAGCATCTCACAGATCTTCGGTCTTTTTGTTGAGTTGGACATTCGTCTAACCAGCATGGTCCCGAGTGGCTGAAAATATGATAAGCCCGGAGTAGTTGTAGTTCCGCCGCGGGCGCGCGTCCGCCTCAGCCATATCGGACGCCCGCACTAGTCTAATCCATCGCTTCATTGGGGTCAGCGAAACCCCGGAAAACCTAGTCCTGCTGATGAGGCAATCTGCGTAAATTCCGTGGCCTACCACTTGAACGGCCAAGACGAAGAAATGACAACTGACTGGTTGAAATGTAGACAATCATGTACTTGTGGCTGTACTCCGTCCCGGCCTGACGGCACCACCGATCTACCAATGTCTCTGATGTCAGCCAGTTGCCTATAGGCTGAACTGCCAACCCGAGATCACACTACAACCTGACGGCCACCCTGCCTGCGACCTATGCACTAATATGCCTAGACTAATGGATACCCTAAGAATAGCCGACGGTTGTCGGAACGTCAGCAGATGTGATGTGCCGCCTTACACAACTCTAAGCAGACACGACTTCTACGATGATACTGCTCACGCGATACCCGTAAGGCACCAAATAACAAGTGCCACTGCCACGACGTGCTACACATGTCTTTGTCGATGATTTGGTATTTGTAATTTTTTTTTCGAGCTCAGTGGCCTGGTTACAGCTCAGTATGAGTAACAGCTCTGCTCCAAGCTGGAAGCCATGGTGGACTGGTGAACTCTGGGGTAGGGGTCCATCGCCATTTGTCTAGTACGATACGTGGAGAGAGCCTGGAAGCCCAGCCCAGCGTCCGTCTACTGCACTGCATCAAGGCCTACCGTTGAAATTCTCCCACTACTTTGAGTGCAGCTGTTTCATCAATGTACCCCATGGCCTACCTACACACACCAGGAGCGTTCAACTAGACACCCGCATATTATCGCTCAGATTTAAGGTGAGGCATTAGACTAGTTGTGGGGTATTAGCATACCTAGGGTTGAACCCTTTCGATTCGTCGATTCGCCGATTCGCCTAGGGAACAGGGCGCTGTAGGTATGTATATTTCCTACTAGTGTAAATCATCGGTATCACTGTACATGACTGGATTTTCTTCCCAGTCTCATGAAGTGTAGATGCAATATGGCAAAGTGAGATCCTGAAGCACAGTATACTCACTGAATTATTGTACGGGACTAACAGGGCTCGAAGACGGAGTTAGGAACGCGACCCTATTTTCCGGCAAGCAGGTCTCACTTCGGGACATCGCCTCAGCTACACTAATCTAGATATGTTAAAATCCGCGGCTGATGGGCCGTGCGGGAGTACCAACTTGGCATTCACTTCTGACGCACACAAGTTAATCAACAGACGTATCACTTTTTTTTTTGTTACCTAGTCAATGAGTCGCTCTCGACAGATACAACCACCATACCAGTGATAAGCATGAATCAGGGTGAGAGACAGATAGACAGATAGGCACACCGAGAATGAAGAAGTTATCCGGGCTGTTCATCTCGTTTACTTATGATCACTGCCACTAGATCCGACTTTAATCTCAATGGCACCAGCCTAGCCGTCGCGGCAGCGGATGCTTGCTCTAGGGAGTCCACTATAGCCAAAGCTGGGTTAGAATAGTGAGGGAGGAGATTCGAGAAAAATTCGATAAAAAGAAGTCTGTCTAGTGCCAGGGGAAGATTGCCGAGTGGGCCCAATGTGTCCCAGACGAACATACAGCCTAGAACAAACCCTAGCGGATCTCCCTTGGATATGATGAGTGATTACATAGTACGAGAGACCCTGCTTAGTCTTGGGGCCGAAGAGATGGAAACGCTAAACACTTTTTTTTATTCAGAGAGCTAGCCTCCACTAAGAAATTGATAATGGAGTACCAAACGCCGATTTAATCTTACTCAGTACCTACCTATCCAGTTGTGGTGTCTTCCACCCCTACTAAGCAACCCCTACTAAACGGGTACCTAGTTATCGGTTATGACCTGCAACCTACCTAGGTAGCGTATTGACTGAAGCAGTAAGTAGGAGGAGGTAGGGGTAGGTAGTCTGACGCCGGGAAACCCACCACTGGCTGCTGCATAGTGTAGTGGGCTAGTATATGTACCACTAGTAGTATACTCAATGTGGCCTCAAGAACATCGCACGTGTTCGGTAGGTAGGTCGGTAGGTAGGTCTTTATTCTTCTCGTCCTTACGTGTAATTCCAATTTAATACGTTTCTCTGTACAGTGGCGCAGCCTCGGTGTGCGCTCGGGTCGCTCGGACGCATTGTATTCGGCTGCCCAGCAATTCTCCGGGAATGCTATACAGCCGGTCCTGAAACTCATGTTTCTTACAAGATCAACAAAAACGCACCGAATATGTGGACACAGAAGTTGGTGCGGGAGACAACACCAACGACAGCACACCGTTTCTACTACGCTTTGCCTTATCGAGGCAAACACATGACAATGTATACGGTTTATACTCCGTACCTACATGTAGGTAGCATACCATAGGACGCTACACCTGTACAAGCAAAGCGGAATGCAACCCGGAGCGATGAGAACTGACCTACCACACGGCTACATACAAAATGCCACTCGCTTGGCTGGATGGGCTATGCCTACTTTGGAAGTACTTTAGGGCGCAGGAAGGATTGACGGGGGTGGGGGGGAGGAGGGTGAGGAGGAAGGACAAAAAAAAAAAAAAAAAGAACTGGCAAAAGTCATTAGACGAACCACAGATGCCTACGTGTTGATGGAGGCACGCAACAGTGACATAAGAGGGTTGGTGGCCACGACTGCTGTTACTACACCACGTAGGTGGCATGTTACAGCATCTCTTCTTGATGGTCTTTTCCAGATACCGCGGTTGTAACATATGCAGGTACACCATGAATCTATAATTATGAGCCTAGACCGAGGAAACTCGAGGCTTTTTTTTTTTTGGTGGTGGTATTATGTGATGATGATGACATCAACTAACTCACTCCAGCTGCGGCATGCAAGTACCTATGTACGCAATACTACGCAGTAGTGTAAGCTGCAAAGCAACCCTTGAACACGGCAATGCCACTGGCAGCTAGCTAACCAAGAGGTATCCCACGCTCGTTGTGACAACTGATGGTAGTAGTACATTTGGTGATGAGGCTGGAGGCTGGCTGCCTTGTACATAGTATGTACGATGTTCTAGCCGGCGGGTACTAGTTCGACTAAGATGCCCTTTGTAATGAGAGGCATGGAAAATATACGTCGCTTAGTGAAAGTGTTCTTTTTTTTTTTTTTTCCCGCTCCCATCCTCTCTCTGTCTCTCTCTCTCCGTCTCCCCTCTTCACCTCCTCTTTCTTCTCCACGTAACAGGGACTTATACAGCGGTTTTCCCCGTCACCGCATACAAAACCTACCCATCTGTTTATAGTAGTCGTCCGTCGGTGAGCTGGCTACGATTTCTATTGCGGGCTACGTGCAGCGAATGGACAACGTGGTAGGTTGGGTTAGGTACCAAGCAATAGTGGTTGCATGTAGCAGTACCTAAGCCCCAACTAAGATAAGGTATGAGGTGGTATACTAATGCGCACACTACCTAAATTTGGACAAGGTCCAAAAGTAGAAAGCGTCGGTGTATGTACGTACCGAACGTGTTTCCTGCACAACGCACGCGGCGTTGCTTGACCGTCAATCCGCACAGGCGTCCTGGAGCCCGGTCCCTGTCTCCGACACACAGCAAAAAAGGACCGGGACCCAGCAAAGGGGAGGGAAGGGGAGAGGGGGAGGGATACGTAGGTAGTATAGGTAATAGGTAGGTAGGTAGGTATAGTTGCTGGAGGAGGATGGGGTACGCTACCTAACAGACGCTACAGTGGTAAATACACTAGAGGGAGGTCATGGGAACTGGGGGGGTGTAATGAAACAGGGCTTGTTACCTAGTGCCAGTGCTGCAGCAGTGTACAGTACCTGCCTAGGTACCTGAGTATGCCTACATGGCCGGGTGGTATGGAGGTACACTACCAGTACACACTACGCTTCCTTCTGCCATGTACTCTACCGTGTACTCGACTATGTACTATCTAGCCAACAGGGTTGTCTGGTAATTTGGGACGTGTTTTGGACCCTTTCGGGTTTTGCTCATTAAATTCGGCAAGTTTGAGAATGGACAGGCTGGTAAATGATGACCCTGGGAAAGTACCTAGGTAGTGTACTGGGCTCTTCTCCCTTACTTAGGTAGGATAGGATAGTGTAGACAGTCCCTGTCTGCCTAGGTACCTACCTAGGTAGGTACTTAGTAGTGTTAGTTTCCCAGCGCTCATCTTCTTCTGCCCATCTCCCATCTCCCGTCTCCCATCTCCTTTCACTGGGATCCTTTGGCAGGTGGGTACTTGTGGAGGTACATGTGCAAGTTGCAGGAACCCACAGTCAGCCCGTACCGCTGGCACCTGCAGGTACACTTACACTACCCTAGACTCTCCTAGCCTACCCTAGCACCCTAGCAGATACCTACCGTACCTAGGTAGTGTGTAGGTTAGGAACAGGATCTCTGCGTGTACTAGCTCAGCTACTTGTTGAGATGAAATGTACCCGGCGGATCGTCTAGTGTAGCAGCACTTACTGTACCCTCCCACTAAGAATACCTAATACTTACCTACGACCTACCTTACCCTACCTACTTTGCCTGAGTCTGCCTGAGTCTGCCTAGGCAGTAGAGTATGGGTATTTTGTATGTAGGTAGGTAGAGTGTACCTAGGTGGGTAGACTGTGGTGTAGGTAGGTAGGTAGACGACGTACCTACCTAGCGATCGAGCGAGCGAGCGAGACATGTAGGTAGGTACCTAGGCAGGTTATTACACGTACACTAGTGTGTACCTTTCTCTACCGAGCTACTCTGCTCTACCACACTACTAGGTAGTACCCTACCTGTACAGACTTGTACCACCGTACCAACCTGGACCCCGACAAAGCAAGGTACCTTGAAGCATGGCGTCGGATCCATCCTCTGAGTCTCTCTTCCTCACCCCCGACCCCAGCTGGCGCCCCAGCACTCAGGAACCAGGCTTGCTTGATGGACGTGACAGGCTCTCTTGTCTGGAGGCCCGTATAAGTTGAAATAACGGCCCTTTCCACTCCTGACATTCTCGAATTCCTCAGCTCATCTCCCCCTACCTATCCGCCTTCCTACCTATACGACCTTACTTCAACATTGTATAATAATATAGACCTTGACTCCCCTCTTCCATATACCCTCGTCTAAGGTTCTTCAGTCTACACGCTTTAATTCACCCCCCCTTCGTTGCGGTTTTAGCCCTGCATATCATTACCCGCTTGCTTTCTCGTTGCTCCTCTCGTCTTGAGACACTGAGAAGAGAGAAACAAACATAAGGAGAAGAGAAAAAAAGACATCTTCTTGCCAGTCGGTAAACCTCACCTTGCAATCTGCGCTTGTGCTACCTGTTCCAGCGCGCTGATCTGTGTTAAGCGATTCGCCAGCCTGCAGACCCTAGCCTCAGTTCGCACCTCGCATACATACAGCTTTACCCACTCGCAATCTCATCGCGAAACACGGGTTTATAATTCAACAATACAACGGTTTCCAAAACCTATAATATCTTGGCTTCCCGAAACCTGCGCGACGACCGCTCTTCGACGACAGCCTTGAGTTACCAGGCACGCACCTATACACAAAGGATCAGGCTCCAGACACAGAATATTCTCTGCTTGTCTTGACTGCGCTTCAGCTTCAGCGTTGCAAGAGAACCGCCACTTTGCAGCCTTCGCTTGAGCTACCAAAATCGTCCATACGCCGCCCTGCACTGCAACACACGAAATTGCTGGTTATATATATAACACATCTCCTGCCGTCATCTGCTTGACGTTTTGGTGCTGACCTCAGATATTATCTGCGCTCCATCCAACCCGCGAAAACCCACACGCAATACTACCCGAGCTTGATTGAATCACACTTTCGTCTCATTCGACTAGAATCCCAGTCTGTGGTATCATCGCCACGAATTTCTCACCCAATCCCGTTCCGCATCTTACTATTGTATTCCTTTTTTCGGTCTCTACCATACTGCCGCTGGACCCGGTCCGTAACGAGTGAGTCAGACGCACAACCACCTTGTCTATACATATCTTCTCTGAATTTCCACGTCCTTGCCTTACCCCAGGCAGGGGGTGAAATTACACATCGTAGACCACGCGCCTAGGATGCCTCGTCGGTTCCGATTTATTTATAAGAATGTGCACTGACCTCGCGTTTCGAATAGTCATTCAACGTAAAAATTCAGAAAATCAAAATGGCTGTTAGAGAACCACAAGTGCTGAACATGGGTCGCGGTGCCTACGACACAACTGGTGTTCCCAAACCACCCCCCCGCCCTACGCCTCGATAAATGGCTACTCGACCTTGTCGGAACACGTCAAAATCTCCGTGTGATGGACGCTCTAAGACTTGTGTCTTTGAATTGAGACGTCAGCCGACGTGAAAATTACCAGTGCTTTCACAACGGGCACACCCAATGCACGGTTGAGCAGCCGAGTTCAGGTGTTTCGGATAATTAACCTGGATTCGCGCATGCACCTTCTATTGTACAACACTGCAAGCCTTGACTTTCAGCTTTGGCTGTTCTATTGATACAACCATTTAATTCAGCATCCTCAACACCCGACAGGCGCAGCAGAGCATCCTTTGCGGCGCGCAGCGCTACAGCCAATTCGCATTGGGTGTTTTTTTTTTCTTTTTTTAACTTCAGAGCCGGCGTTACTAGACGGACCACGGTTTTCATAATGAACAATTTCTCGGCACTACGTTGTTAGCAGAGTCTTGCATTTGGCCCCATCCGAAGCGACGCCGAAGCCACAAAGGCCACGGGTCAACAATTTTCGAAAAGAGGTCGCAATTTCTCCACATTTGTGATGGGGTCATTTACATTCCACTCGGCAGCCGAGGAATTAACGCTTCCAGGAGTGCTTCCTACGCCTCTGCAGCGTGCTACCTTGGTGTTCACCGTTACAACATATCTTTTTAATCTCGGTTGGGCGTCATTGGCCAACGTAAACATGATTTGGTTATTGGGAAACGGGTAAAAATTGGGTTTGGCTGGGAAAAAGGATCACTCGCATATAGACATTTGGGTTTCGTTACATTTCTTTTGTTTGTATCGGAATTTAACTTGTAAGCCCCTCGCGGGGACCCCTTACAAGGTGTGCGGTTCAGGCTGTACTCATTGGATTTGGATCAGTCCTACCTGGACTTTGTTTTGCTTTCCTCGGCGGCATTTTCGATATGGCCTACCTATCGCGCGTGCTCAATTATCTGCATTGCGCTTTAGTTTTTGTTGTGAGGGTTTCAGCTATTCCTCATAGGACGTGCTGGGCTGGGACCAGGTTGATAGAAGATACCCCGTCTTTTTTAGACTGTACAGTACACCACAGAGAGGCATGATAGCTACACAGCGCCTGTTACGACAGTTTCAACATGATGGATCACTTTCTCCAATTATATACTTTTGCTTTCCTCCGCGTAATATGAGACAGCCTTGATTTGTCCAAGACCAGATCGGACCAGGGGGGGCTAGGACCCAAGCAGCAGGAAACACTGAGCCTCTCCCCGAAAAAAAAAACCAACTTCGGAGATGTCTCGAGGCAGGGGTTATAGCCCAGGTTCAGGTGATCCTAGATATCGTTCTGACATGTCTTTCATTGTTTGCTTCTGCGATCCAGATGAGGCCATTTGACCATTCAGGTCCGAGAACCAACACGCGGAGGGCGGATATCACACCCAGCAAACTCGCTTGTTCATGATGTAGAAATAACCCTCTCCCATCCCTCAATATAGCCAATTGAGACAGTCGCGAAGGTTGATCGATCACCCTCTCCCTCCTTTCCGACCCTTGGAGCGCAGAGGGAAAAGAACGGCATTTCATCCTGACTGGATGGACTATGTACTTTAGCCTACGCTTTTCTTTTTCTCGCATACCGCCTTGGCCAATTTGTCCTTTCTATCGGCATACGCACGATGGAAACGGAACGTATCGGTAGAATCTAGCCGTGTAATGGCAGTCTCGGCTCTTGGGCAGATAATATTGTCACCCGTCAGAATCCTTGCATCATCACCAAATACGCATACGCTAGTTGGGGATGGGACAAAGCCAATGAATCCTACGTATATTTGTGCGTTCAAGTGCGCATGTCTGACGATTCACTACCGGGCCTCGCGTTTTTCAATTAGCGGCGAATGAATTGTATTGCCTCTCTCTATTGCCACGCCGGGCTTTTTTCTCAGGCTTTTGGGTCTTAGCGACCCTCCTCCCATTCTAACCCTCCATACCCGGACGCCTGGGTCTGGCTACTGCAACATCAGAGACACGCTAAATCACGATTTCCGTGTCACATTGAGTTGGGCCGGTAGCGAACCACGCCTGTAGTAATGCATCGGTACTTAAATAGGTGGCGACACAAAAGCAAAGGAAAGCGACTTGGGACTGTGGTTTTCTCCATGGTGATTTGCTGACTTGCTGATGATGTATAGGATATACCTAGGTAGTGTATAGTAGCTGTATAGCGGCTGTATAGCAGCTGTATAGCGTAGGCCGGCTGACCAACGGGTAGCTGGTCCGAGGAAAGACCCAGTGCTAGGCTGAAGCGGCAATGCAGCTCTTGCATACGCTATATAGAAACTATACTAACCTATAAGATTGATCAGAACAATGCCAAATAGAGACGATGACATGTCCAAGCGCAGAACAAGCGCAGAACAAGCGCATCCGTATTGGGTTGTGCTGAGCTGACTTCTCGAACCCTTCTCCTGCAAGGCTAATGCAGGCTCTAAAAATGGGGGGGGGGGGGGGGGGGGGAGGAGGGGGGTGGGCAGTGGAATGTGAGGAAACATGGTCTACCTCTCCTGTACCTCCCACTAAGCATGTAATGGGGTAGTGTAAGTACCTAAGGGGCTAGTTAGCGTGCCTTAGGAACCATAGTTGTACCTAGCCAGAACCTATCTAGGTTACCTTAGGTACTACCTGGTAGTTTTCTACCGTGTTTTCTTACCTTTGCAGTTAAGGTATTACATACCTGTACCTACTAGTAGAGCACTATAAGTAAGGCAAGTAATGATGCGCGCGTTGTGCCCACACTTTTACAGTGGCTAACAGTGCAGTAGCCCGCTGCATTTACGGTTACCAGCAACCGTTCCGACGGGTCCCTACCTGTCCCTACCTGTCCCTACCTGTCTCCTCCAGTCCACTCTAGCGCTCTAAGGTTAGGACACTCTACATCCTAGGTAGGTAACCCAGTATTTTCATATACTACAAGTACCCTAGGTAGGTAGTTCATCCAAAACTTCGCGGCTTGGCTAGAACAGGATAAGTAATAATGGTAATGGTGTCATAAACTTCCGAGTCCCAATTTCGAATTTCATCAATTTCGTCAGCAAACAGAACAGATCTGCAATCAAGTCGCAAGCCCTCTTCTGGGTTCTGTCTGGGCTCCTCTGTCCGGGTTCACCGTCCGGGCAGTACCCGGGGACACTAGCTAGAAAATATTGGATTTTTGGAAATAAGACTAACCTCGCTAGGGCCACCGGCAACGAACCGTCCGACGCTCCTCGGGCAGAAGGGGAGCAAGCTGTATCTCCCTTTTTCCAGATTCTTTCCCAGACAAGAGCGAGGAAATAGATATAATACCAGTCATCAACAAATCAAACGCAAGAAACCCTTCCGCCCCCCCGGTTTATTTCATTTGCTTTCTTTTTTTTTTTTGTTTCTGTCTTTCCCGCGCTCACGCCTATTGGGGGCGATTGATTTCCAGATACGGTTATGCTCCACGAGAAGTGCCAAGAAGTGGGAAGCTGATGTGCGACCAGCGAGACACAATGATTGGGACAATCGCGATGAATAGGGCAGTGAATAGGGGGCTGGTGCACGCAATCTCAGCCCTCCCGCTGCACTAAATATGATAGGTATCGATGCCGTCATTCAAACTGCATCCACAGCACAGTACGGTACACGTGTAAGTAAGTTAGTGTAGATACCTAACCTACTAACCTAGTAGATGCGATGACATGACCGGGCAGAAACCGGGGACGACTGGACTGGACAAGGGAACAAAAACAAGGAGGTTAGTGTACTGGACTTGGGTACTGCTTGGGCATCTCGAATAATAGCCTCAATGGCCTCAATGGCCTCAGTAGCCTCAGTAGCCTCAACTGGCCCCCATACACGTACAACTCTCGATGAGGTACCATGGTGTACCGTCCCCCGTTCGCCATTGTACCATACCCCCAGTGATGGTATGGTACAAAGGCCGTATCTATCCAAAAGTCACCTTATGATCGATCATGCACATCATCATGTGCAAATGTCGTCCTCCAGCTCCCGGCTGAAAATGCAATGCGACGTTGGCGCCTAGAGGGCTAGCTGCTAGGTCTGTTGCTCCCTGGATATACTAATAACAGAGTCGTTTGCGGTACTCGAGCAATCAATGCCATGTGCTGTGTTATTGTGCTGCACTACGCCGCATGCACAGATGGTGATGAGTGTTCCCCTGCAGTAGGCAAGTAATTCTAGTGTACCAGATCGTCGAGGCCTGACCCGCAGTGCCGTTCGCAGCCATTGCTACTGTCGCCGGTACGTACTAGTATACTATAGTATACTACTATAGTAAGTAGTATACTAGGTTAGTACACTCGATGCCGCACTCGACACCAACCGAGAAAGCGATGCGTACTGTAGACACCTTATTGTGTCTTGGCAAATCACCGTCCAACCATTTTGGTATCATGCGTGTACCAAACGTTGAAGTGTACTAGGTATGCTAGGTGCGACTGCAAAAGCGCGTCGACACTCACTCGTCACTAGAATAGTAGACGTTTAGGTCGTCGCCGTCGTATTCGGTACCGGAATGTACTCGCCAAGCCAAAATAGGAGCCTCCCCGGCAGCAGCCGCAGTCCCACCAGAGAGCGAAAACCACATGGCGTGGCCACGATCCATTGTCCGCCCACCCGTCCGTGTAGTGTACCTACATAGGCGGCCTGCGGCCTGCAGACAAGATGGGGTGTGTATAATAAGAAAATGGTCGTCAGGGTTACAGCAACTACGCTACAATACCCAAGGGGCCGAGGCAGACTCTTGCATACAGTACCTGGTGTACATATACCTACATATTCATAGATGCGATATGTGATTGGCAGACGGAAATAAAACTCACCGTCCAACCAGAAATCGAACTTTGCCAGGGGAAAGGGGGGGGAACGAATAAAAAAGGCGCGAATCGGACAAGAAGTACCTGGCATGGGCCGCGGCTGCGTACCAGGAAATAATCTCGAATGATTTCAGCCAACCCATTCCTTAGGCAAAATATTGACCGAAAAACTCGGCGACCACGTACGTATCCGCAACATTGCCCGTCTATTTGCCATCTTACTATATATCAGCGTTCCATACAAAAAGTCCACAGCAGAAACGAGGAGTCGAATGAACAGGCGAATGACGAACTTGAAACACAGGAAGAGGAGGTGGGGTGTGAAATGTGAAATGCGAAATGTAGGCAAATCAAGCGTCGAGCAGCCCGGTAAGATACACGGTGTTGGGTCAGCTTCCTTTCTGGTGCATGTGTGTGCGACCGTCATTTCTTCAACGTTTTCCCAACGCCGTTGCAGAGATCTACGTAATCCTTTTCTGGTCTTTCTCCAATCACGGCCATCCACTCAGCCGCGTCCTCGAGGGGATTGATGACGGATTAGACTACACTAATTATATGCAGCTCGGCCCCCCCATGAACACCCGTGACAGATACACACAAGTTGCAGCGAATGGCCTGGAGAAACAACCCGCATTCTACCCGCACCACCCAGATTTAGGCATCGAGCCATCGTACGCAGACCTCGGCCCCGGGATGAGAGGTAGGCTATCCGACTTCACGGGCAGTACACGGGTACTGCACGGGGTATATACTGAGCAGCTGACCCGAATACCCAGATCTTACCAGCAGTCTTATTCCTCTCACCCAGCTGTGCGCGACGGGCTCTCCCAGTGGCTGCCGCCGCCGATTGATCAGCACCAAACACCTCTGGGCAAGCAAGGAGGACGCAGAAAACATAAGATCTTCGTCCAACTCTCCAGTGTACCGTCTAGTGGAAGGCGCCGTTGTGTGTCGTTGTCGCAGAATCCTGGTAATCTCCGCCTGATGTTGCACGGAATCTTAGGTCATATCTGCGCACCACCCTTTCTTTCGCAACCTCGCGCTGGCTCATGCTGAAGCACTCACCGTCTATAGAACACTCGAGGACGGCGAGTTGTTGGAAAGCGCCGCTCTGGAGCCCCCAATCTAGTATGTACCACTCGAGCCGGAGTTTGTTGGTCTAATAATAACCCCACGTCCCCTTATCTACGGGAACCAGACACCTACTGTACCGTCAGTGAATTACTACTGGTACATAGCGGTATACGAGTAGGTAACACGACTCGCTATTCCGTTATCTACCCAAATTCCGCCGTGGTCAGATTGCGCAGGATGCCGAGACGGACGAAGTACTCGCGCGAGAGTGGCAGATCCTTTTGCGGCGTCATAACCACGTGCGAGTGTGTGCCCCTAGTCTACTCGCGACATAGGACCCGGAAGCACGTCAAAACAGGTGTTAGTTTGTCTCTGGTTTTGGCCTGTCAAGACTACCTACCCGTCTATCAAAACAAAAAGCCCCGAGAAGAAGGGGTGGAAAATAAAAAGGCGGGCGAGCTAGGCGATATAGAGCAGGTAATTCGGTGTGATGTTCACATGTCCGGGTCTGTCGATCACTATTCGCTTGGAAAGTCCCAGCTTGGCTTCTATCACCCTGGCCTGACTAGATGGCGATCTTGAGGTTTTCCATCGACATAGTAATGTACACTATTAGGTATTCATTTCGCCCAGGTACAAGTAGTGTGCACTAGATTAGGTGTTCTCTTTTTTTTTTTTGCTGACGTGGCTCGGCTTTTTTTTCCTCCTGTACCGTATAGTAAGTAAAGTCGGCTCACTGCAGAATATCACACATACAAGAGAGGGCTGTGTGGGAAATTTTAAATTTTTTTACGATACCCGGCGGCTGGGACCAATACCCGGACGTTTTTTTCCCTCCTTTCTGACGTGCCGCACCTCTCCAACGTTACAGTTAGGTATGTAGGATGCTGTGCCGCAATCACATGGGGCTCTCAGTGGGAAAACGTGACGCTATTTTTCCGTGTTACTATGGACGAAAACCAGTGCAGTCAATCAATCCAGCCAGCCAGCCAGCCAGCCCCAAGAGCCTTGCGTCCCGTTCCGCTCGTGCTTGGTGTTGTTGGTTTAAGCTAAGCCACAGCTGCCCAACCCGTCCGATGTCAGTGTCCGCCCGTCCGTCCGCCTGTCCGAGGGGGGTTCGAGTTTCAGCGTTCCTCTGCCAAGACTTCGGATGAACCATGGAGGGTATGAGGCTTTTCGCACCAGTCAACCCAGGTTAGGTAGTTGATTACCACCTGATTATCATTTGGCGCGGCACTGCTACTGTATATTGAGGGTTGCCCGCTGCTAACATGTAGTACGGAGTGAGGCGAAAGCCGCGTCAGTGAGCGCTTTTTGTTCGTTCTATGCATCTCCTAACCTATGTGGCTTCGCATTTTCTCACGGGTAATCAACCCGTCAATCAATCAATTGTCAACGACGCGCGTGTGCAAGAGTCACCGTCATCGTCCACGCCACCTACAATATAATATCTCATACACCATCCCACACACCACACCCACAGCCGCATCTCTTGAATAAATCCACCAGCGAGCGTGAGCGTGCCGCCATATCTCGATCCACCTATCCCAAGAGCCTCGCGTGACGCTCGACGCTTGCCCCCGAGATTCATGTATATAGGTAGGTGGGTGTGGAAGTCCTTGTAGTACCGCAGCAAGGTTGCCATACCATCGGGTCCTGGGTTCGGGGTACTGTTTTAGACGGGGGATCGGCCATGCAGGTCTTCCAAATCTCTACGAGGCGTCTACTCCATGCAGAAGGTGGGGAGGGATCATGAGACTTTTTTTCTACTTTATTTTTTTGTATGAGCGGCAAAGCTCCTGGTGTGCTTACACGGAATCTGAGGTTGGAATATGATAGACACATCGAAGGTGAGTGATCAAGCTCGTTTAGATTGTAAAATTCCTAAAGCCCGGCCTCTGTGTATCCTATCTACACTGTCGTCTCCTAGCACACTCTCTTTCGTCATACCCATGAACTAGGCCGAGGTCAGTCCGATGGCGTTTTTTTGGTTATAGGGTGTTGGTAAGCACCGCCCGCGGTTGACTGTCACATTTGTCTGTCTCGTCGGCCTTGTTGCTATTTCCGGCCTTTCGGTGCGGTGTACAACCTGGTCGCTGGTCGCTGGTCGCCGAACAGTGTACTCCCGTTCCATTCTCTCGTGTTGTTAATATACATTTCTGGTGACACTCTTAACTTAACTCTACGAATAACGTTACCCATGCCTGAATCCTTTGTACACTCGGGAGTTTGATTACTACAACTTTTTAAGGTAGGATCCGCCTCGCGCCTTTTCTTAGTTGAACCCGACGCTTCAAATCAGACGGCACATATCGTATTAATCGTCTTGCTCTTCGTGCTCGGATCCATAAAACAAGTTGTGTGTTCTCTTAATCCTGTTGCTCCTATTTTCATACATTACTGGCATCCCGAAACGTTCTCCTTGGACTTTTGTAACGACAACATTGCCAAACCCTACCCGGCCAAAAGCTTGTAGCACTACGGCAGCATTTTGCAGTGGCCGGAGATGCACAGGACACCCGTTAATCCCACTAGCGACCTTCAACATGCCGGTTACGAAGAATGGTAGCTGGCTCTCGTGTTTTAGCGGGGCTTCATGCTTTTCATAGATTGGCGGGATGAGTTCTCTCAGCCCAGCCTCACAGGCTTCCTTGACGTTACGTAGAAGTCGCCAGCACCAGCGGTGAAGGGCGAGGTATGGGAACTTAACCTCCGTGTTTTCGACCTCAAGGGCATGGACCAGGACCATCACCATTTGCTGGGGAGTTATATCATTCATTGACGATTTATGTGTGCCTTTTCCGTTGTTTAAATGCTTTTTGTTTTTTCGGGTGCCACGGTTCGAAAAGGGAATGGACAGGGCATCTCGCTATTATGGAATGGTTTGATCATGCTGATTTACTGTGGCGTTGCTTACTATCCATCAAGGTAATCGACGCCACACCCCTTCGGAGGCTGAAGTTTTTGTAGATATCTTCTGGTGGCGTGGGAAGCCTTTTCCCTACGTAGAAGTCACCCGTAGATATATCGTTAGAGAGGATGTCCGTGTCGGACCAGCCGCAGTTCAGCATCTTCCGCTGACGAAGCGCATTGTATAGATGCTGACAACTTCGAATGGAGTCCCAGGCGTTAGCAACGTCGCGTCCCACAACGCAGTGACGACTGCGAAAGTAATGGAGCACGAGGCCGCTGAGCACGGGCGACATGCGAAAAAGCCAGTGACTCTTTCTCTCTAGATACGGATCATCAATACCCCGACACTATATCTTACGAACGGGATCTCTTTGTAGCCATTTGAGGTTATGATGCGTAGTTGTCACACCCCTGGAACAAAGAGGTGTTCCGTATATCGGTAATGCCACTCAACATAGATAGTATAGGCTCTCTGCGCAACAACAAGTGTTCATTACACTCCTATACTAAGAATTATGACAGTAGTCTGCAGGGTCTCTTTAATTTTTGCTGTCCAATTCGGACTCTTCATACCAGCGTGAAACTCAAAATGAGATGTTATATCCTCATTCATAGCGATAATCTGCTTCCCCTATAGCAACAAAAGTTAGCTATCACCACCCTAAGCGCAGTATATAAGTGATTCAACTAGGAAGATTCTTGGACTTGAGTTGGGCTTGGAAAGGGGTTCCGACCGTAAAGTCCCCCCCTAAAATAAGAGGATGGTAGTCTTCGGACGTACAAATGTTAAAAAGGCGTCTTTAATAGCCTCGTCGAGTGCATAGATAATGTCGAGGAAGATCTGAACAGCAAAGACGAGGTAGAAAGGTACTTCTTCGGTATTTACGAGCACTTCCATGTCACGAAATAACTCGTCCTTGGCGGGCCAGTTTCCTATTCGGCGAATGACAGTTATGACCTCACAAAGAAAAGGGGTATAGCAATTCGCAGTCGTCTTCCACCTTTTGCTCCCTAGTCCTTTGGGCATGTCCACTAGTCGGGTCAAGGTATCCACGCATATCTACTTCGAAATTAAAGGTATTACTGTTCGTTTGGGGTACACAAATATCGAACTCTTGGAGGAGCTGGTAGGTCGTGTAGAGTCTGTTAGTCATAATATAGTAGAGCTCGCGTTTGGTATCTTCGTAGACCGGGCCGGTGAAGTCACTCATACGGTGGTGGTGCAAGGCACCAAGCCCTTTGAGCATCGACTTGAGACCACCGTGTGGTTTGAGAAACGGCAAAAACTCCCCCATGTTTTTTCGCACAATGCTAATGGCTGTATTTGTTACGATAGCAGCCGTAGTGAGACCGTGGGCACCGCTCTTGTATTTCAACCGAACCCAGTCTATGTCAGATCTCATGTTCCTTATATCACATACTAAATTGCTCAGAGAGAATATAACAGCCCCCCACGACGTCTCGGGTTCGGATATGTAAGTAGCCCGAACCCCTTTAGGTTTCGCTGGTCTCTCAATATCTGGTGTATCCAGGAATTCTCGAGACGGCTCATGAAGTTCTAACTTGGCAAAGATATCATATATGCAGTTAGTCGAACTACCAGTTGAGGGTGAATCATCACGGCCCTTACGGTCTTCCATAAGAGGCTTCGGTAATCTGCGGACTGTCTCGGAAACTGTTGATGTGTAGAATTCATTAATTACACTACGTCTACATCTCGCAGCTTAGGGCACCCAACGATTGAAATGAGACATACCATGAACAAAGTACGTATGTTTTGAATCGTCTTCGTCGTCGAGGATCTCGTTGTACTCTTCAAGCTTTGAACGAAACTGGGTACGTGTGGCAATCACTTGATCAAGGGTTTTAATGAAGACGTACGGAAACGGGCCAACTTGCTGGAAATATACTCTACTAAGGTGATGTAGTCTTTGATACTTGTACCTGAGACTAACGGGCTGTTCGTCTTTTACGGGATGAGAGCTTTCTGCCCGCTCCTTGGCTTTTTGATGCTTCTTGCCTTTCCGTCGACGGCTAGCTTTAGGTTCATTGCTAGATATAGTGACAAGCGGGAGGGAGGAGGAGGAGGAGAAGCCGAAGGACTTGGCCGTTAAGGCAAGCCATGCCGCTAAATCCGTATCCCCCTTGTACCGGTGGTATGTACTGAATAGTTCTGGTGGCAGCATCTTGACAATCACGGCTGATTTCACGTTTATACGTGAAATACAGGTAGAAAGTCTTAGGTACTTAGGGGTGTATAGACGTGGTTAAAGCTTTTGTTGGTAGGGGGTATTGCGCGGTAGTAGAGACAGAAGAAGAGGATGATGGAGGAATTATTTACTACGTGTAATTAAAAGCTGGATTAGTGAGTCGGGTTTAAACAGGCTTGAAATAGGTGCCTTGGTATATGTGCTCTTGGCTGACGGGTAGTGATCTATGTATGTACGGAAACTTGTATACATGGAGGTAGGCTGGTTCTCTTGAAGTGATGACCCGGGGGTGAAGGGGAGCATCTGAAGGCGGAGCATCATACGGCAAACAGCTGAGAAGCTTCGGAGGTGTAGTACTCGGGAACAACGGAGGCCGGAGCCAGATTAGATATCAGGCGGGCTCCGGGTCCGGATCTACCGTGGGCAAGAAGCCTTCACGCCGTTTACCTTCCTGTAGTAGGTACTACCTGTACACCTACTCTGGCTGTTGTAATCTAGTATCTGCAACTGCATAGTCAAAAATGGCTTTATTGTGAGAAGACACGTCACATGTAAGAAATGGAAACGTTAGGTAGGTAGATCGGTAAGTTTATAGTTGAGTTACAATCGTGGTTATTGAATGAATGATATGCTACTGAGTATAGATGTAGAAAGGATAAAACCTAGCGGTATAGGATTCAAAGCAATCGCCACACCAAGGTATATTATATTATATTGTCTTTGCTTAATACTACAATGTTAGTTGCTCACCTGTCTAGGAATAATTTGCTTGAGGGTACTTTCAAAATGATCTATATCATTTAGAAAAAAGGAGCTGCTCATAGCGAGTAAATCAAAGGGGCACTAGATTGTTTGCGTGTAAGTCTGTCTGTAGACAAGCTATGCAGGGTTAGGCTTTCGAGGCCTAGCCTATTGCTAAGAACCCAAAGGCCCAACTAAGCCCATGGGCACCTAACATACAGACTACATATGGGCAATAGGTTTTCCGATAGGTCCAGGGCCTAGGTGAGCCTATGGGCACCTAACATACAGACTATATTTAGGTACTAGGGTAGAAAATTAATTCTGTACTAACTTTTATATTAATTTAAAAAAAAATATAGCAGTATTATTATAGTAAGAATAGCAAAAATTGCATTATACTAATCTATATATTAACTAGCTTATAAAACTTTTAATAATATATATAAAGCTAATTAGTACTATAGGTAAAATATTTTGCAAAATATATAATGCTATAGCTAAACTAACTTTTTAATGCAAAGGAAAAGTAAAACTATATAGCATATTATTATTTTTAATGCTTTAGTAGATACTAGATTTAAGCATATTTTAATACTTAGTAAACTAAAACAAAAAGTTTTTAATATAATAACTAAAGCTAACAATTACTTAAAGCATTTTAGTAATAAACAAAATACTAAAAATAATACTTTTAAATATACTTATAACCTTTAGCATAATTTTTTTCTAGTTATAAGTATTTACTATTAAAAAATAATAATAGCAAGCTTAATAATATAAAAAATATAACTTATTGCAGCTAAAAAAATTAATATATAATTAAAATATATATTAAAAAATAAACTTATTATTTTTAGCGCTGCATTATATTTATATAATAAGCTTTAACTAGAAAATAAACTAACTATTGCTAAATATTATTAAAATTAGTAACAGCAAGCTAATAAAAAATCAAGTGCTTTTTAAATATAAATATTATAGAAAAAATAACTAAAGTAAAACTATACTAAAAAAAAAAATATTAGTTTTTAAATATAAAAAATTCTGCAGATAAAGCAACTAATTAAATAATCTTGCTTATAAATTAAAAATAAAAATAAAAAGCTTTAATCTTATAATAAAATATTTTAAAACTATAAAAAAAAAGCATTTTTTAGTTGTTATAAAAGTTATATAAAGCTTATTAATAAAAATAATTAATAAAATATACTAATTAATATATTAATAACTATTTACTTTAAAATAGTTTTGCTTTTAATATATAAAAAAAACTTAAATAAGAAATTTTAAATCTTATATTAAAATTTTAATATACTTAGCAAGATTAAACAAAATAATATTAAAATATTATTTTTAACAAATATATTTAAGGCTAAATAAATATAGTTAAAGCTATAAAAGCTTAAGCAGCTTTTAATATTTTTAGCTTATAACTTTTTACTAATTTAAAAATAAATGCTTTAACTAAAATATAATAAGCATTTTTGCTTGCTTATAAGCAAATTATTTTAGGTATTTTTATAGCTTAAAAAATCTATTGTTATTAGCTTTAATATTTTAAGCTAAAATAAAAGCATAGTTAATATTGCTTTTATTAAGATTTATAAACTTTACTATGTTTTTATTGTTTATAATAAACAAGGTTAAATTATTTATATTTATAAATAAAGTTATAAATAATAAAGACTTAATAAAAAAGATATAGTTATAATAAGCTATAATTTAATTTAAATGCTTTTATTTTTAGCAGCTATATAAGATTAATATATAATTAATATATAGCGCTAAAAAAACATACTATTAAGCTTTAACTTAATTTATAAGTTAGCTATATGCATTTTTAATTTTTAATATATTAGCACTAAGGTTTTTTTTGTTTTATTTTTAGTGCTTACGCTTAATTTACTGCTTAATAGCTGCAACAGCTTTTTTATATATAGCTTGTCCTGCGGTTTAGTTTAACTAGCGTTTGCAAGCTTTTACTATATTTAAGTTTATAGAAAAGTTAAAAGATTACTTATAGCATTTATAGCCGCTAAAAAAGCTATTAGCATTATTAAGCGCAAAATGTTTTTATGCTATTTAAGCAACATATTAATATAAAATTAATATAATAAATATAATAAATTAAAAAAGCAATTAAATTTACCTTAAGTAAATATAATATAATAAAATTTTATTAATATTATAATTAGCTAAAAGTTATATAAAAAAAAAGATTAAGTATAAAAAAAAGGTATTTTAAAATTATAATATAAGGCAAAAATTTTTCTGCTAGTAGGTTTAAGTTTACTGCCTTTTTATTTAGGAAATTTACTAATTATAAAACTAAAACTATAAATATTATTATTATAATAACATAATATTTATTTTTTACTTAATATCTTTTAGCAATATAAAATCTAATTAAAAAATAATAACATGCTTTATATAAATTATATAATAATTAGCACTTATACTTATTAAAAATAATTTTCTAAAATATAAAAATAAAACTTATAGCTAAATACTTAAGTAATATAAGCTTTAAATGCTTTTTATAAAGCTTTTATTGCATCTTTTTATATTTAAAAGTTTATGCTAGTTATTTTGTTAGTAACTTTGCATATAAGGCGCTAAAATAGCTAATATAGTATTAATAAATTAATTTAACGCTAGTATTATTTAATTTTTTAAAGTATACTTTTTATAAAATAATTAAAATATGCTAATTAGTATAATAATTTAAATTATTATACTACTAGGCTTTTATTGCTGCGTTTTTGCTTTAATATTTATAGTATGCTTGCTTTTATAACAAGCTATCTTATTACTACTTTTAAAAAGTTATAATAAACTTAATTTTTTAGCTATTTTAGTAGCTATAACGTTTGTTGCTAATAGCAAGATTAAATGTTTTATATAGTTTAAGTAGCAGCTAAAAAGTAGAAAAGAAAAAAAGCAAGATATAAAATGTTAGCTTAAAGCCTATATAGTTAATTTTAAGTTATAAGCAGCATAAAAAGGCGTTTTAAGAACTTTATAAACTAATTAATCTTATGCAAACCTAAAAAACAGCTAAGAATAAGTAAATAAAAGTAACAGCAACAAAAGTAAAAAAGGCATTATAAAATAAATAATAAAAAAAAAAAACTAACTTTAGCAAAAAGTTATAGTAGCTACTATATATAGATTTATTTTAGTTAAATATTATGCTAAAAATAATAATATAACTAGCTAAAGACTTAGTATATTAATTAATATAAAATAGTTAAGAAAATTTTTGTTTTATATTTAATTTTTAAAAAAAGTAATAATTTATTTACTATTATAAAGTATTATAATAGATAATTTTGCTAATTTAACACAGCAAGATCTAAAGGCTTTAATTAACTTTAATAATGTTAATTTAACTTTTTTAAGCTTGTTTTTTAAAGATATGCAAAATAGTCCTTTAAATATTAAATAAAACCTTTATAATTAAATGCTTAAACCTATGCAAAGCTTTCTAATAAAAGCGTTAATATTTATTAAGCTAACTAAATTTATTAAAAATATGCTATTTTTAGTAGTTTAAATAAAAAACTTATTTTTTAATATATTAAGCTTTTTACTTAAATTGCAACATTTTTTACTTAAAACCTTTAATTTTACTAAAAACAGCACCTTTTAATGCTATATATATAAAAAAGCATATAGCTAACAGTTTAAAAACTAGCTAGAATTAACAAAATAGTATAAAAAGCATGCAGTTATTAAAAAATCCAAAAGCAAAATTTCGAAAATATAAAACACTTTAAAGCAGAAAATTAACAGCTAAAAACATTAGGATTAAAAAGCAAACATATTTACTAAAATGCTAAAAGTTATCTATAAACGTTATATAATAATGTTAATACACCCTATATTTTTAAAAATGCTAAAAATAAGCATAATAATATGTTATATTAAAAGTAATAAGTGCAAAAGGTTTAACTTGCAAGCTTTTAAAATGCATAAAAACAAGGTAAATAAATAGTAAAATTATATTAATCTTATACTAATTAAAGCATAGGCTATAAAAATAATATTAAAAACAAACAAGCTATTTATTAAAGCTTAAATTAAGGCTAATTTATTTTTTAATGCTATTAATACTTTATATATGCAAGCATTCTTTAAGCATATTATACTTAACTTTATAATTCTTTTTATAGATGCTTTAAAGTCTCTATATAAAAAGTATACTATACTAGTTATATAAAAACAACTTACCTTTTAAGTTTTTAGCACTAATATTAGCATTACTTGCAATATATAAAGTTGCTTTAGATTTAACTATTGCTTTTAAAGCATTATAGTTTATTTTATTAATAAGGAATAGCATTTATGCTAAGTTTTGCTAAATGTACATAAAGTTAAAAGCAAAAAAGCAAAGCTAAATTTGTTGCGTATTTATAACTCTTTAAAAAAAGAAAACCTTCACACATTAGCTAAAGTTTATACTTGTAATAGTAGGCTAAGTTTTAATTTAAGCTACGTTAGCTAACTTTTTTAGCAAAACAAAGGTATAAAGTTTAAAGGCTATATAGTTACCTACTTATATTGCTTCCTACATATAGTCTAATTTATGCTTAGTGCATTTTTTAAGAGATTAGGAGTAAAAAATGCAGTAAAAAACGCTAAAAAAGCTAATAAAAATCTAGATCCTTTTAGTAAAAACCTACCTTAGCACTAGCTAAAAACTATACTTAAAGCTATAAAAAAAGTATATAATAATTAATATATTAATTAGCTTAATTAATATACTAATTTTATTAGTTTTAATATCTAGCTATTTATATTTACTATAATATAAAGCATAAAAAGCAGTTTAAATTTATTTAGCAGCAACTTATTAATAATAAGCTAATAAATATTTTAGCTTTTTTATGCATTATTTATAACGTTTAAACATGATAGAACTTTACGCTTGCTATATTATGCTAAGTTATAACGTTATAGCTAGCTATTAAAAGATTTGTTAGCCTAAAATTAAAAACTATATTTATTATAACCTAAAAAACATAAGATAATATTAAATATGTTATTAAAATTAGTTTAATTTTCTTTTAGCTAACTAATTAGTTTAGTTCTTTAAAATATAACTAGATTAGCTACGTTTTTAGTAGCTATAAGTTAATATTAAAGCATTTTATATAATGCAAACGCTAGCTAAAAGCAAAGCTTAATACTGTTTACCTATTTTAACCTACTATATTAATATTACTTATTAATACTATTAACGCTACTATTAAAAAAAATAACACTTATATAAAAAGTGCATTTAGTATAGATTGTAATTTTTTTTAACTAGCTTTACTACTTTATTCTCTATTAAGTAAATTAACAGTAACTTTTAACAACTTTTTTAATAGCTAGCAAAAGTATTTAAGCTAACTAATCTTTAATACTAAGCAAAAAACTAAATTTATTGCTTACTTAAAAGCTATATACAAAAATTATTAGGAAAAATATAATAGTTATATCTTAACAGTAGCGCCTATAAGAGTTAGCACTAGCAAGTTAATAATTATAATGCAGTTAAGCTTAAAAAAGGTATTTTTTATGCTATAACTATTATATTTTTTTTATAGTATATCTAATACCTTGCAAAGCAAACAATCTTTTCTATTATTTAGCTAAAGTTATAAGCATATTATTAACTAATATTTTATAAAACATATATTATCTTTTAATTTGCTATTATTTAAAGATTAATATATTAATTAATATATAAGTTATGCTAATAACTAAAATGTTATAGCTTTTTAGGCATTAAAAAAATAGAAACTCTTTAGATTAGCAGCTTTTGCCTATAATATTCTTTATATTTAAGCAAGAGCTATTGCTATTAAACGTGTTTAAAGTTAGGCTTAGCTTATATATTTCTTTAACTGCAGTCGTATAGCACCTAAGCTTTTTTACGCTGCGCTTATTATCTCTGCTTACGTTTGCACTAATGCTATTAAAGAAAACAAAGTCTTATATAGCAATAAAAAAGCTAATTAGCTGTCTAAAAAGTAGCTAAATGCTACTAGAAATACTTTTTAGCTACTTATATTATTTTTATGTTTAGCATAAGCATTACTACTATCTGTTACGTAAAGAAATAAAACTATTAAGCTTAAGCTTAAAAGTAATATTAAAGAAAATATTACTATATAAAGTTGCATAAACTTATAAATTCCTAAACAGCTAGCATTAGGTACAGCAAATCTAAATATAAAGAGGCATATTATTAGCAATAGTAGCTAACGTACTAAACAAAAAAGGCTTAAAGCAAAAAGCTAGATATAGTTGCTTAGCTATTAGCTATAGCAAAAAGTAGTCTATATAGTATTAAAACGCTATGTAATATAGTTATAAGACTTAAAATAAGTTTTTCTATAAAACTTATATTATAACTTAGCTGCTATTTTAGATATATATACCTATAGCAAGGTATAGTAAATTAATAGATTAATATATAAGTAGTTTGTAGTAATTAATGTAATAATCTTTTTTTAAATTTTTTTTAAATTTTTTTAGATAAAATTTTTTACTTTTTTTTAAAATACTTAATTTATTAAAAAAGTAGGTTTATAATAAAATAAAAGTAAGTTTAGCTCTACTTACTTAATTTTTTTAAGCTTAGCTTATCTTACCTTTTAACTTATTTATATATTATTATTATACTATTAACTACTTTATAAGTAATTATTTTGCAATTGTTGCACATTAAGTTTTATATGATTATATACTAAGTTTTAATTGATTTTTTTATTTTCTAGCATTATTGCTAACAAATTTAAAGTATTACTATATTTTCTTAATATTTAATTTTTTACGATTATATAGCTAAAAAAATCCTAGTAAGCAATTTTATTTTATATATTTTATATTAATCTTTATATTAATTATAAAACTAATTAATTTAAAGTAGTTTTAAGTTATTTTATATGCTTTTATATATTGCTAGTTTAAAAAGTTACTTATTTACTTACTTTATATTATTAGCTAATTATAGCTAATAATAGCAACGTAATTAACTTTTTCTACTTGTTATATATTAATTTCTATATTAATTGTTATATTTTTATAAAAGATAGCTATAAAACAAATGGTTGCACTTTTTTTACTTTTTGCTTAGCTGCTTAATAAACTAAAAGCAAAAGCTATCTTAAAAGCAAAGCAGTTTAAAGTAAGCTAGCTTAAAGCAATACTATAATCTTAAGTAAACTATTTGCTAGCAAGTTTTTAGCAAAGTTATAAAACTAAAGACTTTTAATATTTTTTAACTTGCACTTACAAAAAGAAAAAAGTAGTTATAACAAATAAAAAAATATAGCATCTTAAAAAAAGTTGCTATAAGTATTCTTTAATTAGCATAATATTAGTATATGCTAATAGCTTTAAGCAAATTTATTTGTAACATTTTTTAGGCTTAACAATTTTTAGATAAATTATATTGCATTAAAAAAGCGCTATTTACTTGTTTAATTAAAAAAATCCTGTAATCTTATAGCACCTATTACATTTAAAGATCTATTATAAACATGCTACTAAAAAAATCTAAAGCAGCTATTATCTTATTAATAAGTAGTAAGATTTATATTAATCTTATGCTAATCTAATGCTAATTTATATTTTAGCTGCAAATTTTAAAGTTATTTATGCTTAACGCGTTACTTTAATACCTAAGGACTTTTATCTTATTTTTAGCATTATAAAGATTATATAATATTATAACATTAACGGTTTTACTAATACTAATTACTTTTTTATTAATAACTTTTATAATAAAGATTAATATAAAGCTATGCAAGCTTAAGTTAATAAAGTAAAATAAAATGTAATTAATTAACTTATAAAAAGAAAACTTAAGTATGCTTGTTAAATTAAAACAAATAAAGCAAACAAGGCAAAAAAAAAAAAGCAAACAGCTTAGCTTAATAATAACTAACCTGCTATTACTACTACTACTAAAAATTTTAATAGTAGCAATAATAATTCTAGTAATAGTAGTAATAATGCACTCTTACTAAAACTTATACCTTATATAGTTAAAAAAGCTAGCAGACCTAACAAACTAAAAAAAGCTAGTAGCAATAAAAATAATAGAAGTAATAAAGGTAGTAAAGGTAGTAAAAGTAGTAAAAGCAATAAAAGTAGTAAAAATAATATAGGCAGTAAAAGTAATATCTTAACGCGCTAATAAAAAATTAGTATAAAATTAATATAAGATTAGCATATTTTTAATTCTTTTTTAGCTTTTACTTAGTTTATTTTTAGATAGCTTTGTGCTAATTAATATAAGATTACTATATTAAGTTAACTTTTACTTTTATGCTTAGCCTAACTAAGCTTATAGGCTTTGTCTAGGGGCCTAACTAAGCCTATAGGCTTTAGCTAGGGGCCTAACTAAGCCTATAGGCTTTAGCTAGGGGCCTGCTAAGACCTATAGGCCCTTAGCAGGCCCCTATAGGTGCCTATCTCAAAAGCCTATGCAGGGTCTTTTTTCTGTCTTACTACCTACATAATAGTTAATACGTGCATTCCAAAATGCCTTGCTCGTGCGGGAAATGCATAACTGCCAATGAATGAAATTTCCTAACAATGCTCTCAATAAACCATTCCTTTGTTTAATTGAACGCGCAGTTGTAGACTTTATGCTTACCTAACAATTGCAGGGTCTATTGACCTCAGCAACCTTGAATGGTTGTTTGGTTGCGTTAGGTACCCAAGACCCTGGTAGGTACTTACCTAAGAGGTAGTGACTCTTCCGGTGAATGACACAGGTGAAATGACACAGAATGTAGCGGAAAGCGGAATCGTTTTTAGCGCGGTGGCCATAACCCCACTAAGAGTTGCGTTGCATCATTGTGTCGCAATTTATTCTTTTGCACATACAACAAAATCTAAGTCCCTATGGGTGCTCCAACAACAAGTTGGGCATTTTTTTCCTGTCTAGAGGGCATATACATATTGCGACTACTACTTCATATTACAAAAGGCAATATTCAAAATGTCTAGCCGGCAGGTGCGCAAGCTTCAGAGGCAGAGGGAACTAGAGCAACTTCAAGCCCTGAACCCCGCCAACAACGATTCGGACGAGAGCGAAAATGATGCGCCCATTCAGCGCGCCAAGCCGGTCGTATTTTCAGGATTCGCTGCTCTGGGAGGGCAAGACGACAATAATGGCGACGACGACTCCGACGACGCCGCCGCCGATGATGATGACGACGGCGATAATGAAGCCGGAACCAACCAGACTCTATCGCGTCCTGCTGAAAGCGCAACCCACCTAGAGACACCCAACGGCCCTTCTAAGAAAAGCAAGAAGAAAAAGAAGAAGAAGGCAAAGAAGTTGAACAATGCTCTTGATTCATCTTTGCGCACGGACACATCTACACGAACCGGTGGCGACGACATTGACGAAGCCCTTCGAGAACTTAGTCTATCGAACAAAAATTCCAGAGGCCCTACTAGTCCCCAAGCAGACACGATGCGGTCAATGGCCTACGACCGGATTTGCGAACTTCTTCGAATTAATACCTACAACTTGAAGGTTGTAAACGAAATGCGTAACCTCTTCGGCCGGGAGGCGATTACGGCCGCCATGAACGAGGAGACCGAGGAACGCGCGCGCACACAACGCCCACGGCAGATGCCGCAGCAAGTCGATTTGGAGACCTTCCTCAAGGGGCAGCCGGGTAAGACCCTGCCCGAGGTTACGCTCCGCAGAAATCCGTTCTTGCCTGGAAAAGACACATGGCCGCGCGCCTCCACGGAGGGCCTTACCATGAGACAGTTCAAAGAAGGAACGGCGACAAACAAGTCTATGCCCGGCACGGTCGAGTTCGGATTTGCACATGACGAAAATTACAATAATTTGGAGCGGCAATTCTTCCAGCTGGTTCAGATGTTTGATCCCATGCAATTGGTACACTTTTTACATCGTCATCCATATCACATTTCCACCCTTATCCAAGTTAGCAAGGTTGCCAAGCAAGATCAGAACTCGGCTCTATCGGCTGATCTATGTGAACGAGCTCTATTCACATTTGGACGCGTGGCTCTCTCTAGTTTTCGACAAAAAATGGAAGAAGGCAAGGCTAGGTTAGACTTTATGCGACCAGAAAACAGGCAATTTTGGCTAGCAGGCTACCACTACCTCAAGAACCTAGTCATGAAAGGAACGTATAGAACGGCATTGGAGTGGGCTAAGCTGCTGTTTAGTATGGATTTAGAAGACCCTTATGGCATGATACACTTTATTCATCCAATGGCTATACGGGCACACGAGTCAAAATGGTTCATAGACTTTTGCGACTCGGAAGTTTTGGACAGGTTCGACACGGCGCAGGACTATATTCGACAGACATTGGTATTAGCGAGGCTGCAACAGAAGGACACAGTCGGCGCTAAGGCTCTCTTACTTGAAGGCCTGGAGCGGCTACCGTGGCTATATAGCGGCCTCTACAAGGCACTCAACCTTGATGTGCCGAAGGCAATCTGGGGTATGCAACCGCGCGATGGCCACGAGGAGCTCTTTGTAGAGCTCTACATACATCAAACGAAGAGCTTGTGGGACAATGCGCAAGCTACGGGTCTACTGAAAGAGGCAGCTCGCGAGGCCAAGAAGTCAGATTTCCAGACTTTTGGTTTTCCGCCAGTGGTTCGGCGTAGCGTGGCAAGGTTTGTCTACTTGGACAATACACCGTCCCTCATGGGCCATGTCCCAGCGGGCCTACTGAACACGTCGCCTAACTGGGAGTTCGACCCCGTTCCTCCTTTAAAAGAGGAAAACATCTTTTCCTACGATTCCCAACAACAGCCGTGGACACAGCCTGAGGGACACGGATTTCGTGACTCGGAAACTCCACAAGATGGGCGGGCGATACGTCGATTCCTTGCTCGACTGGGGCAGGGGAATGCGCCACCGGAATTCGATGCGTTAGTCCAAGAAGCAATAGGTCAAGCCGATCTAGATATTCTCGGCGATTTAGATGACGAGGAGGATGAGGGTGAGAATGGGGATGAAGCGACTGACTCCGGACCTGGCGAGGCTCTTACGGCTAGGGCCTACCAAGTCTTGGCAGATATATTTAATACTAGGCGGACGGATGGAGAGGATCGGGATGACGAGTCTCCGAATGATTCGACCTCGCCTGAATCCGAGCTGCGGAATAGGATGCCGGGAGCATGGGGAACCGATTCGGATGAGGAGGTGTAAGGAGATACAAGCGATGACGACATGCTAGCTCTGGCACACCGGGCTCCCTGAACACCTGCTATCTTTTATTGGCTTTGGGAAGCGAATGGCAATTCGCTGGACACAAGGGGGCGCTTCGTCGACTAGCCAAGGCGGCTGTGATGCAGGGCCAATTACCTAACCTAGATAGTAGTGACCTACTGTATACTGTACTAAGTAGGTAGATAGAACATGCGCACGCCAACCCGGGATCTGGGTAGCAGATGATTTGCATGCATGGACCACAATTCCCATGCTATTCAAATGCCATATCTGGCCATTATATTTGTTACTATGTATACTTTCAGGCTATACGTGATTAGGTACGTGATTAGATATGTGATCGGACAAGTTATAGAGATTCCCATATGGACGGGTCCTTTACTATTTTGAGTAATGAGCAAGTTTTGCTTCGGGCGATTTCCACTAGTTTCATCAGGGCATTACGAAGCACACCCGGAAACTTGCGCATGTTTCACTGTGTTCGTATGTGTCTCTTTTTTGTTCTGTTCCGGCCCTGCGCACGCGAGAGCGGGAGCCGAAGTCGTCAGAAGTGGACAAAGTAGACATACCGTGTCTCGTACGGTGCGAAATCTAATGCCTACTACTATAGTAGTAATAGTCCTAGGTAGATAAGGCGGCTACGCCAACTGTATTGAGCGCCTGTTGGTGTTTGCGACCTGGATGCGCCGCACTGTAGGACTACATGAGGACCCCGGGAGCGAGCTTATGGAGGGGTACTTTACTACCTTAGACAGCCCCTCTATCTAAGCCCCTCCCTCCCTATTCCTACCGTACTCCCTATTCCTAGGTACGTACCTAGGTAGGTTATAACGGTGTACCTAAGAATCGAATTGATCCATTGATCCAGGGTCGCATGCCGTCAAACGTCAAAGCCGACGACCGCATTATTAATACTTGACCCGACGACCACCTTTCAACTTAAATAAGCTGTCGTGGCCTCTTCTCCCCCATCTTTCGTCGTAAATCACATCCGCACGCATACATCCACGCATACATCCACGCATACATACACACACACGTACACACTTTCTTCCTACGTAGACAGTCTTTGCTGCTGTTCCACTTCGACCAACATATATACGCCGACCCCGCAATCCCCAAGGGACACACCATATCACCTACCACCACAATGGCCGACGCACACACTTACAAGTTCAGAGTCGCCATGAGCTGCGGCGGCTGCTCTGGCGCCGTCAACCGCGTTCTGGGCAAGCTGGAGGGTGCGTTGATTTTCCCCTCGTCTCTTTTCGTCCCCCACCGTTCCTCAAATGTCACCCTACATCACCCGAAGTCCTCACTCCTCCCTCTTACATTACCCCCTTATCCACATACACATCTGCCTACTTCTCCCTATTCTCCCCGTTTTGTGCAGCAATTTCTCTTAGATTACATCAGACTCGAGTTGCTGACCGTATCTTGTAAACAAAACAGGCGTCCAGAGCTACGACGTGTCCCTAGAGAAGCAAGAAGCCGTCGTCGTTGCTTCCCCGGGTCTCGACTACGAGACCGTCCTCAAGACCATCAAGAAGACGGGCAAGAAGGTTGAATCCGGGGAGGCGGACGGCGAGTCCAAGAGCATCGACCTACCCGAGTAAAGATCCAAGTCGGGATTGTTCACCCTTACGGGCGAGATACATAACCATTCCTCCTCCATCTCCACGCACACCCCTCCTAACCGCGTCTGATCTTGTGATATGGGAGGATAAGTGAGGCGGACGAGATCTCTGGGAGATGTGTGGTCTGGAGGCTGTTCGCGTGCGAGAAGACGACAGATGCATCGGCATGATTTTCCTGGCCGGCGGATTGCTTATTTGATGAATAGTTTGGAGTTGGGAGATATTTGACCGAATGAATTTATGATGGGAATCACTCATGCTATTCGTAGATGACCCGCGAGCCGTGCCTTCTTCTGCCCCTGGGAATTGATGTCTCGCTAACTTCATCTTCACCCAAGTGGTGTGACTGTGCCTATTTAGATGCGGAATAGGGTCTGAGACACTGCCTTTCTTTTAAGTCGTAATAGGTGCATGTCCCAGAGCCACTAGAGAAGTCTACACGCGCTGGAAATATTAAGGAGTTTTTTTAAGTTTTTTGGGGGGGGTTCCAAAACTCTAGCAGCTAATTATAAGTTCTAAGCCAAAAAGATCCCATTCCGATAGCTTTCCCTAGGCATTAACAACTACGCTCTACGTCGAACGATCTTTTGCTGATAATCCTCGTCCCAAAATTTTAGCCGGGGCAATGACCGCCTACATAAATGCAACGGTTCCAAAAATTAGTGCACGTAATGGGCGGGCAGTCGACTACCTGGCTTGATGACATTCATTCTGCTTTCGCTGCTGGTATGCTAGTACGATGTTGTGGTTTGTTTGGCGATATCAAACTCCTTCAGGGGGCGATCTCATGGCGAAAGACCGCGTGATGAGAAGATAGTCATGAAGGAGACGAACGGGACTCCCTAAAAGCGAGCGGATCGCGGAGCCGAGTAGCTATGCCCGGCTAAGGCTAAGTTGCCATATGACGCCCTTATATCCAATCCTAGCAAAGGCATTCCGAGACTTGGGCGTGCTAGCAATCGCCCAACCGCCTTCCCACTCTCTGGCATGCTCCCGGAACATGAACTCGAAGTTGATGCGGTGCTTGGCGTTGAAGTAGGGCGGCATGATCTCGATGCCAGCGTCTGTCTGCACCCACAAGACCACGCCGTCGGGGGTCTGCAGAACGATCCGTTGGGCGTCTCGTACGGCCCTGGATCGCCAGGCCTCGAAGTCGGGGCTGTCGACGGTGGCCAGAACCCGGCCTATGAGGTCCGATAGGGAGGGAACTACCTCGGCAGAAAGGCATGTAGTGGACATCGCGATTGAAGAGGGTCTAGGGCGGATTGGAGGACTTTGGGCAGATTTACGGCCGTTTTTTTTACTTGCCGTGAGAAGTAGGAATCGAGCTGGTTTATAAATGAGTCGGACCCGGCTTTCGGAAGGTTCATGATATCCCTTGAACAATGGCCTGTTGCTGTAGTACGTGGACATTCGATGCGTCATTCCCTTCGCGGGTTTGTACGACGGCTTGTTTTGCCACGCTTTTGCTCGGCTCTGAATTATGTATGTTCCACAGAGTTACCGAGGACGGAAAATTCGGTATAGTTAGGGCCTACGACGATGTAATTCGTTTTTAGCTTTCGCGTCTTAGTAGAATTGAATTCAATATCATACTTATGAGAATGGCCGTGCCGCTCTCCAAATTATAAGCTTAAAGGTGCAATATGCATAACTTGCCCGTGATAATCGATGCTCAGAAAAAGGGTGTCAGGAGGTTTGTGATAGGTATATGATGAGCATTCGCCGTTTCCGGAGGAGGCCATAATAATTACCGTACGGAAGACGTTCTTTTTCCTACGGAATAGGACAAGTCGTGAAAAATTGTTTAGGGATACCGAGTAGAGATGCCAACACCTGGTGAATATTCACGAGCGGGGGAAAGAAGGGATGAAGGGCAATCTGTTACGGATTCGAAGTCGGAAATTCGATGTAGTTGTATGTGTGGATGACGGGATTGTTTGTCCTCGAGGCTCCCTGAAAATCAATGTAGGACCTCTTGGAAGAGTTTTGTATTCGCTACACGAAAGGGGTCTGGGTGGTGTGCCGAGTTCATATGCTGTGTATCGTCTCACACGAGGCTTCGCCTCCTGCTTATGTATAGCTAGCAAGCCCTTCTATCATATTTCCAATCGACATAGCGATTCCCCTAACCGTGTGTCGATCAATTTGTGTAAAAGTATTTAGTCGAGCCTATAACGATGCCCGAGGGGTGCTACACAATTCAACCGCTGGGGTTATACACTCTATCACGGGATTTTCCGGTGGCATGACAATCAATCTGTGGTGCACGTTAACACGGCCACTCCCTGAAAAGAGGTGGAGTACCTGAACTCCTCAAGAAGAATGTTGACAACGGCAATGCCATAGCTCTTCTACGGAAGGCCTACTAGACCGGGCAAGGCTAACCGAGGCGCACACGAAGGTCGTCTGCTGAACGCGCTGGAGAAAAGGTCTCGGTATTATTCAAGACTGTCTTAGATGATGCTATTTAGCCCTCGTGGAAATGAGACGTATTAGCGGCCTTTAGGGTTACGATTACCACGGAACCAACTAGGACTAAGGGGCAAGCACGGACCTTAAAGAATCCTGTGTATAAACTAACTAAATAGCTGCTTCTAGTATAAGGAGAACTTCTCTCCTTCCGCAATAACATAGACCGATAATGGAATAAACCACCAGTGAGAACTGTGACAACGATGGGTGACGGAGTTGTATAACTATATCGTTACGACGTACCCATCAGCGTTGTTAATCCCCATAGCCTCAGATCCTCCTCAATAAACCCCTCCGTGTGGGTGCCTCTTTCTCTTTGATCAAAGCGTCGTCTTGCAAATATAAAATAAATCCAAATAGTAACTATAAAACGGGCCGGAATAATAACTCTAGAGGCGAATCCCTGCAGACCTTTAAATTCTTTGAGCCCTGCAACAAGACCAAGTGTCTTAATAGAGATTAACACGGAATAGACATCTAGCTCGGCTCCAAATCGCAATACTTCACCCGTAACGCTCGGGGCTGTATTATCACTAACCACGGAAGGGAAAGGTGGGATGTTAAGGATCGCTTGCAGCCGGCGAATTCTATTCATAATTGAGTTGTGGCGTCAAACCGCAAGCTTATCGACTGCAACTACAATTATTACCGTAATACCCTTCTCCAATGTGACACGGAGTAATAGCCTCTGTAATAAGTTCTCCATATCGATCTTTGTATATGTGTGCGCGTGTGTGCGTGCGTGAGAAGGAAGTCTACATAGTATATTTCACTTCCCATCAATGTTTGTAGTGCGTATTGAAGGCTATGGCTTACCAGAACGGGTGGTAAACGCATGCGTCTGTACCCAAGTGGATTTTACAGCGCGCTCATAATGTTTGGCGACCTATGTGTGATGCGTTATTTTCCTTTAGCCTCTGTTTTGCAAACACATAGCCCTCTCTTCCCCATGATTATTTTATTTGCCATAATGCCGTGACACCTTGGAGGCCTTTGGTATGTGTGCCCCTCTCGCCTACGACGACCCGGTACCTATTTATGGAAGAACAGAGGCCTCGTGTGGTACCATCAACAAGGCAATAGCCACAAGGTGTGAGCCTCAGTCTCATCTTTCACTCTCTCACGGACCATTAACTAATAGGCGTCGACTACCTGAAACTTTTGAGGTGTGTACAACACGGTTTCAAATAGCAACACCAACAGTATTACGTTTCGCCGACCACAGTAAAAGGTTATTATGTAAGTTGAGGGTATGGAAAGATTTCGAGTTGAATCGGTTATATTTCCCGTTGTTTACATCGCGGACGTGGAACGCACTCTTTTAACAAGGATAGTGTATTATTGCACAGAAGGGTTCATTGTCGATCCCTCATCACAATATTGGCGTATTTCTGAACCGTGCAAGCCGGGTTACGGGGGGCACATCGGATCCTCGATACCGTCGTTACCGGTATTATTCCGCTTGAGTGCCGAATTCCCCTCTGGACTCTTTTGCGGTTATAATCGTCTTCATAGGCGGGAAGAGTAGGCGATGTACCCTCCCCGTCGCCCCCGGCAATTTTTCTGTTGGTATCGAGCCCCGGGTTACGTAGTATTTACTGCTTACGTACCTAGGTTAGGTAGCTTGGGGGTTAGGGAGTATTCGACTAGGATTTAGTGGATCTGTTGGCATCCACGCCCGTGGTAGAAGGATTCCTATATGGAAGCATCAGAAGCAAACTAACCTACTTATTATGGGTAACGGGGCTGCCGCCATATGGGATGTTTCTTCTTGCCGAATCCATCCAAGGTATGTAATGTATCAAGGTCAGTGCCGTACATGTAGAGGAGAGGTACACTACATCTATACATATTACACATACGTATATGTAACCGTAAGCGGAACTGTGAGATAAAATAAAATAGGTGCCCAAGGGGGGTTAGGGTTGCCGTAATTCTAAGTTGGGTCGCAGGCTGGGTCACGTGCCGATTGAATCATTCGGGTCGCTGATTGCTTTTTCATATACTTATTGTCTACTTAAGTAGACTAACCAGCCCTTACTTTGCCTACCGTTTGAGCTGGTTCTTATGTCAGGGCAGGTAAAGCGATGAATGGAGAATAAATCCCTGACTTACACTTACCCCGATAGCTAGGTACATTTATTTAGGTCGCCTATTTCGCTCACAGGAATGGAGAGTTGGCGCCGGCATCTCACCGTCTTTGCTTACTCCCCTCCTTTCTGCTGACACCTTCATGATATATGTCCGTTAGTACACGGTTCGGCCGATCACAGCACTAGCTCTGAAAGGGGGGTTGTCTGATGTCAATCCGGATGCGCGCTAAAACCACTTACACTTCAAGTGAATTGACGCTCATGTTGAACGAGCCTCTTGGCTGCGGGATCCACTTGTAATGGCTGAGAATACGGCGAATGGCACTCCTTTAGGGCAACACCGAGTCGTGAAGCGACCGCGCCCCGTTAAGAGTTGTTTAGAGTGAGTGACCCCTTGGGTTAACTAGTGAATTGTAGTTCTGATGCTAATTGATTTAATGAAGATGTCGCCGACGGAAATTGAAGTGCGATCGCGTCATGCCCTGCACCCAGTGCCAGAAGTCCCAACGGTCATGTCGCTACGTGGCGGATGGGGAAGCCGGCAGTGTGTCGGAGGCGTCAGATGCTGACATACCCGACCGAACGCCAAAACGGCATTGCGCCCCGCCGAATCACGACGATGGCAACCTTCTCAACGCTCATACCCAGGCGAGCTCGGCGCTTCTGGAAGACTATGGCGCAAGGATCGAAAGGCTGGAGCAGGCTTTACTGGAGAAGAACTCGCCGTTTACCGAGAGAAGTGGTGGATGTCGACCCCAACGGCCCGTGGCGTCGGCGTTGACTATGCGCGGGCTTACCGTCAAAGGCGGGTCTCGGACGCGATTCTTTGGGCCAAGCAGTGTACGGGTATTAGTGAATCTGGTAAGTTACTTGCCTTCTCACTATTTGCTTTTTGCTTGTGTTTGAAGCTCACTCAACTCTACGCAGTTCGATGAAGCAAAGGAATTCATGTTCAGTGGAGGTGATTCTAGCGATATTCTCCATTCGTTCTTGCTTGTCCACAAGATCCATAAAGCGGTGCAAGAGGACCATCGAAAAGCGACATCTCCGATTGAAGTTTTTGTGAATCCGATGACACCCATTCAGAAGCGCATGGCTGATGTTTTGCCAAGCAAGGCTGCATGTGATTACATGGTCCGATTCTACATGGAGGAGTCCGAGACACTTTATCGCGTCCTGCATATCCCCTCGTTCATGTCTCAGTATACTCAATATTGGGAAGGCAATCAACAGCCCGATTACTTCTTGCCGCAGCTGCTGTCAATACTCTGCATCGGATATCAATTTCTCCGGGCAGGCAAAGGGCACCTTCATAACGATAGGGAAGGGATTCACATGCCGACTGCTTGCGCTCTGGTAAGAGCCTGGTTAGACAGCCTACGGGGTAAGCAGCTTGTTGAGTTTAGCTCATTGCAGACTGAAGTCCTTGCCGTTATGGCCCAACGAACGCTCAATACGCAAAACCACGAAGCTTGGCAGCATCTCGGCCTCCTTGTGCGAATGGCAATGACGATGGGTTTGCATCGAGATCCATCGGAATTCTCTCACAAAATATTAATACCCTTCTGGGGCGAGCAGAGGCGAAAACTCTGGACGACGATCCTGGAACTTGACATACACATGTCTATGCAATGCAATCTGCCTAGCTGCATTCGTGAGGGTGATTTTACCTGTCAGCCGCCGAGGAACCTGAACGACGATGAATTGTATCCCAACATGATCGAGCTCCCCCCATCAAAGCCCATCGAAGTAGAGACCGATTCCCGTGTTCAGGTGTTTGCTGCTATGACTTTGATCACTCGTTTAAAGGCAGTTGACCTAGTCAATCGAATCGATACCCTCCAAGATTATCAGCAAATCCTGGATATTGGAAATGAGTTGGAACAAGCCTTGGGGGATATCCACTACGTGCTACCCCAGAGGCACATGGACAACGTGACTGAAGCACGGCGGCAATGGATGACGCGCGTTATTCTTGACATGAACTGTCGCCGACCGCTTCTGGCATTATACCGACCTTTTGCACTGAGTAGCGCCGATGCTCCTCAACAAATCATGACGGGGTATTTAAAATCTTGCATGATATTACTTTCCTACTTGGAGGATGTGGACTCTTCGACGCCAGACTATCCCCATATTCGACACATGCATCATCTTATCTTCCGGCGGGATATCTTCCATGCTTCATTTGGTGTCTGCTACTATATGAAGCGAATTCAAAGCAGCGCTGTCAGTGCACGAGAATCAGAATCGCCCCAATCCAACTCTAAACCAGATCCTGTCGAGGCAGCTTGCACTGCAGCATCGAGAAGCTCTATGCTGCTTTCATTGCCTCGCCTAAGAACGTCGGTGGAAAAGGTGATCGATTCTATGATCAACCGTATTAGCGAGATAAGAACGGATTTGAAAGACTTGGTGTCATTGACAATCGTGTTCTATACGTATCAAGGTGAAACACATGAACCGAAGAAAGAAGTTCAGCAGGCTTTGCAACGCATCGTGGATGCTGGTCTCCAATTAATTCAAAGTAGCCAAGAGAATATAGCATCTACGACGGTGAGGACAAGAATCCCTTATATATTGGTGTTCACACTGACGCGGAAAATAGGTGGCACCGCCAACAGGACAGACTCAGATGATTGACTTCCAAACCGACCCGACTCTCATGACTGATACAGAGTCGTACATGTTGGCTGCGGATATGCAAAATTCCGTGAGACTTCTCTTTTAAACAGACCTTCTATGGCAATGCTAATATCTTCTAGCTATGGGGTGACTTTGGTATATGGGACGTTGAATTTTGGAACCCTTTCATGACAAACCAAACGCCGATATGATAGAGGAGGATATCCGAGACCTTAAAAAAATCTTTACGCTATGTGGGTGAATAGCGTTATTCTCCGGAAACTGTTCCCATCTGTCCTTCAACTTCTGCTCCCTGTAAACGCTGGCGATGCGACCTTTCCGCCCAATGGTTTGATCACGAACGGTCTGTTCTAGGGATTGGTATAATATCGAAGGGTACTTAGTTTGAGATCACGGGACTCTTGCCAACGAAGTCGTCTTTCTCGCATGCCGCGACCATGAACTTGGCGACACTTGCCCGGGTGATCTTGGGTAATAGCCCAATCGCTGCCCCGTCGTCGGGATATAACCGGATGGGGGCCGCATCGCCCTCAGCCAGCACACAAGCTCGTGCTAGCACAAACTCTACATCAGACTGCCGAGTCTCTTTGTCGAGTGTATTATGGGCCGCTAGCCCATATTTCATGTTGGTGTGCTTGAATATTGCACGAAAGAGGAAGCTCATGCTATTCCAGCTGTCGCCGGCTCCCCATTGACTCATAATGACGATTCGCTTAGTTCTGAAGTCCTTCATGACGGAAATGGCGTTCGCCACCGAGTCTTCCACTAAAACCAAGGGTTAGTGAACTGTGAATGGTATATACGTACGCGAATGGTGGGAAGACGTGACCCAAGCCCACGAGGGGCTCGCCGCCTTCGTGAGGAGGACGAAAATAAGGGAATGGGTCTAAGAATCACTTACTAATTCTGTCTGGTGCATCTGGAGACACTGCCGCAAAGGGAGAGTCGGAAACTCTCTTCAGACTCAGTGCTACTAAGACGGCGTCGGGGCATGTTGGCAATGCCTCGAATGCTTTTGCGATATCTTCGCGCTTTAAGGGTGTGCCCTGAATGGTTGTGAGGCCCGGGCGAGTGGCTAAGGAAGCCGGGGACCGGACGAGTGCGACGACGCTGTGGCCTTTAGCGATCGCCTCTTCAACGATTAGCTTGCCTGTTCGGCCGCTACCGCCTAGGACGAGGAGCTGCATTTTCAAACGGGAGTATATGTAGATTATATAAAGAGGGTTTGGTTTGTATGTGAGGCAAGCGATTACGACTGGTGGAGAGCGAGCTTCGGGTCGATATAGAGTGAGAGCACAAGACTGGACGGATGAGAAGGGCCATGTTACTGAGATATATATACCCGTGCTGCACATATGAATGAGATACGCCTATATTTATCACGGCATGTTTAGTGCTTGGAGACATTTCTAATCGTGTAGAACGGTTTCGTCACTCTGTCGCTCTGTTTAGCGTTGAGAAGTCATAAATCGCCCTGAGAGTGAAGATGACGGAGCCGAATGAACGGCCCAGTGACGCACTCGGCCGAGACTCTCGAAGGTAGAGGTCACCTAACCTAGCGCCTAACCTAGTGCGGGTTAGGTCCAGAGGCGCTGGAGCTTAAGCTTTGGCCAAGAATTTCGGCGGTCCGTTGTACCCTCCCAAGCCAGTTACTCCCTTAGCTAGCTTGGGTATACATAGTAGCACTATAGGTACCTAAACCTGATCTATGTCTGTCGCTCAGTCGTTCGAACGTTCAACTTGGGCACCTGCATACTACATACGCTATTCACAACCGCCATGGCATTATTTTCCCTAGAACGGCGATTATAACTGATGGCATACATTTCTTTGAAAGGCTAAGACTAAAGTGTTTGGTAAGACAATATCTACACGTATTGGATAAAAAGCGCTATATGTACCACATCATGCACGCACTACCTAGGTCAGGTGGCTTAGAGCCTTAGACGGCGGACACTCCTTGCTTCTGCCGTGGTTCAGGCACAAACGAGATCTGGCGAAACCGTGTCACTTTGCCTAGTTTCTCGTCCTGCGTGCCCATCCACTCCCCCGCTTGGCTCGACGTGTAACCTGGCTTGAACAGTACCGGTCCCGTACCCTGGCTTTGATTGTCCTCTACATCTAGCTTTCCCTTCTGGCGGTTTCCGAGAACGGTGCCGTTGAGCGTGCTCCCCGCGCCGCTCACGCTGAAGAGCGAGAAGAAGTCCTGCATGAATGTCGTCTCGAGGTCTCTGGGTCGCCCGTCGATCGTCCAGTACCGCTCGTTGGATAGCTCGTTGCTCAGGTGCCGCCGGAAGTAGCGGTCTTGGTTCACCCACCAGCCACGCCAGGCCGACAGGATGAGCAGTGTCAGAGGTACTGTGAAGGCCCAGTAGATCCAGAACGAGGGCATGATCGTGGGGTTGGGCAGATTGTCGGGGGCGTCTTCGCTCACGGCCGGGTCACCTGCCGTTCCTTTCTGCCAGTTGAACATGGATACTCCGAATAGCGTCCCGATGTACTCGCCCGGAAGGAAGATCGCCGTGATGACTGCGAGCGCTTTCATCGATGAGCTGTCGCGGGTTGATGCTACTGCCATGCGTGCGTTCAAGTTGTTGTCCTCCTGCGCGAGCTTGGAAAATATGATATCTATCTGGGCCCTGCACCGCAGCTCCGACATACGCCTGTCTGTCTCGAGTGATGTGCACAGTCGCCATATGGAGTCGAGGTATTGCCGAATCTCATGCCAATGAAACGAGAGATCGTCCGAGCCGTCGTCACCGCTGTCATCGTTTTCCTTAACTCCGCTCTTCGCCAACTCCTTCGCCTTGATCTCATTGACACGCACATCCAATTCATCACCGACGGATAACAACAATTTGACTGCACGTTCCATCCATCTCAATGTATCCAAAAGCTGAATTGACCCTTTCAACACATCATGGGCCTCCTTCATTAGATAGATGCTTTGCGGGGGCACGTAATCCGGGTCGTACAGGCTCGCTGCCGGGCTAGCCGTTGCAGGGCTGATATGGTCGTGCGTCCTATTCCCAACTTTCTCCTCTACGTACTCTTTTAGCGAGGATAGCCGCTTCAAAGGTCTGAGATGGTGCGGTCGTGAATTCTTTACCCCATTTCGTTTGTATGCTTCTGCGTTAGCTTGGCCGGTAGTTCCTGTTACGGCGTCGACACGTCCTTCTAGAAGAAGAACTTCACCATTGTTGGCTATGACTGCCTCCTCGGTTCGCAGTAACTGAACCTGCAGAAGGACTATGGGTAGAACAAGCGGGTGTGCCCAGCGGGATCGACACGAGTCGAATCGCCGCTCGTATTCATCCAAGGCATCCTCGTCGTGCCACCTCGTATCAAAAGAACGTCGTACCAACGCAGTTGTGGTTTTGGTACGCAGCTTGTACGTCATTGAGAGGAAGTCATACGGTGGCTGGGGATTAGAAGAGAAGCTGAGAATTAGATCTTGAGACCCGAATTGTTAGTCTATGGTATCGCCCTGGCTTGAGCTAATGGTGAGCTTACGGAATGTTTCTTTCTTCGCATCCCAGAAGGATGATTCACTCGTCATTCGCGTTAGGCTAGTTAGAGTGGCGGGGTGAAGATCCAGTGTCTTATAGTCGTCAATGGTGAGATACAACCCATCCGGCGCGGCGCCAATCGCATCTGGTACGCGCTGCCATGTTCTTCGGCGGGCTATACTGAAACAAATGATTAGGATCTGAGTGAGGTATATATGAAGGCGTGATGAGTGACGGTCCATAAAGGTTACCGGCTCATTGAGCTCATAAACGATAATGATTCGATTTCATCAGCGAAATCAAGACTGATATTCACTTACATTTGCCGCACTCGCCCCTGAAGGGACCGCTTTCCCTTCGGATTGGCTGTGAAATCACCCTATCCATTGTTAGTAAGAGCTCTAACTCAAGACTGGTTGGCCATGCATCCAAATGCGGGCAAATGGTGCAAGACATTGCGTTGAAGGAGACCCATTTCGTAACACCAGGTGTGATCTGCATATATTCGCTTACCTCGTTATCTAGCCCGTGACCATGTTTCACAGCGTTCCGAAACATACTTAGGCCTTCTTCTCCTTCGGACATAATGCTCGGGGAGCGGGGCTCGCCGTCAAGGGTCCCATCAGGCGGTGAGAAGACGGCGTACTCGTGATACGAGACACGACTATCATCATCTTTGAGCAGGACCTCACGCATAAGCTCCTTGAGACCGAAACTAAAAAGATTCCGGTCGTGGACCCAGGTTTTTTTGCGACCTGCGGCTCCACTGCTCCCGCCGGCAAGAGCACCGGGCACCAAGCTCCCGCGCCGGGTGTTGGGAGCGGTGCGTCGGCTATCGTTGGACGGGCCTGCGATAGTGGCGGCTTGGTGCCGCGCCTCGCTGAGCGCGATGTCGAGATCGTCGAGATTGTAATTGTTGTCCATGATGTCTGTCCGCGGAGGCCTGGTCGTTAGGGAGGTTTATAACAATCCAAAGGAAGACGAAGCATCCCCCCGAAAAATCGAAACTCCTTGACGGAGTTGAAAGTGGAGTACCCGGTGCTGCAGCTTCGCTGTCTAGTTTGGGGATTTCTATCTACCTAGTTGTACTAGAAGCCCGTCCTCCGATCTGAAAAAAGTGGCGGGTCGGCCTTCTTTTTAATGAAGCCATTTCAACGGTCCCCCGTTTTCTTCCTTTCTGGGATAGATTGTCGCCAAGCTAAGGGGGGCTGTGTTGTGGTGGAGTAAGCCGTATCGTCGATTGTCATTGCAACGATCCAAGCGGGCGTTTTAGTCGGGTAAAACCGCTTTTGGGTCGGCAGGTGACAAGGGTTCATGCACGCGTCTTCGGGGTCGATGTTTATACACGAATAGACGGGATACAAATAAGCCAGGTGAGCAACTGCGCCACGAGAAGGATCTTGGGCAGGAAGCTTGTTTGGACTTTGGGCAGCAATTATCACCAATAATATCCTGGACCTGGTCAAATTACGATGCCTCGAATTGGGTTATCATCTCTTGTCTAGTGTATGTAGGTATCTGCACGGAGCCTCACGTATGGGTAGGACTTGCCCCTTCGATCTGGTAACCCTTGAACTCTCGTGTGGGAACTTTTCTATCAAAGAGCACATCCAGCTCTTCGTATGTTCTGCCCTTCGTTTCGGGCACTCTGAAGTAAGACCAGATCAGACATAGTGCACCTAGTCCTCCGAAGTAGTAACCAAGTTTTCCTTGCAAGTTGGCTTCGTCGGGATTGATCATATAGGGGATGGCCACCGTCATAACTATCCCTAGCACTGCCTGGACTGCCGTCGCTACCGCGATCGTCTTCGATCGGACGCGAGTGGCGGAGCACTCACCGAGGATGACGAAGGTGATGGGACCAACGGATAGATCGTAGACGCCGTTCCAAACTAACATCAGAGAGCTCTCCGCCCATGCAACGCCGGACGGTCGGCCGGGAATCGTGTCGAGGATGCCAATGATAAACATCATGACCACACAGATTAAAAGCCCTATATTAAATATACGACGTCGCCCGAACTGTCCGATCAAGTACCATGAAATGACAGTTGATACCCAGCCCACAGCTGTGACTGATTAGCTCCGTTCGAGAGTCGGGGGGTTGCTTGAGACTGACCTAGAAACCCGATACCAAGATAGAAGGCGTCCTGCTCACCCACTCCCGCCTGCTGGAAGAAGTACGTCCCGTAGTTGATGAGGTAGATACCTGATAGGACCTGCGTAGCGTAAACGCCCGTCGAGATCTCAGTACGGCGCAGATTGATCCCCTTAATGGTATCCATATAGGTGCTTCCCGCCTCCATCTCCAGCTCGAGGCGGTCTGTTTCCGCAATGACGGCCAGCGTCGCGTCGATATTCACCTTCCTGGACGCCAATCGCCGCAGCGAATCGCGGGCTTCCTCGGTCCGCCCTTTGCGCACTAGCCACCACGGGCTCTCGGGGATGAAGAAGACGCCCGGCAGGATAACGAGGACCCAGAACCACTGGAGCGCAAATGGGATGCTGTAGGCCCAATGGTTCTTCAGCGTTGCTGTGCCGGCTGTCACGCCGTTGCCGAGTAATTGTCCGGTGACGAAGCACTGCGATACTGAAATTAGTGATCGCTATTCCTTGGGTGGTGTATCTGTGTTTTCACAGCGCGGGTGACCTCCAAGGCATAATGCAGCTCGAAAATGAGCCTTCGCGCTCTCTTGAATGAATGGGAAGAGGGATAACGAGTCTGAGAATGACTGACTAGGTTTGTATACGAGGTCAGGAAGCCCCGAAGTGCCATCGGACAGACCTCGGAGGCGTACGTCGGCCCAATGACGACAAAACACCCCAACACCAGCCCCCCGAGCAATTCTCCGACGAGCAGCGCCTCTAACGAGCGAGCGAAGAATTGGATGAACACCAATCCGGCCGTAAGAGCAACGCACGCAAAGAACGTCCATTTGCGACCGAACAGCTCCATCGGATAAGCAGAGAACAGGGCCCCAACGACCTGGCCGAGAGGATTTCCCAGCGATAGGCCGCTCTGCCACCTCGCCGGGATGACGAACTAGAAGACTTGGATTAGTGTCCGTTCCCCTTGTGGCGGACCGCCGTGGCTAAAAGCCACGACGTGGAGAGTATAACGTACCTCCCCATTGGGATGCTCGGTTCCAAAGTCCTTCTTGAACTGCGGAATGGCGAACATATTGCCTACGATCTGGGGATCAAACGCCAGCATGATGACGCCGATGGAGACGAAAGCCGACCATCCCACCGCGGTCGGGTAGAGCTTGATAGCCTCCCAGACGCCCAGGGCGTGCTCGTGCTCGATGGCCTCGGCGAGCGCCAGCGGATCCGAGGGCTCGATGTCCGCCGACGTCTTGCTTTCGCCCTGCTCCCTCATTGCTGTCGGCAGGCCTGAACTCGTGGATTCTAGCAGTGCGGAGTGCGCTGTCGCATTGGTTGCGGAGGTTCCCTCGGCGTTGAGAGCGAGTGTCTCGGGTGCAGAGAAGGTCCCGTAGCCGGGCGGGGACCGAGAGGCCATTTTATACGATATTCGCTGTCGCACGACGGGCCTGCACGTCCCAGCCAGACCTCGCTCCGGCGTTCTCGAAGAAGCAGGGGCTTGAAGCTCCTCATAGGCTAATGAGATAACGGTGGCTTGACGAAAGGAGGGGAAGGTTGGGGATCACGGCTGATTGATTAGCACACCTTGTGAGGGGATGCATTTCGACAAGGATGAGACTGCTGCAACGTTGTAGCGATCCTGTTCCAGTTAGGTTAGACAAGTGCCTCGTGGCTTTGGATCTGCAGCTTGATAGATAACCCGTATGCACATATGTCTCGTATCTTTTATAACATTGCGGGCAGAATCCTTGTACATAGAGTAGAAGACGGCAATAAAGACTCAGGGGTAACACGGCTATGATGCCGCATTCGAATACAACCACATTAATATCCATCACGTGGTTATCATACACCGCATATTGTGGGTGACCTAATGAATAAACTCTAAGTCATCGCAATGTCAACCTCGTCACGTCCTGTAGATAACCACAATTGCGGATTGTGATAAGGTCGGCAATGGCCTCAAAATGACCCGCTCGAAAATGGGATGCCGGCGAAGCGCGATGTTACGCCGAAGTCATGGCGATCCTAAAGTACACATCTACTAGTAGATAGCTAGCCGCCACAATTGTCTTAGTGTCCGCTATATAAACCCTTGAAGTCACGGTGTGCCGCTGATATATATAACTGCATGTACATAGCTCGATTCTCTTAGGGGCCTAGAAATGCCCATATCTAGCTCTAGATATATGTAAATCTAACCTTGTAGCTCCTGGATCTTCTCAACTAAGAGCTCGGAGAACGTCCTTATAATATCTGCACTGGGTCCGCCGCCCGCCCGCGCCTCGAAAATGCAGTCTAGCACCGTCTTAATGCCCACGCCAATCCTATCGGACCCTGCGCCTTGCTGAACTAAATCGACTGCCTCGTTAATGTCTTCTGGGTTGAAGACTCTTGATTCGTGCAATACCGTTCTGAGTTCCTGCAGGTTGGTGACAGCGGGAACTGCTACCTTCTTTGCAAAGTCCATGTCAATCTCAAGCATTTTGAGCATAGATGCCCTGGAAGTGGTAACGAATACTAGTAGACGATGATTCTGTACAAATGTTAGCGTAATGTCTACCTTAATCGAGATATCGTATTCTCTAAGGCGCTTGCTTACTTTGGGGGGTTTGGAGACGATAAGTGTTGTGAGCGCCTGGAGCATTGTCTCAGAACATCGCATGCCAATTGGGTTCCATCCGATCAACCGTTCGAAATCGTCGAGAATTAGTATGCTTGCAGGGGATTTGTATGCATCGGCGAAAGCCTTGTGGACGTAGTCTTTCTTGGCGAAGTCGTCCCGGTAACCCACCAAGTCGGCTGGGGTGATCAACTTGACAAATGGGAAGCCGGATTGCATCGCAATGTGTGCTGCTAATGCGGTTTTTCCTGAGGACTTGGGTCCGTGGAAAAGTACTGATGTGCTGAATTTATTCGGATCCTCCTTAATCATACCAACAACGCGCATCATCTCTTCGATGGTACTTTCAATATGAGGGCTATAGGGAATAATGCCTAGCCTGAGGGCCTCTTCTAGCTCTGCTTCAGAAACACCATAGGCGGGACGGACCTCGGTCAGCGCGTTCATGAAGTCACTGCGATTAATTTTCATATTTGCCACATCCTGCTTAACGGCAGCCAGCTGCCCAACCTCGGTATGCCGCGAGAAAGCAAATGAGGCCGCTGCTTTGACGAGACCATTGAGCTCAGCGCCCGAGAAATTCTTGGTGAGCCCCGCTAGCTCTTCGAGGTTGACATCCGGGTTTAAGAGGCCATTTGTCTTCATTTTGGAGGTGTGAATCTTAATGATTTCCAGCCGGCCGGCCTCATCTGGAAGTGAAATTTCGAGATGAACTTCGAGACGACCAGGTCGAAGGAGCGCATCATCAATCATATCCTTCCGGTTTGTCATTCCAATGAGCAGGATATTATTGAGCTGGTCCACACCGTCAAGCTTGGATAGCAACTGGTTCACGACACTGTCACCAACACCTGTACCACCGCCAGCCCCTGATCCTCGCTGTTTGCAGACAGCGTCCAGTTCATCAAAGATGATGATGTGAAGACTGCTCTCTTCTCCTTTCTCTTTATACTCAGCCTCTGCGTCAGCAAAGAGTTTTCGGATATTCTCTTCGGACTGGCCGACGAATTTATTGAGGACTTCAGGACCATTTATCACCTTGGGAGGACGGGCGTTCAGCATCTTGCCGATCTGTCTGGCAATGAGCGTCTTTCCGGTTCCAGGGGGGCCATAGAGTAGCATTCCCTTAACGTGGGGAATGCCAATCCTAGCGACTAGCCCTGGAGGGAAGACACGGGATGCAAAGGCTCGACGAAAGATTGTCGAGAACTCGTTGCCCAAACCACCAATACCCATATCCTCAAACTTGAAGTCGGGACTCAATATGGCATTAGAGTTTGGCTTTGAAATTGATGGCTTCAGTTTAAAATCGCCTTTGCTGTCTCGATGGAATAAGACTCGAGTTTGGCTGGTTAGGATACCCCTCGCGGATCCTTCCCGGGACACTTGTTTACTAGATTCATCGGAGCCCATAGCAAGGTCTACTAGCCCTACCGTTTTAACTTCGAGCGCAAGAGGAATATTGCGAACATTCATCAGTATTCGCTGACCGGGAGTCAGCACCTGGTTTTGGAAGGTGTCGATAAAAACCTTGGAGAGCTCATCCTCGTCGTAAGGGGTGTCGACTCTTTTCTTGATCGAGGCAAATCCAATTTCCAGATCTAATGAACCAAGATATGCTTTGCCTCCCGACGAGAATGGGTCGTATAATTCGCCACTAAATGTATCTCTCATGGTGATGCCGCACCAGGAGCGCTGAGGGTCGGACAAGCTTATGCAGCCCCGGGGATAGCCTGGTACCGCCTGAGCGGTTACGACGAACTCGCCAACGGGCTGGCCGCCTCGAACAAGGATATATAGATAGGAGCCATCGCGGGGAGGAGGAAAGTCTTCTGGAGATACGGCGCATCTACACCATGACCGGTCAGCCCAAGAAGCCAAAGGAGAGGGACAATGGGCAATTGCGAATTGCTTACAAATTGGAGAAAATTAGCCTATCTGAGAGAGATTTGTCTGCTACTTTCTCAACCCGTAGCGCGACCTGTCTGGCAGGACCTCGCGCTGACCCGCCCGTATCGCCCTGTCGAGGTACTCCCGGCGATCGACCTCCATCGTATCCGCCACCACCAGGGCCTTGGGGAGCTACCCGAGGATCTCTATCCCTATATCCTTGATTTGCGCCATAGGGGTCAGCCCTTCCGTAGCCTCCCCCTGGGGCGTCGGGATATTGTTTCTCTCGTGAAGGCGCTCTGGGGTTGGATCCGGGCAGTCCCAGACCACCAAACGGCATCCGTGACATTGTAGGTAATGGATAGAGACGGCAGTATTGGACGCTGGCAGGAGAATTAGGTCTTCAGGAGATGGGAAGGTTCGTGATTTTTGAATATATTTAAGAGGGAAATGTATGGGTAAAGCTCAAGCGTCGAAAATCAAAGGCCACGAAGGTTAACGCCAGGTTGATAGTGGAAGCTGACAACCCGACTGGGGGTCTCACCTCTGTTTCGTCACAGCCCCTAGATTAGGCTTAGCTGGAGACATCCCACTATCTAGGCACCTACGCGAAAGCCTCACTGGAGCGCAGGCTGATTGTGCGGGTAGGTAGTGTTATCGATAACTGTCGACACGACCCCATTAAAACCCCCCTGACAGCACGTCCCTTTCTTTGGGGTTAAAAAAGCAGTGAAATTTTGCTTCAGAAAACATTCCAGACCCTGGAGGTGTAGTATTAAACGTTCACCAATTATATTATCAGGCCTTGTGCCTTTGACTGTATGCGATGAGAGGGTCATGAAGGTAGCGCGCTTTTCGAGAAGGAAAAAAAGTTCAAACATAAACATAAAGCCGATATGCCACCTGTTCTTGAGTACTAGCCTCTAGCGTTCTCCGGCTCATCAACTGGAGATTCTAACTCCTTAATATTAACAAACCGCTTGACCTGCCCTGGGTAGTTTACAGGATTTGTTTAGAGTTTCGGATGGGGGGAGGGAATTCTTACGAACACAGTTGTTATAGTAACTTTATAAAGCTATGGGGCTCACCGGTGAGACCTCTGCGCATCTTAATTTGACGGAAAGTAGGGGAGACGTACAGCATGCATATACGAAACCCGTAAGAAATGCGCCCTTCTTTCGCCCTCGTCCTGTATCTCAGCCAGACGAAAACTACCAAAAAGTCTACCTTGTTCATGATATTTTGACATGTTAGAGTACGTTTATATATTATTACCTCTCCCTCAACTATATGAACTCTTTGTGGTATAAGTATGATAACGTCAGTATTGTCAACATCCTTAGTTTCATCCTTCTCCGCATTGATTATTGGTTAGGTACCGTGAAATACCTAGGTACCATGCAATGTGGAGTGCGCTATGCCAGCTTCGGGCATTGCCTCGGTATAGGTCGACTCACCCCCGCATATTTGGTGCGCGGGTAGTAGTGGGCTCTTTGCCACTAAGTGTCCTTGCTTCGGGGCCTATATGTACCTAGGCAGACTGCCTACCTAGGTAGGCTAGGTACCCCATATTCTTCTGCCCGTAGTCCCTAGGTAATTAATAGCTTAGTGTACCGCCAAAGGGTTTGCAACAGATGTTGCAAACCTATCTGTTGTAAAGCTTTAGATTCTCTCTAGACTTTCAACAGCTTGCACTTAGCGAATACAGCCTCGACGTGAAATTGAAAGCTAGCGGCGACACCAGCCTAGTTTCTTCGAGCGCTTATATTTATACTCGCCTTAAGAACGCATTGCGTTGTTGACCACCAAGATGCCTGCCAAACAAAAGCAGCCGGTCTACGTGCTCGGCGTGGGCATGACCAAGTTCATCAAGCCCCGAGGCAAGGTAGACTACACAGAACTGGGTTTCGAGGCCGGCGTGAAGGCTATGCTTGACGCGCAAATCAATTACGACGATGTAGAACAGGGTATCGCCTGCTACTGCTACGGCGATTCAACCTGCGGTCAGCGTGTCTTTTACCAATTCGGCATGACACAGATCCCTATCGTCAACGTCAACAACAACTGCTCAACCGGATCAGCCGGTCTTTCTATGGCCAGGAATACCATCGCCTACGGTGGCGCCGACTGCATTCTGGTTGTCGGTTTCGAGAAGATGATGCGGGGGAGCCTCCAGAGTTTCTTCAATGACCGTGAAAACCCTACAGGAACGACGGTCATGATGATGGCCGAGACTCGCGGTATTACCAACGCCCCCGGTGCAGCCCAAATGTTTGGGAATGCCGGTAAAGAATACATGGATAAGTAAGCTCTCTAAATCGTTCTCTCTATCGCGGAGCGATATTCATAACCGCCTCTAGGTACGGCGCCAAGGCAGAGGATTTCGCCGAGATTGGACGCATTAACCACGAGCACTCGACCCGCAACCCTTACTCTCAGTTCCACGATGTTTATACGTTGGAACAAATCATGAAGTCACCCATGATTCACGAACCTTTGACTAAGCTCCAATGCTGTCCCACGTCCGATGGTGGCGCTGCTGCTGTTCTCGTCTCTCAAGACTTCCTTGACGCACGGCCGCATCTCAAGGAACAGGCCATTCTCATCGCCGGCCAGTGCCTTGCCACCGACTCCCCTAATCTATTCTCAAGGAGCGCTATTGACCTGATGGGCTACGACATGACGAAACGGGCTAGAGAGGTCGCCATGGAGGAGGCGAAGATTACCCCAAATGATGTCCAGGTATGTGAGCTGCATGACTGTTTCTCGGCCAACGAGATGATCGTTATCGACGCTCTTGGTCTGTCAGAACCTGGCAAGGCGCACGAATTGGTGCGCAGCGGCGGCATTACGTACGGTGGCAAGGTCGTCATCAACCCCTCGGGTGGCTTGATCTCTAAGGGTCACCCTCTTGGCGCCACCGGAATTGCTCAGTGTGCCGAGATGGTTTGGCACATGCGAGGCTGGGCCAACAACCGCGCTGTGCCGAACACCAAGTTCGCACTGCAGCACAACCTCGGTCTTGGTGGTGCCGCCGTCGTAACGGTGTACTGCCGTCCCGATCGAAGTATAGCTCCTAAAGTGGACGACGCCACCATTGGAAAGAAGAACAAGCTCGGTTATAACCCTGCTGTTGAGGCTAAGGGCTTCACAGCCGAGCAATGCAAGTCTGTTCTCAGCAGAACTAAGACGAGCGCTTGGGCACTGCAAGATACCCAGAAGAAAGTTGAGGCTAGATTTTAAGCCCGACAAGGCTTGGCAAAATCTTTTAGCCATGGTATGAGAATTGTGTTCGAGCTATTTCAATGTATAAAGAGAATGAACGTCTTTGTTATGATAAATGAAGCATAATACACAGGTTCTTACTTGGAAGTAGTTGGTGAGAATCAAGAAAAAGTAAAGGCTTCCTAAGGGCGACGACAAGCATCGTAACATGTTTATTTCCAATATTTCTAGCTTCCTGCTTTGATACATCGCTTGCGTTGTTCCAGCATGGGGGTCGTATATCCCTAGGCCGTGCTATGTAAGCCTTTGTCTTTAATCTATATTTCAATTGAGGTGACTACTGTCCAAATACCATAGCTTCTTCCTCTTAACTACCACTTCGGGACACTTTGGTAAACGATGGCCTATCTACCATTATATTATATATCGTTTTGTGGTTGGCCGTCGGTACCTAGCTGGTAACTTAGACCTCCTCATCTTCCATGTCGGATGTAGAGTCAAACGGAAAGCCGTGGCTAGACAGTTTGTGTGGCAGCCTAGGTGGCATGTTAGCTAATTACCTACATTGTTTGAATGCTTAAACCGTTGCTTGGCTAGCGTTTGCTACAAAAAGGCTGGTGCCTGCTTTGTGTGGTTGTCTAGACACCCCCTAGGGCCCCCCAAACAAAATACTGCCTTACCTCGAAGCATCTGTCGTTCAGGAACTGGTACCTGGGCAGTAAATCCTTTCCACGCTAGCCCAGGGCGGGAGCAACATTTAAACCCACATCGTGAACACATGCGGGATCACCTGTGCCGGTGTGTGCCACAGAAATCTTTTAGGAAATCAGACGAGATGCCTCCCGTTCGCTTGTGTGATAGTGAGCTGGGTACAGTTCCACAGCCCTCACCATATATTTTATAAGTAGTAACTAACTGGGTACCAAGGGGTCCAAGGTCCTGGCCTTGTGGAGGTCCGAGCGACAAGTTCCATGGGCAACGGCCTGTTTGCAACCCGCGATATATCTCGAGGCACAAGGGTTATATCCGAAGTCCCCATTCTTGCGATATCCAACGTGTCCTCACTCGAACAGGATATACTTGAACGGGATCTACCTGCATTCTGTGCTGCGCTTCAGCATTTGCCGCAAGCCGACTTGCAGAATCTGGGCCATCTCCACTGCAATGGGTTGCACAACACGACTGAAATGCGGCAAAAGGTTCGTCAATGGTACAGAGAACGAGGCACCACCGATGCGAACGGCAACATCTTGAAAGGCAAAAAGCTCCAGGATTTTGCAAAGTCTACCGCCAAACGATTCGCAATCTTCCTCTCCAACAGGGTAGAGATGAGCACCAACGATACTTGCCGCAGTGGTGTTTTCCCACTTCACAGCCGGATGAACCATTCGTGTGTCCCCAACACTCACAGCGCTTACAATGCGAGTATTCAACGCCTCACGACCCACGCGATCCGCGATATACAGGACGGCGAACAATTAACTACCAGTTATCTCGAGACTCTATGTCGAACCTTTCAACAACGGAACAGAATGACAGAAAGGGACTGGGGGTTTGTGTGTGTGTGCCACGCCTGCACCGACTTGTCCGACGAACCTTTGAGGCGACGCATATTTGAATTAGATCAAAGATTACTGCTCCGGCGCTTTCCGCTTGCCGTCACGCTGGGCCTCCCAGTGGCAAGGGATGATTTTGAGGCATTACGAGATGCGAAAGAGCTTGTGGCGCTCCTGGAGCACCTGGGCCTAGAAGGCATGGATCTTCGCAGGATGTAAGTGCCGGGTGTTTATCTAGAGCCTCTAAGTCAGTTGATGGATGTACGAAACAATTAACAACCTTCAGGTATCGAGCCTGTTCCAACTATAGCCTCGACTTGGGGCTTATGCAGGGCGCGGTGCAATATGCGCAGAAGGAGCTCGAGCTCGAGCGTTGTATAATTGGTACCGATACAGCACACCTACAGGGTGAAATGGGCGGCGCCGAATTCTGGCTTCAGTTTCTTCAACGGTTGAGTAACTAGTCTAAATAGGTGTGTTGGACAGAGTATTCGGTTTGTTTGCATGAATGCCGGGCGAAATGAACATGGTAGGGAAACCTCCGAAACCGTGACGGAACATGTACGATAGAAACAAGCCCCGAGTTTGACTGAAGATAAGTGGATGACAGACAGTGAGCACAGAATTAAGATATTCTAATGCGCACCTATTGATCTAATGATACTCGATAAAGAGAGAAGAGATAACTGGATGAAGTCTTCATCCAGAAGCTCGGGCCTTCGTAATCCCTGGCCAAGGCATAGTCCAGCGTTGCACACAGTCAAAGATACCAGCTAGGAACAACTCCCCGGCTCCGCTCCGCGGGGGTATGGCCAGCTAGGTGGCGAGGTGTTGTATAGGTAGTTCTTGCTCTTCACCTCTGGATCGTACGCTGCACATCTCATACGATCATCCCGATTCCTTCTATTGGTCTAGTAGGTTCTGGCTATTAGGTATTGCACTTCAACGATGCGGAATGAGCTCCGATACTGATGATTCTAACAACATGTGTTACGGTCCCGTATATAAGTGCCTGCAAACGGTCAAGCGCCCAGCTTGACAACGTTCTACTTTTGGTAGTGTTGTGACATAGTGTTGCAGTTCTATTCCGTGACAACATGGGTCCTAGGATTACACCGCAAGATCATCACTGGCGTGACATTCTATTTCGAAGAGCCCGCGCAATCCCCTAGATAGATTTTGAGTTCGAATTCTACTCTTGCTTTGTTGGTATGGGAAGGACACTACTGGAATAAAGAAGATATACACATAGTTTACTCCACAGGCTGTATTCGTGTCTGGACCTTGGTCACCAATCGATTTTTAGGTCTCCCGTTATCTGGCGCGGGGCCGGTTTGATCGTCAATAGGCAATCGCCCGCGTCGTGATCGACTTTTTGATCGACCATCAGCTCTGACTCGTGGACATGTGTTCGGCCGAAGTCTGATGTCAAAATGCAGAGCTGACGCAGGAATAGTAATCTGGTGTTTCGTTCGCATACCGAGGATCGGGGTAGGCTTGGATATCGCCCCCCGGTATTAATGGCCGTGGCAGGGCGTGTTTGGTCATCGCCGCGCGCTTAGACGTTGTGGAAAAGCATAACCGCTTGGGCACCTAGCTTGAATCATCATGCTCCAATGTGTAGGTAATACCTAGGTTATTGCCTAAAACGACTAATCTACTATATACGCATTCTCAGATTCATGGGTCATTTTGCTGTGGGCAATCTGAAAAATAAAAAATAAAATAAAAACCGGAGAAAAGAAAAGGGAGGTGCTTCAAAAATTGTAGATACATAGACTATCAACCAACTATCTAGATATCCAGCTACCACGTACTATACCGCAGACGAAAATAGATTGCGGACGCGACGCGTTATTAACACCCGACGACGGTGATACCAAGAAGGACACAACACGCGGCACACGCTTTCCTGAGATCCCGGCTAATTTCCCGAACCGCTTCATCAATCTTCCGATCAATGGAGCGAAGTAAAAGACACGTTACTATCCACCTACATCTACACACCGCATTTTACCGCGCTTTGGACCCGTAGATCGCAGCCATTAAATCGTGCCGTTTTTCTCTTATACCCAGCGGATACGGTATAACCATCCTCACCCTTCTTCATTTCAACCGGGCTTGAACACCAAAGATCACCGCATCCATAGATAGACCGGAATAAGGATAGAGCGCGTGTGCTATACACCTAAAACTTCCAGGCTTCATGCCATGGTTTATGGGGGGCCCTCCTCGGCATTAGCCTGAAATGCAACCACACCCCCATACCATCTGTCAACTGTAGAAATAATCACATGTCTGTCTTCTTCTTTAAAAGACCGCCCAACAGAGCGAATCGTATTGCTAGCCCTGCGCTGCGCGCTCTCTCTCTCGTCGGCGAGGGACCAGGAATGGGTAGCAGTAGTTTTATCCCTGGAGATCGGTGTGTCTCATATCGGGTTAACACCGACTTCGCCATCCGGCTCGCTGGGCACCGCCCATCCGGAGCAATTCTGGATCGGAGAATATCTAAGTATATCATAGATCGCGACCCACTCGATTCTCGTTCTCTGGTTTTCTCGAAACCTCGATTTGATTACGTAAATTTCCTAGCAATGTGTATGCGCAGGCGCATGGCAGCTATTACGACTTGATTGAGATACTATCTTTCTTTTCTCGATGACTGCTTGTGTATCTATTTCTATCCAACGGCAACAATGTCGGCCCTCGGCGCGCCTGATGCAATGGCTGGTTCCCGAGGATCGGCCTTGTTAGCGGTGTCTGTCACGGCCATGGTCATTGCCTTGCTCACGTGTATCCTGCGATACTGCGTGCTGTCGCGGATCAACCAGAGGACGGGATGGGAGGATTACTTAGTTGGAGGGGCGATGGTTCGTGGCTTTTCCTCGTCTCCAACTCTCAATAGAGCACTCTCCTTTTCGCCTGTTTCGCCTGTATTTTTCTTCACTTGGCAATAGACTAAGAAAGAAGTTCGGACTAGTTTCTAGGTATAGTCGGCGTAAGCTTCGCTATCGTTGAAAGCGTGAGCCAAGAGAACCCCCAGAACGCCCTCCAGTTCGACTATCTGGCGCAGCCATGGCTTAATATGAGCTCGGCACTCAGCAAGGCGTCGCTATACCTGTTTGTCCTACGGCTTGTTGACAAGGTTCAGTTTTGGCGGATCGTGCTGAATGTGCAGATTACGCTGCTTCTGCTTGTCAATCTTGCCTACGTCTTTACTACGCTGTTACAGTGTCGACCACTCGAAAAGCTGTGGGAACCGGATATAGCTGGTCAGTGCTGGAGTCTTGGTGTTCAACAAAGCATAGGTTATTTCCAGGGAGGTATGCAATGTTTGAGATCCTAGGCGGACTTCTGAGCATTCACGCTGATTCTGACACGGCTAGCTTTCGATGTCTCAACTCAGTTGTTCATCACATTGTTTCCTATCATGATCATCCAGGATCTAGAAGTCCCGCGAAATGTACAACGGCCGGTTTACTTAATATCAATCATAAGTATCATGTGGGTTCAAGAGTATAAAGGCGACCAAATGGCATTGGCGCTGACTGGATTCCACAGTACCGCTATGCTTGGTGTCCTTAGGACATACAACATTTCTTTGATACAACTGAATGAGAGGCAAACATATGATGTCATTAAAACTATCTTAGCTGTGTAAGCTCTCAAATACCATAAGGGTCTTTTCCTTTTCAGCTGACAACGAAGATGACATACAGGCTTGAAGAGAGTCTCAACATAGTATCCGCAAACATCCTCCCAATCTCGTCACTTTTCTCTAGGAGTATAAATCTGGCCAGCCAGACGATCGACCGTACCACAGGTTCGGGGGAAATAGAGACTGCGTCTATCTTATCAAAGAGGTCCCAAGCAAGCAGGACTGGAAGACGACAGAGTGAAGGGTCCGATGTGAGAGTCGAAGGCACGGAACGGACGAGCTCCGAGAGTGTTTCAACAGTACGAGAGGCGGCTGTAACAAAAACTTGGCCCCGGGGAATTATCAAAACAGTGAGTGTTGAAGTTGTCGAAGAAGATGCCACCGATATAAGGCGTGGTTTAGAGAGGGGTGATAGTCGAAGTGCTAGTAGGCAGCAGAACTGGGACCCCTATCTCCGGTAATACCAGGCCTGGAGTGCCAGGTGGCGACAACTTGGTGCGGGGATTATCATGGATCTGGGTGAGCTAGGCTCTGGGTTTCGGGGTAAGGTACAAGGACATAATGATGCGCGGCGCTCCGGACTAAGCTTGGCCTTGAGCCATAGCTTTAATGTTGGCTTATTTACGGTTTGTACTTGGGCTGCATTACGATAATCAGTTTGCCATTACTAAGGATATTGAATGGTAAATAGATCAAGACTTACACGTAGAAACGTGAATTCGGTGCGTTTAAGTCAGTGAAAATACTGGGATCGGGGGTATCCGGAAAGTCTTCACCAACGGCGACGTATCGGGAGCCGCCGGAAGGCGAATAACAAAATTCTGTGATGAGGCAGAATTCAATTTTGAGCTTCGCCATCCTAACCATTCTAGAGTCCCATGGTTCAGGTGGAGGCGCCAAGTAAGAGAGGTCACTGCCCGGGTTTGTCCCGATTAACCCCATTATCTGCAAGGCTTCCACGTGAGCGGATGGCCAAGGCCTTGAACTTCTCGCCGTATATCCCGACGGGAATATTTCCGAACGGACGTCCTCGATAACGGAAAAGTCCCCGAGGGCTAAGTGTCGCAGCAGTTCTAGAAGGGTAGGAAGAATTTTTGTTTGTTTAAGCTTTTCCCCGTCAACGGGTCGAAGTGCACATCGTCGGTGAGGCAGGCATGGCGCGTTGACATCGATACCGAAGGGGAGCACCGTAGGCAATACAAGGCGTAATGTGCGGAGTGCGGGCATATGTTGCAATGAATTCGTGACAAAGCGTTGTATATTGTAATCAAATCGGTCGCAAACGTCGAGAGCCAGATGTTGAACCTCTGCTACCTCCCCCGGAGAGAAATCCTTATCCGGACTAAAGGAACGCGCTGCGTAGAGCGTGTCAATTTCGGGACGGAAGGGTCTCTGAGGAACGCGACATTTGTCCCAAGGGTAGGGTCCTAGATCGGCCATCTTGAGATTCAAGAGTGCAATGCGTCGAGCCTCGCGGTTCACATGCACAGCTGCTGGAAATGCGGTGTTGACGTGTGGGAATGGTGTAGTAGGATTTATGCTATACATGCCGACGCGAACGCGACCAGGGACGAGGATGCACACCTCGGGGTTGTTCATGGCTGCCAAAACCGACTCTTTCCAGATAAGTTGTCGAAGTTCAGAAGGGAGCTTCTCGAAGTAGGGGAACTCGGATGGGTTTCCTTGGTAAGCCATTTCGGGCTGTTCGTGGTGATTTTGGGAGGGAGAGGCCGAGATGATCGACAAAAGTAACAAAGATATAGGTAGGTACTTAAGACTGTGATGAGAATAGCGTGACGCTGAGATGATGATGGGGAGATGGACAGGTGGGCGAAGGCGGGCGAAGGCGGGCGAAGGTAGACGAAGGTAGACGAAGGTGGACTAGACGGATTAAATAGCAAGGGAAAGAGACAGAGTCTGGATTGACGCCGACTGAGGGAACCTACGTTGTTGCGTTAGGTCCAGAGCCCTTTGCAAACAGCCTCAGTGGGAGGAAACCAGCTGTCACTAATGCAGCTCGCTGCCACAGCAACTCATTGGGCAGTATGTGTGATATTAGCGTGTGTGTTGAACAATTTACAATGTAAGAGAAGCCCTGGAACTAATTACTTTGTGTACCTACCTTCGCTAATCATCCATCGTTGAGAAGCGAGAGAGTGGTAATACTTCACTATGAAATAACACATTGCACTATTTAAGACTAGGTACCTAGGTATAATTATTTAGATAGCTTAAGGTATTGCAACACACTTCCCCTTCTAGCAAGTTTTATGAATACTAGTATGAACGAATAAGCTTAGGCTTTTCCCCAGAGACAAGAGCTGCAAATACGGCTATTTATAAAAGAGAGCTCTGATTTCTTTATAGTTGCTCATACATCATAATTCGCCAATAAAGAAATAACGATCTTTTTTACCTGAGTATTTTGGAATAGAGCTAATAGTGCAGAATCATAAATTTGTTGACTACCTTGGGTTTATTATGTCATATCTATATATATCTGACGTCTATAAGGTTTTAACAAAGAGACTCAAATAATCAATAATAGCCACTGTGCTTTCAGAAGCTCCTCTGGTGTTTATATTTCTTCATCCTGGCCTGAGCTGAGTTCCCAGGCAAGGCGGTCCTTCTTCTGACTACACCCTTTCGGCTTCCCTTCGGTACTAGAAGTCGCACGGAAGTCTAGTCCACTAAACCAGCTGTATGATGTTGGCGCTGGAGTACGCCTAACCTCGAGGGTACCTTGGAAAGAGCAATATTGAACACTCGGTACGAAGGTCCTGCTGACTCATCGTGGCGGTGCGGCGGCCTTGCCCCTCATAGCCGCCGCGCCGCCGTTTTACCAATGGTGTGTTGACCCCACCGGCACATCGTATCGAGGGAAACATCATGCAATGCTAAGATCACTATATACCCGCACAAGAGTTATACGTAGACATAACTTACTATTCCATGCGGGCGCCGATGTCAGAGGCCAGGAAATTGCCCGAGCTCATTCGAGCCGAGCCGAGTTGAACTTGATTAGCATTGCCAAGTAATTACGTGTTTGGATCTGATAGGAGGAGCATGGGTGCCCAATGGAACGTTGTGGTAATGTATCTAGGAAAACAGTCTCTCCATATAAACAAACTCAGTGCTCAGCCGTATAGCCTGGCAAATCCTACTAAAACATCGGATACAAACCTCGTTGTGAAATCAACATGTCGGGCCGAAGTTACGGTGGTGTAACGCAAGAGCGGTACCCTCCCCAGGGGCTGACTTTACCCGATCTAAATCCATTCTATCTTCCTCAATCTCGGGTTGTGCAAAACACCGCTTTGCACAACGACCCCGAAACAGAGTTTCAATGCGAATTCTGCTCAAAACTGTCGATAAGCCGCCTAATCGAACTGAATGAGCAGGACCCAGGAAGATCATCGTTCCTTGAAACCCTATATCAGCATCACGCTTCCTTACAAGATCTTGAAGCATCGGCGCAGCAGGGGTGCGCCTTCTGCCTGCTGGTTATTGCTAATCTGAAGGGCACTGAAGTCATAGAGTTTCCTCCGCCTAGAGTGAAAGACTCATCCCCAAGGAGTATTCCCACAACGACTGCATACTCCGCCGCGAAGGCTTTACTGAGCAACAAAGTCAGGGTGCGAATCGGCGCCACTTCTGTTCATGATCACAAATCTTCTGAATCTGTGGAGGTACTGGACATGGTCAACGTTTATGTTGGAGACGAGGATCCCATGTTTTCAAGACCCATTGGGTTTGTGCTAAAGACACCAAGAGGCACGCCGCCTGATGACCCGGAATGTTCGAGTACTGTGGCTAACAGACTGGACAGACTGTCCTATCTATCTGAAGCACTACCGAATCGGGCGTTATCAGCTCGACCCAGATCTAAGTTCGCGTCGAAATATGTGCATAGCTGAAGGATGGCTAAGAACTTGTCGGGAACGACACACAAATTGTCCAGTCGCCGGCGGTACTACATTTCTTCCAACACGAGTCATAGATGTTGGGCCGGCCGATGGCTCTCAAGCCCCGCGCCTAGTATCTGGAGAAGGGCTCAAGGCAGAGTATATCGCTCTTAGCCATTGCTGGGGTGGTCAAATTATGCCCGTGTTGAACGCAAGCACATTAGGTCCATTTAGGAGTGCTATCCCAATGATTGAACTTCCAGCAAACTTCCGTGATGCGATTGTCATTACCCAAAACTTAGGAATTCGGTACATATGGATTGATTCACTGTGTATACTCCAAGACTCGAAGGAAGACTGGGAGAAAGAGTCTAGGAAAATGGGAGATGTGTATCGAAACGCAATACTTACGATATCCGCGTCCGCATCACCAGGCAGTAAACATGGAATTTTTGGAAGTGCCCAAGCACATAGCCCGGCTTCGCCGGCAGGGCACGCGTATTTGAGGATATTCTCCAAGTCCAGTGGACACCAGGGTGAAATTCGTGTTGAAATCGAAGACAAGAACGAAGAAAATCTCGAAAAGCTCGAGTCAACAGGCCCACTCAATTCACGCGGCTGGACGCTGCAAGAGTCTATGCTCTCGCCGCGACAGCTATTTTACGGGACACGACAGATATACTGGCGGTGTGAGTATGGGTTTCAGTGCGCGGAGGGCTTGCCATCGAAGAGTGCCCGAAATCCTGACAACCAGTTTAACGACCTGCGGCAAATGATACGTGGCAACCCTGACAATGATACCCAGCATTCCCATATAGTACCGCCAGGCACGTCGAGGGAATGGCGAAATCGACGCCTACCCCCAGACTACGGCATGGAGACGAAAAGAAATCTAGCATGGAACTATAGATCGAGCCCTTGGGTATCTATATTTTCTAAGTTCCTAAGCTGCTTCTGCCATCCATTGGGTGCTGCAGCTTTCTATGGTGAACCTGCTATAATAAAAGTAAGTCATTTCGAGATCGTTTTTGGCTACCTACTTGGGGAAAGGAAATCTGCTTATATTAAAATAGCATAATATCTCCAATGGTGTAAATGAAGAGCTTCTTTTCACAATTTCTGGGAATTACTATGAGCTAGTAGAAGAATACTCGCGGCGCCATCTGACTGTCCCAAGTGACAAGCTTCCTGCATTTTCAGGATTAGCGAGAGCCCTTCGCGGGGTTTTTAAACATCATGATCCGTTTTACGATTCTGCTCAAATGTCTACCCCTGCTGCGTATCTAGCCGGAATATGGGTGGCAGACCTATATCGCGGCTTAGCATGGTACGGTAGCGAAGGACTCTGCCCGCACGTTGTCAGTTATCGGGCGCCGTCATGGTCGTGGGCATCTACAGACAAGCCAATCACATTCCGGGATGGGTTTTATCCATCTGAGCTCGATCTAAATATACTTCGCTATGAAGTCGAGCTTCAAGATCCGGAGAATCCGTTTGGCGAAGTTAAATACGCCGAGCTTATTGTATCTGGGCGAATTAAGAAGTTGAGACGAAGCAGGCAAGTATTTGGGTCAGACATGTCTGACGAGACACTCGGACACTGTTATTTCGACGAAGAGGATGACGAGTCACGCCAACGATCTATGATCCTAGGCTCAGCGCTTTTCCTCTCAAATCGGGATACCACAAGTAAGAATAAGGACTACATTCTTTCTAGCTCTAAGCAGTTTCGCGGAGCTAAGCGCCAAATGATCGACCAGAGTCTTATCTCTACGCACAAGTATCTCGTGCTATTGCTGAGCTGCTACGACGACGGTTTAGAAGACGACGGTACGGTAAGCGCTGCATGTCTGGTAGTTCGACCTGCAGTAGGGAGGAGCAGAGATGGGTATTATGAAAGAATGGGCTTTGCTCAGCTGGAATGCCAAGATCCCGAATGGATAAATAGTTGGGACGTTGGGACGATTAAGTTGGTTTGACTAATATATAAAACCTCTTCAAAAGTTTTTTTGGAGCATTGTCACTAACCCCGAATAACTATAGGAGTTCGGCTTCGCCAGCAGTATTAACTACTCCTATGCTTAAAAGTAGTGTCAACTAGTGAAAGAGCCTAAAGCATTATATATTCTCAGCCAAGCTGTTCTTTAAAGGTCGTAAAATTGTGCAGATGCTTGGCTATCTAAAGTTATAATATACTCATCCTGTGTATTAAAGGTGTCAAGACTAAATAACGTTATAAATAATTCGGTTAGATTAAAAGTTGTATTGCTAGGTAGGATCAGTTAGCCAAATTGTGTAAGCCTATCAGAATAAATTCTTTTAATCGATTTTGTTGTATTGAAGTTTAGTGCTATGTTATCGCACTGTCGACATCTAAAACAGTGATTCCTGGCATCTCAACAGACGAAGGAAAGGTAAGATTGCTCGTCGAAAACTGCACGTTAATTGCTCCAGATTAGTAACAAGTATCGGTAAATATGTTAAGAGTGTTTTGGTTGATAATATTTACAACACCCTCGCCACAGACGAGCATAGCTTAAGGTAGTAGTTGCTTAACCTAGGCAAATCAAATTAAGGTAAGAACAATTCGCCACCAAAACGCGAGATCTCAGTTGCTAGTGGTCATTTGGTCATAAAACAGGGACTCATGTAATCATTCATCCTTTATACAATGAACAGGGTGAAGCTTGCAATTCCGTATGATATGAATGGTGCGACCGTTAGCTACCATTTACGGCCGTTCGTCTTCGTTCCTATGCTACACTTCGCGGTAGCTTTGGCATGGAATCCATTTTCGGATGCCAGAACTTCCAGTCCTTGAGGCTTCCATACCAGCGTAGAGCTTATAATAGAGAACAAGCGGAAAAAATTAGGACGGATAAAGAAAAGGCATGACAGTCTTAAGATATAATAATAGTATCCTTTCTTTTTTTTAAAAAAAAGAAGCTCTAATTTTAATGATGAAGCAAGCTATCCTATTGGTGAATCCATATGACAGTCATAGACGACTTGAAGATTGCCCTAGTCCCTGTATCAAGGGCACCAGCCTGCTCCAAGAGTGATGATGATATGCATAGATCGCAGAGAGGGATATCTCAATTGATCCTTTCTATATCCAAATATTGGATCGATATCGCTATCGTTGGTGTATGGTCGCGAATGAGCTTTGCAGATTCATAGAACTTTTTTCATTGTCTCTAACGGAGCCACCCAACTTGAGACTATGTATTTATTAGTTTAAATACAAAATGGTACAAGAATACGAGTAGTTGCTAAATGATCACAACGCCTGCGCTCATATCTTCGGACGTCGCGGAGGTGATGTACTTGCCGATAACACTGGCTGGCACTCTCAGCGTGAAAACGATTAGTCTCATGATGTCTTCTTTATGATTAAACCCGCAAGAGGGCAGATAGAAATATATCATTATACAAGTTCTAGGATACTAAGATCTTAATATAAAATCTTCTTAATCTAGAATAAAGTGAATTGATAGCAGCTGTTTCTGTTTATAAAAGTAGATAACTGTGATAGCTCTAGGTGTGGTGTCACGGAAGTGAAAACGACTCCGTTAATACTCCGCGAGTATTAACCGTATACGTAGGCACTACACCAACACGATATGTGGCAACAAATCGGAAATGAACGGTCAAATTTAGTCCAGACCAAGTAATTTATTGCTTAGTTTAATACAGACAAAAGCTGGCCACCTTAAGGGGTGTTTCTAATACCATTAATTAGATTAGTATAGTGATATGATATTAAAGACTTTCCCAACAAAGCTTGTTTTCAGTTCGGCAACGGCACAATATTCTAATTGACTCTATCTGCATGAAGTGGCTCAAATATACTACAGAAATACGACAGGGATGGAGAAAGTAGTCTTAACGTGCAAGAAGAGTCACAAGACTTGGCAGGTCTACACGGGGGGTTTGATTGGGACCTCATCAGACTAACAACATCTGCTCCACCCTCTTCCCAACCGTTGTGCTCCAGCGGTCGACATGTTTACACCACCAATTCGAGAGGTACAGCGACACGCTCAACAAGACGAAGTAGCCCACGAGATAGCCGTTCTGCCGACCGAGCCGCTCAAAGAGCCTCGGCATGATCCAGAACCCCAGACTGTGCAAGACGGGCCCATGAACTAGGTAGAATGAGAAGCTGATTTTGCCGAGATACTGCGGCACCCGACTCTCTAAGACGTGGCAGAGAAGAGAGCTGCGTAAGATGCAGGGGAGGAGAATCAAAGCACCGATGGCCTGGTAGAACGACCAGCCCGCAAGCGCGGCATAGTACCTTGGGATGAGGTAGGCGAGGAACGTGAAGCCCGGGGTGTACTCGGCGCCAGCGTCAGGGTACGAAAGGAGGTAGAGGGCTAAAACAAAGGCCATCCACCGTACTAGCGTAGCTGTGCAAGTTGGTCGGCGTGACCCGACTCTCTTATTTGTCGCACTATCCGTAACAGGGGGTTGTAGAGGCGTGTCGCCGGAGTGCGACGAGAGCCCGGTATCCAGATCCGAAAGTAGAGTACCGCCCATGAAAGTAGCGACATCCCACCGCCCGAAAACCAGACTGTAGGCGGAGAAGAACCCCGCCAGCACGAGCCGCCACCTTGCTCCCAGAGCTGCCGTTCCCAGTAGGAAGATGTAGACGATCATGGACCCGCGTAGTTCCATCGGAATCGTAAACGTGTGCGGGTCGTAGCGCGGATGATACGGGTTGAAGGTGAAACTATTGGCCCACTCGGCGTAGACTCGGGTGAAGTTTTGCAGAGCATAGGTCATGTTATCGTGTATGAGAGGGTGTTCTTCCCACATCCCTCCGTACTCAACCCATGTTGCGGGAATACCGTACGTAATGTTTGTGCCATTGACAATATCTAAGGGCGCGGGACCTTCATACGGCGGGATGTAAGCATGCTTTTCAAATCTCGTCAGTCGGGTAGTGTCGTTTAAGACGCGCGCATATTGTTTCTCGAAGCGGTGTGCATGGTAATACACGCTTGTAGGGCCGGCCCCCTGCGATGTGGCGTTGATACAGAGGCCCACGGTGGCATTACCCAAGGGCAAAGGGTCCTGCCAGCCCATGTAGTCGGCCAAGCTGGCTACTCCGGTGACGTGGACGGTGTTGTTGTAACAGTGAGCGCCGATTGTGACGTTGGTCACGGTGCCGTTGATGTAGGCCGAATCGGGCCCTTTATAGATATCATCTTCGGATTTGAAGACGCCCGCCTGAGCCAGTAAAGCCACCAAGAACATACTGATGGTGGGGGGAATGTAGAGACGAAAAGCGCGTTTGAAGACGGCCGAGGCGAGACGCTGGTAAGCAGCCTCCAACCGCTTCTGGTGTATCAGTCTTAAAATATGCCGACTGACGACATAGCCAGAAATGGCGAAGAATATGGCGACCATGGGGCGACCGCGCTGCCACAAGCATATCATGGGAAGCGAGGACCACTCCCGGTAGGGCTCAGGGGCTTGAGGAAGCAGGGCACCGTAACCCAACATGATGGAGGGTGTCCACGGCCATAGGAAGTGATAGTTGAATACCAGGAGGCACGCGATGCCGCGCAGTCCATCCAGACACCTAATGTTATCTCTGTCTAGCCTGGTGCGGGAGGCCGAGGCCTCTTCTCGGTCGCGGACATGGTCGCCAGACCGGCGCTTTTCTTCAGGGGCGGAGCGCCTGTTTCCCACCTGCGCTGAGCCAAACCATGCCATAATGGATTGACGAGATTCCGAGCCTGCGCGATGCGACGACCTACGTAGCACGCATGCAGCTACTATATCCAACAAAAGTGTGCCGGAATCAAGGTCGGGTGGTGTATAGTATATAGTATATACCAATTAATACCTATAGTTGTTCTTTGCTTGAAAGGACTGAGCAAAAGGAGTTTAGTCTAGTAAAATACCGGGGCAGTAAGATCAGGGGCAGTGCAGGAGGTCACATGCCAGGCCCGGTTTTAATGGATAATCGTATATCAGTAAAATTGGAGGCGCTGATCAAGTCGCCTACCCCGTTCCGAGCCAATTCTGCGTATGATAATATGATAATGCTTACCCACCGTTTGTGCACGCAAGAGGGGTTTCGGCCAAATGATCGACACCTTATCAATGTTCTGTCAGGGCTCGCAGCAGTCGGAGATGAGATGGTGATGATACATACTCGCGAAGCCATTTACCCGCACATGACAAAACGAAGCTACCGATCGAACGTGTCAAAACAGCAGGCTGAGGTCGCAACGCCGCTGTACCGTCGCAATCACGTCTTTGTACTAACGAGGAAGTCTTCGGGATTGAGGATCCGGAAGAGAAGAGAAAAGAGGAAATTTATTGGATACGGAGTCTCTGTTGGGGTGGTATACGCACTTCCCCGTGCCATGCATAAGATGAAGATGCTTGCGATTGGCTGAAGCGTTGCTCTGCACCCTCATCCTATCAACGTACGTTGCTAGGCCGACTTTCTCTTACCCACGATTTGGGGCGCGGCGACACGCATTCAAATTGTTGTTGGACTACAGCTTCACGTTTGACTGGTGCCGTGAGAATCGCTTGGTCAGCTCCGAGAAACTAAGAAGACAAGACTATCAACTTTATTTATACAACAGAGCGCCGGCAGCCACAACGAGAGTAGTCAGAGCAAGCAGAGCCGGTATTAGGACCCAGCGCTACCTTATGATCTATCCAATAATGATGACTACCGACGACTATTTCGCCGTGGTGGTCTCGCTAGCAGCAATCTTTGCCTCATAATCAGCAAAGGTGTCAATCCCTTTCGGTACACCATTCCATTGCAAGCCTTGCTCATCCATAAGGCGCGCACGGTGCTCCATGGAGCGTTTCCACGAAGGTAGCTCGACCATACGCTCATGCCACGCGCGAACATACGGTGTATCTTTCCAGACATCATCCCACGGTAGGCCCAAAACCTCACTCAGGCGGAAGTTCCAGGGCACGAAAGCCATGTCAGCAAATGTCATCTTGTCGCCGACGAGCCATTGGGCATCAGCTGGTTTCTTAGACAACACGCTTTCAAGCACGCCTAGTATGCGCCTGACCTCGTTCGTATAGCGCTCGATGGCGGACGGGATCTTTTCCGGGTGCAAGTGTGCAAACCAGCTAACCTGACCGTAGTAGGGGCCCTGCCCACTCATTTGAAAGTGCAGCCACTGGTTGCACAAGTGTCTTTCGTTGAATGAGTCGTACGATAGCCGCTTCTCTGTGTCATACACCTCGATCAGGTACTGGTAGATAGCGCCGGACTCCCAGAGTGTGAGGCCCGTATTTGGGTCCTCAATAGCTGGGACGCGACCGTTTGGGTTGATGTTAATGAAGGGCTGCTTTTTGACATCGTCGAAACGGAATGACTTGATGTCGTAGTTCAGACCCAGCTCTTCGAATAGCCAGACTGCCTGCGTGGGAAGACGTTAGTATGTAGGTTACTATTGGCTTCTGGCTGATTTGGGATCTAAGCCATCAACTGTGGTGATGCGGTTGACGGTTATCTTTGGCTACCTTCCATGGGTTTGGCCCAGGGGCTGCGAAGCGTTGTTAGCACCTGGGTCAAGCGTGTCGTTGGTACATAGAGCCACCTACGCGTGATCCAGACTCGGATGGGCTTGGGCGGGTTCGCAGCCATGTTTGAATGGACGATTCCCCCTGATGAGTAAGTTGAATGAGCTTTAGCAGTTAATACCGATACTGGATGAGGAATCTAAATGAAGGTGGGTGGTGCTGTGCGGGTCGCCCTTTCGTAGCTTTCAACAAAGGATGCTATATACCTAGGGAATGTGTGTTATATCCTACTTTGTTGGAGTGACCTTTCTAACGTACCGCAACTAGGTCTTATGCTCTGTGCCTCCCAACAGCTCGGAACTACACAATACAATGGTGGATTTCTTACGCTAATAGTACGTACGTATACGTGGCATAGATACATACCTTCAGGGGCTTGCCTGACGTGGAAAGTTTGTATACTCACCGCCTCTGGCGCGTGCTACATGATTTGGAATGTATCGCTGTATGCATGCACGAAGAAACATACACATAACAGTCGTGTTCGCACACCTCTTCCCCGGTTCCCCATTCTCCCATCCTGTTGTTTGTTAGTAATACCAGCCCATGCTACATTCGCACGTGCGTCTTGAATTCCATCCAGTTATATCGCGGCTTTTAAGGAAAGAGCAGACAAACGATATTTAATCTCTCACTACACGAGAGTCGAGAATCATAGGGAGAAGTCGGCCATCCCGGTTGAAGGCTCTACTCGAATCAATGATGAGAATAATGTAGAAAACCATGGGCATAAGTGCGGCTGTGTGAAGGCAAGGCACCGGTGGTAAATCTAAGAGAAGGCGGAATTAGTATAGGTATACAACGCATGGACGGACGTGAGACGAGAATGGCCTTTTTAGTTGTTGAGTACAGGTATCTAAACTACCTTGGTCGACTAATCCGGTTATATATGTGTAAGTTTCTTGTGCAATCCCAAGTACATCTCGTGATAGCTTTATATATGTATAACTAACAATAAGAGTCACAATTATTATTTTCATTCCGTAGACCGTCAGATGCCGTAGATTGTTTAAAGTATGAATGGCTCATTGCAACAAAAAAAAAAAAAGTCACGCAGATGCCCTTCTCGAAAGATTGTAAGGAAAGCTGCGTGCTAGTTGGGGGTTCAGCTCTATGACGGCATTGGTGTATGATATGGCATCCAACTTTTTTTTTTTTAGTGATGCTGTTGTGATTTGTCCCTAGCCGTTGCCTACTTCTCCAGTCATCAAAATGGCATTCCGTGCGGCATGACAAAAAGTAAAAAATAGAACATGAGTCCAACTCGAACTGGAGTGATAAAGATTGCCAAAAAGAATCCGGCGGCTTAAGACAGGCTCAACATCCGCGGACCGGAAAGCCCTTGAATGCCTATGGCCCTGCCTCTGACACAAGGGTTTATCCTGCCGACTACTTTACCACTGCGCCACCGAGGTGGTTCTGTGGGAACGTCTTTATTGAAGGGGTGCACACTTATTGGACCTTATGACCTTCCGTAGCTTCCCTACCTAGCTAACCCCTCCCCCCTTCTCAGCCCCCCGCGAGGCACGCCTTACCTGCACAAAGGCTCGTCAAGGTACAGATATGGGGCTTTATCTCATCAGACCTTGGTATATTGATACGTAGTAAACGTGCGACTTGTCGTGGAGATATGGAGCCTTATATATACCCACCGTTACTACCATATTGGCAATAACGGCATCGTTTTGTCCGTCACACGAGCGGCATAGGGAAAGTGAGACTTCAACCTCAGGTGACTCAATACTAAGGATATTTAGGATAGTCAGGCCCGAGATTCGAGATCACGCCTTATCGTCTCTCGATTTTCTAGGGGCTGAAATAGTGCGAGTCAAAACGGGTACAACTTAGAGATTCAAATTATGGGATCAAGTTGTACAGTTACAAATGGCTAACTGTGCTAACCTAGTTTTCCTGCAATTGACTTACACAGTTGGTGACTCAGGATACACGCCATTCTATAATAATACCAACCGACTCCTTTACCCACGGTGTGTGAAGCGGCAGCATTCTTAACCCTGCGCAGGTTATGTGCCCTCAACATAGATACTCCTACACAGACCAGGTCAAGTTCGGGGAATCAAGCCCAAGCCTTGTGGAACTTATCGTCAAAATCCTGCTTCAACAAGGTGAAGGCTTCCAAAACATCTACCAATCCCTTTCCATCTCCCTCCCAAGCGGATGACTCGATCGTTGTAGTGACGGGTTTATGTACCTCTTTAGGGGCCGCGATATACTCCCCACCCGCGTCCCCGTCCTCATCCTCACTGTCATCCTCCCACGATTCGACCACCTTCTTTTTGGTGGGTTTAGAGCGCGGGGCACCGTGCTTGGTATCCTTCGAGGCCTCCTTAGCTTGATCCAATGTTTCCTTATCAGGCGTCTCGTCCGCATTCTCTACGTCGATCATGTCAGGGTCGTCAGTATTAGCGTCCGCTCGGATGAAATTAGTGAGACTGGCGACGATCGTAGCTAATACCAGGGAAAAGTCTTTCAACAGGAACCACACATCGCCCTGTCTAATCTTGTTGTCCCGCGTCAGAGCTACGTAGTCGCCATGCTTGAGAAAATCATAGATATAGGAATTAAAGGGGCTTGCCACGTCATGAGGCCAGATCGGGATGTATGGGACTGCGGATTCTTCAAGAAACACGCCGCTTCGGACGTTGGAGCACAGCTCATGGATGCCTTTAAAATCGTCTGAGTGCCCAGAGAGGGCAGAGAACGGGGATCTTAACTTGGTAGGTGGCAAATCGCCGGGAAGATGGAGAATGCGCGGGTTGTCACCCCCGGTTGCGATTCCAGTGAAAGGCAGGTTTCTATCTGGGGCATCCCCAAGATATTGATCGATATAAGTGCCTGCATAAGCTTTGAATATCTCCAAGGTCTCATTGTTGTGACGTATTAAGAGCTTCTCGGCCTCATCCGGGAGGCGCGGGAGTGAAAATGGGCCTGGGTCAGCATATCGCTCCCGAGGTGCCTTGGTATCCGACTTAGGCATCTCGATACGGTTGAATAGGTGCGCCATGACCAGACTGAGTGTTCTGAGCGTATCCGTTGTGTTCCGATAAATATTCGAACAGAGGCGGTGGAAATATCCACCTTTCAGGAGCGAATGGAATGCGAAGACCGCATTTTCTGTAAAGTAAAGATGTCCAACGAGACCCGCGAAGTTCATTGGCCTACCGTCAGCCGATAACAGGCGTTGTCGTTGAAGATACTCGACGGAGAACCTCAGATGATGCTGGATTGACTTTCCTGCTTCTTCGCCACCTAGATACAGTCTGTTCTGAGTCAAGAGCGACTCAACAATGCCTGATGCGAAACTAGACTGCCCTGCGGCATCAACCAGGCCTAGGATCCGGAGGACCAACGTGGTAGTCAACGGAAAGTGCCCCTTGAGGTCAGGTAACCGCGATGACATGAGCTCATACGCACGCATCTTGCTGATGTTGCTAAATACTACGTTGCCGAGAAGATCGAATCCTCTGCGGCCTGCTCGTCCAGCCCCTTGTCTGTAGTTTAACGTGGTCAAATAAGCAGAGTCGCCGACGAAAGCAACCGTTTTACAGGGCATATTGATACCAAGAGCTAGGGTTCCTGTTGCGATTACGGCGGTCAGAAAACCTTTGCGGAAGAGGATCTCGACAACTTGTCGGTAGCTTCTATTCATGCCTGCGTGATGGACGACAATTCCACGCTCCAGGGCCGAGAATAGGTGGGGCCGGATATTTTCGCCATCCAGTGACTTGATAAAGCCCTCAAGTTCAGATCGTGTGAGCCGGGAATTGTCTGCGAAGCTGAAATCTTCTTGTGGTCTCTTTGGATCGAAACTTTCCCATCGGCTAACGTCAGTATTCGCTTCCTCGTGCATCCTCTCATGTTTCGTGAGTTTCTCAGTACCCTTTTTCGGGATTTTTCTCTTGTCTTTCGACGATTTCCACAGTTCATATTCTCTGAGATCTTTCTGCCAACCTCTATTTGATTCCTTCCAACCTTCTTCAGCTGCCACTAACCGTTGTAGGACAAACTCAAGAGTACGTTCGCATTCAACACGATCATAATTGAAAAGTATCGCGGGGAGCCCGTCTTCTTTATATAAATCGCATAGCAGCGCAAACGTTGACGATCTTTCTCCATTCTTAATGGGTAGTGGCTGTTCCGAAGAACCGCGGGATGTATGGCTAGCTTGTTCCTTCTCGCTGTTTGAACTATGTCTAGCCATTCTATCGGGACCCAGGTTATAGCACACCTGATCAAAGGGAGAGGTATCATCCTGCATCCAAGCAGCGAGAATATTCTTGAGTCTCTGTATCCATAAAAGTGCGTCGGACTTTCTAAGTATACCAGAAGAGGCTTGCGGTGGATGAAGAGAGTCATCTAACGGGAACTTTTCGGTCTGGAGCTTATTCATCTCTTCCCAGAGAGTCAGCGCATCTCGTGGCTCGAGGCTCAGCTCTTCAAGATCGACACCGGTCCTAAAAATAGCAATGTGTTAGTATCCAGCCTCCGCTAAGCCAGTCTAAGGCACCAAGAAACCCCTAACTCACCTGTTGGCCAGCGTGGCAATTGGATGAATGAAGTGAAAGCTGGATGTCGCTCGATTTGGGCGATCCAAGCCGGGGACCGGGAATTGGTTATCACGGCGCAAGCCTTTGAATTCGAAGTCTTCCGGGGGCGCATAATGAAAAGCCCGGAGATCAGAGTATCGAATGTTGTGCGTTATCATTCTAAAATTGAAGCCCTTAGATGTTTGAGAGATTTTGAGCCATTCGCAGAACTCCTCGGGATTGCCAACAGTCGCTGAAAGCGCAATTATGGGGCATGGGGCCATGAGCAGTAACTGTTCCCATATGATACCGTCGTCGGCTTGGCCGATACAATGAACTTCGTCAAATATAATTCGTTTGACTCGTTTTGACCAAGAATTGGCGTTTGAGGGCGAAAGAAGCATGATCTGCAGAACGTGAGGGACCGTGACTAATATTTGGCAGCCCGTGGGGTTATTCACTCGGTAATCACGGGTGTGTATAGCCCAAACAGATTTCCCTTCATGGTGATAACGCTTTCGGAATCGAGCATGGATCTCGGCAGCAATCTGATTTACCAGGGCCTTTGTTGGAGCAACATATACTAGAACCCCATCGTCATCTCCTCGAAGAATCTTTTCCATCGCATAGAATGAGATAAACGTTTTGCCTGAAGATGTAGGAGCTACAATGAACAGACTGTCATTGGCATCTATGCTGTCAAGCACAGAACGTTGCCATGCGTCAGGTTCGAACGGCACGCGGTCATCTTTGCGCGAGTCAAAAGTTCGTTCTAAGAAAGGACCGCAATGTCCTAGTTGGAATTCACTGGACCCAAGCGCTAATAGGGCATGGTTGCCAACTTCATAAACTCGTGGGCGAAAACTTAGTGAACGTGAGATTCCCTGTTGGCTAGAAGATTCTTTGCTCGGGATCCCTACGACTGAGTTTAATATTCGAAGAACTGCTGAAACGTCTCGAGTCGGGCTAGGTAATAGGGATGTCTTTATGATTTGGTTGAATAACAGCGACCCAATCCCCAGTGCTGCGCAGTATTAGTAGGTGGAAATATTAAGGTATAGTCATATAGAAGAGAAACGTACCATGTTTACTAGTGGTTGCTGCTTCTTGTTGTTTCCAAGCACAGTAAAGCGTGTCACATATATATAGTGAGACTTCTGCGCCAATGATTACGCTTTCCTCCTTCGTCAGGCTCAAGAAGTACTTGATAGATCTCTTGAAGCGCTTTATTAGCACTTCCTCTTGATCAAACTCTTTGACAAGAGTACGCCAGTGTCGGAGTATGGCGATGTTTTTCTTCTCCAACTTTCGAGTTTGAGTCAATAATGCAGTCTCACGAGCGCTATTCTTGCCAGAGTCCCGGGTATTTTTTCCCGTCCCAGCGGTGCTCGGCGGCTTGGATGAGTGGCTGGCTAGTGCTTTCTTCGGAAGTAATGTCGGGGTATCCACTACTATCGTTTTGGGCTCGAGCAGCTTTCCGGCTGCGTTGGTGAGACTAGCTGAGTATCCCAGCGTATCCGCCATAAATTTCTGGTTTCTCTTCCTGGCCCAAAACCCTGGCTTTTTCTGCAACTTCTTCGATTCCAGAGCGCTTTTGGCATTATGCCAATGTGTAAGTTCTCTAAAAACCTTGTTTTCATTGACCTCCTCGTGAAGTAGAGTTGTCTGAAGATGTACTCGTTCAAGAAAATTATTTAGAAGAGGATGGCTGAATGGGAGAATCGTCGCTTGGAATGAACGGACAGAAGGGATCGTTGACTTAGCCTGTAGCTTCTCCGCCTCTGAACTTAGAGTAATCCGCAAGTAGCTGCTGTCTAGTAGTGAAATTCCACTCCATTTCTCAACACATGTGATCAATGGCTTTGCCTTGTCAATCAGGGCGGCCGGGATAGACCCTCCTTCAAAAAGGACGGCGTGTAAAGATAGGAAGAGCCTTCCATCGATGATGTCGAAGGCGTCCCAGTCCATCCTCCTTGCTAGGGACTCTCCCAGATCTGACTCAACGAGGTTAGTTATTTCTTGGCAGAAAATTTCCATGAAGGATTCGACAGCCTTGCTAATCCAACCGCTTTGCGTCCGTGCTAGGGATCTCTCCGCTAATTGTGTATGGCTAATGATCACATCGTGCAGAATCACGGCAACCATCATCATCTTGTGCTTCTCAACGCACCCACTTTTCAAAATCTTGCGAAGCGCAATCGCGGTCAATATTTCCCTATAGCTTCTCCCTTTGTAGAGAGCCCAGTCAGGTGGTGATTCCGTTTCTAGGGCTCGTAAGCTTTCAGTCGGAGAGGGTGCCTGTGAGAATGCCATAGATTGTATTTTACGGGCTGCCGTTATCATAGGCATTATAACCTGATTTAGTCGTTAGTCTATACGAAAGGAAAACGGCTCGGCTTGGTCATCAACACCTACCCTAGAGCTCTTGAACTGTATACCGTAAATCAGCGCTACGCTGTGCCTTAATTGAAGGAATTGGTGAATCATATAGAGGAACGCTGCTTCTCTAGGCGATGGCTGTCCCCGGGCGGCGTGGCCATCGTGACAGAGTAAGAATGTTGCCGGATGCTGGGTCAGGTAATCACGAAAGTGCTGACTATCAATCGACGGGAAAGAGAATACTAATCCAGTATCATGTTCTCCATTGACCCTATTGTTAGATCGTTGAAGATGCCGAATCAGGATAACTCTTGTCATTTGGTACTTGTACCTCACCCCTTCGGGAGCTATTGATGGGACACAGAGTTCTTTTTGGTTGTCGAAAAATACAACATGAAAGTTACAGCCTCGAACTTGAAGGCTCTGGAGGAACGATTCCACGGCGAATATCGCGTGGAGAAGTTGGAAGCCAACTAAACCGAAGATGTATCAGCAACAAAACGCAGCCTAAAAGACGGCGACGAGGCCGGCGGTGCACGTTGTAATATCTTACCATCATAATCGACTCCCGAGATCGTGACACTATAGTGCAGTAGCGAGTCCCCGTCGATTAGGAACAGCTGTTTCCCGCCAAAATCCCCGACTATGTCAACTCTACGCGGGTAAATGGATTCATACCATTCTGCGAGCCTCACGCAGGTCTCGAGGTCTATGTTCGACATGGCCGATATCGACGCGAGATGAACTCTATGATGAAGTTTGTGATGATAATAGAAGTAGCTTGACGTTTCTTGGAGAAAAGAGTGAAACAATAAATGACGATTTAGTACTGAAGTTCATCCAAGTTGATCACCTAGCTCTATTATAAGGTAGGCATACGACTTGGAATTTCTAGCTGGTGAACTAAGTACGTCTGACTACGTTGGCCGGTTAGACGCGTTGAAATCGTCGGCCAGTAAAAACCAGGATACCCCGCTGCATGACATGACCACACGTAGAATGTGCAATTTGTTTGTTGCCTTATAATACGGCACAATTGGTTTGTTAAATTTCGCGTCGTGCCGATTTGTTGAAAATTAACATATGATGCTCATATGATGGATCCATCGCCTGCCTACCTACTTACCAAACAGCGCGAATCCAGACTTACACCTTTTACGATTCATGGGAGGACACCCAGAAATATTCCGCTACTCCTCGCGTGTCACTAAGAATCTCAGGGTGACGGGCTCATTAGTATTTCAGCGCTAGAAAGTGGACACATACACGTTGTCCCGCCCTAGTCGTCCTTTTGAATGTCGGTATGGAAAGCATACTAGCGTCTTTAGGGAGGGGACTAGATGATCCTCCTTCTCGGGATCTACCTAGCCTGCCACTGGAAACTACGATAAACATGAAGTAGATACGAAATGCAGCCTCACAATGACCAATCTGGAATGTAGTGCGATCAGCAACATATGATAGTGCTGCTACCCGGCGTCGACACTCTACGAGTCGAGCCAAGTCGCCTCTAAGGGGACTCGCCGCTTGAAGTGCAGGCCGCATGCTCGGGTATCTACCTAGGTAGATAGATAGGTAGAAGTATCCGTTTCCACATGACAATGGAAACAAGTAGGATTTGCATAAGGCTGCGGGATGAAGCAGGAGAGCCGAGAGGCTACAAACGGTTTTTTTTGGGGGGGGTTTTTTTTTTTTCCTTTGACGTCCCCTCTCAGGTACCTACTTCCTAGGTATGCACTAAGGACGGGAGCTAGGTTAGTAGATAAACCGTGCATTAGCGTCGGTAGTGGCATAACCGCATTATAAGACAGTCTTGGCGTCCTACCTACCTATAGATACTTGCCTCAGGTACCGCATCGATCTCGCATTTCACGTATCTGGGCAGAGGCAATACAACCTGTGTACATACTATATACATGCTGTAGGTAGGTGGTATGTTCCATGTTTGACGTATTCACCACCGCCGCCTATAAATGATACTTAGGTAGAATGTATACCTTAGTATGACTCCCCGCGATAAGATACCTATCCCAATCTCTATTATTATAGACAGACGGCCTACCTACCTACCTACCTACATCTACCTACCTACCTAGAGGTACCTAAACCTCTAGGTACCTAGGTAGGTAGGTAATATCGGCACAAGCGAACCCGCCCGGGTACGTACCCAGGCAGCTTACTTTGCTACCAGGTAGGTAGGTACCTATTCTCACTCCTGAACGCCCACAACAAACCTTTTGCAAACAGATTCCGCGTCGCGTTCTTGGCTGCATCGCCTCTACTCAGTATGTGGCTGGGTTCCCGCCTTGTCCTACCCTGCTTTCGTCATGATATCTGCCTTGACCCGCAGTGCGGGATAGACGTCCCTAGTCAGCATCATCCGAAGTTCAGGCCATTGTAGTCCCTTGCAGAGAGCCATTTTGGGCATCATTCCACTGGCCAGTCCGATACGGCCAAGAAGCCTTGTTAGCTCCGCAGGGACATCCACCTTCTCGGTTTCAGATATAAGCAACACGGGTTCCCGTCTTCTAAATCCAACCAGTATCATGCAGTTTTCCAGCCTCGGAAACGCGTGCAAGGTTTTGGGCAGCTGTAGGAACACCGATGCGATATACATGGTCAAGTCCACCAAGGTGATAGATCGGATGTTGTGCAGGGCTAGCTTTTGATCTAAAGCGCTCCCAAATGCTGAGAAGGTACCGTTGCGAAGTCGCTCGGGAAGCGAGGAGTTCATGGCGATGGTTTTGGAGCCAAAAAATGCCTCTCTCCCCACACTGCGAATGCGGCGGCTAGTGGTATTGACGAAAAGCCAGTTCTTGAGGTGAATATGTTGTGACGACAAGAAATGGGCTGTCCTGGTGTTTAGATTTGAGGGATGGCAGGGGTCGCGACTTTCGTTGGCGGTCTGAACGCAATACTCTGGGAAAAAAGGGGATCCCCGCTCCATTACATCGTTTAGAGTCATGAGAAGAATTTCATCGGGCAGCCGATCAAGATAGGCATTAGAGGAGTTTAGAACAGACATTACGGTCCGGTACGAGACTATCTCGCTTAATCTGGCGGGACGAGGGAGTATCAAGGGGTAGAACAGCAGAATAATAGGCCCGGGAATATAGCAACCCTACGGATTTGACGTCATGATGAGGAGCCAAGGAGGGACCGTAATGCCCGGTAATGCCAGGTAAGCTCGATAAAACATATAATATATTACCTATCATCTGCGTAGGTAGGCATTGAAGCGAGATGTCTCTCCCCGCCTTTCCCCACATTCCGATAAAGGATGATACGCTAAAGGCGAGGTAGCTTAGGTAACTTAAGACGATTCAAACGCATAGGAAATCGAGGCACATGGACACTATGTAGATATACCCAGTGCCCCTTTCACCTTTATCTTGCTCAAGTCGTGATACAATTATACATTAGTTCATATTTTCACCCAACTCGTAGTCGATTGTTCTCCGAACTACCCGCCCCGGTACCTTAGCTAGCTTGAGCACTCTATAGTATTTCAGCACGTATGCAGGTAATGTAGGTAGGGGTAAGAGATGGAACCCGTAAGCCATCTTAAGGATGGCACCCTTGTCCTTGGAGACTATAATGCGGCACCTCTTGACATAGAAACGGTAAGGATCCCCGCTATTCTCCCTGGTATTGCTAGGCCATGATCGAATGTCCAAGGGAGCAGACGTTGTAACATCGCAACTTGTGTATCAATGCCTCATCGTACTCCTCACGCCCTAGTTAGTTCTACCATTCGGATGAGTATGACCGAATAGGTTACCCACCTTGAGCAAATTCAAAGCGATCGAAACCTAGACGAGCTCAAGAAATCAAAAAAGGAAATTGGTCAGCCGGAGAATGAAGCCGTTGGTGCCCAAAAATGTAGAGTAAAGATGATCATACTTGTATCAAAATCCATTCATTGCAACACATATAGATTCGCATATCTTGATCTTTAAATGTGAAGGCTATCTACATTGTCGCCAAGCCACTGAGAACTTCCCGACCTGAAGTCGTCCTTCAATAGAGTGCCGAAGGCGCTGTAGATATTCGCCAGTTGCTTCCCTTCTTTCCATTGCGGCCACTTCGCGATATCCTGAGGCGTTCCGTTATTAGGATCCAGTGTGTACAAAAACGAGAGATAATAGCTTTGAAACGCCTTGCTCGCATAGTTGGGTAGGATGCCGTAGAACACTTGCAAGATATCGGAACCATGGAACGTCCCGAGAATAGGGGTGCCATAGTCGTAGGAGCCTAAGTAAGACCACGATGGCACGTCGGGGTTTACTTCAGAGGTGATCTCGAGGAATACTCTCCGCGTCAAGGTGAATACCGCGTCGCCGAGGATAGCGGCAAGGCGTTTGAATTGGGGATACGGACTATTGAGGACGCCGGTCCTAAATGGGCTCCCCGCCGAAAGCGCTGGGCTGTAGGTTCCTACTAGCTCGGCAACCTGAGCTCTCGTCGCTTTCTGGAAGAAGACGCTCGAAAGATAATCGATCAGATTGGCTTCTGTCGTTATGTTGGGTTGGAAGAGCGAAAACAGAGTCCCCTCGTCCTCAAGATCGCCAATGATCATGGGGACGGCCGCGTATTGACCCTTTTTAGCTAATATATCAGGACTATCTGTCAAGGCAACACCATCCGGCCGAGGGACATATGATAACGCAATCGAAGTGTAACCGAGAATACCGGGCACGCTATTTGCCGCATTGAGGAAAGTATCATAGTCGGCGGCGCGGAGACACTGAAGGGAATCCTCGGAACCAGCGCAACCAGCTGCTTTTACAACCTGATCATAGATATCCTGGCAACGCTCACAGTCGACCTTGTCTGCGGGTATAATACTACCACTGTTCATGATGGCACCACGGAAGAGCTTGTTCCCCTTATAGGTGTTGTTGCCGTTGTAAAGTGCCATCTGATCATAGACGGAGATGGAGCCAGCCGATTCTCCCCAGATAGTCACCTTGGTAGGGTCACCTCCGAAGGCAGCGATGTTATCCTGCACCCACTCAAGGCCCATGCGTTGGTCCAGCAGTCCCAAGTTCGCTGCGCCGTCAGCTAAAATTTCCTTGCCTGCTAGGAATCCAAACCCGCCAACTCGGTAATTGACCGCGACGAAAATAAAGGGCTTTTTCTGAGCAACGCCGTTCAAGATTAAACCGCTGGCGTCGTACATCTGCGTGCTACCCAGTTCGAAAGCACCGCCGAAAATCCAGAAAAATACGGGCAATTTCGCATCGGGTTTCGTCCCAGCCGGTCGTTGTACCCTCATCGTCAAGCAGTCTTCGGTCTGTCCTGTAACCGTCTGAAATAACGGTGTATTAGTCAGGTCACCAATCACCGATGCAAGCAGACCTCCTTGGGTAGAGAAGAAGAACTGCGGGCAGGATGGACCTGCGCCCGAAGCATCGAAGGTCCCAAGAGGCTTTGTGTATCGCTGTGGCGGGCGAAGACGCAGGTCTCCCACTGGCGGGTCGGCGAAAGGGATTCCAGCGAAATTTTCGACTCCGAGGAGGGAGGTGCCGACTACCGTCCCTTGCGGCGTAGTCACAGACGCCGTGGCCCTTCCCTCGAGGGGCGGAGAAGTCACCGGCACCGCGGCTACGAAGCCGGAGACAGCTAGGGCGAGAAGAGGGCCCTTCATATTGGCACGGATAAGGGCTTAGAAACTCGAGACCGGAGAAGCACTATAAATGACAGACGGAAGGCCCGAAGACTTGTCCCCGCCTTCGTCGACCCAGTGAAGCTGATCGTAACTAGGGAGGAAATTCAGTCCAATCACCCGATATTCCAATCGCGCCGTAGAGGATATCCCTCCGTACTTATAGTTTTAGCTGGTATCCGTTCATAGCGTGTGACCGGCTGATTAAACATTCCAAACTCCTCACCTCACCGTCTTTCCCAGCCAGAAATAAGACATCCTGTATAGTGCAAGCCCCATAGTGGCTAGCTAGACGATAATAAAGAGACTATAGTTTAAGCCTTATTCCGACATCTTTCGCAAATCTTTCCCAAAGAGCGATGTTGGTCCGTGTACACATCACAAGGGGCGCGAAAAGCAATCCTTGACCTGAACCTTGTACTGCCTTGGCACCTGTGATCCCTGGGTTCTGCCCTGGGCCCTTGCCCGAAACGGAACCCGAAATGCTGCCCGATCCCGATTGAAGCTGAAAGGGCATTGCAAGGTTCCTCCGCGCTCCAGTGTTCCCCACGGGGGCTCCACCGGCCAAGGACGTCAGACCGCATCCTCGTTGTCACGTTGGGGTTCGTCGGTACCATACGGCAACCTCTTTCAAAGGCCTTACATAGTGGTAAATTGGGTGTCTAGACTCCGATGGACCGTAGCTCGCCGTTATTGGCACTCTCACCACCTATATCTAACCTAACTATGCTGTTTGCCTGTATTTGTCGTCTACCTACTCGGTTTGAAAACGCTGCTTTTACATGTAAGTGAGTGATTGGACACCATGCGTCAATTCTAGATCGACGACGGAATATCATGCGGGGAACCATGTATTGTTGCTTAACTAATGTTAGACAGATCACGCAGCCCACTTGGAATAAGGCGCTACTGTACGGTTTGTTACCGGTTCCAGGCACGCGCGCATCTTCAACAGCGGCGATCAGCCATAGCTTAGTTCGGAATAGTACGCCGATGATCAATCAACTGTACTAGTCTCGCGGGGGTGCTCGCATCCGCCGCCTACCTACTGTACACTACTAGACTAGTGGGATCATTTCCGGCCTTCATCTCCGGCAACGAAAACGTGAAGCAAGGACACCCTACGCAACCGATTCCTAGGCGGAATCTGGGGTATGTCGACTACGCCGAATTAGCTACCACCTACAGATTGTAGTACACGCTATCTCCACATAGGAACAGTTGGTTGGAATCGTGACTGCGGGGGGCGTGGTCTATTGGTGTGCACGATGTGCTTCCATTACTTCTTATTAGTCAATGGGCGCCACATGCCAAAGGTATCGATGCTCACGGCTCGACTCATCGCCAATGGATCTCGAGAAGGGTCTACAATCCCTGTCTCCGCGTGGAGCCCAGCGTCGTACGGTATAGGTAGTGGAAGGGTGCTAGTGGTCGTCCTTCTCCTCACGGAGTTCCTCGAAACCCGGAGCTGTGCACACCATCAGACGGCAAAACCCTAGACTTGGCAGCAGCAGTTCTTTGTGATTTTCCCAGTGCCTCGGGACCTTGGGCCATTCAAAAATACTTGATCCCAGCTTTTGACATGTGATCAGGATCTGTGAAGCGAGCGATGTGGTGTAGTTACATTTCGAACCGGTGTCACAACGGTGGACGCGCGTTCACCTATCTGTTTAGGTACGTTTAGTGCCAACTTCAAGAAGCCTCAAATCATCTTGGATAGCCACTTTGCAACGGACTAGGGAAAAGTAGTCTCCCGAATAATACTTTTCTCCGAGTCTCCTCCGTAGCCGGAAATATATACCCATTATGCCTCGAGCGGAGAGTAAAACTTGAGGCATGACGATCAATAATACGGACAAACATATTCCCGAGACTCATATTAGGTAAATGTGACCGAATTCCATTTACAATATTTAATACACATTAGGCATCGTTCCACAAGCTACTTATATGTACACTTTCTTCGGACGGTCTTGACGAACAAGAATCCACAGAACAAGCATCCACAGCCCAATACTCGTCTATTCCCCACTGCCTGGGTAACACTTGACTGCTAGCTCGTGTATTTCGCCTTGATGCAGTTTTATTTCCGGAGGATAAGGGCTCAGCCTCTAATTCAACAGGCTCTAATTGATTCGTCGGGGTGAATGTTGCACTTAACACAGGGGTAAACTCCGACTCACTTCTTTCCCCGTAATATTCTCTTCCTGCTGGACTTTCGAATTCGGGACAATACAGGCGAATGATATCATCGTCGGGATCGCCAGGTGAGGCAGCCTCGAGCTCACAACGTGTTCTCGCTTGGCTAATTTTCAGGTTGTTTGCGCCCATTTTCATATAGCCTTTCTTGGAACCTTGTATGACAACCATCTCGTGTTTTTCTGCCTTGCGTAATTGCCGCTTCCTATGCCTTCGGATGAGAATGACTCCCAATAGAACAAGAAGTGAGCCCACTATTCCGCTACCCACGCCGATTGCGACCTTTGCCCAGGGGGATAAAGTCTTCAGACTGTCTCCCCATTCATTATTAGGAACACTCCCAGAAGGTGTAGGCGACACCCCAGAAGTGAAATATTTGGTGATAATAGGCGTGCTTGGTAAAAGCGCCTGCTCGGCCAGATAGACTGCTTCAGCAAACATTGCGGTCACGGGACTGTCAGTAGCTTGGGGGGCGAAAGCAACCATGTTCCCTTGTGCACACGCATTAGAGATTTGTGGGAACATCCCTGATGTTATAATACTCTGGCATAGAGATTCTGAGGCCCAATAAAAGCCACTAGGGATCTGTATTAGCGATGCAAATGCGTGGGAGACGGGTTCCTTACCGTGGGCAACACCAAGCGCTACCCGACTGGACAGCGCCATCTGCCGTTGTCATCCCTAGGGGACAGAAGCTCTGAGAGGCTGTCACTACGGGGGCAGCCAGGGGAGTACTCGTCACGATGCATGATAGCGCACTCCCCACGCCCCAAGTAGAATACGCGTTATCCCAACAAAGGGCGGATGGGAGTACTCGAACAACACAAGAATTGGAACTGTCACAAGAGGACAGACGGATTTCAGAGCAGGGATTGCCCGCAGTGAACAGGGTTGCTATAAGAGCTCAGGTATTAGGAACTGCCGCTTATGACGAAGTTCTGGCTTGTTCTTGAGGGTTTCGGGTCAATTTAGGAAGGAGTGTGTGGAAGCGAAAGCTTCGCCGAAATGGGAATAAGCTGGTCCAGGATACTTACTCATAGAAGGATCCCCAGTGGAGGTAGAAGTCAATAATGTTGAGATGGTACCACTAGCCATGCTGAGAGTCGACGGTCCCCCGACCGGGGCTCAAGAAAGCGGAAGGGGTGCAATAAGTAATGAATGAGAATTCCCGAACTCCGTCGAATTTCCGTACCTTTGTCGTGAAGCAAACGGACGACGCGAACGTAGAAGTAGCATAGCGGGCCGACCTATTTAGTTGTCTTCTTCACCTGTCTTCCGACCCCGTATGTCAGTCAGCTCGGCGATGCTCAGCTTAGTTTTAAGGGGGGCAGCCAACACCTTGAAATACGTTGAACATCAGTGCCACGTCCTACGGTGTTGTATTTGTTTCAAGATATGCACTTAAACTCCCGAACTCCCCACCGAAGAGCTGAAACTTGATTTTTGTCGTTGTAGTTAATTAGGTGCGTCGCTCGGCAAGTTGCGAAAAGATTGGGCTAGCTCGAGGCTGACGTCGCATTCGCAAAGGGGCGAATTGATAATGCTAACCGAAAAGAAACTGTGGCTGCATCAAAGGTTGCTCGTTTAGGCAACGAACATTCGATATTCGTGCTGTAGGCATTTCTTCAACCAAGAAATATGGATATATTGATGTATTGATGTATTGACATCGGGTTGCAACGGAGAAATGCGTCCCCATATCCAATCAGATCGCACCTCGTATACCTACTTTGTACGGAAATACTTATAGTATGTAGGTACGTCTCGCCCCCAATACTACATGGAACCTACGCCGTTGTGTGTGTGTGTGCCTACAAACCGCAGCCGCCCCCGAGTTACACAATGGCGGCGCCTTTTAGGTAGGGGCTTACTAACTAATTACTTGGCCGTCTTCCGAGATAGATCTAGTAGTCGACCACAAAGGTTTTCAGACCCGGTTACCGCCATATAACCCGATTATATTCAGAATAGACGTACCGGATGGAGCGTGTGAATGGAACTTGACGTACAAACCTCACCAAGCAGCCCATAGGGTCTGGCCTAAAAACGCCCTGTTTGTGGGGTACAGTTACATCTAGGATTTGTCGAGTAGTAATCGGGATTCCACGCTGGCTCACCTGAATTGTTACATTATCTCGCTGCAGGGGAACGAGTTCCAAAGATAATCTGATCTGGCTCTCGGCGCGCCACATTCTTCGATACGACATGTTCCCCTTGGGTCTACTTCCGTTCATTGGCTCCCCCGAGGAGCATTATTCGGGAAGGCGGTGCATCTTCGTCTGAGCGCCCTTGTCATACTGTGCGCCACAGCGTAATGTGGTTCTTGGTGTTCATGATGAGGCTGATTTGTTATCTATAATTCGCAGCCGTGGGCTTATCGTACCACGGTGGCTTTAGGGGTTTGATTGGAAGAGAGAGGGTTGACAACACTAATAAGACAACCTAGGTCCTCGTTAACATGATTTCATGGCGCCTCATGGAGAATAGGAGTCCATTTTGTTAGTAACTTCGTCCTATGGCAAGACGCAAGCGTTATGAAGTTACAGAAACAGTACCTAGTTCTTGGTGAGAATGGAGAAGGGGAATCAATTTTGGTTCCTAGGACGACTACACAGAAAGTCCCGCATATCTACCTAAGGTAGGTGGGAGTTGTGTGGGGCTGTATGAAAGGCTCATCGCCTCTTCGTGTCTCCGTTGATTCCTTAATTGCTATTTAAAGACGCTGGCGCAATTCGGTTGGGGGGTAAATCTTCCGCGTGACACACAAAAGCCGTATCGATAGTGGCTTGATGATACCACTTCAAACTACGCGTAAATTTATGTTACAACGCTACCCAGTTATGACGTAGACATCAATACGGTAACTTGGGCTCGAGTAGGATCATATATAGAATAACAGTGTGAACTAAACTTATGTCTCCGCTATCTATACACTAATAATTAACAGGAAGCCTTTATTTGAATAGTTATATAGTATCTCGAGGTTACTTAGGGCAATGTACGGCGTTTTATAAGTTCTAATACATATTCTAGAAAGATATGCATTGACTCCATATCATTCGCTGGGATATATTGTCTAGTATTTCTAACGAGCTCCTTTGGTCGACAAGATTTGTGACTATTCTTTTCCCTTTGGAAACCTCATTGGAGATAATCTCTTGAACCTTGGAATTGAGATTCTGAAGTGGCAAGCACCCTAAAGGAACATCTCAGCGTGTGCCGCTGGACATACTCATTATTCGAGTGTAAAAGTCGAGATACAAGTCAAACCGGCGCCGCTTCGTCATAGAAGGTTTTTGATATCCGATCCGCTTAAGATACGAAAAGAAACATGAGAACTCATCTACGTTCTTGCGTCAATTGATAGGGATTCCGCACTTCTAGCTTTGATGATACTACCTCATCTAGCCGCACAGGAGGCAACCCGCCGAAATAACGGACCTGTTTCATGTATACTGAGGCCGTCAGTTAGAATAAGGACTGCCCAAAGCCTCGGAACTCGTCAGAAAGAGGCGTAACTTGAATCGTGCTACAGCATATATCTTACATGGTCCAGATTGCACTGTTTGAGCTTGAGATGATTCGTATTCCGGTGCCTGTGGCATTAGGGTATATATTATCCGACCACTGCAGGGGAAATCGAACACACTAGCTCGAGGAGGTCGGAGGAAAAAGGGATGGGATGGGATGGGGATATTTCAGGAGGAGGGCAGAAGGAACAAGTTGAAAAAAAAAAAAAAAAAAAAAAAAGCAAACAAGGCAGCAATGGAACTCGAACTGGAGTTATAAAAAATTGCAAAAAAGAATCCGGCGGCTTAAGACAAGCTCAACATCCGCGGACCGGAAAGCCCTTGAATGCCTATGGCCCTGCCTCTGACACAAGGGTTTGTCCTGCCGACTACTTTACCACTATACCACGAAGGTAAGTGGGAATGTCTTTTGTTACAGAGTTGTGCATGTATTGTGTATTATAAGCTTGCCTCACTAGGTACTTAGGTACCTTGTGGGCAACCACCAAGTCGAACAATCGAGTCCAGACGTTGGCTGAAGCCGAACCTAATTGGTCACAGTTGGCTGTGCATGCCACTTATTTTGTCTTGACATAAAAGGCTTCTACGAGATACCATCTAGTGATTTTATTTTTTGAAGATAGGGGCTTGCTGAGAACTAGCTACCTGCTATTAGTGAATACTTCGAACCTCCATGTCCCGTCGGCAACATATCCGAGAGGAAAACAGAGCCGGGCTTTGGCTAACACCTTGATAATCGAACGACGTAATACAGAAACGATAACTCTAGAACTAGCCAATCTTGTCATAGTCCTTACTTTTTCTCCTATCCTCGCCAGTCCGCGCCAGTTCCGCCGCGCTTTTCTCTCATCCCCCTTTCTACGAGAGCGTCTGCACAGGGAAGCTCAAGTTCGGGTCAACGACGGTCCCGTTCACGACGCTGGTATCCGTGTATCCAGCGTACACGATGAGCTTCTTGGCGAAGTCCACGACCGAAATGACGGTGAAGCCCTGGCCGGGGCCGAACTGGCCGCTCCAGCCACTGGTGATAGTGTAGATGCCGCACTCGGTCGGCCCACCGTTCGCCTGGCTGGCCGGCTCCGTTGCAGTCGCTGCCACCGTGTAGACGCATTCCGTGGGGTCCACACCTTCTTCGTTCGTGTTGATCCCGAACGTCCAGGTGCATGCCTCGTCGGGGGCGTCGCAATCCCGGATCAGGGACTCGATCGTCCATTCCGTTGATGCGAATGTGGACAGCGTCGCCGCGAAGGCGGAGGTTGAGAAGAGTGCGAAAAGAGCGTTCGTAAACTGCATCTTGATGAAGTCTGAGGGATGTGTTTTGAGAAATAAGCTGATGGAGACTGTGTCTTCAGAATGATTATCTCTGGTAGGGGAGAGCAGAGTTGAATTATATAGAAACTTTAGGTAGCCCTTTGTCTGTTGTTCTCAGAGCGATGATATCAGAGATGACGATGCCGATGCTACTGACAAAGGCGAGAGGGAACAATCTGACGTTTATAACGTCACTCCTTTATATACACGGCCCTAAACGAAACAACCAAGCTCCCAAACCCCGGTGCTATAGCGCGTGGCACCGACGAGGACCAAGCACTCCGAGTTCCCAACTCCCCCATCGTAACAATACCCACGAAGTTAGGCATATTCCATCAACCCGCCAACCCAACGGGCAGTCTAACCACCTCGTATCCGTGCATTCAACTGCCACCTGACATTGGAGTTGAGTTGAGGGGCGGCACGCGCCGGGAGGGGGGTTGTAGGACGCTACGACGTCAAGAAGGCCTCTGGATCCCGGCTTGAAAGCTTCATCTAGCTGGCGGGGAGTTTTACCCGAATCTTCCGATTCGACTGGGCGGCGTGGTTAAACAGGCGGGATCGACAGTGCCAAGCTCTCGTATTGCTGGAGATGCCTGCATGCGTTCTCCGCACAAACTGCGACGCCAACCGTCTTTGCACTAGGGTACCGTGTGCACAAACATGGCTGCCAGGTCGACAGCCGACAGCTTTATTCTGTACCACGATTTCTCTGAGGGTAATGTGATCAAATTACGCCCCTTAATAGTACACAATGACTGGCGTGTGTTGAATGATGTTTAGGACTACGATGCCGTGTGGGGTGGATGCCTAGAGAGATGCAACGGGGGAAGTTGTGTCAAGGTCATACCGCCGCCTTGCGTTCCGGCGGCTGGCCTGTCGTGTTTACTTTCAAAACGACCGGTCTTCGGCGTTGCAAGAGAAGGAAGAAACCGGGAACACCAGCACACCGAAAGTCGGACAGCAGACAGCCAAGATGTTCCCTCATTTCGGAGATGTCAGTGATCAAGGCTGTGAGCATATGAATACGATATAATAATCCAAGAAAAGGCACTATTTACACGGTATCAAGTGACGTGTAGCCTGTCCATTGTATCACTACTTGACGAGACTCTAAATCACAATACCTCTGGAAGACCATCCGTTTTTACCTTTCCAGGCCCAGATGATCATAAATACACCAACCCAAATTGACGCTGTCATCGCCCAGAACGTCGGGGCATAACACTGCTTTCCATAGCAGAACACATCATCGGATGTCTCACCGCCTCTGAGCGGAGCCGAATTACGAGCTCCGGCTTGGTAGACTGCGGAATATATGATGCCCCATATCACGGAACCTAGGGCTGGTGTTACAGCAACGATACCAAAGTTGGTGCCAAAGTTCTCAACACCCCAAATCATGGTGATAATGATAGGTGTCAGGCTAAATACGGCGCCATAACCTGCGCCAATGGAGCCGGATACAATCCAAAAACGACCAATATGCTCTTGTACTGCCCCCGAAGCCAGCACTAGGGATCCAACCGAGAAAGTTAAGGCAGATATAACATATAAAACTACACGTGAAACTTGCAGCTTTTGTCGTAAATTAGGCGGCGAATGTGTGGTACCAATTTGAATATGCTGGCTTTCTGGAGTTGGTGACAAGAAGTCACTTAATGAGGCAACCACAATTCGCGCCACCGTGCTCACAGTCGCCATGATAGAGACGTGGGTAGCAGCAGAAGGAGGTTTGGAGTGGTGATTCGGCGAGGTCAGAGTTCCAATGACAGTTCCGAGGTTGTTGATGAATGACTCGCCGGGCCCGATGATGAGCCAAAAGCTAATTGCAAAGAACCACATGGTAGGGTCAGTTAGAAATCTCCTGGTCTCAGCATTGAGAAGCCAGGCTTTCTTCAGCTTTGCGTACACATCATCACCGTTGTCTTTGGATGGATCGAGAGCATCGGCGCCGTCGTCGTCGTCCTCATCGAGACCGGCAGACTGTATCATGGTACCATAACTTTGATCTCTCCTCCTCCGAAACACCTCGCTCCCATCAAGAAGCCCGCTTCTTTCAAGCTCTTCAACTGCCTCATCGATAAGATCCTCCTCGTTTACGATTCGTAAAGTAAATGAACCAAGAATGCCAACGATGGTGAGCAGAATGGAGAGGAACAGGAAAAAGTGGAATACGTTGACATCACCCTTAGTCCCATCAGGTTGAATTTCGTAGAGTAGACGACTTGCACCCTGGCTTGTAATCATGCCGCTCAAACCAAATCCTGCAATGGGAGCAACAAGCATTAACCCTCGGTATTTCCCTTTGCCAAAGTTTTTGGCGCAAGTTGTAACCGTGCCCAGATATAAGGATGCAGCACCCACACCGATGGCCACGAAGGCAACTAACATGGGCGCGAATGTGGTTTTCTGGCCACCCGCATGGTTTTCCGCTTCTTGCACGCCCTTTTGGTATAAAGCAGCAGCGAGCGCGTATCCGCCACCAGCCAACACCGCGGATATGAGGGACAAGAGGCCTGGCCCAAAGCGGTCGCACATGTATCCGATTATGGGGACCGGCATATACATGGCGATGTTCATGGCGCTCGCGATGCCGTTGATTTGGAACTGAGTGTAGTGTAAACGCGACTGGAAGAGATGGCCGTAGAGCGAGAAGACGGTAACCGAGCCGGCGGCGAGCGCGCCGATAATAGCAGATACGAAGGCGACGGAGCGCAGGGCAACGGCCCTGCGGCGGAGATTGGGGTTCGGGCTTCCATCACTTATCGAACTCCTCGAGCTGGAGGGGCCCAAGGTCGATGAAGAAAGGGACCGCAGAAGAGGTGCGCGTGATGCATTGGTCGACTCGTTCGTCATGATCGTGGGTCTTCTTCAGCGGTTGATTTCGCGGGGGTAGAGCCGGCGACCGGAGCTCGTCATTTATATTACGTAGATACCCAAGGTCTCCTTCGAGGTGATAAGGAGATAGACTGCCTAGACTTAGGCAGGCATGTGCAAGAATAATACAAAGAGAGCTTCAAGAAATAGATACAAGGAGAATAGGATAGTAAAAGGCAGAGAAGATAGATGAGAGATATAACGTCGCGACAACCGTGCGAGGACTTCGACGCGGTCAAGTCGTCATATCCGGAAGTCACAAGATGACATATGTAAATGCCTGGGCAATGGATTAGACGGGAAGGTAGGTAGGCCGTCTAACAGTAGGCATGTCCCAAGCTAGCTGACGTTATTGGCCTAGTAAATACGTAAGTACTTACCTATCGATAGGTGATGATAAGTGCACTGTTGGATAAGGTTAGCGGGTACCTACAGGTAGGTAGCCCGTACGGGTTGGGGTTGGTGGGGTTTATAGTGCCCACTACTTTAGGTAGGTACCTACCTAAGGTAGAAGAGAGCACCCACCTCCTAGGTAGATGGACATGTAATATGCAGATGTGCTTGCATTGTAGAAGAGGCAAAGCATACGCCTCTCTACACTTGTTAGTAATCATAATCTGATCCCTCTAGGTATTAATATATTTCTCGTCTTACGGTAGGTATCTACTTGCAACAATACAACATCGTCGCTTGGCCCCTCTAGACCCTCCGTTATCGATCACTATGAGCCACAGCACGAGGTTTAACCAAGGCTGCGAACTCATCTTTGGCGGTGATGGCGTCACACGGGAAGAGATTAGGCACATGAAGATTCTGCTTTCCCGCTTCCCGTCGACGGACCTCATCGCCGAGTTGCCTTTGGAGGTTGTTGTTTTGGTTGCCTTGTATTTACCGCCCGCAGACTTTGCTCGCTGCCTGTGTGTATCTAAGGCTTGGAGAGAGCGGCTTCTGTCAGATGCGGCCAGGGCGGCATATGCAAAGCGCCGTTGGCCAGCTTTAGTCAACGGTGTGGTGAATCGATGTAACTTCTTAGGGACTCTCGAGAGAATTGGATGGGCAGCCAATCCTGGCAACCCTGGCAACCCTGGCAACCTAGCCACTAGAACTGACCACATCCCATGGGCTAGCACAACTGACCATCTCAGTATAAAGGAATATTCATGCGCTCCAATATTTTACGACGACCCTGACAATCTACCTGATGCTTATAAACGGTACGACGGGACGAATCGGGACAATGAGGATACCGTCCTCCATGGTTTCGGCAAGGTAGCATGGCGCCTGTGTGGTTGTATCGTGGTTATCGACGACCTGCCTTCGAGGACACGGAAAGTCGTCACTCCACCGAGCGGGATGATGCACGGAGTGTTGAAACTTCAGGCTCTTGGCTCTAGACTTCTCATTGGCGCAATTGACCGGCTGTTGTATGTCTTCCCCGTCATTATAGAAAGACATATACTGACGCAACCCTTCTAGAATTGTATGGGATCATGTCATCAATCGGGCGTATGAGAAGATGCTACCTTGCCGAGCCCTTCAGTACGCAACTCAGGGCGATAGAGTTGCCGCCGTACTCTATGGCGGTGATGTAGTCATCTGGTCCCCCGGCCACGCGGCATTCCAACTCAACAAACCGCTTTTAACCCTTGAACCGGGCCTTAGTCACGCAAGGGCTGCAAAATGGGAAGCTTATCTAAAGGTTTTCTTTGACCACCGTAACGATAAAGCCTTCTTCCTCGCTTCCGGGTACTGTGTTCACATCGGTATCGGTAACGTCGCTTGCATTAAGGTCTATGAGTTCTCAGCAGCAGGTCCAGAAGCTTCGTGGTCCTACCACGGAGAGTATGCCGACTGGTGTGATGAGCCACGCATTGTGATGTTCGAATATGAGTGTGACCGTAGTGCTATCTTTTTCGGGGTACAGTATTCTAGCGGCGAAACGGATCATTTAGGAGGAGTGTTTGACAAGCTCGAAAGGAGGTTTGTTGACCCGGAACCGTACGAAGAACCGACCGATTTAAAGAAAGAGTACGTACTACTCCACAGAGTCACCGATTTCTACAGATCAATTTGTAGAAATGTGGATGCATCAGACCTCGACTTTCGCCTCAAATTTTCGGAGCTTGGCTGCTATACTGTAGAGCGAGCCATGCGTGCCGCTCCCGCATTGAATTCGTGATGAGTTCGGCTGTTCTCGCCTCGTACACAAAAAACGCCATTCATAGCCTCACCGTTGTGAAGCATGCGATTGGGGGCCCGACCGCTCGCGCAACTCGGACACGCCAGGAGACATCGAATTATTCGGGATGGTTGGCTCCTCAACAATTCGTGATATTTCCGCTTGATCATTCGACTTGTGGTCAGCTAGCGATGAAGTTCTGTGATTAGCCCTAGAGTGTTCCACTAGAACTCATCCCAACAATTTCTTGCACACATACAATAAACCAACCGACCGAGGCAATGAAAATTCTTGCATTAGGCATCATACAGCTAGCTGTGTTGACTTCATGACAATCATCCCTACGTCTTATATCCCCCAATCGTACAGTATACTCCGTATATATTAAAACCCGACAGTCCGTTTACCACTGAGCGAGGCCGGCCTTGACGAACAGAGCCAAAGCAGTGCCCGTACTAGCGAACCAGATCGGGGTCCGGAGACCGGCCAACTGGCGGTTGCCACCAAGGAAGATGTACCAATAGTTGTAGACGACACGGCTGAGGATATAGGCGATGGACAGCGAATTTAGGGCCTTGGTGCTAAGACCGGCGCTATTGCCAGCAACGACGGCGGCCGCGAAGATGGGCAGACCCTCAATGCCATTGGCGGTAGCGGCCTCGGCGCGCAGGATGCGACCTACAGTCTAGCCCACCGGAACCGTCAGCGCACATGATCATGTTGTCAAATTCAAGATACAAGCTCACCTCCTTGTCCAGGTCGGACTTCTCTAGCCGCGAGGGGAACGTCCGCGGGTTAGTTGGGTCGAAGTACTTCTGGCCGGGTTGCTTGAAAATGGACTGGCTGCGAGGCCAGAGGGCCTAAATCGGAGAATCGTATTAGTCATCTTACATGTTTTGGGCAGGATTTCGTAGGCAAGGAGCCTATTTCCAGCCGTCGTTACACGTAAAGGTCGCCTTGACACATGGGTTACGCTACGAAGCTCCGCAAGCGGCGTTTAAAAGAGACAGCTCCTCATGACATACAGCAACAAGGGCCACCGGGATCTATCGCACGAGACAAGTCAGCATTTCTCAAAAGCTAACAAGATGCAGAGAGAGCACTGGGACCATACGGTGAAGTACGAGATGTTCTTCTCGGCAAGGAAAGAGAGAGACGCCATCTTGTCGGGTATCGGGTAATGATCTCTGGTGTATAGCTGGCGTAGGACTACTAAGGAAGGCAATGCGATGAATCAAGAAAGAACAGCGAATGATGAAAGTGCGGTCGCTCAATTGCTCGCAAGAGGGACCGACCACAAGCCTTTAAATGACGTTTCAGGGACACACGTTGTAAATCCTACCTTCGCCAGAGGGAGGCATGAATCCGGTCTAAATTTGATTAGTCCACTTGCCGAGGGGTCTTTGAGACGCTACCACCTCCCCAATTCCAGTTTCCACAGCCCTATTACTGTACATCAAATCTCCCTTAATAGCTTACGTAGTATATACTCAGATGACTAATGTTCTGTCGCAATTCGCAATTGGAGCGCAGGGTAAGGAAATGGTTGCCCGTTATACACGTCGCCGACTCTGGGGAGGGCATTGGGCTAATATCTACCAGCTATATACGTCGCCGGTTTCGAAATAGCCAACCACGTTGACGAGACAAGTAGGTATTCGTGTTCCCGGTTCCCCGGTTTGCCTGTTCCCCGAGGCCTCGGCTCGCTGGTTCGCCGGGCGGGTCGAACTACTCGTCCCAACGGCTGTGCTAATTGGATACTCATGCCGTCATTTTAGAACAGGTCTTGGGTTATTACAATTCGACCAGATTGGGCATGATTCGAGCCCGGACGCTTGGTATGACGAGATACTTAACTGTTAGATTCTCGCCCAGGACTATAGGGTATCTTATTACGATGCATCGCTTTCGGAATGAGAAGTGACGTTTTTTATGTACACATTCGGCAGGAAGAAGCCAAATCGGTTCTCGTAGCTAACCACGAAATCCCAATTGCTCAAACAAAATCTACCCCGTTCCAGTCTCCCCATAGATCATTCAAATCCGAACCTAATAATTCAAAACTGAAATCAGGATTCGGTACAAGCATCTGGCTAGGGTCCGCTGGTGGCATCAACCAGGGGACGGAAAGGGGCAACCCGTCGCGACTCAGTGCTGTAGATCCTAGCTGTGTCGTGGGCACCGGCGGGGTAGTCGAGTATGCGCTCACAGACTAGATGTCGAGTTAGCGCGTGTGCTTACAGGGGTTCGATGTACGCCGAGATTCGCGAGAAGAAACTCACAGTAGCTTCATTGTGTTGAGCTGAGCTCGGCTGTTGTATAATACCATTTAGCTGCGTTCCCTGCTGCCCTTCAAGGGGGACTTGGTATGATAAGAGTTTGTAATGGAGGCTGATAAACCGTTCTGCGGCCTGAGCCTTTGCGGCCTCTGGGGTTTTGAGATTTAGATGGGTTTCGATGAGTCCATATGCAGCACACATGCTAGAATAGCCCCAAGGGTCGTTATTGCCACATCTTAGGACACGGTCTTCCTTCAAGGCTATGCATTTTTCAATCAGTTGGAGGGTCTCTTTGCTATTCGTGTTGATGAGCGATGTTGAACCTATGGACTATTAATTACTGGCTCAAGCGAGGTAGGCGCCTCGTACACATACCTTTCGGCTGGATGAGTGAGATATTACAAAGGTTCATTGCCGCACTGACTGAATCTTCGCGAAGAAAGTATAAAGTTCGAATTCCTTTCTGGAAGAGTCGATCATGCATCAACACTAAGTCTCGGGCAGCGGTATAGTAAATGAACTCGGACGTCTGATATCTAGAGTGGCTCTTTCGTAATTTGAGAAACGGCTGGTGAAGAGGTATGAGAAATTGTCTAAGCTGAATATGTAATAAAGTATAGGCAAGGGATGGTTTGTGGGAAACACCAGAGCTTTGATCAGACTCAAGGTCCCACGAAGGCAAGGCGTCAATTTCATGGGTGACCATATCGGTATACTGAAGAACTTGCTCCCAATCTAGATCGATGGGGGGACCAGTTAAAATCTTGCACAGCTCTAGTCGGGCTGGAAGGCTCTGGCGACTAAAATGGACATACGAGGAGAAGGTGTACTCTGTCCGTGGTTTTGAAACGGGCAGCTCTGTAGAGTCTTGATTAAAACTCTCGTCGTCGATATTCCTAGGGGCGTCTGCGTCGATGTGGACTTGGCTGAGCAACGTTGGAACTCCTAAATCAAATGACGTTTGCATATCGAATTCGACAATTGTTGACATCAACCGCCGTCTCATTTCCTTATTATACGGGCTAATATCGGGCGCCATTGTATCGGGATCCTGATGCAGCCCTATAGTAATCGCGTTACGGACAAGCCCACCTGATGTTGCCCAAAATCGCTTCTTCTTGATGGTATTCACCTTCTTGGCGAGATACAAAAGGCACTCAATCTGATAATGCACCATCTGACGGTGTTTATAGCTCTGTCGGTCGAACCAGGAGTCGCAAGCCTTAACCCATTTTTCGGCCAAGGCATGTGCACTTGATTTTACCCCAATGAATTTGCTTGAGTTTTGCATGTCTAGGCAGCAGGATACCGATATCATGGATAATACAAGGACTGTCAACGAAGCAGGCCTTGTATAGTTTGGATCCCAGAACGGCTCATAGTCTTTCCTAAAGGTCGGAATATGAATGATTCGATGAAGCTGTTCGAACTGGTCCAAATAAACCGTCAACAGGGAATCCGTCTCTTCCTTCGAGGGCAAAAGCGACTCTAATACGGTGTCAGGTTCAGCAAACCTCTTCTCTCGTTCCTTGTGCCTTTTCTCGCGGTCCTTTTTATGAATATTGAGAGGCCGCAACCATTGATCAGCTGTCTCTCTCATAAAATGGGATATGCCAGTGATGTCCTTGAGAGATGACCAAGCATTATGTGGCCCACAATATCTACTCCTGAAACACATTGCATTTTGTTTGGCCTTCATCCGCGCAATTTCATCCGAGTTCATGAAGCCGGCGCCCGAGTGAGCCCAGAGTACCGGGGGTGTGTCTTTCGTCGCGTCCCTATTCGTTGAAGGAGAAGCAGCGATTGTGCTGCCATCCACGGACGACTGCTTTGTCAGCGCATTTCTTAACTGAGCGACTTCGAGCTCTAGCTTCCTGATACGCTCATGATCCCGTGCGGCATCTTTCAGAACGATACCGTCGGAATTTTGGCGAGTGGGAGGCTGGACGCCGTTTAGGCGGCGCCCTTCTGCGCCAAAGGAAACAAAAGGACCTTCCGTCGAAACAAACGCGTTCCTCGTGGCGGCTGACACCGTGGCCGTCGACGGCCCACCAGGCCTCGACTCATATGAGCACCTTTCAGGAGTGCCGGATTTGACGCAACGATCACAGGGCAACTCTCTTGAGCATGACAGTTTCCTCCTCCTACATTCTAGACATGAAAGTCGCACTCGCTGGCGTTTTCGCGTTGATCCCTGAGGATTACCCTCCGACTCTGGACCCTCATGGTCATCGTGTTCATCATCATCATCGACGTGATGCTTTTTGGCTGTCTCTCTCTCGTCTCCCATTTTGTCAAACGCAGATTCCGAGTATAGTGAGTGTGAACGGCGACGACCGTCCCATCCTTCGCAAAGAAATCTTGATGATGTAAGTTAATCTGATAAGATGACTCCATCTGTCAGACCTAGCTGACGTTAGTTAGTGCCTGGCCGGTGCTCGGACTTGATGTTTCGGCATTCGGCATTAAGAGCGGAACCCGAGCCAAGCCATGCGTAATTCTCAAGAGGATATGTATGATAGATATGTCTTCAAAACTAGGTCTAAAGTCTGTCCGACTTAAATTGGTCAACCGATCATTCTTTCAGCATGAAAACGTATCATCACCTTTCGGCTCGTTACTCATCTTGAAGCAACGCCGCTTGGCCTAAATTTGGCTTTGCTGGCCTCCATAGAGGGGTTCTACGGTGTATCTGCATCTAGTCAAGCCACAATGTACTTAAGAGCAAATATCCTAGTACTTATTAGGTACCTACAGGTACATACTACCTAAGGTAAGGTACCGAGCGACACGTAGCCAGGGAGGTGCCAAAGGATCGGAATGATTAGGTAAGGAAGGCTTTGGACGCGGCCTGTTATCTGTTGTATGCGGTCGGATTCAATCATCGACGTGACCTATGCTAATTGCAGCTACATTTAACCCGGTTTCTAGAAAAATGCAGCGATAATGTTGGCGCTGCTATTAAACCTGTTTCTAGGCTGTTTTTTCAGCACAACAGGTGCTGAAATCGTTCCTGGTAGAGCGTTCGATAGATTCCTAAGTATATGGCTTGAGAATGAGGTCAGTATTGCCGATCAAGCGGCTATGATCTAATCGCTAGCCCGAATCTAGAAACTAACGCTTCATTCTGTTCTTAGGACTTCGATAAAGTCGTCGTAGACGAAGCGTTTGCAGACTTGATGAGATTCGGTATTCTACAAACACGATATTATGCACACACACATCCTAGCCAACCTAACTACATCGCCGCGGTCGCAGGCGATTTTTGGGGACTCGATCACGATGAAGTTGTCCGCATTCCCTCCAACGTATCCACCATCGTCGATCTCCTCGAACCGAACAATATATCGTGGAAAGGGTACTTCGAGGGTATGCCAGGGCCCGGTTACATGGGCGAAGCTAGTGTAGGGCGGCCAGAAAACCAGTCGCCCAATGGTACTTGGGATTACGTACGAAAGCATAAGTGTGTCTAGTTACGATTGATCTTAGCGGAATTGCAGGCTAATCAGACCGGCTAGCCCTTTCGTGTCTTACGATTCGGTTAACTATGAGGGAACTCGGCTGCTCAACTTGCTCTCATTTGACGATTTCCAAGACGACTTCTCTGCCGGCGTCGTACCGGTATGTATTCCAAGGCTGGCACAACCCCATAAGTGAAACCCATATATCGGTGGTTATTTCTAACTTCCCGATTTCTTATAGCAATTTGTCATGATGTCTCCAAACATGCTCAACGATGGACACAATACCTCACTAGACTACGCTACAAATTATGTCCGAGAATTGTTGAAGCCTATCCTAACCGATGGGGCCTTCGCAGAGAAGACGCTTGTGCAATTGACATACGACGAGACGGAGGATTACTCTCAGCCGAACCGCATCGCCTCTTTACTATTAGGCAGCGCCGTGCCGGAGGAGCTGTGGGGATCTACCGATGACACTTTTTATACCCATTTCTCCATTCTATCTACAATGGAGAATAACTGGGCGCTCCCAAACCTGGGTAGATTTGACGTTGGAGCCAACGTCTTCCAACTTGTTGCCAATGTGACAGGATATATCAATAACGATCCACCTAATGTCGCAAGTGTCAACAACTCGGTATCGTACCCCGGGCCTCTCAATAGGAATCACACTACTAAATTGACAGTGTTCCCTCCTCCAAACCTGAAGCTTACTGGCGCTGGTGGGAAACCCATTCTAAAAACTATTGCCGATACCTGGAAATCCGAGGCAAGATCGGATACTCCTTACGATGGCAGTGGTGCAGTGTACGATGGTGATAACCCGCCTAAATATAAAGGACAGCGGTAGAACCTAATATCCATGGATTTTACTATCATGTATCGTAATAGAAATTTCACCTAGGCTGGCTCCAGGTGTACTGGGCGCAACACGCCCGGTTGGAAATCCAAAACCTTAGTAATCGGTACGCACGCCTGCGCTGTGTCAACGCGAACGTGTCACCCCTAATTATTACGTGAAGAATGAAATTGCAAACGGCTCTTCTCGTAGCCCATGTTCAGATCCCGATGTTGAATTTGAACCTATTCCATACACATCCAGCACTTCTCGCATTCACGGTTTTGAGACTGGCGTTAAGCAACCAATATAGACTTCTCGACCTCCTTCGTACTATTCTACTAGGCTCCTCCGAGCCATGTATACTGAATGATCGACCGATATCATCCTTGGCCTTTCCAACAGCGAGCGGTCTTCTCCCATAGCAGTATCACGACAACCACTTGGCAATTCTCAGCGGCATAGGATAATAATATACATTCTTATCAGTATATGTATAGCGACTCGATCTCCGCACCTTTGGAGAAGTAATTGAACTACGGCTATATACCTGTCTTCGGCCACATGAAATAACGGCGTTCTTTATATTCATTATTGTATTAAATATCATCGCTTTTTCGTAACTGATGGCATGCGATCGTGGTGTATTATCATTATGTTCGACTCAATCTCGGAACCCTTTCTGAGAAACAGTTAGTCGGACGTGGCGTCGTGCCCCTTTGAATAAAAGAAAAATAAGGCAAAAGGGTAAATTGGCCAACGAGGGAATCGAACCCCCGCGCCTAACGATGCAGAGTAAGGATGCTACCGCTACGTAATGATATTGTGCTTCGCTAGGCCGTACCAACCCGGCCACTAGTCACTCAGACTACTTCATATTATATACTTCTGTCAAATGCTGCTGTGTAGGACGTTTGCTCTCAGGCTTCCTTACTGTGAATCTATGTTTGTGGGTGATCAAGGTTGGGGCCGAGCAACTATACGCACGTAGCTACGAAGTTTAATGGCGGTGATACCTCACGTGGCGGATGAGTAGACTGGTTTGAACTCGTGACTATCTGCTGTTACGTTTATGGCACGAGCTTTAGGGATAGCAGTCATTCCTTATAGTAAACTCTACGGCGCTGAACATTGGTGACTCCTTTCTTCCCTGGGTCAGTTTCGGTACCCTTCCCCCCGAGCAGTAGTCGTACGCAGGCCCCGCGTCCGCTATGTGCGACCGTGCGACATGTGATAGAGGATGCTGCCTGCATCATCACTATCTTCTACGGCGGCCTTGAAGTTGGTATTGGCTCCTTTCTCAGGGGGAGACCTCACGCCTGCTTCCAGTGACCTATGATAGTAACATAGCATCACAGTTTTAGTGGAATCCAACACTGTTTTTGAGAAGCGGTCGCAGTATAGTCTCATGTCCATTCACCGCCGCAAATAGCAGATGCGTCCTACCCGCTGTCTTCGAGTCGGTATCATTATCTTTCCGGGAAAGCAGTTTTATCATGCCCACATGCGTGTTATAATAGCATAGGCCCATAGTATTGTTCCAATACTACTATGTGCACTAACTACATACTCCTTTATCAAACATAGACCGCACTATAACATTTCAATAGCGAGTATTCAAGCTATACGTACCTCGGTAAATAGTATATACACGTCTAACATGTCAAATTAAGCATACCTAGGTAGGCATAAATATCATTAACTATGTAACTCTACTATTAATACAACCAAACAGGCTTTTAATTAAGTATTCATATATAAATGAATATCTTCCCCTCTACCTGTATTTTTGAAAAAGCAAAGAAAAGGAAAATCATTATGGGACCTTAAAAGGGGTTAACTTGGGACAGGGTGCTGAAGCGGTCATGGCAGCAGCCAACTTGATCACTCAAGCCTGCTTGATATGCTCCTTGTATCCCGAAGAGCCGTACTTGCGACCCCAAGCCCGCGTCTTGAGGTCCATGTCGTGACGGACGAAAATCATAATGACGCCCATGAGGGACGCCAACAACCAGTCCCACAGCGCCCTGAACACGCCACCCCGGACGCTGCCGCCCAGCATGCCGCGCTTGACCATGTACGACAAGAACTCGGTCGTGATGAGCTCCTCTCCGCGCTCGAGCCCGCGGATGCTCTTCTCAGCGACCACCTCGGCCGTCTGGCCGCCGGCGTCGCTGCTCTCGAGGACCTTGGTCAGATCGCACTTCATGCGGTTCTCTGCGTCGAAGGACGGCCCGTGGATGCCTGAGGGAAACACCGTGTGTATCCTTATCGCCGGCGCCGTCGGGTTCGCGGAGTTGTACAGATTCATCTCCTGCGAGAGGTTGTCGGATAGCGCGCGCAGCGCCGCCTTGCACGGGCTGTACGGCGCGTATCCCGCAAAGCTGTAGAAGGCAAGGAACGAGGCCGTGAAGATGATGTGCCGCGCTGGCGGACGCGGGCCATCGGCGACCCCGATATCCGCCTGGCGTGTTGTTGCCAGCCAGCGGTTCAGCGTCGCGTGGGCCGTGTACAGGCTCGTGAAGTAGTTGCTCTGCATCTGCGAAGTGAACTCCGATAGGGGCGTCTCGATGAAGAGTGCGGGATGCGGCGAGCCGGCGCAACACCACACGATGTCCGGGGGGTTCCCAGCATTCCATGCTGTGACCTCCTCGATGACCCGCGCTGACTCCGACCCGACCATCAAGTTGGCGCTGATGTGGTGAAAGCGCTGGGTTTGGGGGTCACGTGCGCATTGCTGTGAAGGAGTGCACATGCGTTAGGCGGGAGAAGTAGGTAAGTAGGTATTCACGTGATGGAGCGAACCTGTATCTGCTGTGTGGCTTTGGCCAGCTTGTCTTTGTTCCGTGCGACAATGACCATGTTCGCGCCCATTTCGGAGAGCTTGCGGCCTACGGCCAGGCCCATGCCGCTTGACCCGCCGGTAATAACGACTGTCTTTTTGCCTGATGGTCAGCGCTGAGAGCCTAAGCTACTAGGTAGGATGTAGGCGTTGCATGACATACCCTCCCTTCCACCGGGAAATCATTCTTCGAAAACGTGGCGCCCATAGGTACTTACACAGCCTCCAGCCTCGCGTTACCCCTATTCCAGTTCCAGTCCTCCGGCTTGCCAGCTTGTCTCTCTTGATTCCGAATCGTGGTCGCCTCTTCTATCGACGCGCAGTTAATATCGAAAAAAGAGGTATAGATCTAGCCAGTAACCGCACAGATCTAGGACGCAGCCCACATATGCATAATCAATAAGCGTAGGTGGTCTTTTTCATTAATGAAGGTTTGTTTACGATCGAGAAGTTTCGGTAAAGAAGGTTTTAATCTTACGTATTCACCTGAACCTGAACGTGCCCTTTTGCCAAGACCTTCATGCAACCTCCCTGGCGCACCCCATAATTATACGCGCGTATCAGCCCTCAATCAAGGAGATAGAGGTATTTTAGGTAGAACGGTACACTCTCTATACATTCTGCTACTTGTTTGTACTTCTACCTCTATCGCTTTTTCCCTATAGTCGGAACTCCACTCAACCCGCCCACCGTCCCTTAGTTACCCGAATAAGCAATTTCACAGCATCAATAAGCCATCGTGAATCAACAGCAGAAGTTATCGGGCACGAGCACGGGAACACATTGTTGTGGGCTTTCTAAGCATATTGTAGGTAGTGCTAAGAGGTAATAATTGACGATAAACGATAATACCTGAAAGCAATGAGAAGCGAGATGCGGGGATAACCGCTTATGCGAAGGCGATGACGGGATAATGATAGTAATTACAGAATGAATTCCAGTTGAAAGGTCTTGGGAGCCCAGAGCTAGCCTTCGTCTTTAATTCTCTATATACAAAAAAGACCCAACTGTTTTAATATCATGGCATAAAGTCAGTTACTAAAAAACGCCGCGCTAGATTCCAGGTTGACAACGTGCCAACGTCTCCTTGCGGTAGGGGCTTCTAGGATTGTCGGGCCAAGCCGAACAGATGCGCGATCGCTCCAAGACAACATCGGTACAACATGAAGCATTTAGTCGTTCGCGGCTCAGGCCCTCGGACTAACGCTGTCTAGTCAGATATGCTGTGTTCCGATGCGTAATACGGGCAGCAGATACATACAATAAGGCCTGTAAAGATCACTCTAGCGCCTGAGCCTATGAGCGGCCTCTTGGAGTCGACGATGTCGAATTGAAGAATAAGGTTCCAAACTCAAAGTGGCGACATCATCTCATAGATATTAGGCCCATGAGTTCAACTCTACGGGCGACCGATTACGTAAAGGACATGTGCAATGGCGCAGTAAAGGATCGCACCTCCGACTAAGACGAAGACTACCACGACGACAGACGTGTAAAAGGCGAGTAAATGTTGAAGCATGTCGACCTCTTTTCAACCGCTTATACCAGCGGGAGAGGATAGGTGAAGGGGAAAGGGGAAAGGGGAAGGAGGAAACTCGGACGAAGTAAAGAGTGTGTGCGGCTGGTGTAAGAATGATGCGTCCAAGGCTTAACAGGGGTAAAACATGGTTGCGGCGGCACCTTGATGAGAATCAGGATGGATTTTCGGGCAAGTTGAGTTGTATCTCAGGTTAGTTTCGTAGGGCTAGACTGGGGGCTTACGCATCAAAAAGCATTAGAAGTACCCAGGTGTATCGTATTCTAAACAGGCCACCTGGACTATGTTTAGGTAGTCTTTTGAGAGTTAGGCTAAACTCCAACACTTTTATGAAGGGTAGGAACAAACATGATTCACCTGACGCGGGTCAGAGATGTGCCAAGAAAAAAAGACCCTGCAGATGTATACCATGTACGTAGTAGAGAGGTAGGTAGAGTAATGTAAATTCACATGGAAGCCCCGTGTGATGGTTCGTTTGCATGGATCCAATGCAAGGTCACTCGTGCCGAAGTCCCAGTCGATCTCAACGTGCCCTCGGATATACTTGACTCCTAGTATGTAGCAATACTAGTCGAAGTAGTCGCTGCCTACACGAGGCGGCAGCGCATATTGGTAGGCGGCCAGACGGTCACGCATCAGCACATTACCACAACCCAGAGTGTGATAAGGTCACCGCCTCTTTACAGAGCATTCGCAGCTGGAGCTTACCAACAGTGGCGGCCGCTGTGCTGTGAAACCAAGCCGTCAGTGTCGCTGCGGCAGTGGACACCTAGAAGTGAGTGCTACCCCAAATGATACCCCAAATGATTCCTATCACTGCGCCACCAGGGCGTTAATGGTGCTGGTTGGCTGGCGGCCGAGCCCGGTAGACGAATCATTCGGCCTTTGCTATGTTTGGATGCTCTACCCACTGTACGTCCGCATACTTTATTTACATGGGCGTTTTCGGATCCGGGAGCCAACAGCTTGCGAGGGTTCATAAGCATAGCTACGGCACAGATGCTAGTAGAGAGCTATCTAGGGCAAAGCTCACGCCACCTTCGCCCGGCCCCCAAAATAAGCTGCTAGCACCACGAGCATTGAGGTCTCGTCGCGTTGAGGTTGCGCTCGTCTGCGTCCGCGTCTGCGGAATCTTGGAAAGCGGTGATTAACGTTTCCCGCCCGCCCACACCCTACTAGTACAACGGAATGTGCAATAATAGGTATGCGTGTAAGTTGCCCGTCTACTGTAGCGAGAATGAAAACCACGCCGTACGCTACGTTACGCCGCATTACGCCGCATCAAGTTCAACCCGAGATCTTACCTACACGTACAATCCACGATACTACGGAATTTGCCGCCGATGGTTCTAGATGTGCGACAGACCCCTCCAATTCCCCATAAATCCGCAACCCTTGCTTGAACCCCGGGCGGCGATAATGTACTATCAGACACATCCTGGCCGGTCGAGAGCCTAGTTTGGATAGATGTAATACCTATGGCTTCAGGGAATTTACGCGGCGCAGCAGAGGAGGCCTGAAGCCACGGAGTCGGGACGGAAGAGGGGCGGTTGAACGAATACATTTTTAGTTAGCCAGACGTAGCCTCTGCTATGCACTATACTAGTAGGTAGACACGTCATACGATAACCGCGCGAGACACCAAGGGAATAGGAAGACTGAGTCACAATAATTTCATGGCTTGGCCTGGTACGATATCGATATTAATCCTGACTAGTTTGTGAACACCCATTTATATAATGTTTTGTAAGCCTCTTAAAATACAACGTTCTAAAGTTGGGGTTTGAAAAGGAGTAAGATGAAGAGGTAAGGTGTTGGTGCCGCATTAGATCCTCCGGTGGAATTAGAGAGCATGAGCTGGGTGGCTCCTAGGACGCGATTTCGTCCACCCAACGCTTTAGGTCGTCCATTAAGTGTTCTACAAGGCTACCCTCGAGCGCACAGTCCTGCCAGGTACACGAGACGCACATTTCTTCGTCCTTGACTGTCATAAGAGAGACCGACAAAGCCGCAGAAGGTACCTCTGCGCTCAGGAGCAGATCGGCTTTCCGAATTGCCCACCGTTCCGGATCTTGTCGCTTTTCGGATCCTCCCCCGTCGACCACGCCGAGGTTAGTCACGAGCCACGACAGGTAGCGTGGCTTTTGTGCTTCGCTCTCCTGCTGGGTCCGCCAGTCGTAGACGAGCCGCATGATGGGGAGCACATCGTTCCTTACACCCGAGTCTAGCCTAGCTTTGATTTCTCCTCGGATCCGAGCAGCGACAGACCAGACTATATCCAGAAGACCAGGGGACAAGCTTATGCCTGTGGATTTGTCTGGAATCTGGGACCGGATCTGAGTGACCACCGATGTATCGAATTCGTGTTCCATAACCGAAACATAATTACACATGGAATCTTTTGGCTCGACCCAGGGGTATTTGGCGGGCTTTGAGGGCAGGATTTGGCGCAGGTTATACGGAGTTCTGCTAGCGAACCCTTTCATATCCCCAAGCAAGGGTGCGAGGGAAACCAAGACGAGCGCCTGGAAGAGTGCTGTGATAGTGGTACCGTATTTATGGCATACGTCTACTAGCTTGTTGACGGTATCACCGTTGACGACAAACGTTCGGAGTCGTGTCTTGAAAGGAGTTAGATGCACTGGGGCCCAGAGCGCATGCGCGGTATCTGGGAATAGCGAGTACGGCTTCAGCTCCTTCCAGAGATACTTCACGAAGAATGGTGGGGATATCGTGAACGAAGTCAATATCTCAGGCGGTGGTGGTAACAAAGCCGACGAGTCGGGGAGGTCGAGGATCCAGCTTGTAGAGTCTGGGTGAAATTGAGGTATCGGGGGTTCTGTACCATTGACGGGCTCTCCGTGTAAACTTTGCAGTAACTGTTCATGGAAGATCTTACCACTCATACCGTCATGGTGTGGGTGATTCCAGACATACAAGACCTCGATAGACTCTGCGTCGGCCGCCTTCAATATGACGACCCTCCAACCCGGCTGCGTGTCTAGGTTGCTGTATCGGGAGTCGAGCTCGGACTCTACCGACCCTTGATACCGCTTCTCGAGATCGCTCGAGTCCTGACATAATATCCAGTAGACATGATTAGAGAGGTCAAGCTGATCAAGACGAACAAAGGCGGGTGACGGGGAGTTTTCGCCCACAATGCCGGTTTGTAGATGAGGTTGGGCGAGGGCGATATGCGCCACGGCATTGTAGACTTTGCTCTGTAAGGTTTTGAGGGCGTGCGAAGGAGCAAGACTGCGCGGCAATGAGTAACGACAGGCTACAATGGTACCTCGATATTGGTCGAGAGTATGCATCGCCGTCTGGTAGCCCTCGCTGTGCTTGCCGTTAGAGTACGCATGCGGAGAGGCTACGGGGGGAGGGACCTACTGGCAGCCCATGGTGCGAATGACCCTGGCGTCTCCATGGCCATCTGTGCCCCAACCGAGGAGACGATTCAACATGGAGAATACACGGATGCGCAACTTTCGTCTTGCTACAAAGATTCTATGATTCTATCTATGTCTCGCTCAAGAACATGTTGGATGCGCCGGTCGTAACGGGGAAAAGCTTTATTGGGGAATGGGCGTGTTGGTGTGCTGGACATCTACGTAGGTAGGGATGGATGCCTGTTGGTTGGCCTAGTTGTTGCTGTTGGTTCTGCAAACAAAAAGGGGGTCAGGGCACTAGAGCCGCAGTGGTAAGGCAGATGATGTACCGTCCCTGAGTCAGTGGGTGTATCGTACGACATAAGGTAATACTGTACTTAGGAGTGGTAGTATGGTAGTATACCACCCAACACCGAAATACCACCCCGAGAGCTGCTCTAGACGACGAGTTTCGCCTCGTTTGGGAGAAGCGGGGGATGCAACCAACAAACAGCACGGCACCATCCTGTTACTACTGTACCTTTCGAATACGTGAGCACCTACGGGAGACCAACCATGGCGTCTGCCAGACCGTCTAACCTACTATAGGTAGCGTCTGCCTAATGCAAGAACAGGGTACGGAGTAAGTAAACATGGTACGCCTTGGTAAACATGCCATGTGGAGTCTGGGGGGCTGAAAAGCTAACGAATCTGAGGTAATCCCCACTACTACCCTCCTCCTACTACTGAGTACGTACTCACTAGCATGAGCTTGACAGGGGACAGTACCAGATCTTTTCATCGCCGCCAAGCCACTACGAGTACTAGAGATACCTCCCAAGAAAAGCACCTGTGACGCTGACTACCTATCCTATATACAGTACTAAGTAGTAGTACAGAGGGAGTGTAGTGGCAGTGTGTGCCTGATGAGAGATTGGAGGTACATAGTAAGGTGTTATCAACTCCAAAATGCAACCATCATCGTCCATTTTGCGATGCTAACGATTCATCAGGCTGTGATCCGGACCAATGGAAGGATTTGAGAGCTCCCGAAACGCACGCACGCAATACGTGCACGATTTTACACTACTATACTGGTAAGTATGCTTACCTATGTACGTAGTATAGCCATTATGCAGGTGTCTTGACTGTTGGGTTCGTTTATACACCCCTCAGGGGTGTGCTCCGTATTGGCAGCCGGCGCGATAGCCGTTGAAGAGAAAAGGGTAGTTTGAGGGGTACATGGGATCGCCAAAGCGGCATCTGTCTCTCCCCACCTCCCCCAATTCTTACCCCTAAATCTCTTCACGTACGTCTACACAGTACGTCCATCATGTTGGCTGGAGAGCACTCCGATACAACACGCTAGTCTGATTGGGTAGATCATAGAATTATCACCTAGGATGATGCCTAAATTTCAATTGTACTACATGCTATATAGACAGTAATATGGAAAACAACAGAGCGTGGAAGGGCCTCTACTATAGGCTATCTATCCTTAAACAATCTGCGTCCTAGCTGGGTCATCGTGCGTCTTTATGGCATCATCACTTTCATTCCCGCCGGTCGTCGTATGTACCTGGGTGGTGTTACTGTTGACGTTAGTGGTCGCGACAGAAAGCATATCGTGCGTCTCTAGGTCAGTGATCTCCCAAAGCCCGCGACGCCTTCGAGACTTGGGCTTGTAGAATTGCCACTGAGGGATCGAAATCTGCGTTTTGCTCAACCCACTCCTAGACCAGAGCGACTGGAAGAATGAAGCAATGGAATCCGACATGGGGAGCATCTTCGCCGCCCGGGGGAAGGCAGGTATCCCCATGATAAGAAATCCCGTTGTCACCTCCAAGATTGTCCACAAGGCGACACCCGAGAATATGAATGTCGCGTCGTTAGACCAGAGAAGCTTGATGAAGTAGGCCAAACGGACGACACCGAACACCCACGCACTTTTCACGCCGAATTTGTTAGCAGACCATCTACCTGGGCAGGGTGGACTACACGAACCCAATTCCAATGACGAAGAGCAGCGATATACCCCATTTCCTAGCTCGTGACATTTGGAGTTTCCAGATTACCCATTGAGGAGCCGCGAGGATTGTACTGTCCGAGATGAAGTTAATGATGCTAGTCGCGATGTTCTGATCGTTAATGTTGATCGTGCACACTCCTCCTTCGTAGAAGGGATTCCATATCTTTTCGCGTGGATAGCAACGCACGATCTCGGTGACCGTTGTGATGAAGTAGAACACGACGTTCGTCCAGATCAGGGTATGTAGAATCCAAAAGGTCGGGCCACGGGTGTTCTTGGGCACGAAGATACGGAGCCAATTGACCAGAATTGATATCTTGATCAGTAAAGAGGCTGGGCCGTAGAAGACCGCGCCGAGATGAACATTCTTGAAGAGGTTAATCATAGTTTCCACGTTGGCACTAGTGGGTGGTCATAGATAGGTAGGGGTGCAAGGTAATCTCACATAAAGGAAGTGAGGCAAAAAGCCGTTCTGGACATTCCATTGATGGGTCCAGAATCCCGGGTAGATCGAGAGGTCGTATGTAATGTACTGGATACCCGAGAAGACGCCCTACATATGTTCAGTCTCGCATTACGTCTTGCGGGTTCAAATCATGCTAGTAGGGAGGCCGATGCGTACCAATGCTGCGACTAACAATAGGTCTTCGATGAGAAGCTTTCTCATGCCAATACTGCTCACCAGCCGTGCCAGAACGGCTACTGTGGAGATGATGGACGTGGAGATTATGAGGCCGTACCCAAAGTTGTGGTACCCGCCCGTATGGACGAAGTCAGGGATCACGCCAGGAGGCGGGTCCAGACCGGGCTGCTCCAACAACGAGGAATTCATTAGAAAAGCTAGAGCTTCAATTGAGACCGATGGAGAGACCGATGGGGAGCCGACTTCAGACTCTCAGTGGCTGGCGTATTATTCCAGTCACACTGAAAAGAGGTGTCACAAAGTGAAGAGTGTGGGAGATAGATGCAATGGAAAATGGGAGTATTATCTAGGAATCTATCTATATGGGATTGGACGACGCTTGATGCTGCTCTACCTCCCAACCCCATGCAGTCACCCCACCGCTTCGCCCACGCCCAACCCTATCTTCATACTGCAGGATAATAGCCACACCATCAGAACCTCCTATCAGTGAGGCTCGCTAGCTGAATGCCGCTGACGTTACCTTGGGTGAAAGGATCTTAGAGTACTCCGTGTGTACTCCACCACCAGGCATGCCGAGACTGACCTTTGGCTTTTCTATTCTTGGTGCTCCATTACATAAGGTGGTCGCTTAAGCGATACCTCGACATTTGAAGTATTACTTATTATACTATCTATCATGCCTACAAAACACTAGCTGTAATAAAATACAGAAAGCGCCATACTAGTATGATCTCTTTCATCGTCGACCCAACCCACGTACTTTTCTTCCGGTCACCAGCTTTGACCTGCCTGATACCATGAACGGCAGTATTCAGAACCCGATGCTCTCTAAGGCCGGGGCACTTGTGAAACATATCAAATCCCAACAGATTGACCGAGATGAAGCAAAGAAAAGTCACCCGACCTTCTATCGCAATCTCGAAGAGGCTCTAGACGTGCGCCGCGGCACACAGAGTCTATTCTCCATCGTCCAGAGTAACTGGCAGACCAAGAATGCCGTGGATTTCTGTTCCAACGACTATCTCTCCTGGAACACGACCGGCTTGATCCGCACGCATTTCCTCGATGAGTTGAGCCGCTACCCAGATTTCAGCGTCGCAGCTGGCGGCTCAAGAGTCATGGAGGGGAATTATCCGTACATCGAGGAGACCGAGGCTGAGATCGCGGCCGCTCATGGGGCCGAGGCCGGTCTCATCACAAGCTCGGCGTTCGATGCCAACGTCATGGTGTGGACTGCGCTCCCGCGGCCTGGCGACGTGATTGTGTACGATGCCCTGGTTCACGCCAGCACACACGAGGGCATGGAGCGCAGTCTCGCAATCCGGAAGACCGAGTTTCTACATAACGACGTCGATTCATTCCGCGAGACGCTGCTTGCGATCGTAGACTCTCAGCCGCTGATAAAACAGGGCAAGCGCTCCATCATTGTCGCAGTGGAATCTATCTACAGCATGGAGGGCGACGTCTGCCCTTTGCTCGATCTCGTCGAGATCGCGGAGGAAGTTTCACACGGACACGGAAATATACAGTTTGTCGTAGACGAGACTCACAGCACCGGGCTCATCGGGCCCAAAGGATACGGACTCGTCTGTGAATTGGGCCTGGAGGCCGAGATCGCGGTGAGAGTATATACCTACTCGAAAGCAATGGGTGCTTGTGGAGGTACTATACAGCCTTGATTTGCTCTCTACAGGCACGTTTACTCATTATATCCCAGGGATAATACTCGGCAGTGAAACCATCAAGAGCGCTATCATCAACTTTTCGCGGCCTAGCATATATTCCACTTCACTGCCTTTCCCGTTCGTTGCCGCCATTCGGGCCGGGCATAGACTACTAGGCACTCCACAGGCGACTAAGGCAAGCGAAAACACTAACAACGTTACCTATATGCTGGGGAGGCTAACATCACCATCACTTAGGGCCAAGAAAGCATCCAGGTCCTGGCCCGGACTTTCTTTGAAGCGCTAACGTCACACCCCCTATGGCCATCAGCTCAAGAGAAGGGTCTTCTATCAGTGCCGCTAGCCGCCGGTTGGGAAGAGCGCCCATATCTCACCCACATCGTCACGGTGTGGCCTCGGCAGAAGTACATCTATTGGCTATATCTGCATCTGCTATCCTGCTCGTTCTTCGTCCTGCCGGTCAAGCAGCCAATCGTCCCCGTTGGCGAGAGCCGCCTCAGGATCACGTTCCATGCTGAGAACACCCCTGCCCAGGTAACAGCCCTAGTGGAGCAAATATTTACGTGGATGGAGGAGGTCATGGACATCGAGCAGGGGAAGACCCAGAAGAAGGTGACGAGGGCGGCTGGCGAAGTGTATGTGTGGATGAAGCAGGAAGGCCTGAGAGGATTCGGTATGGTGTAGTAGTTCCTGTACATTAGCTGTCAAGGGTGGGGATGCGATCCCGAATGTTCCGAATCTTGGTCCGGAACTATTGCAGGCGATCTGCACAACACGAAGGTTCAAAAATAAACTAGGCAATCTGCCTAAGCAAAAAAGGAAAAAAACCATAGAGCAGCACCTTCAAATGCATAACAAAAGTCCTTACCTTTGTTGTAATCACAAGCTTCCTACGCTACAAAGGAGGGCATATAAAGAAGAGATATAGCCACTTTAGGATTAGTCTCCTAGAGGCGAGGGGATATCCCGGAAAAGAGCAGAATACTAGCAAAATATTTAACAAATAATTCCACCGATTAAAAACATCTGATAATATGCACATCAGTCACCCCGCATGACCTCGCTTACGCGTATCTGGCACACACAGCTCTGCTAGCAGAGCCGAGGCTAGTAATCGAATGCCGCATCGTATTTAGCTCCTTCTAGTCAGACTGAACACTGCGGCTGAAGAAGATACTTGATTTGGGGGTGATGGTACAAATGCTTCTCTGCACATGGAGATCTCCAAGGTGTATCACCCTGTATCCGTATCATGTCCGGGTAGGCTCTACCCCCCTGACTACCACCCACATCCTTCTCCACGCAACCTAGAATCCTGCCAGGAATGCGAGAGTGCGGCACAGCCCTATCAGGCGCATTAGTCAGAATGACTACTCGACCCAGGCGCAGACCCAGGGCATGCATGGTCCTGATTTGGGGGTTAGATGTAATGTGTAGCCAATCAGAGCCTACCAGCTGACGACTTGTATAGAACCAATTCTCGGGACAAGATTCAAGCGCCGGAGAAGTATTATGTGAGAGGAACTATTAGTCTCCACAGGCATGATGCCCGGAAGAATGAGGAAGCCAATGATGAATCGTCTTGCGGCTGCTACCTAAGTCGGCTCAGCTGCCAAGTTCGCGTTAATAAACCTCTTGCGGCCTTACTCCGTTCGAGAGTCCAATAGAGGGACACCTTCTAAGTGGAGAAAGATACAGGTCACCACGTATGCAAGTTGGCACTATGTAGGTTTTGTGGTATTTGTTTCGAGTATTTTTTGCTCTTTGCAGAGCCACACACACATCTTTTAGTTGCATGTTCGGTAACCCTGGCCGCCTGTTTCTAAAGCACCCAGTCGGCGGTGGTAGCAACCGCTTCCACGATTACACCTCATATTCAGCCTTTAATCTGTCCTCTAGGATATTAATAGACTCGCTTCGACGCCCGAATTCATACGGTCTTACCTATATGTGCAGTTTCGATGCTACTAATTATGGTCAGGAGCAGGGAGAGAGAGAGGTAGGTAGTAGAATCAAAATCCCACATGAAGAGAAGAGAGCCCGAGTAGAAGTCAAGAGCATTGTGTCTCATAGGTCACCTTAAACTTCACGTGAAAATACTACTGTTACGTACTAAAATAAGGCTTCCCCTAATGGTACCTTACACAACATAAATGGCTATAACCGCGTACAACTTCTGTGATACCTTATAATATAGCTGATAGGCAGCCATTGGCGGTTGACGCACATAGAGTAGGTTGAGGTGTCACAAGATGTAAGGGTGATATTTACGTTAAGGCGACGCTAGCTTGCCTTGCTGCCTACCTAGACGTCTGATGGGGTGCATTAGAGAATATATGCATTTTGTCAAAATACCAAACCATCTGTCTGTATAGATTCACCCAGCTAAAATCTCACATCGAGTTGTTTCCTTTTCACTGTAGATTCCAGCTGACAGCATTATATATATTTAGCCATTTATACACGCATTATCTTCATCCATATTATATGTCGACAAGTTTCTAGCGATTGTTGTTTTGTAGTCATTATTTGTACATCTAAGAGCTTCTTCAGAATTATCCAAAAAAAATATACAGCTCACCCCAGGCCACAAAATACACTTCTGTTTCTTCTTCTCCGTTATATGTCCACCTTGCTAGCCACCATGGAACCAATAGCCATTGTCGGGCACTCATTCAAGCTCCCACAAGGTATAGAAGATGATTCTAGCCTCTGGGATCTACTTGAGAATGCAAGAAACGTGATGACGGCATGGCCCCAGTCAAGGACAAACGCAGATGCCTTTTCCCAGTCGGATGGTAATGCCAACAATACGGTACTACTCCATACCCATGACGAACTAAATTCATCCCTCAGCTTTAACTGACATTATGAATAGATGTGCTCAGGGGGCGCACACTTCCTTAAGGATGACCCGGCTTGTTTCGACGCTCCTTTCTTCTCTATTTCATCGAAGGAAGCTGCTTCTATGGACCCACAACAGCGCTTGTTGCTAGAAACTGCGTACCATGCCATGGAAAACGGTATGTGATTCTTCCCAGCTTCCTCTTTTCGACCACTTACAGGAAGTAGCCGGTATCCCTGTTGAGAACGTAGCGGGATCACAGACGGGAGTCTTCGCAGGGTGCATGGAGAGCGACTACCACCGACAAATCGCCAGGGACCCGGATGAAGCACCAGCATTGACTGCCACGGGTACCTCAGGGGCCGTTTTGGCCAATAGGTTAAGCTGGTACTTTGATCTCCAAGGCCCCAGCATCCAGCTGAACACAGCCTGTTCTTCGAGTATGGTAGCTATGGACCTTGCATGCCAATCACTTCGGAATGGCCAGAGCTCTATGGTAAGAATCTCACAGTAAAATACAGCCGTCCTAGCCCTAAAACTGACTTGATGGCCTTCTAGGCACTCGTCACAGGATCCTGCTTGCTCTTGAATCCCGAGCTATCGCTCTATTTGTCGAATTTGAATATGATTTCACCCGACGGGCTCTGCTACAGCTTCGACCATCGTGCAAATGGCTATAGCAGAGGTGAGGGTGTCGTCGTAGTGGTGCTCAAGACACTGTCTACAGCGATCAGGGATGGCGACCAAATACGTGCTGTCGTCAGGGCGACTGGGTCGAATCAAGACGGACGTACACCGGGGATCACCCAGCCAGGTGCCGCTTCCCAGGAGAAGCTCATCCGACAGGTCTACAAGAGCTGTGGTCTCGGTTTCGAGTCCACACGTTACGTAGAAGCTCACGGTAAGAATAACGAAAGAGATAATGCGAAAGTTGCTAAGTGATCTTATAGGAACCGGAACACAAATCGGGGACTCAACTGAAATGAAGGCCCTTGGCAGTGTTTTTAGGAGCGTCAGGTCTCCTGGGGCACCTCTCTTTGTGCAAGTTCCCCCGTCACGCCATAGCAATATCTAATGCGTTTATCGCTGACCAAGTAGATAGCGGTTCAGTTAAAGCCAATATCGGGCACCTAGAAGGTGGAAGTGGCCTAGCAGGAATTCTCAAGTGCATCTTGATGCTCGAAAAGGGGCTGATTCCACCCAACCCACTCTTTGAAAAGTTCAACCCTAAGATAAACGCCAAGAGAAATAATATCCAGGTATGGGCTTCACGCACACATGCACACATATAACTAATAGGTAGCTGTTAGGTTCCCACTTCTTGCGTGCCCTGGCCGAGTCCTGGCCTCCGCAGAGTCTCGGTAAACTCATTCGGCTTTGGGGGTTCGAATGGACACGTGATTCTAGACGATGCATATCATACGCTGGAAGCTCTTAGCCTCAGAGATAGCCTGCAGGTTGTCCATTCGCCTTCGTTTACACGATCGACAAGATACAACATGCAAAACGAAGTGAGCCTAAACGAATCGACTAAGGAATACGACGTAACAGGAAATGAACAGATACCGGAAGAGGCAGCTCCTATACCCATATCTTCGGATGGAGCCCTCAATGGGGTCCTCAATGGGACAGAGAATACGTCTTCACACTCGTCGATTTCCTCATCAGTTCTAGACACTTCGACCGGGACACCAAGGACCAGCAGCACTGCTCCATCGGAATCTTCAAGTAGGCCTGACAAGTACCAACTTCTCGTGTACTCGGCACGAGATGGAGCGGCCCTGAAACGAGTAATCCAGCAGTACGCCAAGTACTACGACGAGAACGTACAGGGCTCGGCAACTAGGCTGCAAGAGCTGGCCTACACCCTCGCCGCACGCCGGACCATAATGCCATGGCGGTCATTCACCGTGGGAGATGCCGAGCTCTCATCCGAAGAAATCGGCCTACTCAAATCGGATTGCGTGCGTTCGTCTTCAGAGACACAGATTAGCTTTGTGTTCACAGGACAGGGGGCCCAGTACGCTGAAATGGGGTTGGCGTTGACCCAATACCCCGTTTTCCTGTCAGCTATGAGCAGAGCGAACAGGGTGTTCCAGACCCTAGGAGCCGACTGGTCGCTTTTCGGTAAGTGGGATGTCCATATTATCCAATGCATTCAATCAAGTCTATACACGATTTCTGTTAGGTGAGGTAATCGTCAAGAAGATCTTTAGGCTGATTTGACTCAAATAGATAAGATCGAAACTGGAGAGGGGATCAACCAGCCGCAGTTCAGCCAACCTCTATGCACTGCCCTACAGATAGCTCTTGTCGATTTACTCAGGAGTTTCAACATTACCCCAGTAGCCGTCATCGGCCATTCATCTGGTGAGATCGCAGCCGCATATACTATGGGTGCCCTTTCACTTGAATCTGCTTGCACTATTGCCTACCACAGAGGTAGATTAAGTTCACAGCTGGTGGCGTCTAGTGAGCCTGGGGCCATGATGTCCGTAAACCTTCAAGAAGGGGAAGTCCCCGCGTATGTGAAGAAAGCTCTACCCGATGCGGAGATCCACGTTGCTTGCGTGAACAGCCCTTCGAATGTCACCCTAGCTGGGGCCGAAAGCGATATCGATCAGCTCAAATATCACTTAAACAGTGATGGGATATTCTGCCAGAAACTGAAGACGGGTATCCCATATCATACTCCCACGATGCGACAAATAGCTTCCGAGTACCTCTCATCTCTGGCTTTCCTTGATGAGTTAGCGCCTGACAACAGCGCGGTGTTGATGGTATCGTCGGTCACCGGAGAGAAAGTTGTCCCGAGCCAACTTTCGACGGGTCAGTATTGGGTAGACAATTTGACCTCAACCGTACGCTTCGTCGATGCATTGCAATACCTCGCACAAGCAGCGCCCAAGTTGGACGGGATAAAGGCGATATCCGACTACGTTGAGATCGGCCCGCATGGAGCATTGCGACGGCCAGTCAATGAGACCTTGAGCGAAGCATTAAACGGGGAAGAGTTCAGATATGCCTCCGTCCTGTCTAGGTTTGATCAGCCTTTGAAGACGATCATGGAGGTAGCCGGTCGTCTATTCACCCGTGGCTATCGTGTATCTGTGACATCGGTAAACAAAGACAGCTGTGAGGGCACACCATCATTACTGGTAAACACACCTCAGTACCCCTTTGATCACTCGCGGCAATACTGGTACGAGAGCCGGCTAAACCGTGATTGGCGACTACGTGGGTCGGCTCCGAGAAGCGTCCTCGGTGTTCGGTCGGCAGATTGGAATTCGCTAGAGCCACGGTGGCGGCGGATGCTGAGCGTCGAAGAAACGGCTTGGATCGCAGACCATGTCGTAGATGGAGCCATTGTTTTCCCAGCGGCTGGGACAATCATCATGGCATTAGAGGCCATAAAGCAGACTGTCTCTTCTCAACAGACAATATCCGGATACCTTATCAAAGAAGCTACCTTCTCGAACCCGATATTCGTCCAGGAGGGAAAGAAAAGCGAGGTCCAAACGCAGTTGCGTCCTATTCAGCACGCCTATGAGAAAACTTCTTTGCGATTCGAGGTTGTGGTGTTTGCCCTTACCGATGGTAACTCGGCTGAATGCTTCAAAGGCATTATACACGCTACCGTTGAACACGGTCTAACCGAGGTCGATGGAGGGCTCGAGGCACGCACCGCTAAGCAAACGCTCTCCCGCAGCTATGAACAGGCACAGCTTTCGTGCACGAGGCATATTAGGAAAGCAGACTTCTACAAGGGGCTTGATAAGCAGAACCTGACGTATGGAGAGACATTCGCACTCGCAGAGGAAATCTTCTGGGACGGACAGGAACTCTGCGTAGCGCGCATCGACGTCAGCGATCCGTCCAAGGCCTATGAAGGGGTAGTCCATCCCGCGGTGCTCGATGTGTGCCTCCAACTATGTGCCACGGCTCCATCAGACGGCATGTCAAAGATGCTTGCCACATTTATCCCACATCGGCTACGGGACACTTGGATATCCGCCACAGGCTGGCAGCATCCACAAACAGAATCAATACGGATACGAACTCAGTCCAGGCTCAATGAATCATCCACGGCGGTTGTGTCTTCCTTCACGGTCTTGGCGGATGATTCTTCAACGCTCTGCCACGCGAAACACGTCGAGATGGCGGCCGTCGCAAGTAAGGAGTCAGAAAGCGAGGATCAGAAGAAACTGCTTCACTCCGTGGATTGGAAGCCGCACCTCTCTCTCCTTAGCAAACCACGACTATCTGAACTCTGCAACGTAAACAACTTCTCAGACGACGAGACTGCCGCAAGTGAATACAACATTCGATTAGAGAATGCTCTTCACGCGCACCTCCAGCGTAATCTGGTACACTTCCAAGAGATAGTAAATCCCCAAACGCAACCACACCTCGAGCACTTCGTTTCGTGGATTGAGCGGCAACTTATCAAAACCCCCGGCCAGTCGGAGCAAGAGTTAAGCAACGAAGCTCTAAACGAAGAGCTCGAAAACTTGCGAGCCGCTAAGCCGTTGTGGAGAATATTTATCGAAATAGCGCAGGCCCTGGAGTCCATCATTCGAGGCGAGACGGACGCCCTCGAGCTCCTCTTCTCGGCTTCTGTGGCGCAAGACTTCTACGATGAAGCGTTTCAACGCATGTGCAACCACAAGTTCGTGTCGTACATCCAACTAGCGACGCACCAGACGCCCGATCAACGGATTCTTGAGGTCGGCGCTGGCACGGGCGGCTGGACGAGCGAGGTTCTGTCGATTCTACGGCGGACAGAAGCCAGCACTGGCGGCGCTGCCTTCAGCGAGTATGTGTACACCGATATTTCGCCCGGTTACTTTGACGGTGCCCGTGAGCGGTTCGCGGAGTATCGCGATCGAATGACATTCAAAACTCTCGACCTAGAGCGGGACATTGCGATGCAGGGGTTCGAACCGGGCACCTACGACATGATCCTAGCTGGTAGCGTGCTCCACGCCACGCGGAACTTGTCAGCGACCCTGCAGAATCTCCGGCGCGCTCTGAAGCCGGGTGGCCAACTGGTCTTCCTCGAGCCGACGGCTCCGGACTGCTTTACGATCGGCTTTGGCTTCGGAATCCTGCCTGGCTGGTGGGGTTGTGACGAGGAGTCCCGGACCTGGTGCCCGACCATCACCGAGGCGGAATGGGATGTGGTCCTGCAAGAGAATGGGTTCTCCGGCAACGACCTGGTGATACGTGATTACCACGATGAGAGGGCGCACTATTTTAGCATCGTGGTGTCGTCTGCTGACAGACCCCCACAATCAGTGGTTACCAGTGCGAGGACGCTAATCATTACTAACGGCCAGGATGAGAACCAAAAGCGCCTGGCATCGGGTCTACAGGACCGAGTATTTAATTCACCAGATGATCATTCCGTCGTCCTTGCACTCTCCGAGGCGACAGATGCTAAGATAGCACCGATTGACACCGTAGTGCTTCTTGCAGACCTCGGCAAGCCGCTGTTGGCCGATCCATCGGACGAAACGTTCCAGCAACTCCAAAACCTGATGCAGCAATCCAGACAGCTACTCTGGATCACGTCGTCGAGAATCTCGCAGGAATCCTACCCGTATGCTGCTCTAAAAGACGGATTCCTCCGCGTGATGAGATCAGAAAACGATGGCAAGAGATTGATCTCCCTTTCCCTTGAAAACGACACCCTAGAGTGCATCGAAAACATTGCGCAGGTATTCGACACGGCTTTCGAAACTAACGCGCCAGATTGCGAGTACATAGTACGCGATGGACAAATTATGACCGGTCGTCTCATCCAGGAGGTCAACCTCGACCGAGATCTTAACGCGTCCATCGTCCCGCAGGCGACGTACGAACCATGGCTCCCGGGTCCACCCCTTAAATTCGACGTCGGAACACGCGGATCACTCGACACGCTACGTTTCATAGAAGATCCCGATCAGTATGTCGAGCTCGGCCCTGCGGACGTCGAGATCGAGGTCAAGTCGTGGGCGCTCGGGTTCCGCGACTTGTTTAGTGCGCTAGGCCGTCTAGACGAGAAGGATTTCGGCTCCGATTTGGCTGGCGTCGTGAGCCGGGTTGGCCCGCAATGCACCGCGCTACGTCCTGGCGACCGCGTCTGCACGACCCAATTCGGGTGCATGCGGACATACGTGCGTGCCCCGGAGTCGGATATCATTAAACTCCCCGAATCCCTCTCGCTAGAGGAAGCTTGCGGTGTGATCAATCCCGGCATGACCGCGTTGTACTCCCTTGTTGACGTAGCGCGTCTACAGAAGGGGGAGAAGATCCTCATCCACTCTGCGTCCGGAGCGACTGGTCAGGCTGCCGTACAGGTTGCCCAGATGGTCGGGGCTGAAGTCTTCGCGACGGTAGGATACGATCATAAGAAGCAGCTACTCATGGACGAGTACGGAATACCGGAGTCGAACATCTTTTACAGCAGAGACCTGAGTTTTGCACAGGGCATCATGCGCGCGACTGGAGGATACGGAGTGGATGTAGTGCTAAATTCGCTGGTAGGTGAAGGCCTACGTTCATCATGGGAATGTGTCGCTCCATATGGGCGATTTATCGAGATAGGTAAGGCCGATATACACGCCAACGCGCCATTGCCGATGGCAAGCTTCGCCAGGAACGTGACCTTCGCCGCGGTTGATCTCCGCGACATCTGTTTGCGGAAGCTCGAGCTTGCCAGAAGGCTGTTCCAGACGACCATCGACCTAGCCGAACGTGGGACCCTTCACTGCCCGGGGCCACTGAACGTCTTTTCTGTGTCGGCCATTGAGGAGGCGTTCCGGTATTTCCAGAGCGGCAAGCAAACGGGGCGTATCGTTATCCGAACCGAGCACTCTGCCAAAGTCCAGGTACGTATCTCAAGCAGGAAAATCATTTCATTTTAACTAACAGACGGTAGAAATATCTCAAGCGACAGAAGGCCTGCAATTTTGACGAAACGGCCGCTTACCTCGTCGCTGGAGGCTTGGGCGGAATTGGACGCGCAACACTCAGGTGGATGGCTTCGAAAGGTGCGAGGTATCTTATCGTACCATCACGGTCGGGCGCAGCATCAAAAGAAGCCAAGGAACTCGTGAAAGAACTTAACGAACAGGGCGTCGAAGTCGTAACGCCCAAGTGTGATATCTCCGAGGAGAATTCCCTTCGTCGGCTACTAGAAGAACATGGATCGCAGGGACGTCCAATTAGAGGGTGTATCAACGCATCTAGTAAGTATCTATAACCCATTCTCGGCGAAACCCTCGAACTGGGACGGCCGAAGTCACTGGAAAGGGAAAACTAATCTTCTCCATTACAGTGGTTCTTCAAGATTCAGTGTTTGAGAACATGACGAGCATACAATGGCAGACTACCATCCGCTCCAAAGTCCAGACCTCATGGAACCTCCACGAGCAACTGCCCAGGGACCTAGATTTCTTCATACTCCTCTCCTCCATAGCCGGAGTAGGGGGCAACCCGGGCCAATCTAACTACGCGGCCGGCTGCACGTTCCAGGATTCCCTAGCTCAGTACCGCACGTACCACGGCCAGCGGGGTCTATCTCTTGATTTGGGCGTCATGCGTACCATCGGCGTCGTAGCAGAGAATCAAGTCAAGAACACGTTTGAGAAGTACCTCGGCGGCCCGCGGATCGAGGAGGAAGAATACCTCGCGCTTCTCGACATCGTGTGCGGGCCCGACTATTACTCGCCGGGCGCCGCTGTCAAGAGTCAGATCACCATAGGCATTACCACGCCAGCCGAGCTCATCCAGGGGGATGACAAGCCTCTCGAGCATCTTTATCGATCATTCTTTGCCTATTTCAACCAAACCGGTTCTTCATCGAGTAATACCGGCGCGACAACCATGGCTAGTCCTGGGGCCCTGTTTCGGCAGGCCGAGACAGCCGAGGAGATGACCAAAGTCGTCGTCGAGTCGCTAGTTCAGAAACTTGCCCGTGCGTTGTCTATTCAGCCCGAAGATGTAGACAGAGACAAGCCTCTACACTTGTACGGTGTCGACTCCCTTGTTGCAGTGGAGCTTCGCAACTGGATCGCGAAGGAGTTCTCTGCCGATGTGCCTGTCTTTGAGTTGATGAGCGGCAAGACGATCCTGGCTATTGGCGAGTTCGTTACTAAGATGAGCCATGCTAAGAAGGCGGGCTGATCATTGGACTTGGTGATGTTCAAAACACACGAGCTCATGGATGCCACACTAGTTGGTAACGGGGAACATAGTACGGATGTGATGCTGCTGCTTGTAGGTATATGGGACTTCGATAAAAAGAAATAAATTTTTTAATAAATAGTGTAGAGAAGAAATCGAATGATATCATTTGTGCCATCGGCAAGATTGAAGATGCATCAGGGATATTGTTAATGGCAAGTAAAGTTACTTGAACATAATTGATTCCTTCTCCATAAATTATTCATATATACCTAACTACCTAATCATAATTTATTCAATAATTCTCTAAACTCAACCTGCGTGATGAGAGTGATCCCAAAAATGAGAATCCACTAAGCCTAATATGTTAAGTCTTCCAGAAGTGGTAAAACCGTGCCAGGCACAGTTCAGTACCCATCTAAGCAAGCATCAATGAAGCTTGGACTCCGTCCTGCTTGAAGCATGAAAGTGCCATTGACAACAGCTACGACTATGCGTACTGCTACTGCGGCCGCATCTACGAGTCTCTTCACGGCTCTCATCCGAACCCATCACATCACGAGTCGCAAGAAGCTCCAGCGCGTGAAAAAGGCGGCGTCACAGCATGCACTGCCTTTCGTTCTTGTCCGAAGTGGTGGATCGCCAGGCATCATGTACGCCGAAGGTGCTGAGGCCGACGTTAATGCCTGGGTGAGCTTCGTACGAGGGCTTCGTTATAAGGACTTTCAATGTCCTCGGAAGCCAGCAGAAACTGAGGTCTTGGTGCCGAACCAGGCTGCCCTAGGTAGCTTTGCAGAAGTTACCTCGATGACTGAATTTGGCGATCGCATGGAGCAGAGAGGTCTGGCCTCGTGGTGGAAGTCGGCCATGGGATACAGCTGACCAGACTAATAATCATATCGAATAATCACCCGCAAGTCATTATAATAGGCTTGCCTATCTACGAGAATAAGAGACTTCTGGAAAACCTAGCGGTGATGTCAGATGGTGGTTCGCTCTCCACCAAGCCTGACTATACGGGATTGAATTTGTCAACCACCGACTCCCACTCCGTGAGAGACTTTCCTGTCGAATCGCTTTCAATTCTGCGTTCGCCAATATAAATGCCCCATTATACGCGAGGTCCCGTCACCTTAATCTAGACGGCCGCAGATCAGTCATGACAATAACAACTCATGGGGCTGCATCCTCAGTTGTATCTCAGCATTCGGCCCGCCTAACCTCCCAATCAATGGAATCTATCACCCTAACCCACCTGCCGGCAGCCTACGCTCCGATGCGGCTTGGAGTCGCAGCGGTCTATATTAAATTCAGGCGTCACACGACGGCCCGATGGACGATGGATTCGTTCTCTGCGACTTGTGGGTTGGGGCTTGGTGGAAAACCTGGGGTATTCAGCCGCCACGGCAGTTCCATCCATACATTCGCGAATCGCGCAACCAATTATATCCCCGTTAGTTATTGGCATCGTTCTCGTATAAATAACGCTCGGCACTATTCGACCGACTAGGCGTATAAGTCACATGTTAATGTCGCTGCGATTATATGTTCACGAGAGAGATATAACATTAGTTGGCGCGTCCCATTCCGGGATCTATTCCCAATCACCAGGTCTGCTCACTCCTAGCGATATTGCATTCTCTCTTGGCCTAGATCAGTTGTTGACAAGATGAAGTCCACAGCTTACGCCTTAGTCTCGGCGGTTCTCGCCTTCCAGGCCTCAGGTCATTCTATTTTCCAGGATCTATGGGTGGACGGTGTCGATTATATAAGTCTTCCTCGTAATTTTGCTTGTGGAAATACTAATTCGCGGTGTACGGGTCCCAATGTGTTCGCATGCCCGCAAATAACAACCCGGTTACGAACGTCAACAGTAACGATATCCGATGCAATGTTGGCGGCACCAGGGGCGTCGGAGCCAAATGCGCCGCGAAGGCCGGGTCGACAGTTACTGTCGAGATGCACGCGGTATGATGGATATACGTGATAGCCAGCATCCACTAATCCTGTGATAGCAACCCGGCGACAGGTCATGTTCCTCTGAAGCGATCGGAGGTGCTCACTACGGCCCAGTTAACGTATACTTGAGTAAAGTGTCAGATGCCACGACGGCCGACGGCTCGACTCCTTGGTACAAGATATTCGCGGACTCCTGGTCTTCAAAGGGATCTGTGGGCGATGGCGACAATTGGGGTACCAACGATCTTAACACTTGCTGCGGAAAAATGGACGTTGTGATCCCCAAGGATACCCCATCTGGCGACTACCTGCTCCGTGCCGAAGTTATTGCCCTTCACACTGCAGGGCAGTCTGGCGGTGCTCAGTTTTACATGTCATGCTACCAGCTCACGGGTGAGTGCCGTTTACCTTCGCTACGTCCGCTTTTGGGTCCTAAAGAGAGGGACTTTTCGTGCACCTCGGTCTCGGATTTTTAAAATATCAACTACTGATTCTCAACGCTATTCTAGTAACTGGCGGTTCCGGCGCTGCCCCAGCGGGCGTGAGTCTTCCTGGGGCTTTCAAGGCATCCGATCCCGGTATCCAAGTGAACATCCACGCCAAAATGGATAAGTACGTGAACCCAGGACCCGACGTTATCGCCGGCGGGGTTACAAAAACTGCCGGCTCTGGCTGCAGCGCCGGCTGTGCAAAGACCGTAAGTGATTCCCGGAGTTATAATCTTCCTATGTGGCAACCTTTCGAGTATCAACGCTCCCCACAGAGCAAGAGTATTACGCCACGGATCTTACACTACCCCGAGGCACTCATGCATTTGGCTGAAACCATCGGTTGCTAACACCGCGCGTTGCAGTGTACCGCTGGCAGTGGTCCGGTCGGGACCGCAATCGCGGCTCCAGCTCCTACTTCCGGCTCTGGCTCTGGCTCTGGCGGCAATTCCGGATGCGCTCAGGCAGCATATCAGCAATGTGGTGGTCAGGGTTGGACTGGTTGCACAGCTTGCGCCGTAAGCCGCCCCTCAATATGCATCCGCGAGAAGATATTAACCCTTCGATAGAGCGGCCTCACTTGTAAAGCGGTTTCTCCGCCGTACTATTCTCAGTGCAGCTAAGAGATCTTCTAAACCAAGGGTGTCAAGCAGAATAGGCGTCATGCTTAATTGCCAGTTGGAAGCCACTGGGTAGAAAAGCAGGATTGGAAACCTATTGTATGCTAGTAAGCGGTAAGACTATTGGTTAACAAAGATAAATAGCAAAAAGACTTGTCAATATTATAACCTCAATCCGCGTGTAGCGAAAAGGAAAAAAGAGAAACATTTCATTGGCCTCGGCTCGAGCCACGGCTGTATACTGCCACGCGATTACCAATGTTTGACTTCCTGAGAGGGTACTTACTTAGTGGCAATGAGGGTGAGGGAGCTGTTCGGTCTATAATACCTTGAGTACCTAGGCATGCCCCCAAAAAGCAAACCGCAATACGTTTATACCACGCCATCTAAGCCCAAGACACCTAGACAAACATATTAGCTGTATCACAAATGATAAAAAAAAAAACTCATCGCAGAGAAAAGAAAAAGGACTGGTAGGTTATCATTCTCTCAACTCGAAACGGCGGCGCTCGGCCTAGGCCCGGCATCGTCGGACTTTTATCAGATCCGTAAGGATGGCGGCGATGATGCCTGCCGCATGAAGCGGCTTCCGCACATTAGCTAGCTTAGGTAGCTAGCTAGCCTCGACCCTTGCTCCCTTCCCTCCCCACACTACTAAGTACATAAACTCACGCAATACCTTGGCATTGCAACCTGTCGAACCATTGCCTACCTGTCTCTTCCTCCGCCCATCTGCGCCTCGCCGCAACAACCAGCAAAAGCGACCACCGTCCTCCCAGCCCCGATCACCACAATGGCCGCCCCCGACCCCAAGACGCGCATCATGGCGCACATGAACAAGGAGCACGGCGCAGACCTCACGCGCTACCTGCAGGCCTACAACGGCCTCTCCTCGTCCGCGGCCGCCGGCGCCCAGCTGGCCGACCTGACCCTCGACACCCTGACGATCAAGTCCGCGTCCGGCGTCCACGACGTCCGCATCTCGCCGCCCATGAAGTCGTTCGCCGACGCCCGCGTCCGCCTCGTCGAGATGGCGGAGCGCTCGCAGGAGAAGCTCGGCCTCAGCGACATCCGCGTCGACCGGTTCATCGGCGCGCGGGGCGCCGGCCTCATCTCCTTCTTCGGCGTCACCTTCTACTTCGTCAGCGCCGCGGCGCTGGCCGCCGGCCTGCTCGACCCCGGCTCCGCGGCCTCGGCGGCCCTGGACACATACTCCCCTTACGGCGCCGCGGGCTTCGCGTGGCTGGTCAAGGCCATCTTCGTCCCCGTCGTCGCCATACACGTCACCGAGGCGTGGTGGATGGCGAACACCCGGCTCGCGAAGTACGGTGTCGAGACGGGCAGCGCGCTGTGGTTCAAGTGGGTGCTGCAGACGTTCCTGGAGGGGGTCCCGGCGTTTCTGCGGTTCGACGGGCTTGTACAGGAGGCGAGGAAGAAGAAGGACGCTGCGAAACACTAGATTCGTTTAACGGAGCCCAATATCTAGGCGTAGTGTCGGCTTGGGATACCCTGGGCCTGGCTTCTGCGGCCCCCCAGCGCATGAGAGACGAGGAATAATCCTACATGTGCATATATACTCTCGATCCCTTGAATTTAGATATAGATCGCTGATAACGATGAAACGACTGATGATAATGGAAGCTAGTCTGATCCTGCAACTTTTGCTACCTAGCGCATGGATAGGTAGACCTCTGTCCTCCCCTCCCTGCGGGATATTGCACAATTAAGCTACTTTTAACCGCCACCCCTATTAAGACTAGGTTTCTCCGTGGATGTGTATTGATGGTCTCCGATGGGACCGGTGTGTTGAAACAACACATGGCTGCGTAGAATAGCATCATTCACCACTTGTGTGCTTTCAATTTGACACCATTTTCTGCTGCATGACGCCTCTCATCATGCCTACTCGCATTCCCTCGAATCCCACACCGCAAATTTTACGCCGATTTTGTAGCTTCAGATTCTCATAGGAGTCATTCCCTCCCGTAATAACGCAAAGTTACCTCTTTCAATTCGCGCGGAGTTGTAAGACGTCTCATTCATCATCCGATCGCCATTCGTTTGCTTCGTAACGAACGCCGCCGAGGCCAGAAGGCACAACTCGATGTGGGGCTTCATCTCGAGCCGGTCGAGCTGGTGGTAAAGCTGAACTCGGCGGGCTTTGGTCTACACTAATCCCCTCGTCGTCGTGATCGTGATAGGGCTCCTCGATCAGCCGTTCACCGACGCTGGCGCTGTCGCTGGCATTGTCGCTGGCACTCTCACCGGCTTCGACCCGTTGGGGAAGATATTTGAAATCCCGAACAATGTTACCCCTTCCTCCACTTTGTCTCAAGTATATGAGGTGTGCCACCTGTTTCCCAGTCAGTTATTTTAACAATAATGTGATACAGGGTTATGTTGTCAGATCCGAGTTCATGCCAAAATACTAGACTTACTTGGACTATACCAGCCAAGACGACAACGGCAAACTGTAGACCCGAGGTGCGCTGCATGGATGCGCGCCATGGTCCATCGCATGATGTGTCTCTGTTGTATATTTCCGGGCAGTGGTCGTGTGGCCAAGTACGGTCCTTAATCGAGTGCAAGCCGCAGCAATCAAATGCGTTTTGGATTCTCTCGATTGCGCGGCCATCATGGTTTTGCCATAACTGTTGCCAGCTATGTTCTAGTGAGCAATCCAAAGCATGGCCGGGCGTAAACCCCTGAGCTGCCAGTGTTGCGATGATGACGGCTATTCCACCCTGGAGGACGTGCAACGCTGGCAATAGCAGTTGGCGGAAGATGGATGGCCCGGTAAGGCGGTTCAAGACGGGCGTGAAGAAGATATTAGCGACGGCGAATAGAGGAAGCAGGATCGTGAGAACAGTTGTTCCCGGCGAGACGGGAAGCGACAGCGTGCTCGCCGTGACTTGTACGTAGCTAAGGCGTTGTGTTAGACGTAGTCATAGTGACATAAGAGGTGAGCTTTAATACATGGCAATACCGATTAAAGCTATCATCAACTAAAGGCATCGCATGCTTGTTAGTCTAGCACTCGGCCACTCGCTCCTGCTCGCCCACCAACGAGCCGACGGCGGTGGGTAAGGTAGACAAGACATACCAGCGGAAACGAGACCACTACCAGTCTCGATATCTTGAGCATCGTGGGCTGGGTGGTGCCACCCCAAGCGGCGTCGGTGTTTCACTTCGTTCCTTTCGGTAAATATCGTCGGCCAGTGCGACGAAGTCAAGTGAATTACGAGGTTCGCCACGACAGCGCTCACGATGCCGAGCTTTGGATAAGAGACGGTTGAGTTAACACTTTAGAGCTATAGTAATGCTGATGCTGATGCTGATGCTGGTAGCTTGGCGAAAGAGCTTGAAGTAAAAGGCGGGGGAAGGGATCAGGCAAACGCCGTCAACCCCAGCTTACAAGGTTGTATGTATGTAGTACAAACTAGAGACGGTGAGATATAAGGTCCAATGTCTTACCTTAAGGTACCTGGGTAGGTAGGTAGGGATATGAAGTACGGAGTATGAAGGCGTGGCGTGGCGTGGTATAGGTATATGCAAAAATCCGAATGGTGGGATTGCAAGAGTTCGGCGGGCTGGGGTGTTTGCCCCTCCTTACAATCTTAAAATAAATACTACATGTACGGAGTATGTACCCAACCCGCCTAGGTACTTAACCGCTGATTTATCTCCCGTATGGAATCATACACGTAGGTAATGTACGGAGTAGTCTGGGTCTATTAGGTACATACGGTACCTACATGTAGTGTAATGCTGCCTTGTCTGCCTGCCCGTCTGCCTGCCCGTCTGCCTGCCCGTCTGCCTGCCTTGCCTTAGGTACCGCGTACATGTAAAAGGGATGATTCGCCGAATGAGTGTACCTAATGTACTTCAAGTCAAACCCGCCTCTTCTAAGCTACCTACCTAGGTACCTAGTAGGTATAGGGCTCTTATCGTTGGCCGGCCTTGCGTTGTAGAAAGAGGTATCCGATATCCGATATCAGGTTTGATTCTCTATCTTAGGTAGCCAAGGTGAACACTTTTTCTTGTATCGTCGCCCGGCTGTCGCGGCTGTTACTAGGCGTGAGGAATGCATGTGCGATATATACTAGTAGCATTCGTATCCCATATCGATGTGTCAGTTACGTACCTCCTTCTGCGTCAAGTAAGTATTGCCGAAACTGCGGTCTACGCTGAGTCATTATTATCGAGCACTGGTATACCTGTCTCAGATGCCTGACCTATAATTTTGGCTTAAATGGTACTATACGACTCAGTAGATTAGTACTTTGCTTTTCTGGTAACAGTGTACCGTGATATCACTACGCCAGATTGCACACATCTGATATCATGTGTCACCTTGATTTCTCAACCCTTTACCTAGGTATAGAATATGGGAGGCGTCGTGGTGCGAGCTCTAGTAGCCACGAGCTGTTGTATTCCCGCTTATATTAGTGTCTCGCTTAATAAAGCCGAAGGCGGGGAGCGGAGGGCATATTTGTACTACTGTTGCGTCCGCGGACTGCTTGTTCGAGATGAGACCTCATATAGATTCTTGGCTGGCTTCGTACAGCTCTCTTAATCAAGGCAAGTTATTCACCGTCCACTAACGATCAAGCGCAAATAAGTAAATATACAGTATGCAGTGAACCGCGTTCCTCACTGCCGAGTCTAATATACAATCCCGTTGGATGGCATGATAACTCTGTGCTCTCACAATTTCGGGCAATAAATGCACTATGCACCACGAGCGCGCCTCACCGCATTTTGCAGTGCCTAAAAAGCGATGCTCCCTTCTGCGTGCACTTCACATTCGCATGTCCCCACCGAAACCCGCCATATGCAAGCCGACCTTTCAAAACGCACCCGATTCCTAATCATCTATAGTCTATAACCAGTCTCAATTGTGGCGCTGTACATTCGTATTGGCCATGCGCTGGAATTCGAATGCCTCGGGCCTGTCAATCAGGCAACCGCCCTAGCCAACATGCTGGCCTTCTCAAAAGTCGTCGTTGGCCGGCTTCTGTGCCCGAAGCCCCTTGACGGTCAGCCACAGCGCCGAAACCAAGAAATAGAATGCACCGAATGCGGCGTAGCCTGCGATGCCCTTGATCGAGGGGTCCATTGACTGGGTCGCCTGGAAGATGAAGAAGCCGCCTGCCAAGGCAGACTGGCCACCGCTGAGAATCTGCGCCCACTGGGCCCCCGCCGTCTTCCAGCGCCGTACTGCAGAGCCGAGCTGCATGAGACCGGAGAGAATGGCCCACGCGCCGTACACGAAGAAGACCCAATGCATGCTAATGATGACAGCGACGAGGACGAGAACCGTCGTCGCCAGACTGACCAGCAAATTAATGGCGTGCGGGTGGTTAGCCGCGAGCCCGCCGCTGTGCTGCGCGTCGACCAGGACGGCGGCGGCATCCCACAGCGGGTAGATGACGAGCAGTATGGCGGCCGCGAGAGGGTAGTTGTCGCCGAACGAGAAGGCCGCGGTGACCCAGACGGCGGAAAACGCCACGCGCGCGAAGTAGTACTTCTTCAGCCAGCGCTCCTGCGTAGCGACGGGGTCCGCATCCTCGTCAATCTGGTCGTACTTGGCCCTCGAGGGGAAAAACCTCTCGAGGAAAACGCCCACGTTGGATGCCATGCTGGACTGGTAAGCGAGCGAGTGCCTGGGGAGAAAAGAGCGCTGCCCGAAAGTCTCGTTGCGCGACGCCTCTATGGAGACGAACCGGCGGTTCATTAAAAGTGACGTCTAATTCGTTTGTCAAGCGGTCACTTCTCAAACGACGTCGATGAGATGGATGAATGGAAGAATTATCAGAGTGAAACTTGTAGGGTCTCTACTAGTAGAATACAGAGTGTAGACCACATAATCATTCTGGTACACTCCGCCCATCGCGTCTGACATTGATTTCAGTTCGTCGAAATGCTTGTCCCCGGCACGCTTGCTTACTGTGCTGCTATTCTGGGACATTTCTGCTGGGTCCTTCCACCTCAGCTCTTACCGTTCAGGGCGGACTACTTAGTACAGTGGTCGGGGGCCAATGATGAGGCTCCAAAATATCCGCCGAAGAGAACACAGTAGTGCAGATCGTCGTCATTAGCGCAGTAACCCTCGCCATCAGTTCCTTTTCACGTCGGAGGCTTCGGCAACGCCTTTTGAATGCTATAAAAGAGACCTGGACCCTTTTTCAATTGTTTTAATAGTGAGGTTATATCATCAGTACCTACCTATCGGCCGCTTCGTAGCTCCTAAGAAATGGTCGCTAATTATACCCCCTTGCCTCGCCTAGGAGAGTTCTTGCAACTCTTCAGGTCTTCTACGGATGATGACGGAAGAATCCTTAATGACACTGTCGAGTGGAGTCATCCACCAAGTAAGCAGGCACAGGGGCAGGATCACTGGGGTTAACCTAGATATACTTACTGCGCGCATGAAGGGTCCAGTCCACCATTCTAGGTTAGGTTTTTGTGTCAGCGGTAGGTACCGCAGAGAGGCCGTCCCAAGACACCGGGAGCACCACCAACGGCGTCTCATAGTGGCTTATTTTAGTGCACATAAACCCTTACTATATATATACCTACCTAGGTATACTATATAGGTAGAATAGCTAAGCTACCTAAGTAACCTTAGGTACATTGGAAGATGCTTGGCAGGACGATATTCAATTTAACCACCGTTATGTTATCATAAAGGAGAGTGAGAGAATGAATGATCGTCAACAGGTCGGTAACGCTAGGAAACCCAATACCTGAAAGGCCCAAAACACTGCCATTTGCAATTTACAAGCCTGCTTACCCAAGTACTTACTTACTGAAGCAGTTAACCCAACAGCTCGTCCTTGGCCTTCTTCAGCAGGAAGTAATACTGCTGCATCTCCACTTGCTCCGTCGGTTGCCGCTCGCCCGTGAAAGCGCCCTTGCCGTGGCCGTCGAAATGAAGTTTCCAAGCTACGAGCCAAGTCAGAATCAACTCTCGATCGAGGAACAGAACAAGATGTTAAAGAGACGGAGGGAAAACTTACTGCTTGCGTCAAAGGCAAGGTACGACCAACTGTCGTTGAGGTAGGCCTTCTCCGTGCCGACACGGATCGTCCGTACCTGTCCCATCTGGCCCGGGGCGGGGCGGAGTTGTCTGAGGTCAGCCGCCAGTTTTACGAGGCCGACGATAAACGCAAGGACCAGATCCTTGGCCAAGCATTCGTGCTGGCCGAAGCTAAACGATGACACGTCGTTGATCTTGCGTTTGGGGTTGAAGGTCGCCGCGTCTTCGATTTCCGTCGGGTTTCGTCCGGCCTCGCCCTGCAATTCGGTTAGCACTTTTCAGCAGTAGGGATTCACGAAGGAAATAGCGCACAAGCAACATGACGACGGCGTTGCCCGGTTGCACCTGTTTACCCTCCAGCTCGCCGGGCGCGACGGCGACGCGCACATTCCGCTGTGTACTCGTGAGTCTCTGGGCCTCCCTGACATACTCGTGAAGGCCGGCGTCATCGCCCTTCAGCGTAAGACCCTGTACTTCCGCCCAGATTGATGCGTTTTCGGGGCGTAAGAAGAACTCCAAGACTTCATAGAACTGCTCGAAAATTAGCGTTTGACTTCCTACTAAATGGGCCGGGCGAGGTTAGTAGACAGGGAAACTGACCGCAGTGACAGGCGCGCCAATGCCGCCAAAAGCGGTCAACCAAAGATTGTCGGTGACGCGCTCCGCCGAGTTGCCTTGGGCCAGCAGCTCGTCAACAATCTGGTACCCGCACCAGCGCAGGGAGTCTTTCTTAATGTAGGCCTTGCGTGAGAGGCGGTCAGACAATGCCGTAGCAATGCCCAGTCCAAGGCCTCGTCCGCGCACTACCTCGTCAACAAGTTTACGAGTAGTGTCAATTATAACCTGGGCACCTTCCTGGGCGCGGCGGCGACGATTCCAGGCCTGGCCAGGGTCATTGTTGTTGACACCCCAGATGCGTATATTCAGGAGGTTGTTATAGAGCTCGGCAGCATTCAGAACACCATCTGGGTTCTCTTCGCTCTTCAAGTCGAAATAGAGCATGTCGGCAAGCAATCGCGCATTCAAGGGAATAGCAATGTCACGAATGATGTCAATCTGGTTCAGGCCTTCTTTGAGTGTGAACGTCTCCTTCTTGATGAGCTCTGCACCGATCTTTTCCACGAATTCATGGATGGCGTTATGGAGGTTCGGGGCTTTCTTCATCGCTTTCTGCATGTTTATGCGTTCCTGGAAGTTGACAGGTGTATCACCGGACAGCTACGAAAAATCAATAGTTAGAAATCGCCGCTTATGAAGATTCCGAGTACGTACCATGAACCAGCTGAAATCCTTCTTGCCCGGGAACAAAGAGTTCAACGGCGCAAGCCAGGGAAGAACATATTGCTTAGGGTTGCTCAGGACCGTTCGAATAGATGCACTTGTAGCGACAACAAAAGGCGTCGCTGGTGGCTTAGGGTCATCCAATGTGAACTGGGCTATCGTGCCGAGCTCTTTCGCAATCGCAGCATTAGCCTTCTTGGTGTACATAGGCTGCATGACAGCAACCGAGTTGTATGGGAACCACCCTGGTATACCACGCTGTATTAGCTTGTACAACATTGAGCCGCCCATGGTCTTGTAATCTTGCTGCACTTCATTGTAACCCCAGCTAGTCAAGTTCGAGACGGTGTAATCAAGCGTATTGAATCTGTCTGAGCGCACTAGGGTAACGGCGTCAGAGAGGACAGCCCGTCCAAGTGTATAAGTTGGACAAATTCCAGTGCCGGCATTTCTGACGGGCTTGGTATCCTCGATCATCAGGCCTGGGTAAAACTCGACCATGTCTGGGTCCTAAGCACCGGGTTAGAAATCACCGCTAATTGCCTAAACGGGGAATAGGGGCTCGACACGTACTGTGTATAACTGCTCGAGAATCTTTGCGATCTGGGGGTCCGAGTTGATATCGGAGAACTTCTCCCATCGCTTGAGCCCGAAGAACTCACGGAACTCATTCAACGATGCGACCTGCCACTTGCGGGCTTGGTTGATACCGAGCACCTCGACAATCTTGAGTGCCTTGGGGACCATGCGAGCACCAAACATGCCAGCGGGGTCATCCATCGCTTCCTTCAGGATACGGGCTAGGTCTGCGTCCTTAAACCTACCATCAGCTTGACGTTCTAGCCCATCAAATGTGCGGGCGCTGGGATCCTTGGGTATGGTTTGCTCAAAAGCCTGGAGAGCTTGGCCGAGCTCAGTCCAGCTCACATCCTTTAGCTCGTCTGGGTTCCGGCCAGGGAAGAGCTTGAGGAAGAAGCCGTTAATCCAAGCCTCGTCCTTCTTGGATATACAGGAGTGGAACCGATATAGCAGATTGAATTCGACGCTGACTTGGTTGCCTACACCCCGCGGAACACCTTCTCCGTCGTATTGCTTGGTGATGTCAACACGAGGATCCAAGGTCCAGTCGCTCTTAGTGTGGTGTGTGTTGGTAATGGCCCTCAGGTAGTCGTGTAGACTAATGTTGACGTACAGCCCGCCGACGATGAGGCGGGCTGTGTTAAAGAGGTCGTGATCTTGCTTAGCGATTGCTTTAGCCTTGTCTTCTGGGCTTGCATCATCCGCGCAAGCTAGTGTAAAGCGGCCATTCTCGTTTATCTTGAGCAAAATATCGACGACATAATTGTGCATGCGGTTGTATAAGACCAACATCACATTGACTCCGGCTGGTTGTCCAAGCAGACGCTTCTCATGGAAAGTATCGGGCTTGAGTTTACCCTCTTTCATAGTACGTATTTCTAACTGGTCTCGAAGAGTGGAACCATAAAGCGGCGCCAGATCCAAGTAGGAGGAAACATCAGATATGTTCATATCTGTGCGGCTAGTTCGAAAGATGTCGTGGATAATGATGGACGCATGGTAGAAAAGCATGGACGAAACACCAGCTGGGTTTTCCTTGAATGTGTTGTCCTCACGAGCCATCAACAGATCAAACAGAAGACCAGGGTCGGGCTTGACACCGTGGAGTCGTTTGATGTTTCTTACTGACTTAGCGTAAGGCGTGCCAGCCTTGCCGAGGTTTGGCTGAAGGACGTTGTTGAAACTGCCGTCGGGCATGCGGTAGTGGTGAAGCCCATCAGGGGCTTGTGGGACTATCTCACGGAGAACAATGTCGCTGTCGGGTGCTTTGAACTCAATGACATCGGAAGGTTTCGGCTCCGGTGCAGCGGCCGATGTCTGGGAGCCTACGACCTCATACTTGACATCGCCACCCACGTATGTCAATGGCGGGTGCTGTAAATTTCCCCATAGGGTATCAATGAGCTTGTTTGTTAAGTGAGTTCGAGCCTCCGAAGTAGAGGGAAGAGAGGTAAGGATGCCAATTAACAGCTCCGTGGTACTGTCATCCGTCAGATTAACTCCATTTAGAACTCAACTGCGGATCGGCTTACCCCTTCTTGTCATCTAGAGGTTCCCCTGGGTGCGTCAGTTCCTTGATCAATTCCACAATATCGGGAATAGAAGCCTGGCTACGGAGACCAGAATAATCTTTCAGCAACTCCGTAGCAACCTTCACAGGGTCTGATAGGAAGTCGGCTGCCGCATCCCTTCGGGGGTCTCCGTAGGCCTCGCCAGCCTGGAATTTCGCTTCCGCTGCCATTTTCTGCGTCCTAGGTCTGGCAATACCTACTGGCGTGTGGGAATGGTATTGCTTGGAGTAGCGGCCTGTGATCAGATGAGGAGTGATGCCCTTTCTGGTATTCCATGCTACCATAGTTTTCCTTTATAGCAAGACTTCAGACATGACCCCCAATGTCTGAGCCACTGTGTGTTGGCCAGTCATAGTTACCGGCCCCCGAGTCGTAGTGAACCCCGCTGATGTGTCTTGATGAGCTGGCTCCCAGGTTGCATCTGCAAGACTGGGTGCATGCTGTCTTGTTTGTGCAAGCCTCTAAGCAGCCTCTGACCTGATTCTGAGGTCACCGACACTCAAGAAGCATCTGAGTTAATCCCAGACCAGCATTAGTAGATATTGCTTTGCTGGACGCACATGCATGGACAATGCAATGTTTTAGCCGACCAATGTCCTCCGTTATTTGGGTCTCGGGTAGTATAAGTTGTGTAACCGTAGGCTTATGGTGCTAGTAATTCATATCTACGTAGTAGACGCGCTAGGAAGCCCGGTACGCCCGAGCCGGTCTAAAAGAGGTCGCATGACCAGGCTTCAACAACAATAGCAGCAAGGGATTTTCAGTCTCAGTCAAAGGCCAGCTGGGAAGAATACACTAGGCGATGATGATCAGTAAACAGACCCGTCAACGGTTAGTTACGGGTAGGGTTTCTACTACTAGTAGTAAACAGGCGGACGTACATGTCGGCAATTAACCATGGGTAGGGGTTGTGAATGATGTTGCGCAAGACTTTCCAAACTTCCTTGTGGTTAGCCCTACGCTACGAAGTATACGAAGTACTAGTAAATACACAACATACTAGGTTAGCACCGTATTAGACTCCTCGAGGGTCGCACGACCCCCGGTATGCGGTGACAACTTCGTTGCCTCGGAGCACAAAACTGTGCTGGGTGATTCGCGCTATTGAGATGGTTTCACGAGAGACGAACTAGCCTCAATGAGGGGCTATGAACCATGGAAGCATCAAGACATTGATTGACTGAATAAAACCCGGCCATTACCGAGACCTCCAAGCTTCGTGAACCCTTGGCATCTATTTCAATAGATATATGTAGTGTAATCAAACCCTGTGGGCCGGTACATGAACGCATACAGTACATACTAGTAGTAGCTCCTCAATCGCCAAAAGACATAATCCGGTTGGTGAGTCCGGTATTCAGACGCATGTCTTAGTACCTATAGTGCATCTAGACCAGGCTAGTGTAATGAGCTGTGTGTGCAAGTCGTCAAATTGGGTACAGCGCCAAGGTCCCGCAGCAGCTGAACTCGTCCAGCCAGAATGAAGGTAAAGGTAATCCGCATAGGGTATTACTAAAATGTGCAGCCAAGCATCTCCAACTCCGCAAATTATATTGAGGCTGGCTGAAACTGCGAGACAGAGTGTTGGTTCGGTATACCTCTAAGAGACAGGATCACTGGGGGTTCTGCTAGTAGTCTGGGTACACTGCGTGAGACAGCTCGAATCTGTTTCGTTCAGCACGTCGTCGTCGGATAGGGGCTTGTGTTGTTGTCCGGAGCGGGCGCCTATCAACGCACTATATGTTCTGCAGCCAGCCACAAAAAGCAACGAGGACAACCGGTGAAAGCAAAGAGGAGGGCCATCAAACATCGGGCTGGGCGATGGTGGGGTGGGACAGATCGACGGGCGCGGCGGCAGCGAGAAGGTTGCGAGAAGCGAAAAGGTCACGGGAGAGAATGGATTTATGAAGGCGGTTGGCTCGTCTAGAGCATCGCGGTTGTACTCGATAGACTACGTTTAACAGCCAAGGTTCACCTCCTCCCAAACCACCGTCCTTCTCTTCATCATCTACCTCATGGCTTCCGTTAACGGCACAAACGGTCATACGAACGGGGTGACTTCTGCTGCTGCTGGGGCAGCCGAAGCATTCCTCGAGCCCAAGAAGCTAGTGTTATGCTTCGACGGCACGGGTAATACGTTCAGCGGCTCCAATGCGGATACGAATGTCGTTAAGCTCTTGAACAAACTAGATCGTCACGCTCCTCGACAATTTCATTATTACCAAAGTGAGTCCGACCTATTGAACAGTTGGAACCCACTACTTACGGAGTTATTAGCTGGAATCGGAACGTATGATGTTAACGAAAAGTCGGTAAACAAATCATGGTTTGGTGAAATGCGGAGCTCCGTGGCTATGACCATTGACCAAGGCATTGGAAACACCTTCGACACCCATGTGATGGCTGGCTATCGCTTCTTGATGAAGTTCTATGATACTGTGAGTTATCGTCACATTCGAGGGACGAGAAATCACCTAGTTGCTTACTTTTACGATCCAGGGCGCCAAAATCTATTTGTTCGGTTTCAGGTTAGTACCATAGAATTTCTTATGCCCATTTTTGATGTCTTTCAACAGGAGTTGCCTAATCAGATGTTTATATCCGGCTACAATCGAGAATGTTGAAGCCTGCAGTATTTTCTACTATAAATGACAATTACTAACCAAAATCTTATATAGCCGAGGGGCCTTCACGTAAGTTATAATACTACCTATATTGTCACGGCGTCTGTTTAAAAGCGCCGGGACAATGCAGGCATAGTGTTTCCAGAATACCAATCAGAGCGAGAGATAGGATCCTAACACATAAACAGTGCCAAATTCCTTGCTCGTATGGTCAATACCGTCGGATTGCTGTGTAAAGGCAACGAGGAGATGATTCCTTTTGCCTACCGTCTTTACCAGCGTTACCTAGCCGGTGAAATCGAAGACTTCACAGCTCAGCAAGCCGATTGTGACCATGATGATTGTGATTCAGCCGACGGGGAGAACCCCATGCTGGAGGACAATGAACAGGGTGACCACTCGCCTCATGGGCATAGATTTGAGCTCGCGCATAACGAGATCACCGCTTTTAGCAACACGTTTTGTCGCAAAGAGCTGTACACATATCCGTCTGGCTCCCAGGAAATAACCGAGGAGAGGAACATCAAAGTGTATTTCCTCGGCCTCTGGGACTGCGTCAACTCAGTTGCGCCATTGGAGCGACATACGCCCGTGCCCGTGCCAGTGAAAGGCACAGCACAGTATGTCCGGCATGCAGTCTCTGTTGATGAGCGACGTGTGAAGTTCAAGCCGGCTTTGCTCTCTCAGGATGTCCGCGCAACATCTAGCAACGAAGATGAAGATCTGAAGGAAGTTTGGTTCCCAGGTTGCCATGGCGATGTAGGGGGAGGTTGGCCGGCCGTTGCCGAACATCCCCTCGATACTAATGCAGACGCCTCTAAGTGGACTGTATGGCAGCGGGTCAAGAATCTCTTCACCACTCGCAAGCCAACAGAAGCAAGCAAGGACGTCCGCGCCGATCCGTTCCAGATGAGCGATAGTAAGTTATCATATGAGCTAACCATATTGTGTTATGGTTATTTTACAACCATAACAATTACCGTTTAAGCTTTTCAAAAACGCGTACAAAGCTCGCTGAAATGGTAATTACTAACCTTACTTTTCGCAGTCCCGCTAGCGTGGATGATCCGCGAGCTTGAACTTGTTGGGGAATACGATAAAGGAGCTGCTATTCAGTTCTCAAAGAACCTCGGAGGGTTCAAACGGTCATTCGAGAAAAGAAAGAAGCAGGCATTGAACGCACCAATGCATGACTCGCTCAAGTTTGGCCACGGCACCGGCTTTTTCAGAGTGTTATTATGGAAATTCATGGGTAGGTACCCCCGAACACCTGTCTCTCTCCCTCTCTCGTGTTTTCGCAACAAGTAGATCTAGCTCAATGCTGATTACGGGCAGAGGTGCTCCCCACTATTACGCGATGGGAGTTGGAAAAGAACGTCTGGGTCCATGTTCGCTTCCCTCTCAACAACGGCTCTACACGAGACATTCCGCGTGATGCTGTACTGCATGAGTCACTTATCTGGCGGTTGAAGAATATCCCGAGTTACTGCCCTAAGAACAACCATGGCGATAACGAGAAAAGTTGCCTCAAGTATAAGGGCACTGTCGCCGCAGTCGCCGAAGTCAACGAGTCGAACTCTAGCAGCCAGGGTGCCTTCAGTATTACCTCGCAAATTCCTCCGGACCCTGACCACCAAACGTATATTTTCGTCAACACTGGGAAATGATACCAAAAGGCACCTAGAACAAGGTCTGTGGAATATTTGTTTGAAATAGTTATGTGGAGTAGTTGTATGAAAGGTTGAAGACATATGGGCGGTTAAGGGGGCGAGGGGCTGGGCGTGTGGGTGTTTTCAAGGCTTCACTAATTTGATCGGAGGAAGCTAGTTTGACTGATTATACTCCCTTGTACGAAAACGTTCTGAAGTCGATATCGGTGTTCTATTCTCCTAGAGACAAATGTGCAATGAGGCTCTTAATACTCCTAACAATACGAATCATTTCATCAAGCAAGGCATTAAACCGAAGTGACGCGAGATCCCGTAACACCAACAAGTGTCGCGGATACTTGCCCCTTATTGCCATCGCTAACATTGGGAGGCACCGCATAAGTCTCACAGTCACTATGATGCGCGTCTCGTAATACCACGATCGTATTCGAGTCGTCTGGGCCGTAAGGGTTGGGGAGCACAATTGGGGAAGCCGTGCACTTACACAGCCACGGTGTTTCCTGATCTACGCAGCTCCCCCTAGATCGGCACCAGATAGTCCTCATGTTCTGTTTTATGGGTTGCGGAGCGAATATTAGTATATATCTCGGGCCCCGGAGTGTAAATCTCCTAAAGCTTACGACATCACTCTTCCCATGGCAAATTAAAGCGCCTGAACTTCGAGGATTGCTACTGGGAAACCTTAAATCACTGCCACCCGCACTATAAACGTGGCCGGATTGACACCGAAAATAACTCAGTAGGCCTTCTTCACTTCCCATCTACCCCTAAAGAGTCGAGAGAGTCGAAAATCCGAGACCCGCCGACGATGCTCTATATGATCTACGCCGCTCTAGTTTGGTCTTTTCTTTTTGAAAAGACCACTCAAGGCGTTCTGGTACGGGATGCGCCGGACACGGTAAGTCTGGCTAACCGAGCCGTTGTTCATGAAGGCGCCACAGCCGCAGCAGATATCGGATATTGTGGCAGCTTGGATGAGCCGACTATAGTAACGAGTGAGTAGCTCATGGTTCCCTTCGATTGACGACTTCAATAACTTTTTGGTCCGCAGCCGGCGATAATGTGGATGGCCCCGGTTTCTTCATCGCAAATTACGACGACTCGCCAGAAACCACCTACTTTCTGTACGAGAATAGCCGAGACGAGCACCCATGGAAGTACATTTCAGTAAGTTCTCACAGTTCTAGTTGTCATCAAATTGAGATAAGCCTACCTAACTCGGCCAAGCTTCGCAAAGGCATCGTCGCCTTCGTGTCTGTCTGCGAGACCTGGCAAGGGCGCGTCGTCCGCGGCACCCCAGAGATCAACTTGGATGGGAAAGTCCATAATCTCGGTACATGGTTCAAGTCAAGCATCGCACCAAACGGCTGGATGTGGGGCGACATAAGCTTTCTCGAAGGCTGCGACGGAGGCGGCGGTGTAGCTTCTACGGACGGCTCCAATGTCACCCGTGAGTGTAATGAAACCTTGCTTGCTGGTGCGCCCTCCTCGGCTCTTGCAACTAAGGAAACGGGCACCCAGGTACTGGCTAAATTAGTCGGCAACACACCAAACCAGGTAGCCAAAGAGTGGGAGTTGTCTAAGTGCAGTATGGACGAAATCTGGATCGATGGGAGCAACAGTGCCCCGGTTATCAAATCTACCAACGGACGGTTGCGGTTTATCTTTTATCAAGGCAAAGCCTAGCCGCCTAGGTGTCGGACTATAGAAGGTCTGATTATGAGAAGGATAGTTTATTGGGCCAATACAGTCCCAAGGGAATGCACCAGTCTATAATCTGGGGAGTGGCGGTTCGGCCGGGTGATTCCAGGATGAGTTGATCAGCGTGCGTATCCTGTCGCCTTCACCCCTGCCTTATGAGCGAATACCCCCCAATCTAGGCGATCCAGGAGAGAGTAACAGGGGTGGAGAGCCGAATGGTTTTCATGCGGCGTGATATTCGTTAAACCTCCATAGGAACCTCGAGAGTAATAATATAGCATTAGAAAGTGCATCGTAGCAGTACCCTTGCGTCGCAACCCTCCAAAAGCTTACTTAGACGAGGGTGTGGTTCACCGAAATGTTGCGAGGCAATAACCTCGTAGTGGAAAAAAAAGAAAAAGGGTCAACCTCGCTTAACCAGTACCGGTATTAATTAGCACAGGTTTCTTCGCGTGAGTATAGCCTCGCTGGCTCCTTGATCAGTTGATATAGTCTAGACCACCAAGAAAGGGCCTCAGGCCTCCCACGCCAGGATTCGTTTGTGCCTATCGTTACGCCAATACGCTCCGGCTCGGGGTTGGGGGCCGCAAGTTACGGGGCAAGCGGCCATTTGTTAATAGGTTCTACCTGTATCTAATTGGAGACGGCAGTGCATGGGCTGTGGTGCAGTACCTGAGCCCTCGTTGGTCCGCATCAAGACTTCACCTACCCGCTCTAACAGTGGGGTGCCCAAGAGGGGAAGTTCTATCAGCAAGAATGCAACTCTTCGCAGCAGGCTCTGAAGGCGGTAATCGTAGTTTCAGGTACAGCAAGTAGTGCAGTAGGCTGTGTAGGTCGGAACCGTAGTTATAAATACAGCAGGTAGCAAGAGGTGAAATCCAGTCGAAAAGCCCTTTAGGTTAGTTCATCGTTCTCCGGAAACCATGGTGGGCGGCGATGAGGAGAACTCGCGGCGTGATCGCAACCTCCACCAACAGCATCCAGACCGTAGCACTTATAAAAGGCCGAGTGTCAAGCAAATTCCTTCCCCCCCTCGGTTCTCCCGTGATCGACAGGTTCCTTCATCAACCCTTCTGAGCCGAAGTCGAAGTACCGGTAATAGAGATAATCGACTACCCCAAGATAAAGACGCACAACGAGGATACCGAATCACGGGGTTCAGGAGGGTAGATACATCTCCATATTTACACCCCAATGGAAACCCTGAGCCTCCGACCTTTAACTACAATCCCCCTCCAAGAATTGTAGTGTCCGAGGACTCCACGCCTCTCGGTCATCCATCGCAACATTCAGGCCGCTCTTGGACCAGGACTGTGCCGAAAACGGATCCTCCAGAACGGTCGGTTTGGCTGCGCTCGTTGTCGTCGTCATCATCATCGTCGGGGACCCTAGGTGCAAACGTGTACCGATATGACGAACTTGGCTCCTCTCAGTTCAGGCTGGTCCGCATATACTCTAAGAAAATGTCAACTATCAAGTGCGAAATCGAACGCTTTTCACTGACAAACCCTCCACCGTATATTGGCATATCCTACGCATGGGGGGACGCCGACGACAAGAGACCTATTCAAATCGGCAACGTCACCGTCTCCGTTGCCGTTAGTCTTTTTGGTGCTCTTGGCGCCGTGCGAAAGCAGGGCGAAGATGTATTCGTCTGGGTTGACGCATTGTGCATCGACCAACAGAATCGGGACGAGCGCAGTCAACAGGTTCAGTTGATGACGGAGATCTATGCAAAAGCCACTGCCGTGGCTATTTGGCTAGGCCCATCAGAGAACGATAGTGATCTCGCCAAGGAATTCCTGAAAGATATTTCGATCGCGAGAGACGGGGAAATTATGGAACTCTTATTATCTCCAAGACGGCTGCGTGCTGTAGGTGCTGTGGTTTGCTTATTCCAGAGGGACTACTGGAAGAGGCTTTGGGTCGTTCAAGAGGTTTTCAACGCAAAAACCATCATGGTGTATTGCGGTGATTCTACGGGACTCCCCTGGGGCGTTTACGAAAGAGCTGCGAGCGCGTTCCGACGGCACAAACGAGATTTGGACTTGTACCTCTCCTCGAGCTCAATGCCAAGACACAGACGCCAATCAGCGTTGCATAACTTTCTCAGTTATTCTCAAGCTCTTGCGTATGAAGGTCCGAATAGTCTTTATTATGATGGATCGTTGGATGGGTTTAGCGAGGAGTCTCTTCTCGGCGTTATGCGCACCTGTCGGCGGAAACTGACCAGTGAGCCTCGCGATAAGATATTTGGGATCCTCGGGATTTTGCCACACGCCATACGCAAGGAGTTCCCCGTTGATTATCATATGTCCGTCAAGGAGATCTATACGAACGTTGTCGACTTCATTCTCTGTACGACGGAGCGCCTAGACGTCATCTGCGAATCGATACACTTTCCGAAACAGACCAGCGTAGCTAATCTGCCTTCGTGGGTACCAGACTGGTCGCTGATCCCGGCAGTCACATCGCTAGGCTATGAATACAATTTCGCAGCAGCAGCCGGGGCTCATGCAGAATACCGATTTCTAGGTGATCGCCGGAATGAACTCGAAATATCAGCAGTATTGGTCGACACAGTCCGAATCCATGGCGTTACAGTAGGCACCCTCTGCACACTAGCAGACTACCTGATGGCCTTTTTTCACTGGCACGCTATACTAATGGAGTCTGCGAGCTCAGCAAGTATCGGGGTACACGAAATGGAAGAAGAATTTTGCAGGACACTATGCCTCGGCCAAATACCCCCACACAGCGAGGACAGGTCCCGAGTTTATTCGCCAAGCGAATGGAAAAGAATATGTTACTACGTATTCGGCGATCAAATGCGTAGTCGCCTACCACGGATCCCGCTAAATGAGAATCTTCAAAAGTACGCAGACATCGACTTAGGTGGATCTGATCCACGCCAGTTTCTACAGAGTAATTTTGGCTCGCGGATGATGGGGCGTTGTTTCTTTTTGACTGAAGGAGATCGCATGGGTATGGGTACTGGCCTCATGTCCCCCGACGACATCATTATTATACCTCTGGGCTGCCGGACACCCATTCTCATCCGAAAAGAAGGGAACAAGGAGGGAAGATACCGGTTTATCGGTGATGTATACCTAGATGGTTATATGTATGGAAGGGCTATAAGACAGTTAGATGCGGGCGAGAGAAAGGTTGAAAAGTTTGTGCTTATTTAAGTATGGAGATGCTAAAAGGATTTTATTCTCATCTATGCACATGATCTAAGAGATAAAATATCGCGACGGCTACTAATTCCGCTAAATTCAACTATCGGATTTCCATTCGTGGAGCATTTATGCCACTTGATTGGATTTTCAAGGGGTATTTGAGGGCAGAACCAGGTTCCAAGACCTTAGGAACTAGAATACCCTAGAATAGGAGCTACAGTATTCCTGACAGATTTGGTAGAGGGCTGTGAATTCGCACTCACAGCAGTTGTGACGAGTGACGATATATCTTGGACGTGTGACACCTATTATTCGAATAAAGACAAGAAGGGCCTTACTCAGAACATGCAGTATGGAAGGCAAGAGCTGACAAGTTAAGGGGATACCTAGGCTCAAAGAGAATTGTTCGGCGTTGACTGGACCAATATTTGATTTCTTGTCTAGATAGTCCAGCGGATATTCGAGAATCGCCTTTTAGTCTACTCTTTCTCCAATAGTTTGAGATAATCGTTGCTATTCTAGTCTGCCACTATCGACGAGATCTGGCCCATCTTTGAATCTAGCGCTAAGTAAGGACTAATTCTCATCCATCAAATAACGACATATACATTTTTGGGCCAAGCCGCAGGCTACTGTCGAAGAATCGGACAGTAATAAGACGTGACTGCTAAGGCCTTAAGTATAGGGATGTCACGAACACCCGTTGTTGGGCGAAGAGCCTACAGTACCTATTACAGGGTTACCTATTATATACATAACACCTTCTTTGTCCTACGAGGTCTAGCATGATTATCATGAGACTAAGTTTAAGCAGATGGGCGCAGGGTGGCTGATGGTATAACTCGGTAGGAAATTCTGCTTGCTTATCCCACGCACCATCTTTGATTAATCCCAATCCCAAAAGATAACAAAATACGGTGATTATGGCTGCATACACGCTATTAGTGTAAATCTTCGAATGGCGCGCTTATTTGCTAATACGCCTCCTTTCCCGGTAATAGTCACTATCTACTTCCGTCTCCTGGGCTCTCTCGCAGAGGAGATCATGTTTCTTTCCCAAAACGGGTAACGAAGTTAGACTTAGGCTACTCCAACGGAAAACATAAATATTGGGGGACCCCCTTCTCAATATGATTAATTCTCATTCTTACTCAAACATCATCTCCAGCCGCAAAGTAAATAACAAATACATGACCTCATTCATAAGCCAAACTTATACTTTAACATGTCTCAATCCCTAGATACCCTGGTACAATGCGGATTAAGCTCCTCGTGGCCTCACGGTACTTACTTCTTACGCTTCTCGTGGCGGCAGCGCCCACAGCCAACTCCGGTAAGCAGCATACATCTTGAATCTTACCGCTTTTATGGCTTTTGGGGGCTCCCTATCTATTTAGAAACTGCTTGTCTAAAAATATAATAGCCAAAGTCTTCAGTAAGCGATATAATTGCTATGCTCTATCTTCCTCTTCGGGGGAGCTCTTTGCCTCGCTATTACTTGCTAATCTGAATCAATCTTAGTTAATTAGTTTGGTGGTGGGGGATCTTAGGACAGACGTGACAAATGTAGAAAGGATGCCCGCATGACGATCTAACGACGTCTCTTCATTGGATATTGCGAAAATAGTAGTTGATGTCCTCACTAGTGTCGGTGTTTAGACAGAGGCTGTGATGGCGCTTGAGAGCCCCCTTCCTAGTTTCTATAGAGACACCAAGACAGTGTACTATATGGACACTATCCTTCATACCTTCTAAGTAGGAGGAACAATGGGCCGGGGCTATTTGGGGATCCTAGGTTGCAATGTGTTGCTTCTGTTTTATTAGACACTCAACGGAGGCAGTTTGGTCGAAGCTATGGATACAATTATAGAAATAAACAATTAGAATCTGTCAAGCAAACCTTTTCAACGATTTTTTACATCTCCTGTAATCAAAGCACCATGTTATCGATACGACTACTTCATCAGTTCGGAAAATCTATCCAATGGACTTTTGGGCTCGCCAAAGGTAAATTTAACGCGGGGCGATTAGAATTAAAATGAAAACCGTAATATATAATGATTGATGCTAAGCCGAAATGTAAAATAGATTATGACCACAACCACAACTAAGCGCAGGCACATACATATACAAACAGAATATATATTGTGATAAGTCAACCGAGAAATATATTCTTATCTATATTAATCAACGCGACTAAAATCTAGATATATAGATAAAGTAAGCTTAGAAAGACAGTTTCTGCCCAGCGTTAGCCTGAACAGAAGCTTTCGTATTCGCCGACCCGAGGAGCGTGTAAGAGTAAGGCACCGAAGTAAGCGTGCCCTCAGGCGCGAGGTTCTGGCTATCTCCAAGATCGATATCGTTGACGACGGCGTATCCCGGACCGACGTTGCTGTCGTTGGTGAAAATCCCCTTCTTGGGGCACGACTCCCAAACCGAGCTCTCGATCAGCATCTGCGCGTTGTCGCGGGTGTTGATCACCGTATCTCCCATGTTGCTGTAATATGAGCTTGAGGGAAAGAATCTCGTTAGCTTTTTTCCACGCCTTTTTTTATCCGTTTCGCTGGTTGTTCTCGGGTTCTTAAGAATACAATGATTGGTTACACGTGGAAGCATAGGTGAAAACATAGGTTGTGGAAGCGGTGATGAAACTGAACGAATCGCCAAATAAATTAAAAAAAGAGATACATACTTGAAGACGTGTCCTGTTCCGAAACGGTACATAGGCGTACGGCTATTGATATTGTCGAACCAGTTGCCAAAATAGGTGACGTGAAGGTGTCCGGTGTCTTGAGAGGGCTAAGTTAGTAGATGTAACCACATGGCTAAAAGGTTGAAGTGGCGCCGGGATAGGAAAGCTTTAGAAGCATCTTACCTTCATCGCCATTGTTGCTGCTATGGCCTACGAGCGAACCTTTCCACTAGTTTTGGACCAGTGTCAGCGAATATTTACGACTTAATTTCAACATATTCAACTCTATAACCCTTTCACATTCATAGGGCAGGGAATTATGACTTACATGATCGTGGAAGTACGTGTTGCTAACGGTCACCCACTCCGAGGCGTGGACAATATCGACAAGACCGTCGTAGTAATCTTTGCTGTGGTCGAGATCGGACGAGAAGTCGCACGAGTCGATCCAGATATTAGACGAACTCTGTACGGTGACTGCATCGCCGTACTCCGCTAGCACCTTGGAGCTCTTCAGGTTACGGATGATGACATTGGATTGACCAAGGATTGTCAGGCCAATGCCAGTGAGACCTGAACCAGTCAGCATCTATACTCCTACTGTTTCCTATCAAGGTACCCGTGGATAGAAGGAATGGAAGTGGACTTACTTGACCCGGCTTTACCGATAATACTCTTGTCAGAGGTGACCTCCACCTTCACCGCGCCGGTTAGACTTCCACTGACAATAACAACTGCTGGACCTTCGGCTTGGACAGCGGCTGTGAATTCCGCCAAAGTTGAAACAGTCGTCGTTGTGCCTCCGGCGCCACCGGTTGTTCTATATCCTCACCGTTAATAAAGAAACCATTGAGATTATTAGAGAACCCTAAGGAGAATATGAACGTACCCTCCATTCATGGTACAGTATCCGACTGTACAAGCATCGGTGATAGTTGCACGCTTCTCTACTGTACGGTCGTCCAAGGGGCCATTTTCGGTTGGCGTTGGTACGGCGCTAGCAACCCCAGCTAAGAGAGCTGAGGCAATACCGACAAACCTCATGATAGTAATGGTGGAGCCTCGCCTGGCGCGGTATTCTTTCTTTCAATGACAGAAGAATAGTCGTAGCTACTGAAGACTTGGAAATGTCGACTTGCTATTAATAACTGATCCGTGGCGGACAGACTCTAGTATTAAATGAAGGAAATCATTGAATTCATATACCCCGTCAGCGTTGATAGCAACTCGGTTCATAGTACTTGTACTAGAGACATTCTGTCACTCGGAATCTATCAACCACGAAACATCACTCCAACTCTCCAGGAAAGGTCGAAAACCCGCGAATGGGGAGTAAAATTGATACGCTTTGCCTTGGATCACTACTTGGACGAGCCCGTAGGTGGAAGATATCTTGGCTTCTACGCATAATTTAACTCCACTGGCCGGGGTCATACCTCGATCTGGGAGGTGCTATTTAGGAAAGCACGTGCTGATTGGAGGGAAAACACTCATCTTCAAGAACATATGTTTTCTAGGGCATCTAGGAAACCCTTCCGCATCCCTATTCAGGATTATACCTCTAGATAATTCCTCAACTAGCGAGCAGAACGTCGCCAAATAAGAGCGCACCAAGTTTACTGAAAAGTGCAATAACGAGGCCTCCTACTAGGGCTATATATATAGGTGAATTTCCTTATATTGTACTGGTCTTCGAGACGGAACATCGCGTTACCATTCGCAACCGTGATGGCTTTGTGCGGCGTGCTGTGGGAGTGAGATCGCATACACGTTCTCTCTTCCACGTAGCGTTAAGATCCTACGATCCTATCGGACAATCGGGAATTTGGTCAATAGGTTCTGGTGCCGAGCGAGGCGATTATTAACTGAGCAACACAGAATAGGACTCTAGGTTTACGTCATAATTAAGTTGATATAGGCTGCATGGAGCGCGTAGCTAGTAGGCGTGCAATCATTAGTAGGTTAGGCACCTTTAGAACGTCCGAAAACTCGCGCCATACCATTTTTTTAGTTACTCTACAGTATTCCTGATCGAATGAGATCATTCAATCTACATGAAAATTGTGAAACTTGTCGTGATCGTCGTGGCATCTGATGGAACCCCTCCTAGCACAATGCGCAAAACGTGCGTGCGGCTGATGATATGAGCTCTCTATCGAGAACCGCACGTGCATACGTCCCTTCAGGCAAATTGCACTGATGATATCTTGCCTTGAGACATTACCATCCTCGAAATAAACTCCTTGTGACAAAATATTTTGATACTCCGCGATTGATGACGGAAGCCTCTACTGTTCCAGCTCATAGAGCTAGACAGTATGATGAAGTGGTGGTATTAGGCGTAACGCGAAAACGAATGGGCATCCTAGACGGTGTTAGACAATAGAACGATCGACGTTTATCCTACAACATACCGACCAGAATCGCCCATCGTTCAAGCCCTCCATGGCCTAGTTCATGTACCCCGATAAGAACAAACATAGGTAGGCGGTTCGAACGGCTCGCCTACAGCCGACGGCTTAATAGGTTGTGTTCCGAGCAAAATTCTGAATCCTTGTTGCTATGTGAGTCATGTTGGACAGATGTGGAAGCATGGCGTCTGTAGGGGCGCGACTGCTAATGCGCATAAACAGTTTTTCAACTCGCTCAAGGAACGTGGCCATGATTTTGGGTACTACATCTCGTACGGCAGGGTCCTGCAGGGAGTTAATTCGGGGATCATCGTCAGACAACGGGGGGTGACAAACAGTGACGTGGGGAAGGCTGTTGTAAAGACTGTTCAGAACCAGCTCTACCCAGGTAACCCTCTCCCGAAGGTGTGGGCCATCGAGTTGTTCAGCAAGAACCGAGGCAACGGAAAGCGAGACTAAGGCGGGCATATCTCTCACGATTTGGGGATCAAACTTGACTATGTACTGATCAAAGATTTCATGCTGTCGTGGAAACTGGATCCAACGAATCAATCCCGTCTCGTATTCGCCTCGCTCCATGAAAGAGGCAATACTTGTGATCATACGTTGAAGTTCGGCGTCTGGAGCATTGGAATGGTTACTGGTAGGGTATGCGACGAGCTGATTGCCATGGTTACTGGAGGTCGCTGATGGGCTCCCATACGAAGAGGCCCGGTTTGGTACCGGCTGTGTAGGCTGGGGTTGAGCTGGTGGTCCGCGGTCCTGGGACGATCGTAGCTGCATCTGAACAAGCTGCTCCTGGAACTGCGATTGGGCCGCCGCCATCTCGTTGACTGTGTCGGATAATTTGGAAATGGCAGCAGTGAGTTGGTCGATTTTCTGAGTATCCGCAATATGGCGCTGCTCAAAGTCATGAATCTGTTCCGCTGTTCTGCGCTGGACGTCTTGAATCATCGAACGCGAGGCAGAGACAGCTAGGTCACTGAATATTGGCGTAATACTCGATACAAGCGTCTCACGGAAGGACTCTTCCATATCCAAAGCCACGCTAGTAGCGAGCCTCTCGGAAATGGACTTGGTCAGATCCGCTTTCTGCAGCGCATGGGTGACGGCATGCGGAAGAGTCTTCTGGAGCTGGTTGTTAACCGAATGGGATACCTTGCCTCCCAGTTTAGAATCAATCTGGGTCTCGATCGTCTTTGTAATGAGGTTACTTAGATGGGGAACAACGCTATCCTCGAATTGATCTGTGATGGTTCTGGAGAGAACAGCTTGGATGTTCTCGTTTAGAACGGATGAAACAAGTTCCAATAATTCTTTCTGGCTCTTTGCATACGAGTCCGAGCGGTTGCGGAACTCGGATTCAACCTTGTTACGGTGATCCTTCAGCTCATTTGTAATGACCACAGTCAGCTTCTCGCCGAGGCCGGCTGAAATCTGTTTCACGGCTGACTGGACTGATTCGGCTGACATGGTTTGCTGGGTTGAGGGTGAGGTATTAGCTCTAGGCTCGGCGTTCTTCGTAGTAGGCAGAGTATCGGCGCGAGTTGAATTGCCACTCATGTTTGACTGCGTATTCTCAGCAGCAAGCTTTTCCGCTGCGGCAGCAGCAGCAGCAGCGGCCTTTTCTCGCTTCTTCCTAGCTTTCTTCTCGGACTTGTCGAGCTGGTTGGCAGGTGTCACAGGGATGTCGGACTCCTTACGCTCATTCTGTAAGTGAGGCGCACTAGATTCACCATTTCGTTTATTATGCGCTTCTTGCCCAGAGGTCGAGGACGCAGTATGCGATGGTGTGGTCTCCTTGACGGAGGGCCGAGTCGCAATCTTAATAGGAGCTGTCGGTTCCTCTGTAGCATGGGGTTCTGGAACGATGGTGCTGGGTAACTCCTTCAATTTTGAAATCTTGACAAGCCCGCCATCAGTGGCATCGACGCCCAGAACAACCTTATTGTCCTTTGACCACCCCAAGTCGGCTTGTTTAATTGTCATAGCGGTAACACCTTTCGAGTGCATCGCGTAAAGGTCGAAGAGAGAGGGCTCCTCGCTGGAAGACGAGCAAGAAGGACTCTCTAAAATGTCCAAACTCCGGAGCAGCCCCTTGTTTGCCAGAGAGTATTCCCGTACACCACTAATGACGGCAGTTGAATCTGGCTCCGGGATGGATGAATCCTTGGCGACCAATTTCTGTATGTAGTCGACTTGTGACAAACCCTTAATTGTGTATTTCGGTGCCGACAGATGGAGGAAGTAGACTGAATTGCGAGTTGGATGACCAACTACGATCATGCCCGTAGCCGGGTGGTACATGACGCTGCATACTGCGTCTGATTCTTTGCTGTGGGGCAGATTGAATTCTTGCACCGGTTTCCCAAGGGCAAGATCCCACAGTTGAAGTGTATGGTTCTGCTTCATGCCCACAATCATGTAGCGCAAGGCACAACGCTTCTGGTAAGGCCGTTGCTTATCCAGCAATAACACAGAGGTTGGCCAGGCTTTCTCGCCTTCTGGTGTAGTATTAAGGGTCATTAGTGGCTCCTTAATTTCCAGGGAGGTGTGGGCTGGCATAGGGAACCGAACATCGGAGTTCATATCAACTGCGGTAAGGTCTCGTACATCCCAGAATTTGACACGGCCAGACTTATCTAGAGAGACTATAGTCGTGTCGTCTTGACTGAAGGTGAAGTCTTTGCCAGCTTTGCCAGTGTTAATACGAAGAGCACACTCCTTTGCAAGCCTTTCGGTATCAACAAGACGGTCATGACCAGGTTTGAATATATTCTTCTGGATGACCACAGCTGGCCAGATGATGCTGATGGTCTTTCCACGACCAACAGCGAAGTATTCTGGATGGGTCGCAGATGTCCTTGCACGTGTCTTCAGGATACCACCGGGAGCATCACCCTCTTGCGTGTTGGCTGGCGGAAGAGCGAATCCGTACTGTTCTGGATGAGGCTCTTCGAGATGGTCTTTGCCCCCACCTCTAATTTGAATGTAATAGACGGTGCCGCTGATACCAGTGCCAATGATGGATTCTTCTGGGGGAATATCGCCATCGTCTGACGTGTATGACACAGCTACATTGAAGACGCGGTCCTTGGTGTCCGTGAAAAGCTTGGCATCTTTTCCATCTTCCTGACGGATAACGCGCAAGCCACCTGCTTTAGACATTCCATACGCTATATACGATTCAGTAGCAGCAACCAGGTTTCTATCAATCTGGTCAAACTCCTTCTTCAATCGCGCGATATCTAGAATGACCTCTTCTCGGAACTGAGGGCGGGGCTCGTCAAAGGAATCCTGCATGGTAATCGAGATCCACGGCTTCATGGGAAAGTTAAAAACTTTCACTGGCGCGGTTGGTTCCTCGATCACAACAATCTCGTCAGCTTCAGCACTTTCCCAGCTGTCAGCTACAGGGCCATGGGCAGCATCCTCGACAATATCGCGGATGGCTTGCGCAACCTCTGGTGAATAGCGTGCCTCCAGTACTTCTGCGTTTTCTTCCTTATCAAGTTCTTTGCTGATGTCTCTAGCTGCTGCTTCTAGCGATTCCTGGTATTCGGCGTCAGTCCTGGCATTCATCATATCTTCGAGATCGGCGGCGATTTGAGCTTGTACCTCTTCCTGTTCGGCGCGCTCTAGAGCATCTTGAGCCTCTAGATCTGCCTTTTCTGCCAAGTCCGTAAGAGCCTCGAGAACGGTTTCCCTATTCTGTTCATGCTCATGCTCATGCTCATGCTCATTCTCATTCTCATTCTCATTCTCATACTCGTCCCCATGCTCCTGCTCCTGCTCATAGATATGCTCAGTATGGGAAGTAGTGGTATATGGAGAACCACGACTCCGACCCGTATCGGAAGGGTAGCGTTCAGGCCGAGGTCGGGTGGGCTCATTATTCGAGATTGGGCTTTGGTAGGCTGAAGACCGCTTATGGTCTGAAGCGTTTCCAGGGGAAGAGATCGCACTGGTGGATGGCTTCTGTAGAATCTTGATAGTAGTGGCCGCTTGAGGCTCTGTAGGTATCGAGGCCACAGGACCAGAGGTACCTGGGGTAGATGACTTTGAAGCTTTGCCTTGGGGTACGGCGAACTCTTCAAACGGATTTGTGTAATCGAATCTGCTAGATTTATGAGTCACATTCTGATGGCTATGCTGAGGCAGCGGTTGATAGTCGTACTTGGCTTGAGGTGACGATGTAAATGGATGTGGTAGAGGGGTCGAATCTTGCGATGCGCTCTCAAAAAGAGCCTGCCTCGGAGGGTAATCCCTGTAGTGATCACCCGATGAGTCGTTGGCTGACTGAGGAGTCAACGTGGCTGGTTGAGATGATTCATTTGTTGACGGCTGGTCGTTCTGGGCCGGCTTAGGGCGATGCAACAAATTAAGCAGGTATTCCTGGGTGTTTGCAGGGGGACCGATATTCCACGAATCCCGATTATTAGGCTGCTGCTCCGCTCGCGGAGCTGCGACCTCGTTCTGCATGTTCCCCTTCATAAGGGTGGCAAGCAGACCTTGAGGATCAGCAGGCATGGGAACGGGCGCGTGGAGGGGAGGAGGGTTGTTGTTTGCGTGTGGTTGGTGGTGAGGCGAAGAGCCATAGGACAGAGCGTGAGTGCTGCCCGAAGGTGAAGCCTGGTGGGAATGATGCGAAGCTTGCGAATGATGCGAAGCCTGCGAATGAGCTTGGGAGCCTTGCCCTTGGGCACCGCTGAACTTGAGCAGATTCAACAAATTGACGCTCTGCTCGGCGGAGCTTGTAGAATTAGATGGCGGCATTGTGCCAATGGGGCCCAAGCTGCCAATGGCGCCGGGAGGATGATGGGAATGACCAAAACCGGTGGGCGGTGTCGGGGCAGCAGGAGGAGGATAGTCGTCCAAACCGGTCACAGGCGACTCAGCAGAAGCTTGACCATAGTAGTCGTGCGGGTTGATTGCCTGGTTATAGCTGTGGAAGCGCGACAAGAGATCGTGGGCTGCGGCGGGCGCAGGAACAGAATCTTCGTTGTGTGTTTGTGCGTTGCGGGCAGCTTGCAAACGGGCGTACATTGCCTGCAGGTGGATGTTTTGGTTTTGGTCCTCGCCACTGGGTGGGTTCAGATTATTGTAGGTCGCCATGTCTGAGAATTGAGAGATGGTGAGCCCGGCCCACAATGCGATAGATAACGTGGAGCTACTAGAATAGGTACCTCAGACAGGTACCTCAGCTGTGTGACCTTGAGCGGTTGAGCTGTTTTGAAACTAGTGCCAGCCGACGAAGCCGTCCGTCAGAATAAGTCCAGGCAACCAAGACAACAAGAACAAGAACAACAACAACAACAACGATAATAAAAAACGATGTACATGCAACCGATTGGCGACAGAGAAAAACTCAATGTGACCGTCGATTGATGGTGATAAAAGTATGAAGGAGGAGGAAGGGATGGGAGAGAAGAAAAATTTAGTCAAGTAAGGTCCCGAGCCTAATTGAGCCGATATACGCGACTACTGTTCCAGCCTCGCCAAAAAATTGACAAGTCGGGGGGATCGGGTGACAGCTGATGGTGCTAATTGGTACCTACGGGAGCTGCGCTAGGTACCTCTCTAGGTAGGTAGGGGAAAACTCTTAACAAGTTTCGGGTCTCTTAGCTCTGTGCCTAGCCGGTTTCTGCCAGGTGGTGAGAGGTGGTGAGAAGTGGCGGTGTCCGCGCGTGGGCCTTCGGGGGTATAGGGTATTTATTATAAGAGAAGGTTGGGATTATGGAATACCTACCTAAGGTAGGTAGGTACCTAAGGTAACGGTAATAGTAATGAAGAAGGAGCCGACGTAACTTGATGGCGCCGAAAAGAAGAGAGATTTCACACTCTCTTGCTCGAGTTTCAATACTTCATCAGATTTTGAGGATGGAAGTGGTTGCATAGGGGAGAAAAAAAAAAAAAAAAACGAGGAGTAGAAAAGTTGCTGTCGCTGAATGATAGACTAGATCGGGAGAGGTGTGGTCGTCATTGGTGGTTGGGCGGTCATGCAAGTATGAGCTGGCGCAAGCCGAAATAGGCGTGGGCTCGATTCTCTATCAACCTTGGGTCTGCTTGGGTACCCTACCGGCACCACTCACTCTTATGCTGGTACGGCGCTGGCTATTCCAAGATTCCAAGCAGCAAATGCAGCAAATGGTTGCGTTAGTCTTTACTAGTAGATGTATGTGTGTGGGTAGGATGACGGGCGTTCGTAATTCATATATCATGCACACAACGGAAGATGGAAGCTCGTTCGTTCACTATCACGATCTCTACCTACCTAGGTAGAAGGTAAGGTACCTAGGTAGGTAGGTTATACGGTATCGCAGATAGGCACCTAACCAATGAAGAGTACTCCCAGGCCAAGGTGTTCAATATCTCCGTCTCGAATAGTGGGGCAAAGCCTTAGGCACATGTGCAAGTGATTCAGATGCCACGATCTGCCACGAGTTGCGCTGCACTGCAAGTTTACCTACCTCTCTGTACGGAGTACGGAGTACCTAAAGCTAAAAAGCTAATAGGTACTCCGTACGCACGCTGCTAATACCATACGGGAGGTACCGTAACCGGACCCGTCAACTGCCTACCTTGGAATTAAGTACCGAAGGTACCTACGATTTATAATTAGTGGGCTCCTCAGTGCCCCCTACTGCTCCCTACTGCCCCTCCGTGTCGGTATATCGGTACCTCATAAACCACCTTTCCCTTTCCGTCCTGATCCATATTTCCTGTTTCATCAGGGAAAGGCCTTGGGAGGTCTTGGTCTGATTGGGTGAATGGATTCCTACCTACGGTTCAAAGTACCTACCCTCTCGCATCGCCTCGTTTGCGGATGGTCGGTCCTTGGCTTTTGCCCTTGCACTTTATCTGCACTACGCACTATACATACGTAGTACACTACCTGGTACCTACACTACCTACGCTACCTAAGAGGACTGGAATATATTGGATGTGAGACCGTTCAAGCATCCAGCACCAAGAGTACCTACGTAGTGTCACCCTTACCACTACTACTCCTACTACTACCTCTACTACCAACTACCTACCAACATTTTGTTGCATCACAGCAACTTCGTGGCACCTCCCTCCGCCAGCGTAGATAACCAACCACTCCTTAGGTACCATCTTTCCTTAGAGGTATCGTATTATACCTAGGTACAACTACCTATCGTTAATCTTAACCCTGCATCCGTGCGAGCATCCGCCGTAGGCACAACGCCAAACCCCCCTCGCTCCTTTACGATCTTCATCCTCCTGCGAGGCCTGCGCATCGTCAGTTCATGCTCCTGAAGGCAACTAATTGATCGAGAATAATCTGGCCGGCCAGTTCGTCCAACCGTACCGCCGAACCGTACCGCCGCCATGTTTTGTCTACGGAGGTAAGCCCCCATCGCCGACTCGCCACCTTGTCCCCTCCAAAGCGCAGAGCATCGCCATGTTGACTGATGACGCCCACCGCAGCTGGATCCCTCTCCTCTTTATTCCCGCGAATGCCTCGCCAGGCTTCATATTTCTCTTCTTCGTCTGCACGTACTTCCTAAACCGGCCGTGCGTCTATTGCTCGATTCTGCTGCTCATCCTCTTCGTAACGTCATGCTACTGGTCCGACCGCTGCTTCTTCGAGTTTAGCAGCAACTGGTTCGCCCCGAGGGTAGCGTCGGCTGCGTTTGAGTCCTGGGTAGGGATAGAGTCTCGTTATCCTGCGAACGTCACCACTAGCCCCGCAATGATGGCCGCCCTCGACCCCGTTGCCCATAATGTCTTCAATAGCACTACCATCGAAACGCTGAATACGACTGCCAGCGCCTTATCCAGTATCGTTGCGTACACAACCTCTCTCGAGTCTTGGATAGAGTCTAATGGCCCCGCGAATGCCACCACAACCGCCGCCATGACGGCCGCCGCTGCCGCCGACCCCGCTTTCTATACTTTCTTCAATAGCACTACCATGGAAACACTGAATATAAATGTCACTGCTCTAGCCAGGATTGCTTCCGAGTCACTTGCACAGCGCAAAAAGACGGAATGGACCGGTTTGGGTATCGAGTGGCTTAGGAGCTTGCTCGGCAAGAGAGAATGGAGGATTGAGTGCATGGATGTGAACATCAGACTCTAAGTACGGGCTTCGGATAAGTTGGTGTGACCAGTATATGACAGGTCAGATTTGAGGGACCTTCAACCGCATGGCGTCGGCGTTTGGTTTTGGATTAGATTTGAGACAGAAGCAATATATATGGACCCTCTGTATAGATGGGATGTATCATCTCCGAGGCGAGCGTTCTGCTCTCCGAATCTGAACTAAAGTGTCTGTCTTACCTTTGAGGGATCCACCGACCAATCTGCTTTCTACTCCTGCTGTGCTAGCCAACAAGCAGTGGAATCAAATGAATGAAAGCTATGCCTAACTATATTAAATGAATTGTCACCAATTATATCATCCGGGCTATATGCCTCTGACTTTATGTGAGGAGAGGTCATAAAGGCAGCGCGCTTTTGTGATAAGGGGGGGGACAAAAAATGAGAGCAACAAGTGATTCGGGCCAAACACGACTTCTCAGAAGACCGGATTCGAACTCAGGGCACGGGCCTCTCAGATATAGGTATGTACACAGCGGCCGGCGAATGAGTATCGTCGTGATGGGACAAGATCTAGTTTCATGAATAATACTTCCGCTACCACGCGACTCAATGCTGCCCTAACACCTCACCCCTTGCGAGTGACATTCATAGCTTGAACCCAAGGCTTCCAATATCCCTCGACGGTCTCGGGGTCGTTCCAAGAGCTCCAGTCGGCGCTCGTCAGCCCCCAAGTATCCACGAGCCCCTGCGTGCCCTGGCGGATGCGGTAGCTCCCGGCCAGCGACCACGTCATCCAACTGACGCCGTGCTTCGTCGTGAAGTTCTTGATGCAGTTCTGCAGCAGGTCGTCGTACAGGCTGCCGTCCTGCGCATGGCCGAACTCGGAGAATATCACGGGCGTCAGGCGCTTCGCGGACGGACAGTCCCGCGTGAGCGCGCACCCGGCGCCGTTGGGCTCGATCCCCAGCGCGTTGAACCCGTTGCGGTACAATCCCGCCTCGATGATGTCGCACGTCCCTACGTCGACGTCGTCGCTGCCGCCGTACAGGTGCAGCTCCCACACGAGCTTGTCGGCCCACGGGTGCGCCGCCAGGTCGAAGACCACGGGGTCCCGGCGGTGCGCATCGCGGATCGCCGTGCACTTGTAGCACGGCGCCGTCAGGATGTTCTTCCCCGTCGTCAGGGCCGACAGGTCCTGGTCGTACTGCATCCCGCTCCATGTGATTAGCAGCCCGCTGTTCGCCGCGTGGATGGCGTCCGTGCCGGCCGTCATGTTCCCCACGAGCGTCTCCCAGTTGTAGTACAAGTCCGTGCGGTTCCAGCTCTCGCGCAGCTCGTTGCGCAGGGACATGGAGACGATGTTCGGGTGCTGCTTTGCCCAGGTTGCGACGTAGGAGAGACCGCGCAGCCAGCTTTTCACGGGGAAGGAGACGTCCTCGAACCATGCGTTCCCGTCTACGTGGCTGCAGCACCATTGCGCCTTGCCCACGTGAACGTCCGGTTGAATGAAGATGCCCTTTTCGAGCGCCGTGCGTGCGATGTCTGTTTGAGAATCAGAGGTCAGTACTTACGATTTACGGCGAACAGTATCTAGGGTTTCGGGTGTTTGTTCGTAGGAGCAACGGGATCATAACCCCTTTGGTTAAGATACGCCAGAGTACTCACCTGACCAGATCTCAAATCGCGTCGTTCGGGTAGTCCACCCGGGGTTCTTAGCTACGATGGCCTTTGCAACCCTCGTTCCGTTCCTTGAGCCCAAAGCTGCTGTCAACGCGTCGATCATGGGCACATCGCGGCCTTTGCGGTCATATATCTCGTCGATCATCTGAATAGCGTAGCCCCTGCGCACGCGTAAGTATGTATGTACACCCTACACACATCTAGATATAGGATACCAAGATCTCAGGAAGCAGGGAGCTCTAACATGCGGATATAGTTAAACCCAACTCCAGCCACATCGCCGAGAATATCGGCAGCCGACTTCCACTCCAAGCCTTCGGGGATCATCGTCTCGCCTTTCAAGTGTTAGCTTTGATCTTTGATTCTCCTCGATCTTTACGCCATAAGGCCCAGACTCACCGCTCATGGGCCAATTGACTCCAGCCCAAGTGACCACATCACTGCGACTATCCACTATATCCCGTCCTTTCGTACTGAAAGGCGCGTATGGCCATCCCCGTGAATACGAAGTAGTGCTCCGGCCAACATTCCGCGGAGGCGTCGCCGAGGCATAGGCTAGCCCCGAGAGCAACGAACATACGAGAATAGACGACCTCATATTCACCCGCGCTATGTTCAAAAAGGGAACCGAAGATCAAATTTAAAGAGAGCTTTATTCCATTGACTATGCAGGGTTTATGTATGCCCCATCTAGCCAGCTAGATACATGTCCACCGTCATTACTACCTCTCGGCGAGGACAACTTCCACGGTGAAGGAGTTGTTTTGAGCAGGGTTCGTCTTTCACCGAGGCAAGTTCGGCACCGTTAACAGCCCGAAGGTAACCTATCTCCAAGTTCCAAGCCATATGGGCTAGAATTAGCCTTACACCGCTTCCTCGTATACGTCAAGAGCATTAGGAAAAGCAAAAGAAAGGCCCGCTTGACGGCGCAGTTGTAGACGCGCTCCAATCGGCGGCGCCTGGCGAGATCTGAGATCTGCAAAAGCCGGAGAAAGGCGTGCGGTGGATTTGGGGTAACGGCCAAGTGCCAGGTTAGAGGGGAATGCACTCCACAGTCTTGAGCAGTAGTGAGCGGGGTAGAGAAAGCATGTGGCGACTTGGCAGATCAGTGCGCGAGCTTGGATTCAAGCTACGAAAGGGGTGGCTTGAGTAGTACAGACTGAGTGGTTCACGACAAGAGACTCATAGGATTGTTAAATAGGCACAAGACTTTCTCAACCCTTCTTCATCGTGCTAAAATGTATTTCATGTTGTATATATACTTATATATGTATTTATGCATTTCCTGAGTTTCGATGGAAGCCCAGGGTCATAGAGGCACTCGAATTGTACCCTCGCATCCAGAAACGCCACGCTCAGCTAGTTCTATACTGTACAAGCTGTGTACACAATACTGTCTGTCTACAAGTAGAGGTTCCCCTTTCCATTGCTGAGACTTTGCCTAAAACTCCAGGGCTTATAGCTTAGGCTGGATAGATGATCGTGGAATGTTCGATGCTTCCTGGTTAACTAGGACCTCACCTGTCTTTTGGCCGTTACCAAAGAAGATGACTTGTACGGTCAAATCATCCCTAATGCCAATGTTAGTTGTGTATAGAGACGTGGGCGTAGAATATCTTACCTGTATCTCCTCGAAAATGGCGAGACTAGAGTCAACAAGGCACAAACTTGCTCTTCGTTCTTCCCACCAAGAGCGTTGCGGATGAGATGCGTGGCAACGTTGCTGTCTTTGACAACAAAGCGTTCTTTTTCATCAGGCGAAATACCCCATTGACCTAAGCGAATAGGCGTCTTCTGACCGTCGGGTCCTCCATGCTGCCCGGCTTCGACGGGTAAACTTTGGCTGGAACCGAATATTTTCGACCATACCGACCCAAACTGGGAGGAAGATTTCTCTGCAGCCTGTGACTCAATCCATTTGCCAACAAGCCCAACAACTTCCTCGTTAGTCAACATCTCCCAAAGCCCATCAGTAGCCATAACCAAAAAGTCACCCTTCTCGGGATTGATTTTTGTTGTAGTAACGACCGGCTCGGCCGTTACGTAAGGGGGGGTCTTCAAGTACGGCGAGGCGTGTCGGGCAAAAAATGAAGTGCGAAGTCGCTCAGAAACATCCCTGCTCCACTTATAACTAGCATCACCAAATGCTCGGGTGGGCTCAAGTCCGCCAAGAACCCGACCATTGTGGACAACACGAGTTTCGCCGGGGTGGGCTTTCCGTAGGCGAGCTGCTTCATTCGGGTTGCTACCGGTCTGGTCTTCGGAAAGAGCCGTTGCAGCCCATTTACCGGAATCACTACGCCGACCAAGCACAGCTCGCGAATCCCCTGTACAGGCTACACGTAGTGTTTTGGAGCTGCTGTCATAGAATGAGAGCAGAGCGCATGATCCTGATAGAGCCGGCCCGAGCAGCTCCGCTGCAACTCGCTTAGAATTAGACTTCAGGACCTTATCCACACTTTCATGGACTATTTCGTTGTCTAACCGGGTAAAGCCAGCTTTCATGGCAGCGTCAATAGCCTCGGGCGATGGCGCCGTCCCCAAGGTTTGGGCGGCCTTGTATGTGGTATTCAGTTCTCGGCCAACATAGTTGATTAATGTTTGCCGTAGTTTTGCTGATGTAGTCCATCCTCTGAGCGCATCGTTAGTTTTGTCCAAGTCATGATTAGATTGTTGAAACGTACGCATGGCCATCAAAAACCCCCCAGAACATCCAGTCGCTGTTTGGCTTGTCCTGCTGCGGAGCCACTTCGACAATCTTTTCGGCGTGGTCATCCTCAATTGGGTTGTTGCTCGCTAACTGAACAATATCATATCTCAATACCCCTTGCCCTCTGTTGACTAGAAAGGAAGCCTCATTCTGTCGTAATTTTTCGGTGGCTTGTTCGGGTGTGAGCATCTCTAAGACGTTTCTCCCACTCCCGTCGACGTTCTTCGAAATGGGGCCTTCGCCTACAAAAGTCCCGGTGTGTAGTTCATCGGCGCCCACAACAAGGACGTTTCGAGTGAGTGTCGCGTCACTCGCAAGCTGGGTTGTGGTGGTGGAAAGTACCCTTCCGAAAGTCTGGTCTAAGCTATTGTTTCCCTTGTATGTGTACCAGGCGCCGTACCCAACAAGGCTTGACAACAGAGCAACAGAGAAGCGGCGGAAATACATGGAGGATCGAAGCGGCTCGCCTAGAGCATAGTTGGGGCGGGACGAAGATGCTCGCGTGAGGGTGAGGTTGGGATGCTGGGACAAGACAATGCGTCGCGGGCGGCCAGCACGAGGAAAGTTCCGAACGGTGTGTTGGCAGGTCGTCCGAAGAGATCTGATGGCTGCGCGACGCATTTGAAAGGGTGATGGCTTGCCAATGTCGAGCAAGCGTCGCGCGTGGTAGTCGAATAAAGGAAGTTAAAGCAGAAGAGAGAAGACAGGGATATGTAACGAATTGAGGCAGGGAAAGTGGATCGAATACTTACTTAAGGTATGCAGTTTGCCAATAGTTATGGCTTAAGAGAAGAGGAGATTTAGGAGGTACCTAGAGAGAAGGTTACCCTAGTTGCCTTAGGCAGTTCGGTCTAGCCTGTCTTAGGTACCTCTTAGAACTAGCTAGGTGCCACTGGGCAGGTTTGGTGGGGGAACTCTCTTAGGTACCTTGCCTCGGAAGTCAGACGTGGGTTGCCCGCATTTCTATCGGAATTCAGCTCAGGTCGATACTACCTGGTACCTATGTTATATTACCTTAGGTAGTCTATCTAGTAGTACCTAAGAGACGGTACTTGGGTTGACCTGGGATCTATTGGCATTATCAAGTTCCCACACAAGTGAACAAAACAAACATCCCGCCCAAGCCACTATCCCATCTAAGGAAAACCAGCCAGTGATTTCCATCTAGATGGGCTTCCCGCCAACACTACTTACTACTAGCAGTGGCAAGACAGATTCTATCCAACCTCGCTTTGTTTGTGACATTGTTACGTCGCTGGTTGCCGGAGGCATATTTCATAACCAACTACGCCGAAAGCAAAGCCAAATAAACCCCCTATATATCAAAAAAGAAAAAAAAAATGGCAGCACCAGAAGAAGCCTCACAACGCATGGCTGACATCCAGCGTCGTGCGGCCGAACAACCTACAGTCGCATTTAAGGCATTCGACACATACCCGTGGCAGGCTGACCAATTGTTCAACGTGAGTGATTCATGCGCACACCTCCCATCATGAGTCCTAGATCATAAGTATTAACATTATACAAAAAGCGCAAATTGACGGCTGCCCTATATACCGTCGAACCGGAGGCGGTGCAGTTGGCCGAAATAGCACTCCAAATGCGCATCGACAGATTTGCAGAACGTATAAAAATTCAGATAGACAAGGACGCATACAAGCAGTGGCTTTCTGAATCAAGCAGCCTGCAGCCTCGGCTCTTTTCAGACCAAAGTTTAGCACAGGAGATAGAAGGAAAGGTAGGTCTTAAGTTCACATCCCCCATGCTTGGGACCTGTCTTCATTTCATCTACTTCTCCTACGTAATCTTTCAACAACGATGCCGATTACTAATTGAGGAACAGGTGCCGCCAGAGCAAAGAAGACTCGCCATACTCCATGCTGAACTTGGATATCCTCCGTATCAACAACCAACCCCGGAGCCAATAGATCCCTCAGTCCCTAGCTGGCAGCGTGAAGCACCTAAAGCCGCGCTATTTGTGCCGAAGAATGCAGGGCCGTCTAACTCTAGCGGGGAGGCGGTGCCGTATCCGAAGAAGTTTGAGGAAATTGTTAAATTTTTAGAGACGGGCCAGATGATCCCGGGCGTGCGCCAGATCCCAGACACCGTCATTGATGACCCATCAATCTCGACCCGTGGGACCATGCAAGCGCCATTGAAGCCGTGGGAGAGAAATAGCGGAAGTCCTATTTCAAATGTAGAATAGGATACAAGGACGGGTTTAAGTCATACATCAATCTCGAATGTAAACATGATCTCGTTGAAGGCGCCATCGTGAACTGGAGTAAGAATGCATAGCAAGTAGCAAGCATAGAGAGCAGCTCGCCAAGTTCTCGCGGTGGAGAGAAAGAAGCATAGTGTGTAATCTAGGCGAGCAAGGACGAGTATGGAAGCATCGGCTTAATTGGTATATCGGGCGTAGTGCTCTTGTAGACGACATATCTGGGGCGCAAGGTATACCCAATTGCGAAGCATTCCTGACCCTCCCTCATCCATCTATATCCATCGGGTCGACGAAATCGACCGAACTCTTGCGTCCTGGGCTCTTGCGCCCGGGAATATTGGCTTCGTGAGCTATTACCGGTGCGGGAGCTGGTTGCGTAGGTGCAGCCGATCCAGTCGTAGCAAGTGGGTCCGAGTTTTCTTTCATTAGACGATGGAGGTTCGCTCTGCTATCGACTTTATTTTTTTGGACGATATGTTTGTGTCCGTCAACCTGATCGTCCCATCCCCATTTCACAAGATTGAGTACATGTGTCAACGCGACGGAGCGTGATGGCTGTCGGAGCTCGTCCGGGTCCGCCCTAAACATTTTGTCGCGGCGCAAAGTAAGGAGGTCCGCGTATTCGGGGTCCTGGTGGCCGCGAGGCCGGGGGGATTGATGAGGATGTCGTCTCTCACGTGGGTCCTCCTCGTGTCCCAATATCCTTAGTACCGCCCTCTCATCCTGACGGAGAATCATCTGCTCAAGGCGTAGCTCGTGGCCCGTCCGCCGTTGCGCCTCCTTGATCGGACGTTGGTACGAGTCGTACAGCACGCGCTCGATTTGTCCCTTGCGCCGAACACGCTCGGCTTCGCGCTCTAGCATCCAGATCATGTTCTTCTCGACGCGCGCGGCATGCCAATCAACCGCCTCAAGCGTGGTTTCCAGGCGGGACACCGGGTCATCCGATAACGGCGGTGGCGTTTTGGTGAAGTCTCTATCGGTCGGCACAAAGATCGAGGGACCAATGGTTATTAATTGTGGAATCTCCTCCTCGTTGTCCTGGTTGGGCTCGTTCTGAGTAGCCATGGTTTATAGTTCCAATGTTGATGAAATTAATACCTTGATAGTTGAGTATAAGGCGTATAAGTGGGTGTCCTTAGCCCGGCCATAACAATGGTATGTTATATCCAGGCGTGCAAATTCCCCGATGCCATCACATCCACCTTTTATGAATTGAAGTATGAAGGATTACCCTAGGGATAGTCTTTCCTCTGCGCTGATATTGCTACACGTAGAGGAATATGGAAAGTGTTCGCGGTGTGGAGGGATCATTAAGAAGGAGATATGGACTCAAAAGCGTATATCCCGTCTCATTTTGCGTGAGATGAGCACTAGGATGAGGTTATAAATTGTTGACTTGCCGCCAAGACCACAGTAGCTCCCATTTCCCAGTAAGGTGGCACCCTAAAAAAGCGGGCTACGGCTACTACCCGTTCTACTGCCCGCTGTCCCGTTCACCACTAACGGACGGCAAGCCACCTAGGTACCTAGGTATACTGGGCAAGTTGCTCTAACATGCATTACCAGGTGGGTGGGTAGATAGTAGGTGATTTCTTCACAGTGAAGGCGATGGGAGGGTAAAGATGATTATAACTAAAACCCCCAAGGCCCGTTAAGCCAGCCCTATAGCCTACATGACATTGCTTAAAGCATTCCGTACGAAACATCCCCCTGTACTTAGGTGCCCCTCCGGGAACATTCTTAAAAGAATACCATAATACGAGATTACCGATACCGCGAAGAACACAAGATGCAACCCGTCGCTAGCGTTTGTTCTAACAGAAAAATATATAGGAATTATTCTATGCAATTTAGCAATGACCAAAGTTGAGCGAGGTATGTGTGGAGCAGAAAGCCCTAGGGTCGAAACTAAGTAGAGAACATATTGGATCTTCCAATGCAACGGTGCTACGGATGTATACATAATATAACTACTCTCACACCTAGATGCCTATATTATTTCTAACTAGGTCATACTACTTAACCTACGTAGGTTCCCACCATATGCTCGTTGCGGCTCAACTAACACGTCGCTCTACATTGACGAATTGCTTAGTGATGCGCTGGCGTTGACCAAAATTTGTGATTCATAAGTAGGGGCCACCAGACCCAACGAGTTTAAACGAACGATGGGTCTATATTCACTCGATATATAGCGTTAGTATATACGGATGCCGGATTAGGTTGCTCGAAAACTATCGTGCCAATGGCGTGAGAAAGGTACTGCTTTATTTAATCTTCTCTCAATATATTTGATGCTCCCTAACCGTTGCATTTCTTGCCAACTTGATAGTATCCTATGATCATTGCAGGCCAACATGCCCAACTTGAATAGTGATATCTGCGGCACAGTCGGAAGTTCTGATGGTTACCGGTCCAACTTCCCGTCGAACTTCATCAATTTTTGTCGGCTAAGTAGATATGTCAAAGTACCCAAGTTTTCTACCGCCACACCACTCGTTCCGAAATTTCCGATGTCAAAGACAAAGCCATGCTCTGAAACTCCAATCCCTGGGACAATAAAGGCCCAGGGACTCAACTAGAGGCTTTTTTCAGCTTTGTGATCGGTACCGTGGTAAGAATATAGATAAACGCTTCACGCAGGGGAATAGGGCCTGGTAAGTTTACCGGCAAGTTTATTCTTTTCGGTACTGATGATAACCGCTGCCAATACATGCCGGCACAGTCTGGACAAAATGCTTTGGCCCAAAGGGGCACCATGAGGCCATCTATAAATCGTGTAGTATATACACTTATACACTCTTTGGTTGTTAACCTATGCAGCCATGTCAGCCCTCAGGGACGCCGATCTACGTGATGATGGCGTGGGTGTTCCCGCCAACTGGCCCGTCTGGGGCCATCGAATTAGGACATCCCCCAAACATATATATATATCCAAATTTGGAGATATGAACTTGGCCGAGCGTTCTTTTGGATAGCCCATTCTTTTTATCGCGTATTAATGCAAAATGGCCTTGCTCGTTCATTCGTAAGTAATTTCGAAGCCAGAAGATGCCTTTCAATAAAATGTCTCAGGCAGAAATGTTCATTGACAAAGCTGACCAAGGGGTATGGCATGAAGCACGTATAGCCTTCTTGTGAAGACAACCGTTCGCCTACTTAGTGGGTCAACTTAGCCTCAGATGGGCGAGATTGTCTGTCACCTCGATGGCAGAACCTTCCGAGCGTACTCGCGTACTACCCCGAGTATCGCTCGAACCTGGTCTTCGAGTCGTCGGTCCTTTCGCCTCCGCATCCATATAAGAACAATAACAAGGATGAAAACGTCGATAGCAAAGTGCTTTGCGATTAGCGACAGCACCCATCCGATCCGTGCCGGAATACTCCTCTCTTTCTTCGCTCGCCATTCTCGGCCTGTAGTGATCTGTTCTCGTAATGCTGCAATTTCCGCAGATAACCGCATAAGTGCCTGTTCGACTTTCCGAGACCAACGGTCCCCTTTCTTGACGTAGTCTCCTTCGCTTTCGTCTTCTTGCTTGTCTCGGTATTGGTGTTCTGCTGCATCATCCTCGCTCATCGGACTTAGCACTTTCATAGGGCCCTCGGTGCCACTCGTGGGCTGCTGGAAACGCTGTGGTTCGGCAAATGAGGAACGACCCTTTGGCGATGAATTTGACGATGAGGGGCTATTGCTTTTAATTTGATTCCACACGAACTCGAGCTCGGCGACTAGCTCTAATGCATCTCTGGCACCTAGTCAGCCGAGAATCCCACGTTCCGGGAAGGCATGTTGTCTCAGCCACTGTATACACAAATGGCTATCACAGGGTTGGGGATGATGACTCACGGAGTATTAGCGTAGCGATGCATGGTATCGATGAGTGCCTCGACATACCGCCTCTTAGCGTCGGTACGGCTGAGGCCGCTCTGGCTATTCCACGCATCCCACTTATCCTTCTCACGTTGAAGTTCATCGGCATCTATACCTGTGCCTGACCGTGGCCGTTCCATCACACCATCCACGTCACCTTCCATTGACTGCTTGTATAAGCCATATAATCGCAATCGGTCGCTCGGCGGTGGTCGCGATGCTCCGGTCTTAGGGATCTTCTTAACCGTGTTGAGCGCGTGCACAAACACGCGGTCTGTTATGGAGAGAGGTATCAGCACATACTCGAGGCACAAATTTCGGAAGCAAGCCAGACTAATAAAGAAGAGCAAAAAGAAAAATAAGATAGTAGGATGGGAAAGGCTGGGATGGGATGTGCATACCAACCGAGTCCGCCATTGCGGGCTCGAATGTGAGCTGTAAAGGCAATCACGGTGTAATCTTTTTCTCCCACACGTATGCTCTTGTTCTTAGGTTGAGAGAAGGCAATTCGAGGGGTAGCCGGGTCACGTTGAGTCGTTCTTGTCTAATCAGGTGTGACTTTCGGCCGTCACCGAGACCGCCCAATTGTTGTGGTAGAGCCGATAAGGATTTAGAGAGGTAGTCGAATCATCACCAAGATGTCGTCATGTGTCACAAAATAGCTCGTCGATCATACTAATAAACTTTGGGTAAGATTGTAATTACAGGAATAGTTCAATCAAATAGTAGAAATATTATCGGGCGTTATAAGTTTGGCGGATTTGCTACGAATAAAAAAAAGAGAGAGGCATTAGAGGGAAGGAGAGAAGTAGGCATAGTTCGTCATCTCTCCTCGGCTGGCTCTGCGCGGTATGCGCCTGGGCAACAATTGGTGAGGCTCCGTTTGCCTCGGATCAACATTTACCTCCCTGTAATCTGCGATAGTACTACTTACTACCTACCTAGGTACTAAGTAGTACCTCCTGTTGTGGGAACCCCGACACTGCCCCAGATTATCTACGCAGTACCTAGGTAGTTAGGTACTAATACTAGGTAGGTAGTATACTCTGTACCTGGGTTATGGTACTTGCTTTGCATAAACGCCAGTTCGGACCAGCTAGATACCTAAGTGTACATACGTAAACCTAGGCAGGTACCGCGCAGGCATAGGTACCTACCTACCTAGGGAAGTGCACTATCAGATGGAAGGATGCCAGGTACCGAATCCTACTAGTAGTGTTGGGGTTAGTGTTGTGGGGTACCGTACCGTACCCCCAGCACCCCTTCCCGAGCAAAGCCCCGAGGTGTATCTAGCACGTGAAGACACAGACACGTACCGAATATATGACTGCAGGAGAGAAAGGTCGTCGTCGTGTTTTAAAAGAATCTCGAATCCGCTCGAGATTCTTACTACTTAGGTACGGTTATCGAGCTTGCTAGATAGCGTAGATTCCCGATTCTAAACGTATGCCTCTAGAACCCGCGTATCCTCCAGCGGTTTCCTTCCCGGGCGAATGCTAGCCTATACGGAACTAGGATAGATCTTGACTAGCGAACGGAATTAGGATACCGCGTGTTATTCACTGCTCACCTTGTTCTGTTCTTCAAGGCATGGCGCACTATTGGGGCCCTCAAACCAGCACTTCAGGGCGTAATATCGGTAGTATCGCGTAGCGCAAGAAGAGCTACTACTATTACATGTTAGGGGCGGCAAGACATAAATCTATTATTACAAGGCCCATTCGGGTGTCATTCCCTACACTTAACCACGCGTATTCTTCCATGTGTAGTACGCTGTGAGCTTGCCGATGGGTTTTGGTGTCGTGGGGAATAAAGCTGTGTTTGCTAACATGAACTCCTTCAGCTCCTCCATCCTCCGCACCGCTAGCTTCGTCCTTTCTGCCTCATGTTCCGCGCTATCCTTGCCCTCGGTCACAAGCTCCTCGAACGACTCCAACTCTGCGATAGTATGGGTAAAAGCAGGTTTACCAAGCCCATCCCCCTCAGCCTGAGCCTCAGTGACCTCGTCTAGGACCATTGTTATTGTCGATTCGGGTTTTATATCGCCCGCCAGATGCGTCACCTCCCATGAAGATCGTAGCGTCTGAAGATCTGAGACTACGTGCAAGTCTTCTAGCTTCGTCTTTTGATTGGTGATCTGTAGGACTTGGTCCGAGACGTTCTCCTTCCCATCGAATTCGGCAAATTGTGAATTGTTAAAATGACCGCCGAGCCGCAATTTAGCATTCCATTTTGAGCTATCCCTAATCAGAAACCTAGGGTTAGTTACTATCTTAACAATCAAACCTTTGAAGGGAGTATAGTGCTATAAAGCTGATAGATTCCCATGATTCTGATGAGACAACCTCTTCTCCTGGGACACGACACAAGAGGAAATATGGGATACGAACCTATCCTTTAAGGCATGGGCTATGTTTTCTTGGGACGTTTCTAGCGGTAAACGTTGAACGTGGCGCTGCCGCACCCAAAGGCCAAGGTTACTGAGTTGATCACCCTGCGTGTCGTAGTAGGTGTCACGAATGATCACTGACGGCTGCCCGAGCACGGCGAAGGAGTAATTCCCTTGCTTATTGTAGACATTGAGGCGTTGCAGTCGAGACTTCGTCCAGTCCTTGGATAAGAAAGTAGAGGCGAATTTGGGGCCCAGATTGAACTTGCGCTCAACTTCCACCTTCGACACAATGCGGTTCAACAGCAGAGCGGCGCCTTTAGATCCTGCCTGAGACATCTGGAGGTTGGTTCAAGGACGAAGGATGTCAAATAAGGTAGGCGGGATGATCTGCTGAATTACCATATATCTGAGTCCTGCACCTTGAACAGGTACCTATTACCTAGGTAAAGTGAAATCTCAACCTAGGTACCTAAGTAAAAAAAGGTACCTCCCCTCCCTACACATTGAGGTTACACCTAGGCAGTCACGACCACCTACAGGGCAGTTGCAGTCACACAGTTACTACCCAGCCACACACACACACACCAGGGCACTAGCCACATAGTTTACCGCATTCCGCGCCACCTACTATACACACCTACATACTGATATAGCATTCATCCAACCGCTCTACATCTCAGAGCCTCGTTATTTCAATTTTTGTTTTACAGATTTTTCTAGATTCCTTCTTCATATTAAAGAAGGCAGCTATTTATATGTTTTTCTTTCCCAGGTTGGCTATATTGCGACTTTACTTTAATCTATATCGCTTTTACAAACACCAAGTCATCCTTACAGCAACCCACGTCACATACAAACATCAAACGGGAGGGCGCATAGCAAGAAATACTCACAAACAATATTTCAGGCTCCGATACTACAACTAAGCACAGCAAGTCAACGGGCCTAGTAGCACTGAGTATTGTTAAGGTACATAAAGAGTCCCTTTTCCGTCATCAGCAGGATGCCCTGTTCGCCTATGGATGGCGAACTAGCAACACCTGGCGCTTCGGAACCCACATTAGCATTAACTATACTTGACGGTTCATAGTGGCGGAGCTTCCTGCTATACACGCGACATCTTATTCGTCTTCGGAGGTGTGATATTAGCAGATCAATCAATCTAGTTATTGATTGCGGCGACGGGAATGGCCCATGAGGTATCACATTGTGTTACCTCAATCGGTGAAATATATACCGATCGAGGCGTGAGCCCTCAGGGACTCGTCGTTTCACGCATATAATACGGCTGATGTCATTGTATTCTTGTAGCGACAATTTACAAATCAGGCTACCAAAGGGGCGATGTAATATCCCAAGCAAGGCTGATCGGACACCATTCTCCTACAAGTGAACTTAACACAGAGGCTTTACCTATCTGTTTCACTCAAAACTTCCAATTTCTATTATATCAAGCAATACTTCCTACCCCGCGCTTAGGATCGCCTCTCTAACAACTTGATACCTGCGGTGGCCATGTTCGCCACGTAAAGTGGCAGTGCAGCGCAGCTTCCGGCTTACTTAGGCATCTGGACTAAATGGTCACGAGGACGTGCCTTTGGGGCAATGTTGACCATGCAACCCTGAGAAGCCAAATTATTGATTGCTTCCACTACGTTCTGCGTAGCTTTATGTTTGCGCGCACCTAGAGAATTCTTTGCTTGCTCCTCCGTTACTTCTATTCCAGGTCCGACGCCCAAGGTGCGGTCTATCGCCATATCACGCAAAAAGAAATTTGAAATACGGCGTATGGATAAACGAACCCCATCTTACTTGGAGCGCGCATGTAATTTTCGGCGCCGAATTTGAACAATTTATGTAATGATCGAGCACGTTACTTCTGAAAGCCCATAATTACAATCCTATACCGTTAAATTTGAGAAAATAACGTGTTACTGTTGGCCGCGGCTAATCAAATGATAGGTAATTGAAAGCCTCGGATATGCGTTGTTTAGTCCGTTCGGACTCTTGTGCTTTCATTTAACTGGGCTTCTTATGATACTGCATGCTTATTTTATTGAGCCAATATCGGAGTGTCTCAATAAGAAAAAGGGGTACAAGCAATACGCACGCCTAGAGTGGATTGTTAACACCACACTACAACGCATGGCACCTCGACTATGCCGATTACTGCGCTAGAAGGGCTAATAGTTGCCCTGGATATCACTAATATACGACATCTTGTTCTACAACAACCATCTCAGGGGCTAAGCAAGTTAATCTAAGCAACTATTCCCCTAGGAAATACAGAAACGGCCCCATGCAACGTAGAGAGGCAAGACAATTTACTAGAGCAACGGTCACTATCCTCCTATGGTATACATAGAACTATTAGTACGAAGAAGTTAAGGAGGAAGTCCATGCAAATTCCAGTGTGACATCCGAAAAGGGAAGACGGGGTACAGCAGAAATAGTAGGAATTGGTACGCCCGGGGGACAAGAAGATAGGAGCGAGTAAAAGTATTACGTTTGTTCAATAGTCATGATCAGACTAAGTAATAAATGGTTATAACGGCAGCTATAACATGAGACCTTTTTGAGTGGAGTGCTGGGTTTTCAATGGCCTGTTTGATGGCATTATAAAATTGAAGAGTTGTCTGGAGGCTAAGGAGAGTGAGACAGGTGGATGATACTGAGAGAAACTATTATAGAAAAGCAATCGTGGCATTGGTTATGCTCCTTGACAAGTATAGACTGAAGTTTGAGGCTTGATGGCTAATTGAATATGATGATTCGTGTATTCAGTGTCTATAATTTCTCATAAGGCGTAAGTAGTATATAGTACTCCATTTTGAATATTAAGACCTCTACTTCTGAAAGCCCCCATACCAACTCTTTATCATTTATATACAACATCAGGCATCCTTAATGTTCGTCTCTCTCTTTAGGGGTTAGTCAAAGTGGGCTATTTATTGGCTTACCCATCTAGCCAATCGAATTTATGCTAGAGTACCAGGATTCCCATGCTTTGTCGGTATCATGATGCCATACGTAACACCATATATTAGCTGAAAAACTGGACGTAGCACACGGGATGCGCTGGACCGCGAATATCACTAGTTCGCAGAGTATTACCTCCACTACTGAGACCTCTTTCAGCTAATCTATCCCTTACTTTAAATACCGAGACATTCCTAAATGAAGCTATTCAGGCAACTTTAGGCGAGGGGGAATAGTCGCCGACTGGTGTATATAAACCTGGCAAGATCGCCATTCCAAGGTCCCATTGTTCTGGAGAACCAAGGAGCATTCGACACCCTAGAAGATTATCATTAATATGAAGACATTCCAAGCCCCTCACAAGCCCTTTTTATACATGATTCTTGCTACTAATTGTTCCAGTATTGACCTACCATTATTACATGAAGGGGAGGGGTTCTATTTAGGTTGGCAGAGATTGCCTAGTTGGTTCATATACAGCGTAGTCTGAGGCCGGTGCCATGCTAGTCCTACTCTTATGGTGCCGTGATGACAAGAACTAGAAACTCCTCATATACCTACATCACAGCAACTGTAGCCGTTGCGCTTCGTTGAGGTCTGTACACGCTGTTAATATTGGAATGACCCACCTAGTAGACGATCATAAGAAACCGCTTCGACTGATTACTAGCTGTGATAACACCATATAAATTGAGTAACCCTTTATAATCGCGCGTTTGAGACATTTCCCGTTGTAATAATAGTTCTAATTTTTTCTGTTTCTATCTTCTTCTCTCTCGTCGTTTAGCATGATGTGATATTTTAGTGGCGGAACTGCACGCCGGCGGCTATAATAAGAGTTAGGAGAAGACAGAATTATCACTCATACCGCCACACTAAGTTAGCAAAGCACTACATATAGAGCTTTCAATATTACAGGCCCCTCTGTTCCTAGATGAAGCCACAGAGCTTGGCTACACCCTGAAATTTAGGAGTACAGGGATTGGCTCTCGGCCTCAACCTCGACCTACAAGATAGTCTTGGACCTATTTTGACGCCACAGCCTACACAACTCTAGCGATGCTATTAGGAAGTGCTTTTAGCCACGTGACCACTGTTTGTAACTAGGGGTGGTAGATTTTCCACGGTGAAGCTGTCCCGTCGGGAGGAAGGCCATGTGACCTAAGTACCACAGCAAGGCATCTCTATTGGACGATAGCGTCAATAGAGGGCAGAACCGGGGTGGAGGTGGAAGCCAAGTATGACTATGTCTGTAACAGGGGCTTGCGGTTGGGGGTTCGAAGAGTAATATTCGGTCTAATAATAACCTTCGGGTTCCGGGTCCGATACCCAGTCATCGAATAATCGATTACCTCCCCCCCTGCCCCGGGCTTTCCTATGCCCGGATAACGACACCTCGATGACTTCTGAAAAAATCCACTAGTAGTGATATATTGGACTTGTAGCTCTCAATGGTGTCGTTAACCATCCATTGGGGTGGGATGGGCTTGGGGCCAGCGGGCTCTTTACTTTCTCGGTTGTCGTTCTAAAATTTAATTAGTCACGTAGGCTGTGTGTCTTGCGAATTTATGGAAAATATGTAGAAAATCCACGATGCCAGCGTGTTAGGTGTCGAGTATATGGCTCCGGGGTAGAGTTGAGTCGCAAGTAGCCCACTACCTAGGTACCTAAGTAGGTACATAAGTGTAGAGGTAACTTTACGTATTGAACTATCTAATCTAATTATCTAGCAATGGTGGCCATGCAATGCCCTAAACCATCGATACGAAAACGTTGGGGGGTCGGGGACCCAGGTGAGGTTGAAACAGAAGTATGTAAAGGCATTTTTTCTATCCCGGACCTATAGAATAGGTCCAGGCAAAAGGATGATTTCCATAGCTTGGAACCGTAACGAGTCGTCAGCACAAGGTAATGGTGGACGTGGAACAGTGAACCACCCCCCTCTTCAGGGGGGTTGGGTTGGAGGGCATCGGCCCACGGACGGCTATTACCTCTCTAATCCCTTGTAGTTCTTTGTAGGCAATGCCCCCTCTCCGCGCAGTCGGCACCACCTAGGTAGCTGTCTATCAGTGTGTACGGACAAAGAGCAGCGCCATTACTCTACGGTGTATTGGCATTATACGCCATTCGGTGTCTACTCAAACAATAACAGCGAGTGGAAGTCCCAACTCTCCGCCCGCTTCTTTTTCCCCCTAAGTATACAGTGCCTTAGCGGAGTTGAGGTGTTCGAGGTTGGTGGCAAAACGGAGGACCACCGTACAACCATAATTAGATAGTAAAAAGGTGCTTTCGTACCGAGTATTTGATATTGCAATAGTCATGCTCGACGCACGTCCGTTATCTCTCTACCAAGTATTACCGTCACCGTGTCTCCCATGCTATCCCGGACTACATTATGATATCCAGAGCGCCTCCGTCCTATCCCACCAACATAAGAAATACAAAGGCCCCCAGAAGCGAAGGTCGCTTAATACAGGCTACTTTGGGGTAAAAAATTTCTCACCATGACAGCCTGTCGTCCACTAAACTGCAGCACCCTTCCGGGTCCCCCCCGACAACATCCTTTGTCCAATCGTACATGCCCCCGCGTTCCCTGAAGGCCTCCTGGTCCCAGTGAATCTCGGTTAGTGCCGCTTGTACTCCGACCTCTAGAATTGATCGTGAATGCTTTTCAGCCCCAGGGCCCTTGTCCAAAAAGCGGAGATACTCGTCGAGAAGGATGTAGCTTGAAGCCATAAGCGAGTTTGGCTCGGGCACAAACGAGTCGAGACTTTGGTGTTTATCACAGAACGTCTTGAATTGCTCGTCTGAGATGAGAAGCTTCTTGGCGTTTCGTTTTCGCTTATCTAGATGCACTTCTTTATCCTCGGCGTCGTTTTCTCCCTCCACGTAAAGGACTTGAAACACCTTCCACCGGAATGGGTCGAGCTTCTCGATCGTGGTCACCACTACAGCCCTTTAAGTTAGTAGGTGGTCGCCATTGTAAGGTAATTTGTGAGAACCTGGTATTTTTGAGAAATGCTCCAGACATAAATTCAAGGCTGAGGAGAAAACTTTACACTCCAAAAGCCGTCAAGGCAAGAAAGGCAATGGCACTGAAAATTACTTACTGTCTTCCTCCCAATTCAGGGTGCACACTACTGTATTAAGCTTGAACTTGATCCCCAACTCACGACACCAGTCGCGGATCTTGAACAGTTGTTCAACATTGTTACCGGTACCACGGCCAATCGCAATGTTCGTTTTCTCATTAAAACTGTCGCAGCTCACACCTAGAACGTCTACCCACTGACCATATTTCTCCATCCATTTCTTGCTCACCTTCGTTCCATTGGTGATAATACTAACGCTTTCAAGCCGGAGCTCCTCTTTGCAAAAACGACAGAGCATCGCCAGCTCGCGGGGGTAGAGGAAGGGCTCCCCCCCAGCGAAGTTAATTTTGCGCATGCCAGCGTCCTTGAGTAATCGAAGTCCACGCTTCATGTCCTCCTCGGGGGCGACGTAGGATGTTTTTTCGGTGTGGAAGCAGAATGCACACACTTTGTTGCACTTCCGAGTGAAATGATAGTTTACCGAGACCGGAGTGGTGATGTTGCCTCTGCGATGCTTCCAGTAGTAGACCATGTAAAGCCCTACGCCGACAACACCTACACAGGCAGCCGCCATCCACGAAGTCGCGAAGGCGCGATGTAATTTGAGAAGCATTGTTGAAATTATATTGCCTCAGTAGCTCTTTGTTTATGGGAACGAGAACCAGAGCAAATAAAACCCCAGCCGTTGAAAGAACATGTTAATTTCGAAGCTCTCTTATATAATTTTCGACGGTGCTCATAATTAACAGCCTGGAATAATCAGTGATTGCCTAAGGTGAGAACCAAACAAGAGAGGCAGGCACGAGAGGATTACTGGCAATTGAGGGAATACAAGTCGGTAGGCTGTCCGAACGGAATAAATCTAGTGGTTATCGACCACGTCAGAAATCCGTCATTTGCCGTGTTGCTACAGGAATCTTCCAGAGATTGTAACACCGTTGGCCGGCAAATAGCGGCATAGCCAATGCCATTTCCTCCCTTGGTTTGACAGCAGTATCAAACAGGTTTAGGCAACAATGTGCCATCCCTTCCTTCCTATCAGAATATAAAGAATACTACCTATGGTGCCGAAAAGTTTCTAGCTTCACTTACAAATCACTTCCACGGTACACAGAATGGTCAGCAGTATGCAGTCGTGCAACGATATCATCATTTTCGTTCTTGGCCCCCCGGGTAGTGGGAAGGGTACTGTCTGCAAAGCAGCTGCGGGAATGCTGCATCTTCCCGGTCGTCGGTATCTCCATCTTTCAGTTGGGGACTACTTACGCGAGCTTTGTCGTCCCACGACGTCCTGTGAAGTGGACGGGCTCGATCGCAACAGGATCCGTAACCACTTACGAGACAACGTGCTGCTCCCTGCCGAGGTGCTCATCCCCATTCTTAAGCACAAGATCACGTCTACGCCTAAAGAGAAGGAAATTACCAGTGTCTGGTTGATCGACGGCTTCCCACGTAATATAGAGACCGCACTCGCCTTTGAGGAGGAGGTGAGTTTGGGAGACAAGCAGGAGGAGATTCCGATGGGTTACCCAAAATTCTAATCAAGTATTTCCACTAGATCGGAAACCCGATGAAAGTCATTACTCTCAAATGTAGCCGCGACACTGCATTGGAGCGATTTCAAAACCGCCGCAGAGAGAAGGCGGACAATGAGGAACGCTTTATGAAGCGGTACGACGAGTACATGAAGAATATGGAGGCGATAAACAAGCGCTATCGGGGTGTTATGGAAGAGGTACGTATCTTGTTACCTTTTTTATCCTTGGTCAAATGACCGTTTTCTTACTAATCGTATTCATAGGCTTGTGCAGATGGAAATATGGAGCAATGTTCAATACAGTTCCTGGCAGCATTGCCCCCCGCGTCTAGTGATTGAGAAGGGCCGGTTGAGAAGGTTTGGTGTCCTGCGCTTGACGCTCTAAAGCATGGAGAAAGTCACCACGGGGCCACCGCCGCTGAGAGCGCACAGCATGAAGAGGAAAGATCAATAGGATCGGTATTAATTCCTCTCAGTTAGACTAGATGGTTCTAGATCCTATACACGAACGAAGTTCACGCGCGTACAGTCTTTACTCATGTCTGCCATCGAGGTATCATGCGCGATGATTAGAATGGAATAAAGTGGCCCTTATGCTCCTTCTAGACAATATTAACGTAGCTGGAGATCATGCTCGAGCAATAGTATATGAAACGTGATGTCCTTGTAGTTTCAACAAGCAGTCCTCTGGCCGCAAGGCGGGAGTGTAGACGGACCGTCTGTCATACAGTGATAGCTTAGTCAGGATCTTAGACTTGTACACTAGAATAAGCCGAGTCTGTCTCTAAAGGAAGTGAAGATAGTCGAAGAAACCCTGCCGCTTAGCGTGGAAATATTAGTGCGACACTCTAGTAATACAATCCACTCTTCTGGTAATACCGCCTCATGCGAACCAGCCCGTTCCGTGAATAGTCATCAGACCCGATTGAACTCCGTGGATCCATCCATCACGGGTCCCATAACTCAGTTGGTTAGAGTGTCGTACTAATATCATAATTCGATTATAATATCGGTCATGCGAAAGTCGTGAGTTCGAGCCTCACTGGGACCACGCGCTTCCCTTTTGGCATCCTCGTAGCTGACCTGCTTCTTTTTTTTGCTAAGTCCAGGTTCGCTAGGAACACGAAAGCGACAATCGGGATTACGTAAGCAGCCGTGACCCTTGTCGCAACGCGAAAGAAAAAGGTCAAGACACTTTGTGGAACAATCGTCCGGTAATCTGACGGCTAAACTAAGGCTGTTGACTCCCGGTGCTCTGGAATGCCTCGGGCTCCGTACTGAAAGGACTCGGCATTTCTCTCGTCCACGTTACAGGGCGTACGTGTAAGCGCTCTCGGGTATCATCCTACGTAAGATCATTTCACGTTCGACAACATAGAAGAAGTTTGCAAGAAAACGAGAATCCGGGGCAAACCGCGCTATAGAAGGTTAGCGCCAAATGAATTCGGCGTCTATAATCAAAGCAAGGTCGCATCAATGGAGCGCAAGGCGTTGTGGTGCCTATAGCGCTTCGGAATGGACTAAGAGTATACTCATTAGCACTAATGGTGTGATGTCTGTCATGGGAGCAGTAGCCATTGTCGATATATACCATGTATCGACACATAAATTAGATGCATTAGTGTGTTCTGCGTTCTATATCAGGATTGAGGTGGGAAGCATCACAGGCCTATGTCACCGCGTTTTATTTGGTTGGAGGGTTCTCAGCATTGGGGAGTGTACCGCCCACAGCGTCCCTTAGCCTTTGCAGCCGTTTGATCAACTTCTTGTTCTCCAAGGCTTTCAATGCTGCGTTGTTTCCCGCTTCTTTCTTCGATAGACCACCTCCGTATCCAAGAATGAGATCCGTCTCGCCGAAACCGTTGTAATATGCCGCTACCGTGAACCACGGTAGGCCAGTGTTCTTATCTTTCTTATGATCGCCCACGTCTCGGTAAGAAAGATTAACCCCTGCTGTTCCGATGGCCTGACTTAGAATGACTTTCGGAGGGGGCTGCACCGGGCTGCTACTACCTAGATGTCCCCTGTCCCCGGCGGGATTAGAAGATCCCCGAACAATAGACTTCTTATATTCATCATTAATCTCGCGCTTGAGGATGGTGCCCCAGGCTGGTTTGAGCCATGCTATAACGCGTGAAAGGCCATCAGTATCGCCCAAAATTGCCGCGGCCATATGAGCCTCTAAAAGGTCGCCGAGAACTTTTTTTCTCTCCTTGCTTGAGGCCGAGGTACCAGCCCCAGTCTGGGACGGCCTACCCCCGGGCTGGTATTCAGTGGGCATTCTAGCTCTCTTGTCGAGGTTGTATCGTAGAGTGAACTCAGACAACGCTTCATTCTTGATTAGCCGTTCACGCAATTGTGAGCATCGTCCCGTGGGCAGAGCGGGAAAGGTCTGATAGATGAGCGCGGATGAGACGAGATATAGATAGGCGTCACCGATCCACTCAAGTCGTTCATAGTCCATCTCCCCGATACCTTTGGCTATGCCAGAGTGCGTACGGGCTGCCTTTTCGAGTATGGGGTCTAGAATAGAAGGCAGTGGCGATAGCATATTTGCATTATCGGGAACATCTTGAGGCGTCCATTTCGTGAGCAGTGCCGGATGTGGAATTGACAACCCTGACTGCGGATGGCCGCTTGAGGGTCCTCGGTGCTCGTCCAATTTCTGAATTTTATGCGTGGTGCATAGTGCTGGGCTCACACTGCCAGTCTGTGGACAAACGTTAGAGAGGGCATCTAGACTTAAAATGATTCATTGATTCCTCGCACCTCATCCTGGGACAGTGCCTGTGCTGCAGGAAGTATCTGAGCATTATGTTGTTTGAGAGTTAAGAGGATCTTCTCATGTGATGGAGAACCGGCACAATTCCCTAGTCGCTCGAGGTCCTGCTTGAGGGCCTGAGCGGCTTGCAGTAGGCTCTCTGCATGGTCTAATACCGAGTGGTACCGAGAGCTTGACGCTACCGTTGAAAACTCCTCAAAAGACCGCTTTGACATCTTGACTTTTCTTTTCGGTTTGTTATAACTCGAATGTTTTGAGGGCGTAGAGGGTTGACCTAGGTACCTGTAGTAGGTAGGATTATGATTATTGATATCGCCTAATCGCCTAATCGCTTAATCCCCTGTAGGTACCTAAGGGGGCTACCTAAGGTTACCTAGGTACCTGCAGGTGATAAAGATGTGGAGCCTACATACCCGCCTAAGTATACCTAAGTAGTTAGGTACTTACATAATGGAACCTAGTCCATAGGGCACGGACCACATGTGGAGATCGACTCCCAACTTCATCAAAGTTTCAATTTTGGTTTTGATTTGAACGTTTTGCTACGAACCGCCCGACAAGATCTCGAGGACACAACTCTCGAGCCATCCACTCTCTGAAGATGGCGGCCGTCCCCCGTGCACGGTTGCTGGACCTTATGAAGGTAAGGAACATCGCCTCCGAATACGCGGCGCATACAACTGACGCCGCATCTAGGCTCAGTGCCAAATCTTCTCGACCACCTACAACCCCGAACGAATACGAATGGGAAACAAGATTCTCCGACAGAGGCTCCGGGGTCCGTCGCTGATGAAATATTACCCTCCAAAGGGACCGTCGGTCAATACACTAGAAAAGGAATTTAGGGGTTTGGGACTGGAGATATTGGATGAGGAAGAGGAAGATAGACAAGAACATTTGACAGGGCAAGTCGCTAGAGTGCTCTTACGCATTGCATGTCGAATACTAATATTTCTACAGCCGGAGACAACGTGGCAAGGGCGCACCGAAGAAGAAGCGCACTGCTACAGGTACGATCGCCTCGCAAGTCCCCCACCGGCCCTGAGATACTAACACTTTGATGCAGAGAAGAAAGGCAGATAAGGCTGACGTTGGCCACAACCCGACAATTGTATAATCGACATGTATAAAAAATCGCAATCTCTACGAATTGTAGACGGAAAGAGGCTCGGTATGAGAATACGAAGACGGAGTTCGGGTGACTTATTCCGGTCTCTCGATCTTCGACCGTACATCCCAATGACGATATGAACTCCCCAAAACTTGACTCGAGCTGAAAATACGATTAAAGTTTAGCCGGATTAGCAACGTATGGGTAATATCCGCGGATCGTCGGCGATAGACATCCCCCCTGGGGATTCGGTGGACGGTCTATGCATTAAGGATTACAGACCGGAAGACAAAAAACACCATGGATAATAGACGCATTAAGACGAGGGATTTGTAGTATCCTACCAACAATTCACAGATACGGAAGTTAACATCGCAATAGCGGGGTTTTATGGCCTCTAAGTTTGTCATATTATTATTACCTAAGGGTGCAATTCTTGATCACATGCCTCAGCCTATTGATAACCATCCTACATATGGGCTCTAACTTGCCTAGTCGACTTGAGTATATGGTGGAATCGCTCGGATATTGTCCAGTACATAGGAAACACGGGTTGAATCTAGTCTAGTTCCTAATGGTGGTAAGCGGTTCAGGTCGTACGTAGGGTGGGCATTGAGCTCCTTACTCTCTAGTCTATTACCGTCAATCCTCTTCACAAATTCGGTACTTCTTATTGTACTATCACAAACTATGTTATTGTATAAAGGGCCTAATGTAATGCGATGAGACGTCAAGTCAAATTGACGATTCCAGTCGTAAGCACATTACCTAGGTAGCATACATCCTGCGTATTACAAAGCATGCATTCTCGACGTGTGCATGTATTCGAATTACACCAGACGGTATGGTACCTAAGCATGTCCATATACGCCCCATTCAGGCTAGTGGTATAAGTTATATATCTACAAGGTGCTGTGGTTGCTAAGGTCCTCCTAGGTAACAGGGCATGATTCGAAACTCCAGATCTCGCCACACCTCCGGGAGGCATAGATGTACACATGTACATACACATACACGTATATATACGCATTGATGTTGACCTAGCAATACCTCAGGCAATGGTATGAGATACCCCCGGACTTGTTCATTGCGCTTTCCAGTTCCCACTCCCACCAAAGTCTTGTTTCCTAGGTAAGGACGTCCAAAATACCTTGGAAGTAACCTAGCAAGTAACCTAGTAAGCCCAACTCACTCCGTAAAGTCCAAATTCATTATCCACTACCTCTTATATAGGTATCCTGCCTACATCCTCCCCCCGCCCCTCCTCCCTCCTCCCTCCATACATTCCCTATAAATGATTTCCTCACATTCACAATACAATACATCTTTCTCTCGCCCGTATAGGTACTGTTCATCTGTATATATAAGTAGCTACCTACATGTAGGTAGGTACCACTTCACTTGGATACTTACCTCGGCACTCTACCTACCACAGCACCCACCCGCCGCGGTACTCACCCTGACTATTCTTCTCCCCCCCTTTCTTCTTCGACAGCTACAACATTCACCATTCACCCTGGGCACTCTTTACCCAACACGAAACACGTCTATCCTCCCTCCTTCTTATACATCTATTTCTTCCTTCTCCCATCGTCAACTCCCATCATCTTCATCATCATCTCCATCGCCTCCATCGCCTCCATCACGACGTCCCCTCTCACTACTTACTCCTCACAACTTCCCGCCCACCCCAATTTCCAACTACTAACGCCAACCAGGTACGGAAATATCCCACCAGAGTCACCTACTCCCCCCATTATACCTACCCAGGTATCTTCCGACGTCTTCGGTAGCTTCTTCCACTGTTGGCTTCTAACACTTTCCATATCTAGGTATTTTATTTGAAGCTGTATCATCTAGCAGGTGTCTGGATGGGTAAGCTACCCTGGAACAGCTACTTTGGAACACCTACCACGTCTAACGGCCTTAGTCTAGCACATCTCTCATCTACGTACGATCTCTCCAGTACCCAAGCGCACCCAAGCATCTGGCTACTGCTACTTCCCCCATTTCTCGCATATAATCGTCCTCTTTTCACATTAACGACCGGCTGCCAATCTGCATATGTCCTAGGCCCCTACCTCGGTCCAAGCAAACTGGCACGCACATCCTATTCAAGTGCATGAGATCCCTACTAACACCTTCTTCCGCTTGATCTCACTGCATATCGACTTGGAGCTAGCCTCATCGCACCTGTAATTTCTTGAGCTCTAATGTGTGGAACTGCGCCATCTAATTATCCTAATTGTCTTTTGGCGGAAGAATTTCATCTTTTGTCCTTTCATTCTCATCCCATTCCATATTTCCATCATTTGGCCGCCACTTGCCATCCATTCTCGTACCTCTCACGCTCCGCAAGATCTAATCGTTGCTATCCTGGCATCTTTTCCGTCTGTCAATTTTGCGTAGGTACCTGGAGGCCCAGCCATAAGAAAAAACCGTCCCCATTAATCACAGTCTTCACAACGCCTTACAAATTCAGCCCCGGGGGTTCCCTAGATCCAGCTCGAACAATATGTCTGGCTCTCTCTCAACCGGGTCCCCAAGTTTACGCGGTACTCCTGCACCCAAGGTAGCCCAGATGGGCGAAAATATGAAGATCGGCAAGGAGGATGTCTCTGTTGGTGCTGTAAGTGACCGGCTCAAATCTCTTTTCACTTCTGTAAGTGCAACGATGATTGTATTGCTTTATCATCGAGCCTGCCTTGATAGTAAAGTTTGCTACTCGGAGGCACACCACAACCCCCTACCTCTCATAATTGCTACCTTTGTCAATCGCAATTATAGCCCTTCTTGTATTTCATGGAGGCTAATGAACATGTCTGACAGGAACCGGATAACCCATCCTCTAAGAAAAGATCAACCGGTGCTCTCTCGACCTCGTCGCTAGTCAATCAAAGCTGCCCTAAGGTCAGTGGCGGGAGAACAATATTGCCTCAGTGGAACGAATATTCTCGACTGATGTGTTCGGAACAGAAGGCCAAGCCCAACCTTGAAACATTTGGCCCTTCTGAAATCCCGGAATCGGGTCCGGCCAATCCCACTCCGCCTAGACTGGCCCGACAATCCTCTTATCTTCCTCCTATCGGTAGTGCTCTTAATAACTCGGTAGAAGCTAACAACGGTTTAAAGCTGGAACACCACGCGACCAGCAGCTCGGTCCCGATCACTCCTGCCACCGAGGTTTTCGGAAACACGGCCCTGGCCGCTCGGCCAGCAAGTGCTACAATGAATGAATCCACTATCAGCGGTGAAGAGGTGATGCGCCTCAAGTTTGAGCTTGCCCAGGCACAAAACCAAATAACTCGTCTTGATCAAGAACTCGCTTCGACTCGCCATGGGCACTTAAGCCTAGACCAGCCCACCAGGATCTCTCCAGTTGATACTGAATTCCCTAGTGGAAATCAGTCCGCCGCCACCGTGTCGCACACTACCAGCCATCACCCCATCAACCCCAGCACACAGTATATGAGTAGAGAAGGCGGAAACCTCTGGTCTGGCTATGATGACAGTCGGTCTGACACCAGTGATGCTCTGTCGGCGACAGGCTTCGATCGTACCCGTAATATTTGGGGAGGCACGAAACAACAACCTATCAGGGCCCTTGGCCCCGGAAGCCTCTCTCCTGCTCCTGAGCTGCCCCCAAATGGACCGTGGACTGGACGAGCTGCAGGTCACAGCTATGTTGAGCCCAATCCGTCCTATGACCCTACCACTGGTAACATCCGGGCTGAACGACTAACGCCGGATTTTGACCTAACCACAAAGCCCCCGGGAAGTAGACGTGGTAATCGTTACGACGCTCGGTTCAGTGGCCAAGGCTTTGGCGGTCAAGGCTTTGGTGGCACTGTTCAAGGATATAATAATCAACCTAGTTATTATGCTCAAGCTCAGTATGACCCTGGTGCAATTGCTTCCGGCAGCTCGCAGCACAGCACGGTTACCGGAGTATATTCTAACTATCGTCAAACACCCGTCGGTACCTCTCTATCTCCTTTAGCCAGCGAGTTTACTTCGATGTCGGGAAGTGCCGGACCGTGGAAATCCGACGTAAGTTGACAACCTTAACGTATCGCGTATATACGCCATTTAACCCTATGTTTTGAATAGCCTACCTCAACCGATGGACAGACATACCTTCCTCCCACAGAGCCAATGAACTACCGTCGACTTTTGGACCGCAATATAAGCTGCTGCTGGAAGTATATTGTCGACAAGATCGTATGCAGCAATGATCAGCAGGCTTCCATCTTCCTTCAGCAGAAGCTCAAGGTTGGGACGCCAGACCAGAAGTACCAGATCGTCGAGGCAATAGTCGCCCAAGCCTATCCTCTGATGATTAACCGATTCGGAAACTTCTTAGTGCAGAGGTGCTTCGAGCATGGCACCCCGGAGCAAGTGATAAAGATTGCAGAAGCCATCAGAGGATGTACACTCACCTTGTCCATGGACCCGTTTGGGTGCCATGTAGTTCAAAAGGCCTTCGATTCTGTTCCAGAAGATTACAAAGCGATTATGGTTGGTGAGCTTCTGCAGAGGATTCCGGAAACCGTCATTCATCGCTATGCCTGTCATGTTTGGCAGAAGCTCTTTGAACTCAGATGGACTAAGTCTCCACCTCAGATTATGAAATATGTGAATGACGCGCTAGAGGGGATGTGGCACGAAGTAGCGTTAGGAGAGACGGGGAGTCTTGTTGTCCAAAATATCTTTGAGAACTGTCTTGAAGAAGACAAGGTTTGTTACCCCTTACCCCGTAGTCGGATGTTTATACTATGGCACTAACAACCACTTAGAGACCTTGTATCGAGGAAGTACTGCACAACATTGATATTGTTGCACATGGACAGTTCGGCAACTGGTGTATCCAACACATCTGTGAGCATGGAGCACCGGTAGACCGCAGTAGAGCCATCGAACATGTGCTTCGCTTTGCTGCTGAATACAGTATGGATCAGTATGCTTCCAAGGTAGTTGAGAAGTGCCTTAAAATCGGAGGCCCGGAATTTCTGACACAATACCTCGACCGCGTCTGTGAAAGCCGCACGCAACGCCCTCGGATTCCTTTGATCGATATCGCAAGCGACCAATACGGTAACTATCTAATCCAATGGATCTTACAACATGCCAACCCACAACACAGAGAGATTGTGGCGTGCCATATTCGAAAGCACATGGTGTCTCTTCGTGGATCCAAGTTTGGCAGTCGAGTCGGCATGCTGTGCACAAATCCCGCCATTGCCACACGACCTGGACCTGGTGTTGGGCCCGGTGTTGGCCGTATGGCCGGCGGGCCTCGCTACGGCGGTCGCGCGTACCAATAATCGCACTCGTCTCCTAACAGTCATATTTACCCAAATAATGTTGCCATCAGTGGGTAACATGTCCCAAGGGAGGCTTGAAGACAATTGTCTTCCCCAGGGCGTTAATAATACCACCGCCACCACCTGTTGCATCCACCAGCTGTGATTCTACAGCATGTCACTGTCTCAGACGTTGTTTTACCTTTTTCGTTGCAATAATTTTTTCTTGTTTCTAATAATCGGCCTTCGAACTACTAGTACCTCGACGGATTTCAGCTCGATTCTTGTTCGGAGCGAACAAAATATGACAAGTCGCGCAGAAGCATCATCTGGAGCAGACGATTTACAAATCATACCTCTACGACATCCTACGCCTAGCAGGCTACTGCCTTGTGCGGGTGCTTTGGACACATCATGGTTATGAATGTTGCGATATGACGTCAACTGTTCGGAAAGCATCGCCGTCCTCCCCAGCATGGAACCTAGGTTTTATCACCTCGGTCGATCTGGGCGGGAGCCCGCCTTCCGTTCGCTCCCCATGCCACACGGCATGGTCATGACGTATTGTCTCATATAGTTGCGTGGATGGTTTCCTCAATCTCAACCGCGTATAACCTTCAGAAAAGAATAAAATATTCTCTGTGTTGGCCATTGGAGAATTCAGGTTGCAGTTTTTCGAGTGGTATTACAAAAATAAAATTCGGCGAGCCGAGAAAGGGCGGGAAGGCCCAATCATAATGAAGGAAATCCCCATGCTCTTGTATCTTGTGCTTTGAAGAGGCAGTGTTACATAGGCTCTAGTTTGTACTAATCAAAAGTTTCCTTTACTCACTCCCCGTGTCATGAGTTATCATGGCCACCTCACGCCTTGTTGTTTTGGTTCTTCTACTATTCTCTGCTGTGTCTCTAAAACGGCCGTGTCTGGATTTCCTCGGTACGGCATAGGGCCGCTGCTGGACTTGTATGTTTTGATTCTTCTCTTTTTCACTGCGTTACGGTGAGATTTTCGGGTCGGGTGGTTTTGGAACGCTCTTTGTGCTTGCTGCCGTGCTGTATAGGATTCTCATGGCATATACTACATATACTATATGCACTGATTGAGGATTTACTAGCGATCGGGCGGGATTCTTCTTCCCTGGGCCTGTTACGGCGTTCTATATATGTGAAGGAAGAGCGCTGAAATGAACCCCTTCTCTTTACCTTCGCCCTGTTTAGGTGATTGGTAGGAGACAGATTCATCGACATACACGTCAAGATGCAGGGGCAGAGCAACGGATAGCACTTTGCATGTACGTACGGTTCTCCTTCTGTTTATCTTCTTTCCTCTCGCCCCTCTTCTACTACTACTGCTGCTGCTTCTACTCCCTGGCCGTCTGTTTCTTTATAACTCCCAGATGGAAATAACTATGCGATATATGTACATTGACTACACATGGCGTAGTGCACCCCACTCGTCTTGTCTCGTCTCATCTCAGTGGCGACAAAGGGAAATAATGTTCGAGCCCGTTTTCCTTTCCACCCTTCATTGGAATGGAGGGCTATTTTTTTTTATAGACGGGCCTTTGCGGGGAATATTCCCGCGTCTATGGGTTCTTTCTCTCCGGTAACAAGTCGACTTATCCCTGGCTCCTGTTCTCGCGTTTATGCGCCGTAGGCAACTTGTCCCATAGGCTTATCTTCGCCCATGCCGGGTGCCATCAAGTTGTTGTCAGGGTTACCGGTCGCCTTAGCGGCTGAGCAACGTGCCATTGTCGGTGAACTAGTGATTCGAGTTAGCAAGAGTCGTAGAGTAGTTGATGAAAAAAAGGCTTTGACTTACCTCCTAGAAATAACGTCTGTGAAGTAGAAATCTTCGATGACCTTCTTGAGAGGCTCACCGGTGACCTTTGCCCCCTTGTTCTGATCTACCAGCTGTACCTTGCTGAGTTCCTGGAGTGACGTGGGCTCGACGATATCGTAGGCAGCGAGAGCGGGGCTAATCTCAACCATTCTGTCCCGCAGCATGGCGACGTCGTCGTAGGGAAGAGGGGCGCCGAGGAACTCACTGACAGCACGGATAATCTTCCAGTCTGTGCGAGCAGCGCCGGGTAATGAGGTGGCGGCACGGGTCATCTGTACCCGTCCTTCTGTGTTGACGTATGTACCAGCCTTCTCTGTGTAGGCGGCTGCGGGCAGGACAATGTCGGCAATCTGAGCTCCCCGGTCACCGTGGTGGCCCTGGTAGACAACGAAGGCGTCTTTAGGGATATCGGCATCAGCAAACTCGTCAGCACCAAGCAACCAGATAAATTTGGGCTTAGTCTCCGCAACAGAGGGAGAAGGTGTGGTGAAGCCAACCTCGAAAGCACCTGCTCTTGAAGCTGCCCTCTGGAGGATGTTGAAACCGTTGTGCTCCTGGGTCAAGAAATTGGCGGCGTTCTTTTCGACGAAGGAACCAATAAGTTCGTAGAAAGCCTTGGCGTCAGCGTGATCCGTAACGCCAGAGCCGACCACGATCATCGGCTTCTTGGCTGCTTGCAGCTTCTTGCCGAAGGGTCCAGCAAGAGCCTTCTTCAGAGCAGCGATGTCGGTACCGAGGTGCTCAAACTCGAAGGTTGAGTTCCATGTCTCACCAACAACACCGATCTCTAGGTCTGACCGCAACCATTGCTTTCGGATACGGGCATTTAAGCCGGCGGCCTCGTGTCTCGGGTTGGTGCCAACAAGAAGCAAGCAATCGACATCCTCTACACCCCATATCTTAGAGTTGAAGAGGTAGTTAGAGCGGACATCAATACCGTGGGCGATGGGCTGGCTTCCGGAAGGCATATCGAGGGCGAAGTTGTCGTGACCAAGTTTGTTGGCTAGATCCTTCATGGCCACCAAAGACTCTACTTCTGTTAGCTCACCGGCGATGGCCTTGAACTCGTTCGGCTTGGGCGCAAGATGTTGGTAAGCGGCGCCAATCTCGGTCAGAGCTTGTTCCCAGGTAGCAGGCTCGAATTTGTTATTTCTCCGAACAAGGGGCATTGTGAGGCGTTGAGTCTTGAGGCCGTCACAGGCAAATCGAGTTTTGTCGTTAATCCATTCCTCGTTCACATCGTCGTTTAGGCGGGGCTGAACACGCAAGACCTCAAGGCCACGGCTGTCAACACGAATTGCGGATCCTAATCCATCCAACACATCAATAGACTCGGTCTTCTTTAGCTCCCAAGGACGGGCACGGAAGGCGTAGGGTTTCGACGTGAGAGCGCCGACAGGGCAGAGATCGATAACGTTGCCGGACATTTCGGAGTCGAGGTTCTGTTCGAGGTAGGTACCGATCTGGATATCATTGCCACGGCCGAATGATCCCATTTCCGGAGCACCGGCAACGTCATTGGCGAACCGAATACACCTTGTGCAGTGGATGCATCGGTTCATCGAGGTCTTGATTAGGGGTCCAATATTCTTGTCCTCCACTGCTCTCTTGCCACCAACCTCGTGGAACCGGCCTCTGTCGCCACCATACCGCATAGACTGGTCTTGAAGGTCGCACTCGCCACCTTGATCGCAAATAGGACAGTCGAGGGGGTGGTTTGCCAGCAAGAACTCCATGACGCCTTCTCTGGCTTTGTGTGTGAGCGGTGAGTTGGTCTTCACGACCATGCCGGGTTGTACGGGCCAGGCACATGAGGCGACGGGTTTGGGGGCGCGTTCGACTTCGACGAGGCACATACGGCAGTTACCGGCGATCATTAATTTTCTGAGCGATATTGTCAGCAAGATGGGGCCACGGGGTCGGAGACGGGGATGAGGCGATATTCGTACTCATGATAACAATATCTGGTGAAGGGTATGTTAGCGATGCCTTTGTAAACGCTTTCCATCAATTACAATGGACCGGGAAAGCTTGCTGACCTGGGTATTGTGACGCCCGCCTTCTCGCAGGCTTGAATTAGTGCTGCTCCAGCTATTGTGCGCAGTTAGTGGTGATGTTTGTTTGCCGCACGGGCTATACCATCATTTCGTCCTCATACCTTCGATCGACACCTTCTTCCCATCTATATCCCCGTCAGCAATTGTCCCAAAGATTGTGCGTGTGTGTTCGCGGGCAGGCGAGAGAGAGAGGCCTGTGACTGACCAACGGTGAGCTCGACCTCGGCCGGGCGTTGGGGTGTAGCGGAAAAAGCTCTCGAGGCTCTAGCGGCGGCGTGCCGGGGCGTCCGCCAAGCCGAACGAGCCAGAGTCTGTCGAAGCATCGTGTCGTCCCGACGGGATGTGAGGTAGAGGGGAGAGGGAGAGGGAGAGGGAGAGAGAGGTGGCGGGTCAATTGATGGATGAGGGGCCGGACGGAGGGACCAGCTCGGGGAGGTGTTGACGTCCTTTTTCAGAGGTGCTTGAATCGCTCACTCTCACTTCGGAGGATTGCATTGGATGGATTACTGGATTACTGGATTACACAGCACTCACAGCACTCACAGCGCCGGCCATTGGTTGGTGGGCTGCCAAAGGCCACCCGGCGCTAGTCAATTAAACGGGCGATTATATCACGAGCCCCGTCATTGGCCGACAGCTGTAGACCAGAACCACTTTAATTTTAGTATGAGGTACTATATGAGGTACTATTCATCTCGAGCTCGGACCACACCAGATTTTCTTTCTAACCTTGGGTACTCCGTACTAGTAGTACCTAAGGTACCTACCTAGGTACCTCATCTATGTACCTAGACTGGTGCTGTAAAAGTGGATACCCCGCCGGTAAACCCATTTAACCAATTTTCGCCCTCGTCTCTTTTTCTTCCCTTTTTTCTCTTCTTCTCTACAACAAATTGTACACGGGCACATTTTATTGTAGGTGAGCTTGGACAAGTTGTCCCATCGGGACTCTTGTTGCAGTCGAGTCTTCCTCTATCTTGTGCTCTAGAGTAAATCCTATATTTTGACGCCGATTATGGAAGCAAGTGAGAGCTTTATGGTTATGATGATCTCTGCCTCTTACCGCCGGTCGTTACATTTTCTTCCCACCCCATCTCTCTATTCTATGTCTCTACCATAGATAGGGTCAGGTGTCCTCTCTCCTTGGTCTCTTGTTGATGGTGCAACGCTTCCTTTGTAGGTATAGCTTGATGCGTCTATAATCTTGTGGCCTGCCACTGCCTATTAACATGTGGTACTGTATTGTTTCGTCGGCTTCAATTGAATTGGCGAAATGGCGAATCTACCACCCGTAGTAGAAGACATTTTGTTCAACAGGGGCCAGTCTAAAGTCCTGGTTTTACACCGTGAGCCCACAAGCTATCCGAGGCTGAAGGTACCTAGGAGTGAATTAAACGACAAGCAGCCCGAGGTGTAACTAGACCAAGTCAATAGGCACCCACCTCACGTGGTCCGACCCATTGAATAGGTCCCAAGTAATATGCTCACGGCATAGGAACCGTTCATTACCAACATTTATATTGGCAAACACAACTTTTCCACGCTAGGGCCGTCCGAAGTATAAAATTTGCCCGGATGTTCAGATATTGCTGAAGCAAAATTGGCGATATTAAGTTAATAAAAGTAGGTAATGGGGTTGAGTTAGTTTGCAGGTAATCCACTCAGTTTCCTATGGTACCTATCTTTTCGATTGGTAGAGAGGACTAAGAGTTTCAACAACGACAAAGCTCTAGGTCATCACGTGCAAATTGAAGAGACGAGGGTAGTTGGTTTGAACTGTGGTCTTGTGTCATAAAATCATCGCTATCTAACGCTCATGATGCTCATGCAATAGAACAAAGGAAAAAAAAAAAAACATCTATCCATGCCTCTCCCAACTCCTCTAACCCAATAACCCCCCAACAACTCTAATACAAAAATCATCAACATCTATCAAGATGTGTTTATATACAACCCTTCTCTACCGCCCTTCTATTGTTTTATTTATGCCTTTGGCTGAAGAGCGGCGGGCAGGAACTTCGACTTGGAAGCAATGTGCTGCGCGAGGTCGATCATGGGCTGGTTCTTGAGGATCTCGGAGACGTGGATGACGCCCTGGAGGTCCTTGAGGGCCCAGGCACGGATGTCGACGGCGATGAGCGAGTCGACACCGTAGGTGTTGATCGGGCGGGCCGGGTCGAGGTCCTCGAGCTCCATCATGAGACCCTTGGCAAGCTTCACCATGAGACCCTGGCAGACGATCTTGGTGGCATCGGCCATGGTCTTGGCCGCACCGATGACGGCGGCAAGGTCGACGGTCGTACCGCTGCTCTTGTTAGACTTGGCGTTTTGTGTGGCCGAGTCGTAGGCTCGGAGCGGTCCAAAGCGGGCGTCGGCGAACCAGTACGGCTCGTCGAAGCCGTTGGCCTTGACGAGGCCGCCGCTTGCCAGACCCAGAGTAGGCTGGTTGCGGATCTCGCCCGCCATGGCCTCTTCGAGGATGGCCCAGAGCTGGGCGGAACCGATTTGCGGCGCACCACAAGCAACGATCTCCGGCACTTTACCTTGCTCTGAGACGAAACCGATATCACCCATCCAGCCAAGATCGATTGATGTACCGGTAAGACCCTGAGTACGACGATGGTACATGATGGCATCCTGGTACACGTTACCGGCGTTGTAGTTGCTCTGGGCAATGGAACCAATCTGGCCAGCGGAAGATGACAGCGTGATGAAGAAGTCAAGGTCCTTGGGTAGCTGGTTGTGGAGGTTGGTGGTGACGTAGTACTTGGGGCGGATGGCACCGTTCCAAGCGTCAAGGGGCATAGTCTCGAACATGGAATCCTAGGGCCTGGTGTTAGTAGATATTTCAATAAATTCAATCTGGTTTCGGAGTGATGCTTACCTTTACGTTCATGGCCAGGACAACTGTACCTTTAATAGGTGGGAAGTCACTCTTGGCCAGCTCCTCAAGGACCTTAGCGCACTCGGCCTCCTCACCAATATCGGTGGCAAAGACACGAGTCTGTACGCCTTTGGCGGAGAGCTCGGCGAGAACAGCTTGGACATCGGGGTTCTTGGCGCCAGAGCGAGAGGTGAGAGCGAAGTACTTCGCACCTTTGTTAGCCATCCAGGTGAGCATAGCACGACCGAGACCACCAGTACCACCGGGAATGAGGTAGGTGGCGTTGGGGCTGAGTTTAAGCTCGGTCTTCTTGCCACGCGTGACGGGGACGATATCGTTATCGACGACCTGCAGCACGACCTTGTCTAGGGAGCGGCGGGACTGCAGGATGCGGAAAGCGTCGGCAATCTCAGAGAACTTCTTGATGTTGAGCGGCACGAGCTTGAACACGCCCTCGGCGTAGTACTTCAAGACATCCGCAATGAGCTTGCTAAAGACGCGCTTGTTGGTGCGGTACATTTGTAGAATGTTGACACCAGAGAAGGTGGCGTTGTTAAGGAACGGCACCATGTCAAGACCGGTGTTAGACTTGATGTCTTTAACACCTAGCTCAATGAAGCGACCGAATGGTGCAATGCAGTGCCAGGTCTGGCGCAACAACTCACCCGTGAGCGAGTTGATGACGACCTGGACGCCCTCACCCTTAGTGATACGCTTGATACCCTGGACAAAGCCAGCATCCTTGTTGCTGAAGATGTGGTCATCAGGGATACCATACTTCTCCTTGAGTAGGTTCTTCTCGGTCTCGGAAGAGACAGTGACAAGAACCTCAGCGCCAATGTGCTGGGCCATCTGGATCGCGCCCTGGCCAAGAACATCAGCAGCAGAGTGAATCAAGATAGTCTCGCCTGCCTCAAGGCGGGCGGCGTTGTAGACACTGTAGACCGCAGTACCGTACGAGATCATCAATGAAGCACCCTCTTCAAAGGACATGGACTCGGGCAGCTTCTGGAAGTTCTCCTGACTGTTTCGGACATAGGTTCGGTACCAACCGTTGGCGACGGTCAAAACACGGTCACCAACAGCGTAGTCGGAAACATCCTTGCCGAGACGAGTAACGACACCGGAGCATTCAATACCTAGGTTGACGTCCCAAATCTGGCCAACAGCGACAACCATGTCAAATTGATCGAGACCGACCGCCTTAACCTCAATCTCAATCTCTGAATCGCCAAGAGGCTTCTGGTACTCGGCGTCGTCACTGAAGAAAAAGCTGTCAAGCTCACCAGTGGCCTTGAGGCCGAGCTTGAGAGCGCGGTTAGCCTGCTTGAGGGGTTGTAGGGACAGAGCATTCTCGTTATCCTCATCAGGCTTAAGCAGTCTGCTTAGGTTTTCATCGGTACCGAGACGGAGGACGTGGAGAGCACCCTTGCGAGAGGCAAACTCGTACTCGTTGTTGGCGGCGTCGCCCTGGATATTGAGCACCTTGAGGACTGCACTAGTGGTAGAAGCATCGTCCAGTGCGACATTGGGATCAAGATCGAGGGTAGCGAGGCGGATCTCAGGAGCTTCACCACGGACAGTACGGGCTAAACCAGTGATCATGTTGAGCACAGGTCGTTGAGCATCGATGGTAGCACCACCTTGGGTGAGCCAGAGGGTTCCGTCGGATCGAAGGAAGATGTTCTTGACGGCAGTATACTGCGCTTCGTCCATGGTAGTCAACACTGACTTCTCAACCTCAGCAGCAACAATGACACGGCTCTTGGTCAAATCAGCCTCGGCAGCTTCAGTGAGGGTCTTCTTGTCAACCGTGGCACCTTGAGCGGTGAGTTTCTTGGTCAGTTCCTCGGCAAGACCCTTGGCCTGAACCGAGTCATCGGAACCAGTGACGATAGTAACGTTGTTAAGAGGGGAGATCTTCGGCTCGATCGGGTTGGTGGAGGCGACTAGCGAGGATGACCAACCGATATCATCACGGTCGCGGAAGCACAGATCAGCGCCAGTGAAGCCGACGGACTTAAGACGCTCGTCCCAGCCCTCTTCGGAAAGCTCAGGACCCCAGTGTCGGTCGTCGTCCTCGCCTAGCCACCAACCAGCGAGCAAACCGAAGACGGCAGAACGTCTACCAATCTTGCTAGTCAACTCAGTGACGATAAGCTTACCACCAGGCTTCAGTAGTCTGCGGGCATTGGCTAGGGTTGTGCTAATCTTGGAAGTAGCGTGGAGAACCTGGAAGGCAACAACAACATCGTAGGTGCCCTCCTCGAAGCCTTGCTGGGCGGGCTCATTTTCTACATTGAGGACCTTGAAGTCCATCAGAGAGCGGTACTCCTTAAACTCCTCGGCGGCTTCGGCGAAGAAAGAACCGGAGATATCAGTATAAGTGTACTTGGTGAGCTTGCCGGCAATGTTTTCGCCGAGGGCAGCAAAGATACGGCTGGTGGCGGAACCGGTACCGGCACCAATTTCTAGTATTCGGAGAGGCTTCTTGGCAGCCAGGCGCTTGATGTATTCGCATTGGACGGCAGGAGTGCGCTCATCAGAAAGACCATAGCGGTACATCTCGTTAAGAGCGTTGTCATGGTTCATGAGCTCCCAAGGCTCGATCTCGCCCAAAAGGACGCTCTCAATGTTGTCGCTGATGCGGACCATCATCTTACCCTCAAGGCTGGTAGCCGCAGCACGAGCAAGGACCTCATCCTCGGTCTCTTTGCTAGAGGACAACCACTCAGGAGTCTGGCAAGGAAGCTTGTTTTCGCTAGCAAGCTTAACCTGGTTCTTCATGTAATTGTAGAAGATCAGGTGGTGAGGGGCCATGCGCTTGGCGTCTTCGTCAGTGAAACGCTGGGCCATTCTCTTGCATACAATGTATGCACACCACTCAAGGTCGTAGACCTCTTTGTATGGCACCTGGGGAGCCTTGTTGACAGCGTCGGTAAGGAGCTCCTTCAAAGTCTCGGGGGAGTTCTCAACATCGACGTGCCATGTGGAGTAGGCGCCCAGTTTCGAAACAGCTTTGATCTTAGCTTCGTCCTTTTCATCATCTTTGGTCTCGGAGTTGTAGTCAGTCGACTTCAAGCCCTCGAAAATGAGCAGAGGCTCGGCCCACTTGTCATCAGAGAGGACGACGGTTCCGTTGGTTCCATCAGCCCACTTCTCCTTGATCTCGGCGTAGCCCTGGAGCTTCGAGCCAGCTTCGGTTGGCAGTTTGGTGGAAACATAGATACGCTCGATGTACTTGGGAACGGTGATCTTCTCAACACCCTCAGCAGCCAGCAGGATATGGAAAATACCATCGAGGGTAGCAGGGTGGATGACGTAGGAAGATTCCACGTGAGCAGGCATCCAGGATTGGGTGTCGGGAACCTGGAGGGTGGCGACGACAGCATTACCTGCGGAGCGTGACTCCTTGAGGGTCTTGAAAGTCTCACCCCAGCGCATTCCGAGTTTCTCAAATTTGGAGTAGAACTCTTCGCCGGTGTGGGAAGCCAACTCGGTACCTTGAATGCGAGCATACTCGCTCTTGTAAGCCTCGTTGTTGGCGGCCTGCTCATCAGCAAAGCTAGAGGCGTGGTTGTCAGCCGCGTATTTCAGCGAGACGAGACCAGTGCTGTGCTGGGTCCAGGTGCCGTCACGGGTACGACTAGAAATGCTGAACTCCTTCCAGTAAGTTGTGAGAGACCGCGAAGCAAGGCGCCAGTTGCGGAGTTGAAGCTTGGTCTCAACAGGCTGGTCCTCGTTGTCAGTGAGGACGATGGGCGCACCAGGGAAAACATCTCGGAATTGAACGCCCTCGACGACCTTGCCAGGCTCGGCAATTTGGCGCATAGCCTCAACAACCATGGTCAAGAAACCGGCAGCAGAGAATAGGAATATGTCTTGGACACCGTGGTGCCGGGCCCAAGGGATCTCGGTAGTGCGCAGGTAGTTACGCCAGGCGGGCTCAGCATCGCCAGAGAACACATCACGTGAGCCAAGAATATCATGCTTAGGCTCACTTCGGTTTTTGTAAGCGTAGGACAAAGCAGTCTCATACCAGAACCGCGTGTTGTGGTTCCAAGAGAAAGGAGGAAGGTCGACGAGGAAGCTTGGAGACTCTTGCTTCGAGTCGAGGTGGTTGGCCTTGCTGACATCAATCGGCAGACCCTTCTGGAAGAGGATACCAACACCTTTAAGGGTAGTTCGAATGGCATCTTCCTTACGCGTGAGCAGGCTGAAGAGGTTGATCTCTGAGGGCTGTGTCGCGAGAGCCTTGATGACCTGCTTGACAGGGCCTTGGAGGGCACCGTGGGGTCCAACCTCCGCCAGGACAACAGGTTTGCCAGAAACGGCGGGCTCGCTCAGAATTCCAGTAAGAGCAGGGCTGAAACGGACACAATTTACCATGTTGTCAACCCAGTATTGAGGGTTCAGAAGGCCAGCATCGTCAATCTCTTTGCCAGTGACGGAAGAGAACATACGAGTAGAGGTAGGTTCGTTACCCGTAATACCCTTCATGGACTCGTAGTAAGGCTCAGCCAATTTCCTCATGAAAGGACTGTGGTAAGGAGTCTTGACCAGAAGTTTCCTAGCCCAAGCTTGACTGCCAATGATGTTAAGCACCTCATCAATACCCTCACTGCTGCCGGAAAGTGTTACACTCTCAGGGCTATTAACGCAAGCAATAACTGGCTTGGGGTCGGAAGTGCATTGGTCGATGAAAGGCTGGACACCTTCCTCCCCAAGTGCCACAGCCAACATAGCACCGGTAATGTTAAGGCTAGCGGATAGACGGCCACGGTGGTAGGCAACGGTCCAGGCGGCCTCGCGAGAAAGGGCACCCTTGGCATAGGCGGCAGCGATCTCACCGCTAGAGTGACCAACAGTGAAGTCGGGAGCTGCACCCCATTCCTTCAGCAGGTCGACGAGACCAACTTGAACGGCGGTGCAAGCCGGTTGACTGATCTGGGGCTCGTTGACTCGCGAATCGGCCTGGCTCTTTCCAAGCTCCTCAACGAGGTCCCACTCACAGCCAAGAGACTTGAGATGAGCAGCAGCTTCTTCGATGCGAGTTCGATAAGTGCGGTAAGCCAGCAGTTCTCGGCCCATACCGAACCACTGAGCACCCTGGCCGGTGAAGATCCACACTGAAGTAAGATTGTCAGAGGGACGTAGGTGCTTAGCGGGGGTGTCGAGCTCCTTCACAGCCTCGTCGAGGTCCGAAGCGACAACAAATGAGGCCCAAGGATGCCTAGTTCGGCGTGCTGACATAGTGTAGGCCAGGCGCTTAAGGTGAGTAGGAGCCTCGGTGGCGAGGACGTTCTTCTCCTTCAGGTAGTTTTGCAGATCCTTGGCGGTTCTCGCAATTCCGTTCTGCTCATGGTGCGACCAGACAAGCAGCTGGGGAGTGGAGGAGATGACTCCCAGGTCCTCCACACTGCCAACATCAGAGGCCGGGGTGGTGGTGCCTTCGGTACTGACAACTTCGGAGTTCATGACACTAGTGGCGAAAGCCGAAGAGGCCAGAGAGGTGGGAACCTCAGACTCGGGTGAGAGAATGGTAGGTCGAGGAACGGTGGGAGTAGTGTTGTGCCGTCCGATAAGGCCACGGCTAGAGAGGTAGTTGTAAGCATCATCGATAATACAATGAGCGTTGGTACCACCGTATCCGAACGAGTTGATACTAGCACGTCGCAGGCCATCAGTAGGCCAAGGAAGAAGCTCGGTGGGAACGGACAGATTCCATTCCTTGAGCAGAATCTTGGGGTTGGCTCTTTCGAACCAGATGTTGGGGGGGATTTGGCCCTTCTCCAGAGCATAGATAGCTTTAGTAAGACCGGCAATACCAGCACCGGCCTCCAGATGGCCGATGTTGGACTTGACGGACCCAACAAACAGAGGGGATTCGGGAGAATGGTACTTGCTGAAGACCTGGGAAATAGCGGAAGTCTCCAGCGGGTCACCGGCAGGTGTACCGGGGCCATGAGCCTCGAAGTAGGTTGTGTTTTCGGGCGTCAATTTCGCGTTAGCGTACGCGGCCCGGATCAAGTCCTCTTGCGACTCGGCAGAGGGTAGATTGATACCGGGGGTTCGACCGTCGTGGGTCACCGAGGTTCCTCGGACGACCGCACGAATGCAGTCACCATCTCTCAAGGCTTCGGCCAAGGACTTAACAACGATGAAAGAAACACCCTCACCACGGGAGTAACCGTTAGCCTTGTGATCGAATGACTGCGACTTGCCATCTTTAGACAAGAAAGACAAGGTGCTGAGATGGTTGGAAGTGTGCGGTGCCAAAATCAAGTTAGTGGCACCGACGAGAGCCTGTAAAGTTGTTAACGTTAAGTGACATGTGTGCGCCAGATTTTCCCAAGCATACCATATTTGACTCCCCAGTGCGAATGCTCTGCATAGCTAAGTGCAGGCAAACAAGGGACGACGAGCAAGCGGTGTCAAGCGTCAAGCTAGGTCCCTTCAGATCGAAGTACCAGGAAACACGGTTAGACACCATGGCAGTACCCATAGAGCCGTTGGCTTCGTAACGACTAGACACGAGTCAGTCGACCTCTCGACAAGGTGAACGTAGACACTTACGGGTAGTCGTCGGGATCAATCGCACGAATGGCGGCATAGTCCCTAACACAGGTGCCCAGGTAGCATCCCATCCTGGCCTTAGCAACATCGGCCATTGTCAGGCCAGCTATATGCTGATGATTAGCTAACTTGGTTCCGCAACCCCTGGTAGAAGACATAGGGCCTCACCTGATTCTAAGGCCTCGTATGAGAGTTCGAGAGCAAGCCTCTGCTGGGGGTCCATAGCATGGGCCTCCTGGGCAGAGATCTTGAAAAAAGGAGCATCGAATAGGCCAACATCAGAAGAGATGAAGTGGCCCTTTCGGGTGCTTGTTGTTCCCTGGTGCTCGGCACTGGGGTGGTAGAATCCATCAATGTTGTAGCGGTCCTTGGGTACGTCGGTCAACGCACTCCTCGCCTGGGAGACCATATCCCAAAGTTTGTCTGGGGTCGTCGCATCTCCCGGGAACCTTCCCGAAACACCCACAATGGCGATGGGCATCGCACCATCCTTGGCGAGGATGGTCTCGATTTCTTGTTGTGACAGGGCCATTTTGACTGGTAACCTAGTGGACAGGTGGTATATGGGTATCGGTGGGGTTAAGGGTATATACGCAACAACAAAGGTCGCCAAAGAATGTCGAAGTTGAGTAACAGGCTGGAGGAAGAAGAGGGCTTGTTGGAACCCTCGTGTGTTGAACAAATGGATTCTATAGCTCTATAGTAAAAATGGAGGACACACTCCGGATTGGTAAAAATCGTAAAGACCACAAGGAAAAGAAGTTGAGGAAGCAATGCTCTCCCCAGAAGCGAGAGAGCCAGGAACCGTGGAGTTATATAGAACCCGCACTCCATACCCAAGAGAAGGTCAAGGTGTCCCCATAGATTCCTGCATAGTGAGCAGTACCGTAAGTCTTGTCAGTCAGCATCGCGATAAGGCGGAGACAACGAGGCACTGGCGCGTACGAGGGCTTTGGGCTACGTACGGCCTCACCCTGGGCTTACGGTATTGTCCCGCGGTACGTAGTTTCAGGGTATCGAGGTACCACATATCTTGCCAAGCGGTATCAAGACGGGCCAGGGCTATGTGCGAACTAAGATGCCGTAGAGGATACACTACCATATCAGCATGGCTCATGAGACGAGGGTACGGACTACACTACGCTATGCACCGCCTTGCAGGCATAGACAAAGCTTACATAGTAGCGTAGGCAGGAGAGGACTCAGGTGGACGAATTAACAGTCAGCCTTGGCCGTTCGGGCCTGTCGAGACAGTGGAACCTATCGAGGCCCTGGACAGCTCGCATCTTCGCATCTTCGGATTTTCCTACAGTAGATAGACAGATTGTACAGTAGGTATAGCGTAGTGTACATAGTAGCAGTAGTAGTAGCAGTAGTAGTAGCAGTAGTGGTAGCAGTAGTAGTAGTAGCAGTAATAGTGTTAGTCGACGACGCCACCTAGTAGCAGGAACGTTGTCATCGTGGGGAGTGGATAATCGTGGATACCCGAGTGTAGCGTAGTGTATCTAGTGTAGCGTGGTTTAGTGTAGCGTAGCGTAGTGCAATGGCTCTAGTGTAATAAATATATCTACACCATGCTATACTACGGCAGTACTACGGTACGCGCATGTGGAGGAAGATGGGATGGGATATAGGATGGGATATGGGATGCGATGGAAGAGGATGCGATGGGTGGGTTGGTTTGTATGGAGACGACAAGGCATGGAACCAAGCAAGTACCCTCCTACCCACCTACCTACCTACCCAGGTACCTACCTAATACTACCTAGGTAGTAAGTAGGTAGGTATAAAGCGAGCGCCTATTCTCATGTACTACCTATACTAATACTAATATCTACCTACTGTACCTCTTACCTGGCAATGTACCTAGGTACCTTAGTAGAGTCTAGGGCTTTTTGGGCTGACCGAAATGCCATGCTCTCATTGGCTCAATTGGGCTTATATCTAGCTTGGATTGGCTTGTAGATGCGCCACTAGACTTATGCCAAGTACCGCGTAAGGTACTTTGCTTCTAATACAACGTACGTGCATACCTAGGTAGGTACCTACAGGCTCTGTGTATCTACCTACCTAAGGTATGTAGGGGTAGGCGTGCCCTGTGGCTCGACCATCCATGCCCACTGAAACAAATTATACCTCTCTGTATAGGTAAGCATTAGGTACCTACTGCACCTACCGTACCTACCCAGAACACAGGTACCTTACTCGCCTAGGTAGTATTACTTGCTTGCTTGCTTGCTTTCCTGCTTGCTTGTTTGCTTACTTATTAATTACTTACTTAATGACAACCCTGGGTTCGGCCAGTAAACCAGATCGCCCTCGAATCTCGTTTTCTTTTTCGCTGTGTTTGTTTTTCCCAGCTTCAAAAATAGAAGCAAACAAAGACTCAACTCGACTACCCTTATTAGTTGCCGTACAGTGTACTTAGTCTAACAGTGGACAATCATTGCCCTTGCTTCAGGTTTTAAAACTTGCGCTTCGTCCATCGCGTCATTTTACTTACTGTATTGTACCCGAGTTCTGGCCGAGGAATATGCTTAAAACCTTAATCACTGTGCCACAATGGTGCGTTTGATATCGCTGCACCATGCCGTCGACTGTTGGGTGTCTGGCCTTTTGCCCTAGGCACGAGCACCGCTGCGCCAGAGTAAGACTGACTGACCGCATCTCGGTCAAAAACCCCCGACCCTGTTACAGCCGGCTGCTGCGGGCGAACGAGAAGTCCCACGTTGGTAGATCAGGGCCCCCCGCCGCCCATTTGTATGGTGGGCAGTTTGGTGGGCAGTTTGGTGGGAAGCCCAAAAGAGGACAGTGCAATAACTCTTTCCTCGGGTTTTTTGACTCCCAGTTAACTCTCATGAAGCATGTTCGTCTAACTGCAGTATAACTGTTTGACAATGGTCCCTTTGTCGAAATAAGCCGGGCCGAACTAACCGGGGTGTTTCTCTACACTAACCTAGACAGAAACCTAGACTGACTACATTTTACATGTACTAAGTATGTGTGCACACAACTGCTACCAGACCAAACTAAGGCAACACCTACCTAGCCTAGTCCAATGGCCACGCCAAGAAGCACATGCCACTGTGAATCACTTACAGTAATCAACTGGATTATATAAGACCACTCGTTTACCCCTCCATCGAGGAGCTTCAATCCCGAGGCTTTTGCTTTCTCACACAGACAGTTAGCTAGCTAGCTCTATGTGGATTGGCAACTTCAGCCCACGCAGCCAAATCAGGTTCTTATCGACGACGCAACATCGTAAGATAGTGAAACCCCGTAAGACTTCCCTCTGGTCTGATCACTCCCCAGCCCATGATGTACGATGGTGGGGTTTATCGCGGTTGAGGGACACAACTTTGTGTGTGCTTGAAACCTCTATCGGGGAGGGAGGAAGGGGGGATGTTGTTCCTAAGGCACGCAACATTGACACCATAGGTTACATTGCATACATAACGTAGTAATATGGCCTCTTTAGTCCCTGAGATAACTCCGCATGACGAGGTGGACTTCTTAGAGCGGGTAGTTTTTCTCCCTCTTGGTTGAAGCCGGTACCGAGCGCTCGCTCCTTGAAACCCCGATACGTTGTTATAGCCGACGGCCAACGCACGTAACTCTCAAGGACGACGAAGGCGATTCGCCTCGATGAAACCTGGGCTCTGCTCAAAATGGAGGCGGTCTGACCTAATTCACCACCCCTCTAGACGGTTCCAAAACAGGAACATGAAGAACAAATAACCTTATCGTAGCTGCAGCTTGCCCCCATAGCTTTGCATCAGAGTTCCCACCATCTAGGCATGCCTACGGCACTACCTATGTAGGTAGCTATAGGCTATTCCCAATGGCACCTCGCATGGATATCTAAATTGGACCCCGCGAGCTACTTCACATTCATGCCCCTGGGTTCTGCCCCTGGGGACTACCCAGGCAATGCCCAGGTAGAGCAATATATTAGTGATCATTACTTAAGGCTGTCTAGTGTATTGGCACAAAATCCCGCCCACAAGCAAGCATGATAGCGCGCGTCTCTGTCGCATTTTCCCTATCCTAGTGCTTGTACCGACGCCAAGATCAATTTGCCATTGACCTGCAGCCTGTCTATTCACTGATCACCGCGAGGGGTTTCTGCGTTGTCAAAGCTAACGCCACTTCCACGCGTTTTCCCGGGCAGCTTGTTCAATCAATCAACGCCTCAAATGTTGGCTCGTCACACAATGCAGATCCGGTTTGGTATTCAGCTAGACTCACCGTAATTTTGGGGTATATACTATGTATATCGTCCTGACGTATGGCCCCCCCGAGGGCATTGGCCGAAGAGAGCTAGGCGTATACTAGCCTAGTATCTAGTATATCCTCGATAAATTAAAATAGTAAGTCTATCGACCGAGTCCAGGCCAGAATGTGAGGCATACCAACCGTCTTCCATGAATAGAACGAACTTGGCCGATCCAGGAGGATCGGCGGATCCACAGATTGCCTAAACCAGCTCGGGCATCCCATCACGGGATTGGACAGGAGATCGGATAAGGAGAGTTGAGGATTTTGAGTTGCCGGCCGGGAGTGCAACCCCAACTAAGACGACTAACGTTAGTCTGCTGAGTTGCTCACACACCCTGGAGAGACAATGCTACTTGGCAGGCGCCTAGCCTCTGGTCAGCTGATCAAATGCAACCCCCTCTCTATCCAAGTAATGTTTTTTTTCCAGAACATCAGCATTGTCTCTCTCCTGCGTCCTGCTCATCATATCCATCGTTGTTCAAACTTGCGCAGCTGACCAGATATAATATCGCGTCATTCCGTGTGCAGTAAACCCGCGTGAACTGGCTTAGCCTCTTCTAAGCCATACCTAGTAGGTACATGGCATTACATAACCATCGTGGAAAATGTGTAGGGTTGATTCAGTTGCCAACGCAAAAAGACCCAATTCCGCAAATGAAGACAAGAACATCCGATCTACAGTTCTCTAACGAGATCAAGATTTTAATCGTACGAGCACTGTTCGCGAAGTCAAAAAAAAAAAAAAAAAAAAAAAAAAGGGTACTACAGTACCAGTACCGGGTGAACGGATCCAGACACATTCATCTCGACGGAGATAGACAAGCGGCTACAGCGACCCGGATAATCGGAACCATGGTCCAGAACATGCAAAGACACTGTCACATAATGTAAGTCTTTAGCTTTCCACTATTTACTTCTAAACACACACCTAGAAGCTCCATCTCAGGAGGCTAATTGCCACGTGCGATACCAAAGCCTCCTGGTGGGCCCGCAGGCACTTGGTATACCATAAGGCTGCCAAGAGTGGTTGATACGATCCTCTGGAATAAAATGATAGGGGCTTCGAGTGTGGCGTCGGAAACTTAAATAGTGGTGTTATACAACATCTCAGCCATCTCTAATGGCGAGAAGATGCGACGGTATAGATCTACCACGGGGTTACAAGGCGTGGTCTCGATCGTGTCTTGAGTTATGGCTTGCATTGTGTAACGCCCTGCACTTATTCCTAGTTCCGATTGGGCACAGTTGGCCTAAAGTTTGTTCTAGATCGATTTCACTTGCTCTGGTGACTCGATATACCGCCCCGGGATGGATTATTATAAATACTTACGGTGGCACAAAGAGCCTAGATTAATTATACTCGAGATCTCTGCTATGTCTGAGACAACTTCATTTGTTATAGAAGGTGTGGCGGTTACTACGCAATGTATCATACTATATTCGCGTATCCAGGCGAAGCACGTGGAAGTTGTTATGTAGCTTTCAAGACTTCTACGTATTCAATGGTCACGTCTATTATTCCATGGCACTAAATTCCTCTTGATTTTTGAAGGAAGTACCATTGATTCAAAAAAAAAAGAAAAATCACAATGGGCGGTACTAGAATCAGCCTTGTTGGTTTAGTTAAAATTATGGTTACTTCCCACATTTTACCGCGGCTCACATCTGATCTGATAAATAATACTGATTAGTAAACTCGAGACGAATTTATGAAAGACTTGATGATAAAAATCGCCTCTGTACAGTGGGCGATGACTGATTGCACAAAGTAACGATATGAACATGATGAATTCATATTGGTTTGGTACAATCATGTGATTAATTATACACGGATATATAGATTTTTATGTAGATGAAACAGTTCATCACACAACGCTTATTGACCTGTCCCCGGTACATGGTGTTTCCGGGTCCAATTACACGTGTGATAGAACTAGTTGGCCCCTAATTTACGGTATGCGCGTTCGTCGCATTGTTTAGTAAACATAGCTAAGTTTAAACCCTTCGGGTGGTTTTACGTAGTTTGAATAATACGTAGTAAAGACCACCCTATCTCTACCGTGCACTTATGAGACGCCATTGCAGATTGGCCCCGAAGACTGCAAGAGATAGGACTACTAGGTAAGCATGATATTAGAGGGAAGAGATACTTGTCCAACATGTACCTGCTACCTACCTACTATTCTTACTGTAGACTAAGTCACCACCTATATGACGATATACACGTTAGATACAAGTTAGCGGATACCTCATTACCGATATAGAAACGGCGGAGGCTTCGGAGCGTGCACTACGGACGATGGGCGAAATTACTACATTAGCGTACATGTGCTGACCAGCCACTACGCACTATGTCGAAGTTGCGGTATGTGCCGTTCAGATTTCGCGGAGTAGTGGACTGTATTACATAGTAGTATACGTACACTAACAGATCGTATTCGTTGAAGGATCGGATTGGCCTGAGGCTGAAAGGGGTGTATTAATAAATTTGGGAGGTGCTTAGTAGGTTAGGTAGTGTTATAAGCATAAGCACAGGCACAGGCACAAGCACATGGGGAAATTGGTCGCGATGTTTTGCCGCCAACGTTGCACCATTCCGGCAATACTGGGTCCCGGGGCAAATGGCTACGTACGGTACCGAGTTGGTATCAGTCAGCCAGATGGCCGCCGGGGGTGGCGTAATAAGGGTTATATGATGATCAGTGCACTTGACACAGTACCACGATGCTCACTCATACTGTACGTATTATATTGTATTGGTATTGTCTTACAGTATGTCCTACAGAGTACATTACTCGAGTCGGGACACCTCCCGACAGAGTTAGAGCTGACGCACGGTAACTCGTTCGCTCGCTCGTTCATGTTTTGTTTTCTTCAACTACGCTATCTACTTAGTATAGTAGGTGCACGCACTACAGTAGTAACCCGAGACTAAAATACAAACGGCGCTGCGATGTCTTGCATTATGGCACCTCCCGCTGTTGAAACAAGCTCCAAAAGGACCCCATCGACCATGGAAGAATCGAGTAGAGTGGTGTAGTAGCACGACACGAGAGGAGTACTTATGTTGTGCTACGCCGCAGGTCTGCAGAATGTTCGTGGGGGAAAGGGTAGATAGAGTACATAGGAGGCAGATAGATACCCGAACAGGTACCCGAACGTGATCCCGAGCGATAGGGACAGGTGTAATGGTGATGTTCCCGCCGGTGCACAACTTTCTAACTACCGATACTGTTTCCAGATAGAGCGGATTACTAGATGCTGTACTAGACAAGCACACTAGGGACTAAGATCTAACCTAGCTGGTATCCGTACATACACTAGGCCGGTAGTCTGCTGACTGTTCCGACCATTGTTACAAGCAGGCTGCTAGCAAGCTGCTAGACACACCGCTCCAAGCTGGATAGGGCATGGTTGGGCATGGCTCTACAGTACTAAGTAGAGTACTGCTGGAGGAGGTCTTCTAGTCGACGATGCAGGTCGATGGATACTATGGTACTAGACTAGGACTTGGTTTGTACTATAGTATTATTTCCTCAGTGTGGCAGTTGCACAGCCTCGAAATGCCAGCCGGCACTGGCACTACGACGGCGGGCAGAGGCGGGTTACAGTATACGGCGAGTGCTTCTCCTTGCATCATCCCGCCCAATTTATGCTTATTCCATCTGGACCGATGCTGACTTTGTGCATTAGAGATGCGCGTCGCTCACATCGATGTCTACCCGCTGAGTAAGATGGTAAATGAAGCCTTCGCTCACCGTTCCTTTGGACTGCGAAAAATGTCCGAGGGCCACGGCATGCGTCCTCTGGTCCGTCAACACCAAACAATCTATCAATTCGTCGTTATTTTCGCTATTATCGGTGATGCTTTGCATCAAGCAAATGCTTCATTGGGCATGTCGGTCATCTCACCCCGACAGCTGCCTCTTCGGTCGGCGTGCATGAGGAGAATGGAGAATGCCCGACCTCGCTTCAGATCCGGGGTCGCCGCAAATTAAGCATCTGCAGACAGGGCTGGCCCGGGTGGCGGAAGCGCCCCCAGTTTCCAGATCCTACCTTCGTAGAACTGAGGGATCAGCTGCAAGGAAGAGGATATCGGACCAGGGTATTAAAGTTACCCGTCTATACGACGGTCGCAGTGACTTGCATATCGTTGCGGAAGAGCTTACAACCGATAGGAAACAATTCAAGGGCCGGAACCCCAAAGATGGGGCACCAGCTCCGACGTGTGGACCGCCGCTTGCGACAATAGACGATAGCACCTTTCCGTCCCTTACTAGGCCAACGTGAATACGGCCAGAACACGGCCGAGCTAGACACTATGAAACGGATAAACATATATGCCACACTTGATTAGGAAGGTCGGTGAATGGATGACGACCACTATCTGTGCGGATTGATACTTATATAATCACGTCACGGTCCTATTCTTAGTACTTATCATTGTCGTCGAAAGTACGATGATATGATAACTCAGCGAGTAGTGAATATTCAGAAAAAGGATCTTCTTCCCTTCGTAGTACAGCGATTCGACGGGCCTTCCGTCGGGACCTCCGGTATAGGGGCGTGGTGAACACTCGTTGCTGCGCAAAGAGCCTGCACCGACTATCCCCCTCCATTCCGGACATATAGACTAACACCTTCTGTTAACAAGGAGGGATAGGAAGAGAGATATCATCCATTAGTCCCATTTACAGCAATCAAAATCAGCCTCGGAAGTTGAGGATAGGCTGAAATAAGTCACCCAGAGGTATTATTGGTAGGTACGTAAAGCCTCGGCGTAACATTGTGATATCTGGGACCAGGAACGGTGTCGAAGGGGGCGATATACTAGATTCGGGGAGACAATACTTCAATAATCGCCCTAAGGTTAAACGCAGATAGAAGATTACGGTTACTATTGCGAGGCCAAAGCCACGTATGGGCCGTGCTGAGCCAAATTATTATTACAGTCTCTTCTCAACGAGGCCAATTGAGTCAAAATTGGATTGTTGATGTTAAACTTTTCGAGCCATCCAATACCCTTCTCTCGTACATTGGAATTGCGGTGTGCTGCTTATTATGACCTCCCTTTGCGAGCCATCCAGGGCCGGGGACATAGTTTACAATATAGATGTTGTCAGGGCTCTTGTCAGCCACAACCGCCCATCTCTACCCAGAGCCAATAACCTAACGAGTACTTATCACAGGAGAAGGAGCACAGCATGCATCCATATACCCCCCCAGGCCGAGGTGCTCGAATGAGAAGGCGACAAACATAGATTAAAACGTATTTTATTATCAAATAAAACCATTCACGGATAACAAATACAAAGGTAAAAAGTTAGCTCCTCGTGGGCATGTCTCGGCATCGGGAACACACGGGAGCCCTCGGCCAAAAGCATCAACTCGAACGTCAATATAATAGACAATCAATCGCCTAGGATGTGTTGTGTGGTATCCTAAAGCAATGTCTTCCACGGAAATAGATATCTAACCTAGTGGTTGTCTCGGGGCATCGGGTAAGTCCGCGCCACACGCTGGAACAGTGGCGCGCGCTTAAGCACCATGCCCTCACTGAGTCCGCCGACCTCTCTCCGGAAGATATCCTGCCAGGGCGTATGGCTAGGCGGGCCATGATACCCGCCCTTTGCCTCGAGCTCCTTTCTCCTAGCAGAAATCTCCTCGTCCGAGATCATGATATCGACCCGCTTCTTGTTCAAGTCCACGCGGACGACGTCCCCGTTCCGGAGCAGCGCGAGGTTCCCGCCGTCGGCGGCCTCGGGTGTCGCGTTGAGGATGGAAGGGGACCCGGACGTCCCGCTCTGCCGGCCGTCCCCGATGCACGGGAGGTCGCTGATGCCGCGCTTCAGCAGGTGGCCTGGCGCCCGCATGTTGACGACCTCGGCGGCCCCCGGATACCCCAGCGGTCCGACGCCACGCATAATGAGGATCGTGTGCTCGTCGATGGGCGCCGTGTCCACGTTCTTATGGTAGTCTTCCGGCCCGTCGAAGACGGCCACTTTGCCCTCGAAGGCGTTGGGGTCCTTCGGGTTCTCCAGGAACGCCTCCCGGAACGCCGGCGAGATGACAGACGTCTTCATGATGGCGCTGTCGAAGAGCGTGCCTTTCAAGTGCACGAAGCCCGCGTCCGCTTTTAGCGGTTCGGAAAAGGGGCGGATGGTGTGCGTGTCCCACGTCTTCTTACCCCGCACGTTGTCGCCGATGCTGCGCCCGTTGGCTGTTACGGCGTCGGGATGCGGCAATGCGTCGGCTTCTAGGAGTTCCGCGAGGATAGCGGGCAGGCCGCCTGCGCGATGGTAATCTTCTCCGAGGCCCTCTCCGGCGGGCATCATGTTGAGTAAGAGGGGTACCCCGAGGCCGATGCGGTCCCAGTCGTCTAAATCCAGCGGAACACCGATGTGCTTCGCGATGGCGTTCAAGTGAATCGGCGCGTTCGTGCTCCCTCCTATAGCCGTGTTCGCTACAATGGCATTCTCGAAAGCTTTTCGCGTCATGATGTCACTTGGTTTCAGGTCCTCCCGGACCATGGCGACGATGCGCTCACCGGTGTGATAGGCCATTTGTGCGCGCTCGCGATAGGCGGCCGGGATAGCAGCCGATCCCGGAAGTGCCATACCCAGCGCCTCGGCGAGCGCGTTCATGGTAGACGCCGTGCCCATCGTGTTGCAGTGTCCTACGGATGGCGTGCCCGCCGCCACCACTGCGAGATTACGAGTCAGTTGTCGCCTTTTTGCGGGTGATAGGGGAATGCTTTAGAATCATGACAAGCTTCTAGGACGCGGCTTTGGTCCTGCTAGGAGTTCCACGACTCAAAAAAACCAACATAACAAGAAGAAAATGACTCCGGAAATTCCTTACTATCCGTAACAGTGTCATCATCGATAACGCCTGCAGCATGAAGTTCCCGGGCCTGCCACACGACGGTCCCGGAGCCCATCCTCTCCCCCTTCGTCCAACCATTCAACATCGGGCCAACATTGAGGCAGATAGCCGGAATGTCCATAGTCGCAGCGGCCATGAGGCATGCCGGCGTTGTCTTATCACATCCCGTAAGCAACACCACGCCATCGAACGGATATGCGTACAAGAGCTCAACTAGAGACAGATACGCGAGGTTGCGGTCGAGCGTGGCCGTGGGTCTTCTCGAAGTTTCTTGGATCGGATGCGTGGGGAACTCGAAGGCGATCCCCCCCGCGGATCGGATCCCTTCGCGCACCCGCTTTGCGAGCACCTGATGGTGTCTATTACAGGGCGCCAAGTCCGATCCGGACTGGGCGATGCCGATGATCGGCTTCCCTGATAGTAGTTCTTCCTTCGTCAATCCATAGTTGAGGTATCGCTCGATGTATAGCGTTTGCATCGTGCGATCTTCAGGGCGGTCAAACCAAGCTGCTGATCTCAGGGCTCTTTTGGGTGTGCCATTTTGACGCTCGGCCGTCGAGCTGTTATTGAGTGTCTGTGCTGAGAGGATCTCCTCGAGCTCCTTTACCCGCGCTTGGAGCCTTTGAGCCTCGGCCCTATAGTCTTCGATGTCTATCGGTGGCTTGCTGCTGCATGTTGTAGTGCAGCCGTTGCAGTCTGAGTCACACGCCATAGTGATGTCACTCTTAATGTTGTGATAATACGGCCCGGGAGAGAAGCCGGGGGAGAGAAAAAATAGGAGATTATAGTAATATGGTATAATCACGTTAGCTTCTATTTATACATAGCCATTTAGCTGGATAGTTCTACAAATCTCGTTTCGAAATGACCCGAGCAACGGGCAGTCTCACGAGAGTATTTACGCACTTAACCAACCCACTAACCCCCGACCACGCGGTACCCATGTTTATGATCATGGGGATTGGTTAGATAGGGCCAGGTGGCTACCGACTACGTCAAATATCTGGATCAGCTTTGAATTCTAAGTCTTCTGGTTGGGTAGCATACCTAACCCATCGCTCCCAAATGGCCCAGGCCGCTTAACTATACCCGACGCATTTGCCTAGCTTAACAATCGTGGAGTCGTTTCACAGTTCCCGTACAGTCCCCGGACGGTGGCCGATATACTGCCGTTGCCGACATAAATGTAAATAAGGGCGGGCAATCCGGCCTCGTCACGATAAATTTGAATATATAAAGCAGGTATACGTCCTCTGACTGATATGTTCCCGCATTGTACTACCATACTCAGTAGTGTCCAATTACTTCCTCTCGTACAATGTTACGTTACACGGTCTAGTAAGGCACTTAACAATTGGAGACTACACACAGACCAGGAATTCAAACTAGACGGGGATCGTTACGGTCGTACGAATTTTTAATAACCAAACGCCGAGCGTTTTTGTCACGAATTGACCACAAATGATGAAAAGATGATGTCTCAGGATGGGAAACAAGGTATCTGATTCGTCTATCCCCGTAAGTTTAGGTCTGAAGCCATAACCAGTAATAATAAAGTTATCTACGCCATGCATCTACCCAAAACGCGAGGAAGATTCTATGGTAGTACATTGTGTCTTGGGCCGGGTAGTCAGTTAGCCGAGCCACGGCCGTGCGTACAAAAAGGATGATATCGGCCAAAGGCAGCAAGGGGAACACATGATTTGGGACATGGGGAGGCCTTATATTCTTGTCTCAGTGTTTCCGACTAGTCTATGAAGGTTCATGGGTCCCCCGTACGGTGGAATAGTTTTTACGAAAACGATAATCTTGTGTCGGCGGCCTCAAACTATCCCTAAGTCGGCCCTGGTTATACACCCATATTTGTGAGTACTCTCGTAAATGCTTGGTTGAATAGAAAGACGTGTATAATCACATTTCCACCTCGTGCATGGGTCGGCATTGGACTTAACAGAGACGTTACTCAGTAGATATAGCGCCCCTCTAGTAGCTTACACCTCTCAACAGTTAAGTGGCAAAATAATATCGAGGGCAAACGATAATGTAATCACATACATCTACCTGCTTTGGGACATTTCTAGTCGAATATTGTGTTAGGTACTACCTAGAATAAATCGAAGTAAATATCCTCTCAATATTTCTTTTGCCACTTTGGGTAGTATAGGAGATTTTTCAACTTTTCTTTTCTTGTCCAATCTCATCGTTTTCCCGTTTAGAATTCGCATGCATTGATGATATGTCATAAAATTCTCGTGGCTTGTAACGGTAATGATATTTTGGGGTATGGGAGATATCTGTCAAAGTACATATTCAAGTACTTGGCTTTCCTACGCTGAATAATATTCGATTCCCCAAAACGCTTCATCTTAGATGGTATGATGTTATCTTGGAGCCCAATGGTAATTACTTTGAAGCTGTGATCTCCAAAGTAAGCATCAGTGAAGGGTTGACGGAGGGGCTTATATTAGGGGAAAATACATTATGAAGAAAAAGCGTCATGATTTCTACCGGCGCATAATGTCACACCTCCAAAACAAAGAGGTGTTCTGTATATTAGTTATGAAAATTAGCATAGATAGTATAGGCTCTCTGTACAACAAGTGTTTATTCCACCCCTGTACTAAGGATCAAGGCATATAACTGCTTCATTTTATCATACGGGCCGTTTCAAATTCAAAAATAGGGTATAAAAGATAAACCCTGCCACAAAGCCGAATCAAATCAGTCTTTCAACAGTGACTTGTCGTCTCTTTTCGACGTCAAGACCGAGCAACCATTTCTACGTCAGGGACTATAGCTGTAGCCACAGCCACGGTCCCTTCAATATGAACGTGTACCTCGGCTAGACAGGCGATGCGCAGGTTATGAACGGCGCATATGTGTAAATCACTCCCTTTGTCATAATCCTTAGTATAAGGGTGTAATGAACACTTGTTGTTGCGCAGAGAGCCTCACTGTCTATGCTAATGTTCATTACTAATATACAGAACACCTCTTCGTTCTAGAGGTGTGACACCCTTGCTGAAAGAACTAAAAGTGAGGTGAGGTATTCGATATGTAACTAACTAACCTTCATAGACGAACAGCTTCCCAAAGCCGTATGTGTCTCTTTGGTAATTGTCTATACTAGGCCTGCTATACCCGTGGAATACGTTAAATTATTTTGAAATTGTCGTTTACTCCTAGTGAGGAACATAGGATCCTGTACACTTCCTTTGAATCTAACTTGAGATAGCACATGGGGCACAGCCGGCTAATCTCCGGGGCTGCTGGCGGCGTCCTAGATTTTCATGTCTTGTGGCATCACAGACAAGACTGTAGTTTAGTAGAAATTCAATGCGCTGGAGGATTCACTTTTGCCTATGAGCCCAGCCGGCGAATAGCTTAATCTGCTATGAGAACTTCCTTAGAGTGGTAGCCCCCCCCCTCCGCCCCCTTTTTTTCCCTTCCTTTTCAATTAACAATGATTGATAGGGTTTAGTTAGTCTATGACGATTAATAGGATAGGAGGTGTAATAGGGCATCTTTTCTAAAACCCAACTATAAAAATCTAGTTTTTGATTCTACCCGGGCAAGTCGTGAAGCTACTGGATAGACACGGGTAATTGCAATATCGAACACCATATCATGACTACATGGGGTGACAAAAACAGAATTAAAAGCAATAAACTCCAGTTACTCTTTTCATCTACCTATAACCTGGCTAGACCAACCCGGCTGTTTCGTCATCTATATATACAATCCTGTATCGTGAGTACCAAAGTTCGTCAACATTATATCATCCCTCGTATCAAATGCCTTTTGCGGCGAGTGCATCTATACAAAGCCAAGGGGAAAAGCCGAATGCATGCAACCTCGTACCCAGATGAGAAGCCGCCAGAGGCAAAACTCGTCTATCCTCCTGATTTCGTTAGTGGCATTGCTCGTAAAACATCCCCTTCAAAGAAAGCGAGCCGTGTGTGATAAAAGCACAATCAAGAACAAATGAAAACATAATCGTCAACCCGTCCTCCTCAATTAGGTATTGTGTTGGCTTGTTGCCATTCTAAACATCAAATGCATGCATCGTTTCTTCGTTATCATATTCGGTTCGTGTTTGTATCCGTTTTCCTTTCCGTGGGCTTTGATTAGGGAGTTTGCATGATGATATCGCGGATTGCCCACCGCCAGTCGGTTCGATTGCGAGCAACTTTGCTCGTCCATTTCTCACATTTTCGTCGCCAACGGGCTTCCTCTTCGTGTTGTCGTCGCACGAATTCGGGGCCGACGTCGAATTCTTCACCAACAAGCCAATCTTCTCGGATATCACTAACCCGACCAAGGCCGCTGTTGGTTGACACCTTGTCTTCAAGATCTGGAATATCTTTGAAAGGGTCCTCTTCTTCCAAGGCAGCGAAACCGGCCATGTGATCCTCAGGCTGAACACCACTTGGTGTCGCAGTTTTAACCTCGAGCCAGCACATGTTTTGGGGGTCAAAAACCATGTCACCCATTCGTCTGACTTCTTTCTTGGTGTTAATATTGGTGATTAGGACCGGTCGGGGGGTTGCAGCATCTTTGTCACGTATCATCGCCTGGGGCAAAGATGGGGCCGACGGCGATGAAGCTGGAACATCAAACGCATTTAGTACATTTTCATTACCTTCCCAACGGAAAGTAACAGGGTTGTAAGTCATTCCATTAACCACTATTCCAAATGAGTTAGTAATATTTCAACAATGCATATAATGTGATAGGGCTACCTTTGGAATCCTTGGCTGAGTTGAGGTTCGAAATTAGGTGTGGTTTAAGTTGGGGTGGTTTTCGGGACTTCTTGGGTCGGCCATGGTTCAGTGAAACGTGGGGATTGAGAGTCGTTCGAGTTGATAGCTGTGTGATTCGCTGTGAAGTCAAAGGGGCGAGGGGGCCTGTAGGCTGTGCCCGCTGGGCTAAGCTAGTTTCTCGGGCTATACGGCTGGCGGCCGTGTCACGAGCGAAACGAGGTTGTAAATCCATCCGACTTGGAGAGTATGGGGATACAGGGCTAGGCGTATTGCGGTCGGGCAAGACGTTCTGGTAGAGTTTATTTCGGATGCTGCCTTTATTGCCACTGGCAATAGGTTGCTTGATATACCGTGATTCTGTTTGGGCCGAAGTAGGTAGATCATCGAATGCGTCTAATTCGTGGCCGTCCCCAAAGTGACGCACTCGGCGAGGTTTGTTGATTTGTTGCCAAGCAGGTTCTGGAGTCGGCTTCTCGTTCTTGGATCGTCTCGGACTAGGAGATCGAACCGCATTGCGCGAGAATGCTCGAGAAAGTGGTCTCACCTCGGTCCCTTGATACGACCGGGAGTTCCTTGCGTTGACATGATGTGACTGAGATTGGGATGCACCAGCTGGTAGAAAAGGCACTTGACTCTTCCTTGCCTGGGCTGCGCTACTCTCATAAGGGGGGCGGGTTCGCTCTACGGGCGTTTTCGGTCGCAGAGACGATTGGGGGCGGTACAAATCTGCACGGGAATCACCACGTGACGGCGGCCGATCAGATCGGGTTGTGGCGGGTTTGGCGGGGGACTGATTATGTCGCATGGCCGGAAGTGAACGCTTTAGACGTAGCAGCTGTGCATTCGTCGTTGTGGGCTCTGTGCGTAAGGCCCCCGTCGAAGCTTTTTGAGATAGCTCTCTTCGTCGCGGAGTAGGAGGGAAATTAGATTGGGTTGAAGAGGGTGTTGTAGGCGTATGTATACTGGAGATTGAAGAATGAGCTGAATGTCCACTTAACCTCGACTGAGGCCTGCGAGCAGGCTTTTGTGGAATCGGGCCGCCACTTTCAGAGACGGGCTCAAGGGATGATTGCGTGAGAGACCGCTCATGGCCGGCCATAGGCCGTGGAATCCGCGAACTACCGGTATTGACCGGCTTGTTTGTGAAGGTAATGGAAACTGCAGCCTTAGGTCTAGCAGGACTAGTAGGCCGTGCCTCCTTCACTCTGACGTTGCGGTGCACACTGGGTTTGGCGTAGCGGAAGACGTTGCCGTCACCGAAGTCTAGACCGGAAACTAGATCATCTTCATCTTTGTTGGCTTGAAGGGCGCGGTTGATTAGGCCACTTCTAGGCGAATTGGGCTTTGGCGAAGCTGGCGAAGCACGTTTAGGAGAATAACGTGCCGGTGAGCCAGTCTTGAAGGACAAGGGCTGCTTATTGTCTTGCCGCGGCAATTTAGTATCGGGGCGTTCCGGAGACCGGCTCTGCTTCCGTCGTTTGAGTCGCTCGCCCAAGTCAAGAGGTCCCATAGGGAAGACTAATCCGTCGAAAAATTCATCCTCACTTTCAACAGTAAATGAGCTGGCAATACTAGGACTCATAGCCGATACCGATGAGCTTCGGTTAGAGAAAGCGTCTCGTCTTGTGCCACCAAAGCGTGTCCCTAGACTGCCTTCGCCCCAGTCGAAGTCATCATTAATATTGAGAGAAGGAGTTTTGGGTATATCTCTCCTACTAGAAAGTTTCAACTTCCCGTCTGAAGGCAGCTCAAGGTCCATTTCAAAATCATCCTCCTCTGCCTCCTTACTCGTTCTCTTCGGAGGTGTAGGTGTGGGAGGTGTTATCAAAGACATCGGCCTACCCCTGACATGAAGCTTAGATGCCTTTATTGTGGCAACACCATCGCCAAAAATATCGTCGTCCTCCTCCGTATCTCTAAATTTTTCTAGATTGATGGGTGCTCCCAGGGAAGGTTTTATTTGTGGGGGTGAAATTTGAGCGAGAGCCTGAGCTAGAGCTGGTAACGGCTTCTTAGCCGGACTTGAGCCACTAACTTGACGCAGGACCTCAGGGAATTTGTTTCCGTCTTGAGACTTCAAACGGAGTGCTTGACCGGGAGCGGGAAGTTCTAATTCGTCACCCCAGTCTTCCTGGAAGATCTTTTTGATTTTACGTCCACCGAGTCGCTTTATGGTCCCCCCCATCAGAGCCGAGGGCGGGACGTTGGTAGGTATGGGAATGCCTGCGTGAGTAGCAGCGGCTATGGCGTCAAGAGTGGATTTCTCATCATCTCCTGGTAGATGTACCTGACGTTCATCGCCTGGTAGCGACTCGCGGTCAGAACGGAAGGAAGAACGACGGCTATCGCGACGGCGGCTGGTTGAAGTGTTGCGAGTAGTAGAAGAGGTTGAGTGGCTTTTGAAAGTAAGGTCCTCATCGTCTCCAATCATGAAATCGTCGTCGTCCCAGTTCTCAACTATCTCCTCAACCGGTTTGCGCGGTTTAATATGTAACGGCTCCATCTCGTCTATGTCTATGGCTTTATATTAGGTTTGATATTTTGATATGAAAAAGGAAATGTGGTTATGTATAACGAGTGAAAATGCGCATTGACTGTGGCGCGTCGAAAGATCAATCTGTGATTCGCGAGCTTGTGAGGCTTCCGTAGGATGAAAGCTCGCGTCGGGGTCTGTTGTCTGCTCCCATCCACAATTATCGATTTAATCCGGGTCGCATCCTCCCGATGGCAGTTAGACGTTGAAAGTGTTGACAAATCAGCGACAGGCGTTCAGCTCAACGCGAATCGTGACAGTCGGAGCTGGGATGTCAGTGTAGAGGCGGCGGTGTTCACGAGCGGTGGGACAATGCGATATCAGAGGCGATCGTGGCAGAAGTCGATTCAGCTTGCGTGTCATCAATTCAGGTGGATAGAAAGATGACGTGGAATATGGGGGCATGAATGCGCTCGAGATTTGTTTCGTTGGTTATGTTTGGTAGGGAGACGCGCGAGAAATACAATGGATCGATCGACGGATCGATTGATCAGTCGATTGATTGATTGAAGATGGCGTTTGTTTTTGTTACCGAGACAAAAAGGAAGAAGAAGAGAAAAAAAATGAAAGAACTTGTTGTACGAGCGTACGTGTTTACGATGTCGAATATGTTTTGTTGTTGTATGTGGCTCGAGACGAGAAAGGAGATGTGTAGAGGTTGTGCAAACGAATGCGCTGGTTCAAAAGTCACAAATGCAACTTGTGAGTGGTGGAGTCGCAGTGGTATGTATAATGAAGAGAGGTGGGAGAATGTGATGGAGGATGGGACGGGATAGCGTCTGTGATGGATCGGGGGGGGGGGTTGAGCGAGGGCTTGATTGCGTCGGTGATTGGATGGAAGAACGTGGTCAGGGCTGGTTTGTGTCGGTGTGTAACCCGCGTACACACTATAGTACCTAGGTATAGTACCTAGTCTATAGTAGGTGTGCGGAAAGGAGTTGTGCATGTGGCCTTGTTGGCGGCATGTTGGTGTTGCTGCCGATCCACAAGCCTCACAAAAAATGGCGAATGGCTGGGAAATCCTGCCCTTGCAGCTACCGTAAGCCTACCTACAGACCCTACCTCCTAGGTACCTACTATAATGCGCCTAAAGTTTGTGGGTGGTTGGTAGATCCACCTACAGCTTGCATATTGGTGTGTGCATTATACGCATTATACGCATTATACATACTCGGACAGCTGGAATCAATTAGTTCACCACGTCTGCCACCTGACAAGTCATTGTACAACACCTACCTAACATGTAAACCTGTCGAGAAGCCTTCTACCTCGAGAAATACTGTTTGCTAAGAAATACCTAGGTACATGTTATATATATCTCGAGAATTTTTTCTTTTTCTTTTCTTTCTCTTATAGGTACTGAAAACCCCTTGGTGCATTGTTCTCGATACCTACCCGACCCGTCGTTACATATTTTCTTCATACCCAGAACGAGCAGGCGGTGGCGGATGGGTCAAGGGCACGCGAGACATACGCGTTGCTGGAAAAGTAACGCGGGCTTACCCCTCATCCTAACAGTGCATTTTTTTTAATTCTTCGACACACTACAGTACACTACCCACCGAGCAAGGTATTGGATAGATCGACAAGATATATGCCTACCTAGTCATTTAAATAGAAACTCCACACAAATCACCTCACGGGTTAAATTGCCTTACTATGTTCACAATTCCGGAGATCACGAGCTGTTTTGTAAGTTTATTACTTTATGGCGGTGCTCTACTATAGTACCTACTATAGGCATACCTAGGTAGGTAGGATACCTGTATATCACATATGCCCAGGCAGCATCCTCCACTGCTGCCTTGGGTAATCGGATGGAGCCCTGCATAGCAGCCTCCCATACAGTCTTTACGTGTGATGATGCCTATAAGTATACAGGCATATGCCTGGGTAAAGACGGAGGTAGCCTCACCAATATCGATGGCTTTTCAACAGATATGATAACAAAATCGCCTTTTCACCAAAGGAGACATAATTAATTAATTGACCATGCGTGGTGATTCAGCCCTACTCCCCTACCACAGGTACTGTACCCTAATCCCCGCGCTATCCACAGGCTACAGCTGGCTACAGGTAACCTATTAGGTAGCCAGTAGACTTAGCCTAGGTAGCTACCTACCTAGGGTACCTACCTAGGGTACCTACCTAGGGTACCTACCTAGGGTACCTACCTAGGGTACCTACCTAGGGTACCTACCTAGGGTACCTACCTAGGGTACCTAGCCTAACTACACATACTGCCTAACCCAGCTGATTAGCTTACCAACCTACCTATGTAGGTAGTGACTTGCCTATTCCGTTACATCGGGGCTTCTGTGCAGGGTTCCCGGCTGAACATCCCAACATCCCAAGCATCCAAGCAACTTTGATCGGCTCGTTCCTTGGCGTCATTAATAGCCTTTCTATAACCACCAACTCAACCTCATAGCCTCATATACAGTATCTGTACACCCACCTCGGCATTCACTCGTACTTTCCAGATCGATATTGACGTCCGGCTGGAATATCCCGACTATACTAGCACTAACGCACTCTTTGAACTGCCGGCTATTTCGCGTCACTAACGAATCGCCAATTTGAAGGCAATACAAACTGCTCACATCATTTCGCCTCGTGTCCCCTCCGCAACACTTCCCAATATGGCAGGACCGCCTGTATCGCCTATATTGCCCGTATTACGTTTCCCAATATCCGAGCAGGAAGGTGATTCATTCCTGGTGGAGGTGTCTCCTAATGGATCGCGCCCCCTAGATCTGAAGCTTACCGGATCCGAGAGCACTGCGGTATTCCTAGTCAAGTGTGAGTTTCAAGTTCATAGGTCCTGGACCCTGTTATTTCCTGCGTGTAGTGCGCCGAGCCAAGATTGACGCCGCCGGGCCGGACTAGAGACCCTCGGCACGCGGCGCTCCTATCATGCCTGTAGCTGACCGGTAGGAGGCTGACCACCCCATCTTTTTGTCATATATAGTGCGCCATAAAAAGATTGGCGAATACAAAGCTTCGTCGGGTCATTGCACCGACGAGGAGTGGCAGCAAATCTTGACGTCGATCTTTGTCGACCTAAAGCCCGTACCTGGTATCGAGGTCAGAGCCGACGTCCAACCGGACGGCGCCTCGGTGGTATTGGCCTTTCGGAAGAATATCCAAGGCATCACGGTGCGCACCTTTCCCCTAGGATCGGGGCTTACTTCGTGATTTGAATTGCTTATATACGAGTAGCAACGCCTTGGGTCTATTAATTTAGATGAGAATGATAGAACGGAAATCTCGCCCTTTGATTGGTGTGTGTCAGCCATTGCGTCTCGCACCCAGGTGGCGGAGGAGTTGGCTGCCGCAACAGCCAAGATCGAGTCACTAGAGCGGTCCATAGACGAACTCAAAGCTCAACTCGACGATTTCATCACCACCAAAGAAGAAGATGAAACGCAAATGCTCGAGAAATTCCGGGACTTGTTAAACTCGAAAAAGCTCAAGATCAGACAACAACATCGCCTCCTCGCGGCCGCCAAGGTAGATCCTGAGAAACTCGCCAACATAGGCGGTGATGACCAGGATGCGCACCGAAACGCGGGGTCTTCACGCTCCGGCAAGCGAAAAGCACCAGTAAAAGAGGAGGATGAGAGTGATGATGGCTTCGAGAGGATGGACGTCGACAAGCAGGACCCTGACGATAATGATAATGCTAATAGTCAGCCTGAATCTGACTCAGATGGGGATGAGAGCCAGCAGCTAAGCACAGATAACGACGTAACAGCAAGCGATCCTGATACTGATGATGATCCACCAACGGCCACCGAGGTAAAGAGAAAAGGGGTAACGCCGGGCCGTATCACCAAACCAAAAGCATCAGCGAGCAAGCCAACAACTCGAGCAAGTCAGACCACAAGGGCAGCGGCGCATAGGCAAACCGCTGCTACTAGCGATCTGGAGGATGAAGACGAGGAACTACCATCTCCTCGAGTTTTGCCATTCATGGCGGCCAAGAAAACAGCAGTACCCCCTAAGCCCGCAGATGACGACGAGACGCAGTCCGATGACGATGATTCCGAGCTATGATGAATTGAATTAGGCCATTTGTATAATAATGAAGCGATAGTCTACGAATTGAATGAGAGCATGCCTGGGTGATTCCCACGTCCGCCTAATGATCCCCCTAGAACCTGCCAGTCTAGAGTGGACCCCTAATGCATTACTGCACTCCCTTGTCCGAATGTAAATCTCACTCTATCACTCTATCACCGTCTATCGTCCTCTGCGAAATTCCGCAACCAGTAGCCCCTATAATGCTTCTTCTTGCCCTCCTCGGCGATCCGTTCGATCTCCTTAGGCGTAAGCTTGAACGCAGGAAGCCGATTCATATACCCCTTCAGCCTCTGCTCGCTGGCGCTCGTAGTAATCGCCACAATGCCCTGATCAATGCACCAGCGCAGCGCCACGTCGGCCTCCGAGACGCCGTACTTGGCCGCCAGCTCGGCGTACGCGTCGTCGCAAGGGCCCGGCGCCGCCTTGAGCACGGCGGTCAGCGGGCCGTACGCTGCGACGGCGATCTGGCGGGCGCGGCAGAAGGCCAGGAGCCCGTCGGGCTCGTGCTGCAGGTACGGGTGGTACTCGATCTGGTTCAGCGCGGGGACGACGCGCGCCGTCTGCAGGACCGTCTCGAGGTGCGACACGAGGAAGTTGGACACCCCGATGGACCGTGCGCGGCCCGACGCCTGGATCGCCTCGAGCGCCGCCCACGTCTGCTGCAGGTGCTCGGGCGACGACGCGCCGAACGGCGCGTGGATTAGGTACAGGTCTACGTAGTCGAGGCCCAGGCGCTCCAGGGACGCCGCGAAGGCGGCGGGCACGTCCTTGTTCATGTTTTGCAGCTTCGTCGTCACGAATAGCTTGCTGCGGTCCACGCCGGATTTCTTGATGGCGGCGCCGAGCTCCGTCTCATTTTTGTACGCTTTAGGTGTGGTGATTAGTGATTAGTTCGGGGCTCTATATCTGACATCGGATGAATGAGGAAGGGGTGGAAGGGTTAGGAAGTTAGAAATAAGGTAGGCAAGGCGTAGATGAGAGCTCACATTGGGCACCGTCTAGGTGATAATACCCGTTGTTGATGGCCGTAACGGTCACCTGCGTGGTCTTCTCTGCTTCATCTCTTGAACGCGCTGAGCCGAGGCCGTAGCCAAGCTGTAGAGCGGCGCATCACGGATTAGTTTCGGCTTCGAGGAGGCGCCCGTGCGTTTGACTTTGGTGGAAGGAAACTTCGGTACTCACTAGCGGAATTTCATTGCCGTCGTTCAACTTTAAATTCGGAATATACCCCAATTGCTTAGGGCCAGTGCCGGATGAATCCGGCTTGAAGGAGGCTGTTATTGAATGCATTTTTGGCTGCTGAGTGAGCTTCGCAGCGGAGGAGGGGCTGTGGCTTAGATAGAGGGTAATGGGTAGTTAAGCAGAACAGGTGGAAATCCGTGCCCATGGATTTTGATCAATAAATTCCGTGGGAAGTGTACTCATCTCTTGACTTGGGTAACGCATGAAGGATTCATGAGCAAGCAACTTGAAGCCGGAACTCGGAGGGGCTTGGCCCACAGCAACGTTATTGAGATGACGGCATTGTTTCCATCCCCACAGCCCCTCATTCTGTGTCGCCAAAGCTATCAAGCTATCTAGAGACAAATATAAGGACGGGTCTATCAGCCTAGGTTGAATACCTCTTTTTCTTTTCTAATCGAATATATTTGCCTACTCTACCTGTCGATACACTAGCTATTTTGCGTTTGGCCTGGCTTATGAGCGGCGTTCTTGTGAGCTATACGAGACCTGTATCGATACTTTGATGCTGTAACTGTCTGCATTGCCTTGCATCCTAGGAGATTCTCATAGTATCCATCTAGGTGTTTATTACCTATTGGCTAAAACAGCATACTATCCTATAAACAAGAAGCTGTGAAAGCGATACTATTGTACAGCTGCAATGAGCATAGGACGTGGCGTTGATGTGGAGGATATATGGATTCCCGAGCGACACTGAGAACTTAGAAAGTACGCGTCAAGGTCCAACTATACCCTATCATTATAATAAGCATATATTCTTGATCATGTAATCTACCTACATGTGTAACCTTGAGCTAGGAGAAGTAAGTTAGTAGGTTCTCAGCTGCTGGTGAACTCTACTTTAGAATCCGTCCGCCTCGCCCAGCTGATTCATCCACACTTGACTATCGGGTTTATCTATCACAGCTTCATGCGACTCTCCTCCTATTGATCTCCTCTGGCAAATATTTTAGATGTTGCTATGCGCACACATCTTCCTCTTGTTAGTCCGGCGACAGAACTCCGATATCGTTGAATATCTTTGATAGGTCACGTATGACTTGATACGCAATGGAGGAAGTAGACCGGATAATTCGAGAGGGGCTATACGATGGCGCGATGACCGAGGCTGATTGTTGTAAGTCCAGTTGTCAATGCCTTCGGTATTGTGTTCTAGAGATAATGAGATAAAGAATCCTGGCTATGAATATATTACTGACCTGCGGCGTGACAGTACACGCCCGTGAGTTACTTACGAGCGTAGGCGCACACATTCGCGAACAAGACGTACTCCGTGAGTGCTTTCAGCATACTCCGCCCTTGGGCATGATCGTAGTCATGCGGCTCGGCCGCCCGGCCATTCTACCCGTAGTGGCGTCGCAGGTGCATTTCTGGGGGATACCTCCCAACGAGTATGCAGATGAAAAGCTAATATCGTGATGACTTATAGATTTCTGGGGGTTAACGTGTTTTTGGATGCAAGAATTCAGCTACCCTGGGTTTGACGATGACGGGATTCTCAGTACGCGAGAAGGCGATGTTGCATTCGACAAAAAGGGTATAATCAGCTGGCTCCTGGATCAACAACCAGATACCGGGATCGTGGAACCTGAATACCAACCGCAACCGCAGCAACCGCAGCCACCGCAGCCGCCGCAGCCGCCGCCACAACCACAACCGCTATCACTACCACGAACAGGTTTTTTTGCCCAGCGCAGGCGGCGACGGGCAAAATCTAATGAGTCAGGCGCCATAGATCGTGCCGCAAGGCAGGAGAAAAGGCGACAGGAACTGGGAGTCCGGCTGAATACCTACTAGAAGCCGCTGGATTGAACTATGGTGATTTGGCAGTCGCACAAGGAGCACGAGGTGGAGTGAGGACATGGCAGCTAACTTGAGCGGATATGTCTTTTCACCGGAGTGGTTTTCTTACATTGTATACCCTTCAAAAAGGACGAGAATCGGAGTGATAACGTAGAGTTACCAAGTTGCGAGAAGGTATCTAAGCGATCTATTGTGTACATAGTAAGATACTTTAGCGATCTAAGTAGGTCACCTAGGTAGACTCTAGTGGGTGTGCGGAGTACTGTACCTTGCCTATGTATAGTGGGGATACAGCAGACTCCCCCTAGCAGAGGCTCCAGGTATGGGGCCGTATGACATACCTAGGTATGGAACGAACAAATGGTCTGCAGCTCTGACGCCATCTCCCGTCCCCAATTTCTCGTTACCCGCGATCGATATGAAAGGAAAGAGATTATATTTGTCATCCAGTCTCTTACTATACCAACTTCCCCCTCTCTAATGCTCCGTAATCTGTATCTGATGCGACGAAGTAGACTCCCCTGCTCGTGAATGTCTTATCGACACCTTATGCTTCTTAGCCATACTCTTCCCCGCAACAATCCTCGAATCCTCAGCAGCGTAGGCCGACCTCTCTGGCGATCGCAAATTCAACGCGCACAACGAATGGCGTCCTCTACGGCCGGTAGCGCCGCCGCCGCTGTCGGCGCATCGATAAATGACATACCTAAGTCATGGAATTTCACATCCAAGTTGCCGGCCGACGCCTTATACTCATCACCGGCAGACTCGCACAAAACCCCGCGAAATGAGATCGGTCCTCGCACGGTGCGGGATGCTATCTTCACCTGGGTACGCCCTCAGACCGTCAAAGATCCGGAATTACTCGCTGTGAGCTCGGCGGCTATGCGGGACCTCGGCATCCGCCCCGGCGACGAGAAGGGTGCTGATTTCGTAGACACGGTAGCGGGGAATAAGATACAAGGGTGGGATGAGGAGAGGCGCGAGGGCGGGTATCCGTGGGCACAGTGCTACGGTGGCTTCCAATTCGGGTCCTGGGCCGGGCAGCTTGGCGACGGGCGCGCCATATCGCTCTTCGAGACCACAAATCCCGAGACCGGTGTGCGGTACGAATTGCAGCTTAAAGGTGCGGGTTTAACCCCGTATAGTCGGTTTGCAGACGGCAAGGCCGTTTTGAGGAGCAGTATTCGAGAATTTGTTGTCAGTGAGGCGTTGAACGCTCTCGGAATACCAACCACGCGCGCCCTAAGCTTGACGCACCTACCACACGAGAAGGTGCGCCGCGAGACTACCGAGCCTGGTGCTATTGTGGCGCGCTTTGCGCAAACCTGGTTGCGTATAGGAAATTTTGATATCCTCCGGTCCCGCGGCGATCGCAAGCTCATTCGTCAGCTCGCCACGTATCTCGCCGAAGATGTATTCGGTGGTTGGGAGACACTGCCCGCTCGCCTCGAAGACCCGGATAAGCCGACGGAGAGCCCTACGCCGCAGCGTGGCGTCCCATCTGACAAGATAGAAGGGCCATCAGAGTCGGCTGAAAACCGCTTTGCGCGCTTGTATAGGGAGGTGGTTCGGAGAAACGCGCTCACAGTGGCGAAATGGCAGGCTTATGGGTTTATGAATGGGGTGCTCAATACCGATAATACATCATTATTCGGATTGAGTATTGACTTCGGCCCGTTCGCGTTCATGGACAACTTCGATCCAATGTATACACCCAACCACGATGATTCGCTATTACGGTATAGCTATCGGAACCAACCGAGCATCATATGGTGGAATCTCGTACGGTTGGGCGAGTCATTAGGCGAGCTTATAGGTGCCGGTGAGGGTGTAGACGAAGACAAATTCGTTAATGAAGGCGTAACGGAAGATCAGGCGAGTGAGCTTATTGCGAGGGCTGAGAAGCTCATCACCCAAACAGGGGAAGAGTATAAGGCCGTCTTCCTTGGCGAATATAAGAAAGTCATGACTGCACGACTAGGTTTGAAGAACTTCAAGGAGAGTGATTTCGACCAACTGTTCAGCGAACTGTTAGATGCTATGGAGGCTTTAGAATTAGACTTCAACCTGTTCTTCCGGCGCTTGAGTAACGTCAATATATCTGAGTTGGAGTCGGAGCAGGCACGCCAGGACAAGGCTTCCGTGTTCTTTTACCAGGATGGCGTCACGGGCCTTGGTGGCGAAGAGGAAGGCCGCAAACGCGTTGGCGCTTGGCTTGAGAAATGGAGACAGCGTATCTTGGAGGATTGGGGTGACGGCTCGAGTGTGTCAGAGGAGGCGGACGTACAGCGGACCGAGGCTATGAAAAAGGTCAACCCGAGTTTTATTCCTCGAGGCTGGATTCTCGACGAGATTATCCGTCGCGTCGAGAAGGAGAAGGAAAGAGATGTGCTGGACAGGGTCATGACTATGGCTCTGAATCCGTTTGAGGACAGCTGGGCCGGGCGCGAGTTCGATGGGAAGACGTATGACGGCGATAAAGAGGAAGAGACACGGTGGATCTCTGACGTACCGAAAGTCGGGCGAGCTTTACAGTGCAGCTGCAGCTCGTGATTAATTAGTCAACCATGATGAATGTGGTTATGGTCTGATTACTTTGCGACGCTTTCTTTGGAGTTGTCGAAGAGTGCTAGACGTAAATATGTAGATCCAGACTTTCATACTGCGACGGTACTAAACCCCAACACAAATACATACTACCTACTGTCCTGGTGAGATTAAGAACCGGGCAATCCTGTTCTGAGGCTTTTCGTCAAGGGCGACTCGACGAACACTCTCCTACACTGCAAAGAAGGGCCGGACAAGAACGTACCTGCCCTGGGGTTTGTACTGACTTATGGAGGAAGTGAAGATCGCATGACGCTCACCAGGGCCGCACCAGTCAAGATCAAGCGAGGCGTTCTACCACACCTCAATTTCTCCCTATTTACCTACAATATCACTCTAGAATGCACTGCCACGAAGCCAGCACTGTTGGTCGAGTATCAATGTTCACAAATTGCCTTACACTCCGTGGCATGCCCACACAGCAACCTTCCTCTACCTAAACCGGCGTGTATCCATGGACCAAACACGGAGAAATCCAGACCCGATGCAGTCACCCAGTACCTCCACGGCTGCAGCGAGCTCACGGTCTCAGTCGAATGCAAATTCTGGGGCACGAAGAATGTCTACGGCATTCTCGACAAGAGATCTTTACAGTATTGAAAAACGCCCTACGTTTGGGCAATGGGTTAAAGTTACATGGCTGGACTTGCTGACCCTATTTGTCGTCGGAATTTTCGCATTTCCAGTAGGCTAACTCTACCTAGTAATTCTTCACTCGGTACACATGTAGCTGACGCTGTTAAGGTATATTACCTAGCTTTCCCAATCGGTGTCCGCGTGTTTCCATTAGACGTGCACATAGACCAAAACAACTCAACCTCGACCGCCACCTCCGTGATACCTCCTAGTCTGGCATATCCAGCTCGGCGGCAGATGGTCAGCAACTGGTTGATCGCCATAATCGCCATCGCTTTCCCGACTATCGTCATTTTGCTTATGCAAATCCGGATCCGGAACTTCTGGGACTTAAACAATAGCCTCCTCGGGTTTTGCTATGCCCTCCTGACGTCTGCCGCGTTCCAATCCACGGTGAAGGCGTTCGTCGGAGGGCTAAGACCTAACTTCTACGATATCTGCAAGCCAGACATTGAACACGCAAAGAATCATAACAAAACTGGCCTGAATGGTATTGGGTTCCGCAAGGACATGTGGACCAAGGACGTCTGTACGACGACAAACGACAGCTCGCTTCGAAATGCCATGCAGGGCTTCCCAAGTGGTCACTCGACGACTATGGTAGCAGCAATGGTATATATCTCCCTGTACCTCAACGCCAAGCTGAAGGTCTTCGCCAACTATCACACGCCCCTATGGAAACTCGTGGCCCTCGTCTTGCCTATCCTAGGTGCCGTGCTGCTATGCGGGACCGTAATCATCGACAACACGCACAGCTGGTACGATGTCGCTGGTGGCGCTACAATCGGGACGCTCATGTCATTTGCGGCTTTCCGGATGGTTTACCCTAGCATTTTCGACTGGCGAATCAATCACATACCACTCAACCGCAACATGTCGTTCGACGGGCAGCCGAGACAGGACTTGGTTGTGACTACGCGTGCTGGCTGGCGCTCGCCGGTGATGGAGAACGATGCTACTTCGGTACCCAATCTGGGTGACAATGGGCTTGAAGGCGAAAACGATGCCGGAATCCGCGCCGCAAACCGGGTAGCTTGAGAATTTTTGCTAGAGCTAGGTTCATCATAGCTAAGAGTTACCAGTTAGAATTATGGGACCACCGCCCAAGCAGTAATTGTGGCAACGAAATCACGAATGGCACGGGTTGATAGCGTTACTTACAGCATAGTCAAGATCTGTGATAAGGGTCAAGGAATGTACTGCTATTATTAATCGATACCTTGCTCTTAAACGTGTGTTACTCAAAGGCGTCGTCTATCTTCGTTCGCGAGCCCGAAATCCAAGAGCCGAAACTATTATGCGGCCGGTTTTGGATCGGCGCGCGTAATCGAGCCGAAGCGCCGAATGTAAGATGATGATAAATCTGATAAACTATCACGCAGCCCGTAGCGCTTGCTTGCCGTTCCTTTGCGCTGTGGATAAAACGGCAACAACCCTTCCCCGATCCTACACTATACTCTAGTTCGGACCATATTAAGCGCTCCCAGACCATCCGTGTAAGTCGACAGGGGTGTAAGCATGCATTGCCGTCGGCCGGATTAGCCTTCCGAGCACGACGCCGCGAATCGACCGCGCCACGAGGTATAAGGCACGTATCAAAACGGATCATGACTGCAATGCCCAAGTATATATTAACCACATGACCGGGCACTTTGAACAATGCACGAAGACCCATTACCCCAAAGCCGCAGGTACGAAAACCGCAACAAGAGAAAACAACGAGCTAGTAGTAGTACCTAACAACTATGGCCACCACTAACGTTCTGATCACTGGCGCCAACCGAGGCTTGGGCAGAGGCCTCATTGAGGCGTACCTAGCAAAACCCAATCACATCGTCATCGCCGCAACCCGTGACCCCGGGAACGACACGTCCAAAGCACTCGCCGAGATCGCCACGAAGGGTGAGGGTAGCCGGCTCATCGTCGTCAAGATTGATGTCGTTGTTGAGTCCGACGCCGCGTCAGCGGTTGAGCAGCTGACGGCCCGCGAGGGCATTCAGCACCTTGATATCGTGATCGCCAACGCAGGTGTCGCTTATACATGGCCTAGCGTTGCCGAGGTTAAAGCAGAAGACGTACTGGCGCATTTCAAGCCCAATGTTATTGGGATTATCTATTTATACCAAGCGACGCGGCAGCTTCTCTTGAAAGCCGCTGACCCAAAATGGGTTACCATTGGTTCTAGTGCTGGAATGATCGAGGTGAGTGTCTGTAACTATTCGCTTCTTTTCTACATGGAAACTAATCATATCGGGGTTTTATAGTAAGAAATACCATCCATCACACGCGCTATTTGACTTCCTGAATATGATAATATCGAATTGCTAATATACAAGTGTAGGGGCCAGGCACCCATCCCTAATGCAGCGTATGGGCCGACCAAGGCCGCCGCACACTGGATCACCAAACGAATCAACGCAGAGGAAGAGACATTCGTCGCCTTTGTTATCCATCCAGGCTGGGCGCAGACCGACATGGGCAATCTAGGCGCCAGTCTTGTCGGCATCGAGCAAGCACCTGTGACTGTCAAGGAGTCAGTTAGCGGCATGGTTTCCATCATTGACAAGGCCAACAAGCAAGAGACGGCTGGAAAATTATGGGACTACACGGGGGAACAATTAACTTGGTAGGGCCGGGTGCCTGGAACAAAAGTCTGGTAGGTTAGATACCGTCAGAATCATGCCAAAATCATGTGGTTGGGATACGATGAATACGTGCTGTTGCACGAAGAGCCCGGACTCAACTAGCAAGTAGGAACAGAGCCACATTTTCGCATACGAAATGGGAAACTCGATTCGCATTTACATGAGCATATCCAAACAACGAAGGTGTATGTCTCCATGCGTTACGGTGTTACCGGAAATTGGAGTAGTATCACTCGTCTTCAATAGAAAACTCATCATATTTCTTGATTCTTGTTCATTTGGGCATCGGCTCTAGGTTTCATCCAAACCCCTGTTCAAGCTTTATCCTCTATTCAAAATGAACGTAGCCCTTTCCCGTCACGAACGTGGCAAGCCACGGGACATTGCCTTCATGGTTCGCGAGCTGCGCGAAGAAATCGGCGTGGGCGGGTCCGTCAACATCCGCTCCTTTACTCTTACCATCCGCAGCGCGCTCATCGGCGTAGAAGAAACTAGGATTAACGAGAGAATTAGTAGCTATCCGGGTAAATCCTTGCCTGAGTTGCTTACCGGTATCCCCGCGCCGCGTACGCAGCATCAGCTACACCGATCCAGTACGCTGAAGCCGACTTGCCCATGCCCAGATTGGTGAAGAGCGGTACGGGTACCACGGATAGATTCAAGATGTTACCTGTGTAAATGAAGGCCTTCTTAGTGCTCGCTGGAAGTGCCTCCCATCCGGCGACGGCTTGCTGCGCTGCCACATAAGGGCTGACAGTGTTGACGTTTAGGTCAGCCGTCACGCTGTCGGCCGCAATCGTGAGGGGAGAGTCCTTGTCTGCAGGGGGCGTGAGTGCTGCAGCGTTATAGACGACAACGCTGGGAGGAGAGCTGAATTCAGCCTTGACTGAACTGAAGAGGGCTGGGATCGAGTCCGGCTTGGCGAAGTCCGCCTGGAGGGAAAGGTATCCTTCAGGGGTCTTGGCGCCAGTTCCGCTTCTAGACGCAACAGCAACTTTATAGCCTTTGCTAGCGAACCCTTGAGCGACGGAGGCGCCAATCCTCGGGCCGGAGCCTAGGATCAATACGACTGGGGCGGCAGCCATTATGTTTTGATGCTCGAGTTTACTAGTTTCAAGAATAATATATATATACTTAAGAATATCTGGCTGTAAGGTAATAGACCCAAGCCGACTTAAAGTCATGGCGCATGTTCCTATTTATGCCAAAAGCCGTCGGCGACTATCTATCAGCCGTTTATCAATCGTAGTCACCCCGGGTTCCCAGGTTCGGGGATTTATAATCAAATCTCATTGTTGGTGCTTCTCTGCTATTGGGCTGACGCGCGGAATTGGTTAGAACACGACATTATGGTACAATCTTGGCTGCAGCAGATTCCTTCGCTCCAACCAATATACGGGCAGTCCTCCACATCCTGGCCCTCTTGCAGGACCTCTTGGTCTGAGACCCACAAACCGCGCGGGATGACCGGCAAGTCGAGTACGCCGGGGTTCCGTCCGGGGGTCGGTCGAACGCCTCGGGCTTCATGTGGAGGCTGAATCAGCTAGATATAGGTCATGGACACTCTGTTTGTAATACGATTACCGAGACATGTGGAATCTCGGTGTGCACCATGTGTCGCATGATAAACAGGCAGCACACCTGGCCGCGCGGGGCAATTTCTATCTATAACCTGGAGGTAGTTTACTTACACTTAGGTTCCAGCAAGGATGATAGAATGAAACGGGGAATGCCGAATAGAGCAACATCTATCGCTATATAGCTACGCAATACCCATTGAAACGCTATATTATATCTGAAAGCATATTATTTTAAATGTCCTCGGTACAGAAACTGTGAGCAGGCCGGCGTACCGATGGCCTATGGGTTTCCCCTTCGTATCGTTCCTATAATACTCTATTATTGGTTGCGCGCGGTGCGGCGTGGTGTACATGCAGCCGACATTCCGCGACACCTTCTAGTGGGACAAAGATGGTGTCTTGCATATTGGTAGAAAAGTTGTTTCGGGGTTTTCGGTAAAATGATTCTTCATTATCCACCTAGAAACAAGACCCAGAGCTGCGCATAATATGGTTGGAAACGGATGCATAAAACTTCGTGAGTAAAGAACCCTACTATCTAACCGCGCGGTATGAAAATGAAATATTTTGGAGTTCTAATAGCTCGTACTCGCTAATAATTACCTGGTCTAATTCGGTAGTCATTTTATCGTCTAGACTAGGTAGTTGCAGCTCATCGTAATAATAATTCATTCTGAGAAAGTTAGGTGGTAGCAGCATGAGATTTAATTTTTCCACCTATCCGCTAGAGATATAAAGATACCTGCCATGCCTTTCATGATTTCACTCATTTTGTCTATATCGCACAGGTAAGTTGCGCAAGAGAAACATCTAGCAGACCATTGTCTTAGAAAAAGGCCTGGAATCTTAACACATCATGCCTGTTACTTCACCTTCAAGTGATAGCCCATCAAAAATGCCCGTCTACTTCCTTGGGATTGGTGGGCCCAGTTTCATTGAAGACACACATCATCCTGCATACGCCCAGCTGGAAAGTGTCGGACAGGAGATCACGACACAAGTCAAACCAAAAGCCATTGTCGTATTCTCTGCCCACTGGCAGGACAGCGCAAGCAAGGTCAGTATCAACACTGCCGATCACACCGATCTCATCTACGACTTCGACGACCTTCGGGATTTCCCCGCGCATTTCTACGACTACGACTACCCGAATAGGGGTATCCCTGAGGTAGCGGAGAAGGTCGTCGACAAGCTGACCTCTGCCGGTATTCAGGTCGAGCGGGTGAAGCGCGGTCTTGACCACAGAGTATGGGCCGGTTTCCTAGTTGGTGAGCAGCATGAAATTGGAGGTATAAATACTTTCCGGGTCAACTTTTAGCTAACAAATTTCCACCTCGAGCCTTCAATCCTCAGAAAAACCCATTAAATATACCGATCGTGCAAGTCTCTCTATTCAATAACGAGGACCACGATATGCATTACCGCATGGGGCAAGCACTTGAAGGTCTTCGGGACGAAGGCATTGTCATAGTCGGCACCGGCATGGCTGTTCACAACCTTGGTGACTTCTTAGCTGTAAGGGAAAGCGGCAAGACGATGCCGTAAGTTCTCGCCTGCAGTCGAATAGATCTAATGATTATCTTTCTAATTACGCTTAGATACGTCTATAGCTTCGACGAGGCACTAAAATCGGCTGCTACTGCGGAGCCGGAGGAGCGGCAGGTCGCAATGTCGGATTTGATGAGACGTAATGATGCTAGGCAGGCACATCCGACCTTGGATCACATTCTCCCAATCTACGTCAGCGCAGGTGCTGCCGGCCGTGACGTTGGCGAAAGGCTGTTTACTCTGCCTGACAGAACTCTGAGTTGGGCACAGTACCGATTTGGGAAGGTTCCGGGGGCATAAATAGTCTCCGTAGTGAGTGGGAGAGCTTGAATGACACACCCTAGAAAACAGGAGGCATCCATCTACTTTTGGGATTATTCTTATCATATGTTGATATGCTAGTTAAACCTCCATTACCCATAGCTCGTCCGGATATAAACTGGCCGAAAAGAATGTCAACAGTGAATTGGGGCCACTATACTACGTCACATTGTTTAAAGCTTTGAATGGGCTGAACGCCTGAGACAGAGTGTCTTCCAACTTCATCCACTTCAGATTAGGTTGATATATATATGAATGTATGATACATCAGCCAGACTATATTCTCTAAAGCACATGGCCCCAACGTAGAGGGAGCTAAGGGAGCTACTTACATATATTTCGACTTCCTTTATTCAAAACATTCATCATGTAATCTTACCTACTACAATCGATGCTCATAGACATAAGTTATGGGTACCTATTATGAAAATCGACACGTGGGGGAGAGAGCTGATGAAGTATCCTCCAGGCTTCCTAGGTAGTGTAGGTAGTGAATGAATGGATGCATGGCAAAGCTTTGTACTGCGCGTGTGTGCTTAGGCAGACGTCGAATTTAGGTTTCTATCCTCTCCGGTCTGGGTTACCTAACAGGTATCTAGGTAAAGACCTCGGTATGTTTTCTCCAGGTTTTGTTTGCTAATAACGTAAGCACCGATGTGCCGGTTCCCGCCTTTGTGCCCTGATGCACAAGCTGAGCTTGGACAATAAGCATAATGACTTATATACCTAGGTATTGAGAGGGGGGATTCAGGTCACACAAAGAGCTATGAGTCTACCTAAGTGTGCGGGCCGATATCGAAGCAACGGCACCCAAGAAACGGCACCTAGGAAACGGCCGGGACAAAATCATAAGTAGCAGAGGTACAACTGGCTTTTTTTTTCTCTCTCTTCTCTTTTTCCTTTTTTCCATTTCTTCACCAAATCAACAACCCTTCGCATCTGTGAAAACTTTTCGGTTCTACAGATTGGCACACACTAAGAGATATTGCTGTGGAATTTACCGGGTGATCTACGAGTGAGAGAGAAGAGACTAACTACGCCACACCGTACACCATGGCACCGGTAATCGACTTTATCCGCCATGCCGAGGCGACACACAACGTAACAGGCGACGCCAGCGTGCGTGATCCGAATCTCACCATCGACGGCCACTCACAAGCATATCGGTTGGGACGCTCGTATGCATTCATGGGGCACATAAGCCACGTCGTATCGTCGCCCATGCGCCGCGCGATCCGCACAGCCATCATCGCGTTTGAGGATGCGCTGCTAGCAGGCAGAAAGGTCATCCTGCTACCCGAGCTGCAGGAGACAGGCACGCGACCAAGCAATACGGGACAGCCGCCAAACGAGCTGGAATTAGCCTTTGGGCCGCACATCGACAGCAGCCGTGAGTTCGAACCCCCCCACCCTGCGCTTCGCGAACAGCTATTATTGCGTTATCCCCAGAGTGTGAGAAGCTGACTCCGAACGTCGCAGTGCTCGATCGCAACTGGTACAAGAAGGACCGGGGCTCCAAGTACCTGCCCGACGTGGCGCTGATCGAGGAGCGAGCGCGCGAGGCGAGAGTCTTCCTGCGGGATCTGGCGCAGAGCGGGCCGGACAACGCGCACATCGTCGTGGTGAGCCACGGCGGATTCCTGCACTTCTTGACGGAGGAGTTCTCGGGCCTGTCGGAGGAGTACTTCACGACGTACGGAAACACGACGATGCGGAGCTTTCAATTCGCCCATTTGAACGGGAGCGACCCTGAGGCGAAGCTGGTCGAGACGAACGCGAGTTGCCGCAGGTCAGGGTTGCCGCGTTTCGTGGACATGAGCGACGAGGAGAAGGAACGGCTTAAGTCGTATGCTGTTGCGAGGGTTGAGTGGCAGAAGCGGGCTTTTGAGCGCATGACGCCTGTCACACAGCCTCCGACTTAGGCTGATGCGTTCTGGGTGTAGGTGTGTATAGGGCGTTGGTCTTAGTGGCATGGACTTGCTGCCTTGTTGCCGTCTTTCAGGGAATCTTAATATGGGCCGAGGCTTTTAATGCGACTGGTTCTTTGTGAATGGAGGGGTCTCCTACACGTAGGAGGCTTGGTATTAATTGGAGACGTAATCTTTTTGATCGCCCAGCAGTAAATCGCTTACATCTGCACCGAAATCTGCCGGCCAGAGGCAGGAGTGGCTGGTTAGCCGGGAGATCTAAGTTGAGTAGCGATGTTGGGTGAGATGACAAGGAAGAAAAGAAAAACAAAGAGAAAAGGTTTAGACTGTCTTTTTTTCCTTTAGCCCTTGGTGATTACTCAGTGAAAAAAGGATATCTGATTTATTAGATGCTATTAAGACTAGTGGTATCCCAAAGAAACGCTCAACATCCCAATGCCTATCGATACATAGAACGAGAAGAAATCTCTAGTAGAGTGATATTTACGATTGTGTGATCGTCCCAGGTTCGGGGAGTTCCAAGTGAAGGAGATAGTTATTAGTCACGTTCGTAGTCTCTCCGCCGAGGAGGTAGCTCGTATGACCACTGCCGTTACGCGTTAAGAGGACCGCGTTTTTGATCTCGCTCTGGAGACCCAGGGCCCACGTATACGATGTTGAGGGGTCGTATAATGAATTGACCATCAGAAGCTCAACGCTGCCCTTGTAGACGATGGGTGCGGGGGGATTGCTCAGAGGCGCCGGCCACCCGAGGCATTGAGTCTGGAGCTTGTAGCTTTGGCTGGCGCCAAGAGTCAGCGGGCTGAAAGTCTCGCCCAAGTTCTCCTTCTCGACTACGTCGGCTAGACTTTTCGAGGCGTGCGCCCAGTCCTGGCAGCCGATGGCGGTGCCCGCGTACAAGTAGGAGTCCTCGTAAGCGTCGCCAACCGCGATTTGGTTGTACCCGGATAGAATCGTCGCATTGCCGTTGTCAGCTTCGAGAAGGGCCTGTCCCAAAACAGGCCAGTTTCTTTGCGAGATGAGGAATCCCTGCGTTGTGAAGAGGACATCTTCCTTGGTGACATCGGAGCGGCACGACACGTCGTCGCACCCAGGAGCTGGGATGGGGGCGTCGGCGGCCTTATCTCGGACGCTCTTGAAAACGGCTGCAGCATCCTTTCCTTGCAGTGCACATTCATCGGTGGAGGCGCACCAGTCGAAGAACTGCTTTAGGGTCGCCTCGTACGACGTGGACTCAATGAGGAGGTTGCTAGACTCTGACTGAGAACGCTGCAGGTTGCCGTCGAGCACAATAGCTCGGAAACTATCGGGGAAAAGCGCCGCATACTGGCTAAACAGTTGGGTGCCGTACGATAGGCCTAAATAGGTGGCTTTCTCACCCAGAGCTAGGCGTACCGCTTCGTGGTCCTTTGCGGCGCTTATGGTGTCGACGTAGTTCACGAGGGGCCCCGTCTTCTTCAAGCAGTTTGCACCAAGATCCGCGTTGTATTGGACTAGGGCTTCATATTCCTCTTCCGTCTTAGGCATGAACTTAACTCGCTTGTTGAAGGCCTCGGGGTCGCATTGTACGGGCGTGCTGATGCCGACACCACGAGGATCAAGACCGACGATGTCGAACCTGGCGCGGATCTCGGGATCAAGCCTGTCGGCCGCTCCCGCCACCGTGCTCGTCGCCTGGCCACCTGGCCCGCCGGGGTTGATGAACAGGTACCCGATACGGTTCTCTTTGTCCTCGGCTTCCAGACGGACCATGCCCAACTCAACCGTCTCATTCTTATTGCTGTGGATGTGACTCCAGTCCAACGGAACCTGGAGCGTCGCACATGTGAGAGATTCAGGAAACGGGTCGGGACAAGGCCCCCATTTGATACTCTGCCCAGAGTTTTTCACCCATTGCGCTACCGCGCTACAGTCGTTTGTTTTAGCTAGCGGCGCGGCTATTTAGAAGTGTAGAGTCAGCCATCGCGGTTCATGGTAAATGGCAGCTAGGGGCTTGGAGAACACATCCAACTCCACAGTACTAACCTCGTCCCAAGCCCGCGGTAACAATGCCTGCGATGGCGAGTTGGGTAAAACGCGCCATTTCAGGTTACGCGTCTTGGCTTGTGATTTCGCAGAGAGGAGGGTGAAAGGGAACGGAACCCGAGTCGAGGGTGGTTACGCAGCACTAATATAGGGGGGATCTGCAGATCCTATGGGGGTGTTCGGCCTGTTGCTCCGAGCCGATCTGAAGCGCACTACTCATTTGAGGATCTATTTGAAGATGCAATTCAGCGAAAGGCCCAAATTAGAGCTGGCTCGGCGTCTTTAGTCTTGACGCTACATCGACAGTGCTGATTCGGGATTTTAGCAATTCTAAAAGCGACAAGCCAGACAGCGGATGGTTGAACGAAGTGGTGAGCGCAAGGGTCTGTTTATAGGAGTAGCTAGGAGTAGCTAGGAGTAGCTAGGCCAGCTACGCATTAATGCGTCCCAAATTATGCGCCAAAATATGCCCCAGGCTGCCTAGGCAACCATGTTATACTATAAATAACACTAGGGGTCCTCATCTAGTCGAGTATTCCATCTACCTAAGGTTAGGTGTCTAGACAACGGACGGTAGAAACGGACAATTCCGTCTATTATTTATCCACATATCTGCAGACAACGAAGCATTCCACCAGATATCTGGCCGGCTGGTTTATTTCCTCCTACTTCTATCAGTTCTCAAATGGAAAGGGGGCCCTGAGACCAAATTACTTAGTAGATACGGAACACATTTGCAGTTACTATCATACTAACCTACAAATGCACTATCTTCAGTATCCAGGAGGTAGGTACTAGGTAGGTTACGTAGTAGGTACCTTACACTATAGGACCCACTTACCCACTCAGGTACCTACCTACCTACCTACCTACTTAGGTTAGGAACATGATTATTAATAGGTACTATAGCAAACAAAACCTTAACTCTAATGTCTGCCCATTAGCAATGTACTGTATCTTGCTGGCGAACGAACCAATTTTCAACTTTACTATTAAATAAATGAGGTCTCGACCGACAGATTTCATTCCTAAAATATTATACACAAGCGGCAAAACTACACGTTATGTCTCGTCATCGTCCTTCGCTTATAGTGTATTAATTAATGGCCAGCCAAGAACAGGTACGAACGCAATGGGCCCGTGTGGACGCCTTGGAGGGAGGCGCTCTCTCAATGACGTATACTACTACTATCGTGATTCCCGACAAGAACAGCTAACAAAACGAAGAAAAAATATGCATCAGCCGTGAATCGAACACGGGGCCCATCGATGGCAACGATGGATTTTACCACTAAACCACTGATGCTGAGCTTCTTTAGTCATGAGACATGTGAGGCTGTTGTGTAAAAGACCCCTTGTTGGTAGAGAGTGGGTTCATCGAGCAATTTTGTGTAGGTATCGTGAGATTAATTTTGGTGCTAGATAAGTGAGTGGGATGGAAAATAGCTCGGGAAAAATTCCTGTCTAGACTTTATCCCAGACCCACCAAATGAAACCCCGTTACGGGATAATAGTATATGCTGTTATACAATGAACCAGCCTGTAGGTATCCATTTACAAAGCGGCCGAATGGGCATCGCATCAATGTCTTACGGAAACCAACGACTTAGACTATGGCTCTTGCATAGTGGGCGAAACGTAACACAGCGTTTCTGGCCACCCAAGCCTAGCGTGCTACTACGGTACTTACCGACGGCCTTTGCTAGCGTAGGTTCTTAGGCCGGGCGACGAGACGACACCGAGTTCTGCCTAGAGCAGAGGATTGGTCTAGGGTAACAGGTTACGCAAGCGATGATGGCAGGGTGACTAGTAGGACCCGAAGTAAAATAGTTTCTACCTCGGTAACTAAGCTATGAACAGTAAATTTCTCACTGCACGGGCTCTCATGATGAACAAGTCGGTAAGACATGAGAGGCGGGGTGGTGTGAAGACGGTCCCTTGCCCTTTCGACGTATCTTGACGCCTTGAATCTGTAGAGCCCCTGTAGGTATTCTATGCCAATGGTAATAATGTACTGATACTTCGAACTCTCGAGTACTAATATATACCTAGGTAGCCGGAGAGTACTTCTTGCTGGGTAGGCAAGGCCCGTCTTGTCTGCGCCTAAGAGCCGCCTTCCCCGTTTATTTCGCGGAGTGAACATTGAGTCTGTTGTGCTGGTCGGTCTGGAAGTGGGGAACCATTTCGTTCCGACATAATATGCACAGGTGTTATTCTCCTTCTTACACGGAAGAGGGCGCGGATTCAATATCGGGTCTTTCCACACAAGAACTTCACAAGAACTTCCAGGATGCCCTTCCCAAATGGCCTACCCACCTCCCTCTCCGTGCTTACTTAGAACATCTTAGAGTCTCTATTATACGTCAGAAGATTCTGGCATTTGTTACAAGGCAATCGGAATCGACTCTCCTATAAATATGATCATTCGGCGGGTCGCGGTTGTACATAGACGAGAACCGTCGCATATATCTTCGGGCGATTCCTTCTTTGTCCCAATGATTACATTTTCTCCGGCATCTAACATATGACAGCACCGGAGACTTCGCATTGATCCCAACCAACGCCGGATGTCTACATCCCTAATCGGACGAGGACCTTTTAACCACTTCCAATATTAGCGCCTCAGCATGTCCTATATTCTTTGTCACATCGGCCCCTACTACTATTCATTGCTCAATATCGCTATCAGATGCTATCTCAGAAGCGGCAATAATATATTATCCTGACAGCCCCCCTTCAGCAACAATGACAAGCCCACCAGGCGTAATATCCGTGAATAGCTGTAACGAGCTCCATTATATAGTGTTCTATGATAATATAGATTTTCTAATCCGATCCAGATCTGTTTCAAGGTGAATCGGGCTCTCGAGGCGTCGGGTTGTTTGCAGCACGTCCTATCGCACGCGGCTCTCTTCTACTCGCCGAAGCTCCCTTTCTTTTTGTTGAATAGTACCGCCAAAAGGAGATATGCGTGATAGAAAAATACGCAGCACTTCCTGAGCATTTAAGAGCAGAATTTTTGAAGCTCAGGTGCCAGCCAGGGCTCAACAAGGACCGGAGAGACCACTTTATCAGCGCCGTGTACCCAGCTTGGAAGGTCGCATCTGGAAATCCACCAGGTTTCCCAGATGTAGACACGGCACTCTATATCGTGGATACATTCTACACGAATTCTTTCGAGATGCGCGATAAACACTACCATCCCTTTACTAAGGCTATGGCACTCGGCATGTGCCTCAAATTCAGCAGGTTCAATCATTCTTGCAATCCAAACGCTATGCATCGATTTTGGCCAGATACCAGCGAAATGCGTATTTTCGCATTGAGGGATATAGCAAAAGGAGAAGAGGTGACCATCTCCTATGGATTCGTCATCCAATCACGTGCGGATCGATGGAAAACGTTGGCTTTCGATTGCAGCTGTCCGACCTGCAGCATGCCGGACCAGCAGACGGTGGACACTTGGCGGGAACGGCTCCGAATTATACACACGGAACTCCTAAGTTATATACTTGCGGTCTTACCATTCGAACCCATCGCGGTAATCGAGCCTACTGCCCGGGACAGAAATTTGGCCATGGCCGAAGAATTTTTGGAGCTAGTGAAATCCGAAGATCTTTTGATGTACTTCTTTGTGGGCTACGTATTTGTTGCGTTTTTTTCTTTACACTGTGGTCGAAAGACCAAAGCCCATGAATTCATTCGCTTAGTTGAGGATGAGGAACGGATATGTTATGGGAATGGGGGGAGCAGGTATTTAGAATATCTGATAAGGGAATGGAATAGAAGATGGAAGAAGGAACCGAGAGGAGGAAATGATTCGAGTAGAGAAGAGTTAGGTGATTTGTGATGAAGAGGGCGCTTCAAGCTATCGGACTATTCGGGGGGACGGATGAAGTATCTCATGCCTCAAGCGTTTCTTTAGCATTTGTTTATGGTAAGCTCGATAGTTGGCGATAGTATGGCTACAATTATGGAAATGCGACGAATGTTCTTGTGAAATCTCAATATATTACCTACAAGTTTGAACCGTGGCAATAAAATATCATTAAGACTTAATTAACCGATGTCGTTGATTCAACCAGCGAAGCCGGAATTAAGAACATGTGGTAGTATTCACTTCCGGTCGGAATACCAAGCACTGCAATGCAATTAGTGTGCAATTGGTGCAATTTGGTGTATTCTCAGAGACCTGTGACTATTGTGATTATGTAGCTATCTTGGAGAAGCTAAGCTAGGCTTCCGAAGGGAAGTATGCCTTATCAGGTATCAGGTCACGTGAGTGTAGGTCATGTGACACTACAGAACACGAATGGTGGCAAGGAAAGCGGTAAGCAACAACCTATCTACGAGCGAGCGACGGCAACGTTGGTGATGTTTCGTCCTCGGGGAAAAACAGAGAAGGACGAGACTTTTATAGGCAACAAGACCGGTGAAGTAGGCTCATAATAATTTGTGTTTACCAGGCCCCATCTTCTAGCAATAAGGCACACATGTAACCTTGTAGCAACACATCAAGTTTAGTATATCCTACCCGGTATATACTTATCCTGTAAAAGACTACCTGGATACACTTACCCGGGTACACCTTACCTAGAAGTACTTACCCGGGACTTACCGGGGAGCTGTGCTCTTAATCTCCTCAGAACTCGAGTTTTTTTGCACTTCGTGGGTAATTTCTCCTGGGTTCCCATACAAATCTTTTATCGGAACCCGTCTTCCTGTACGGGAACCCTCTGACCCGTGTATCCAAGTCAACTGAGGTCCGTGGGTATATGAGAAAGCAAGCAGTCTCGGACTGAGCGCTTCTCTCTGTTGGCTGAACAAAGTAGTAGTGGCCCATCGGTGGTTGATGACTGGCATCCCACTGAGGCTATCTCTACTGAACGAAACTGAGGTCTCATACTAGACGTGAATACGAGGGCTAGCGCTCCATCGCAGCTCACGGTGGCCGTCATAGTGCATTCGTGATGGTGTATACAGTATCCCAGTGGTAAGCTATACCGAGGGATTACACTGAGAACCCATTACACTGAGGGCATTTACACTGATGGATTACTTATACTGAGGGCGTAATACACTGAGGTATTACTTACACTGATGATATATCACACTGAGGGATTATGCTGAAGGCACATCACACTGAGGGCATTTACACTGATGACATTTACGCTGATGGCACACTACACTGATGACACACTATTACGCTGATGGCTTACTCATACTGAGGCCATATTACACTGAGGGATTACATACACTGAGGGTGTATTACACCGATGGTACACTACACTAGTGGCATATTATACTGAGGGATTGTACTGAAGGCACACCACACTGAGGGCATATACACTGAGGGCACATTACACTGAGGGTATATTACACTGAGGGATTATACTGAAGGTACACTACGCTGAGGGCATATACACTGAGAGATTACCTACCTATACTGAGTACTTACTTATACTGAGGGCAAATGCACCGATGATGATCATTAAGAGTACCTACTAGGGGTAACCTTTTACGCTGGTTCCAACTAAATCTAGTTACCTATGCATAGGTACTGATTTGAGTGCGCTGGGGGTTAACTACATTGACACTACGTGGGATATGGAGAGTTGGCTGCTGACGGTATGTACTACCGAGAGCTAGTTGAAGTAGAGATGCGCACCACTTCTCTATACACAACGCTGAATCGTCCATCTCCCAGGCGGCAGCATAAATTGCCCGCTGAAACAAGAGGGAAAGCTCTATACCTCCTTAACATGAGGCTAAACTTGTCACACCTGAAGGTGTTATTGTATATGGCAGGGGATCCTAGTTGGGCATTGTGGGCTCTTTGCGCAATAACAAGTAATGTTTTATTACGCTCTTATACCGAGGCAATAAGGGAACTGTACGTATCCCTACAAAATGAGAATAGGCTATCTAACCTCCCATTATTTTCGGTAAGAGGTTGAGCTGCGACTCCTGGGCACGAGACTAAACTGCCCATCGTTCCTCCTGGACATGAGGCTAAACTGTCTGCTCTTGGGATGAGCCTAACTCCTAACCCCCCTTCACACTTTCGCCACGTCCCCTGCCCACTTCGCTTGCCTCCTACACGTATTCATGGCGGATGCCGCACTACCCAGCACTTGTAGGCTCGCAGTAGAATGACTAGTGTAGAGTGACATGCCTAGACCCGTAGATGTAGTAAATTGGAGGGGGGGACTGCGAGAGCCCCCGGGTGTGTGGTGGGCCTCCACGTAAATGCGTAGATGTAGACGTAGACGTAGGCGTAGACGTAGACGTAAATAATCTGGAGGGGGGAACATTGAGTCCTCGGGTGTGTGGTGGGCCTCCACCTAGTTAACTGTAGACATAGCTGTAGACATATAGCTATAGATATAGCCATAAGTATACAGTTGTAACCTCGTAGTTGTAGTCATATAGCTGTAGTCACATAGCTGTAGATGCAGACGTAGACGCAGACGCAGACGTAGACGTAGACGTAGGTGTAGACGTAGATGTAGCTCGTAGAGTAGCTAGGCGTAGACAATGGAGGGGGGGACTCCGAGAGCCCTCGGGTGTGAGGTGGGCCTCCATTTAACTCCCTAGATAGGCGTAGGCGTAGGTGTAGACTAAATGTAAACGTAGGTGTAGATATAGAAATAGATGTAGATGTAGATGTAGGCGTAAGGTAGACGTAGGCGTAGATGTAGAGATAGATATAGAGATAGATGTAAAGATAGATGTAGAGATAGAATAGAGATAGATGTAAAGATAGATGTAGAGATAGATGTAAATGTAGGCGTAGAGTAGATGTAGGCGTAGATGTAAAGATAGATGTAGATGTAGATGTAAATGTAAGCGTAGAGTAGACGTAAGTGTAGAGTAAGCGTAGATTTAGGATATAATCGGGTAGCAACATTATTATCATTATCATTATGGTTATTATTATTATTTATTTAGTCCGTTTCCCTAGTGAATGCTAACAACCTGCTAATTAAGTAGTCATAGAGTAAATTGTTGTAAAGTAGTAGAGAGTAAAATGGAGGGGGGAACTTCGTGAGTCCCTGGGCGAGCGGCGGGCCTCCACGTAGAGTAAATAGTTGTAGAATAGACAGTAAATTGGAGAGGGGGACTGCAAGCGCCCCCGGGCGAGTGGTGGGCCTCCACGTAGAGTAAAAAGTCGTAGAGTAAACAGTAAATTGGAGGGGGGAACTTCGTGAGTCCTCGGGTGAGTGGCGGGCCTCCACGTAAAGTAAACAATTGTAAAGTAGATAGTAAACTGGAGGGGGGGACTTCGAGAGTCCCTGGGTGAGCGGCGGGCCTCCACTTAGAGTAGATAGTTGTAGAGTAAATAGGCAAATTGGAGGGGGGAACTTCGTGTGTCCTCGGGTCAGTGGCGGGCCTCCATCAAATAGATAGAACAGAGCTTCTAGGAAGTAAAGCAAGCACGGCCTACTTGGCCGGCACCCTCTAACCCAGCTTAGTGTTACCGTTTCGTGGTGGCATATAAACTAGGGGCATTTTGGGTACATGTATATAGAACTATGCACGACTTGGCTGTGATTATGTCTTAAGTAAATAACTGGGGATGGTGTGGTGCTTAGATGAATTACTTGAGAGTCTATGAGCGTAGCGTATCTTATTTTGCGTAGTCGAGTCTCGCGAGTATACTAGTGACGGGCTTAGTAACAAGTCTGTCGTGTAAGACTAACTCTACGATGATATTTAGATTATATGACAAGGGCTCCCATGAAGTGGCATGTTTAGGTTAGCCAGCCATTATTGGCTCGGGCTTCAACTTGTTGGGTACGTCGATTGTAGGGTGATGGCTCATATTTTGTACCTTGTACTATTATTACATTGGAGGTGTGATGTTTCGGGTAAGGTTTCTGGTCCCAGTGACATTGATCTTCGTGATATTACTAACTGAGGAATATTGCTCATTGGTTTGCGAATGAAAGGTGCATGAAGTCCTCTCAATGCGACCATATCTCATTCATGACTAACTTAGACATAGGATCTCGTTCATAACTGGACTCATCAGCCGCCAACACACTGCGTCTCCCGTCGTCGACCGAAGCGGCAAGGATTGTAGTGGCCAGGATATGGCTTTTCATGCGAACACGCTTCAACAATACAGCGGCCTCGAGAGCTGACTCGTTACATGCGTTTTGAAAGGAGCTTGTTGTTAACCCCTTTTTGCGCCCATAGTGAAACAATGGGGGGCTCAATGCCAAGGAGTCCGATGCCGCAGAGCCCATCCATGGTGGGCGAGGCGTACTAGTTTGAGGTAAAGGGAAAAATGACCACGTTGGTAGAATCATGTTAGACCAACCTCCTATTATGTTCTAATTAAGTATCTATGCTTTACTCTTGTTTTTCTTCGGCTTGTTGCCGTTCGTGGGTTTTGCCTTAGCCTTTCCTTCGGAGCTATCGCCCTTTGCCTTGGTCTTTACTTCCGGGCTGTCGGTTTTAGCCTTGCTTTGAGCTTTCGGCTTCTCCAGAGCCTTGGGGTCGAGACCCCGTTTTCGCATGGCGTTCCTCTTGGCGCGCTCAATGTATTCGGCATCCTCATCATCATCGAATCCGCCAAAGTCGCCACCTTCCACCGCCTGAGAAGGAACCTTATCGTCGTCCAAGATGGGTGTCTTATCAAACACCTCTTCTTGTTGTTTCGGAGCAGACTCGGCCCTGCTGTTGACGAGACTAGCCGGTGTTGGTCCTATCTTGTGGAATTTGGCGACAAAGCTTTAAATAATTAGCCAATAATTCAGGGTGATTCTCAGCTTACGGCACACTTACAAGCCGTCCAAGTTCAGGGTGTGCGGATACTGGGGTTTTGGTCAGTTATGGTCTATGGTGCTCATAGTGGGAGGGAAGGAAAGTAAATTGGAGGAGTATGCAAAGCCCTTTATGGCGAAGCAAATTAGGCGAAGATATAGCTTTCGATACCGTTGTAATAAAGGTAATTTAAATGACTTACGAATCTGCGCGTGAGACTTAGACTCTTACTGTAATGAAAACCTACGTCAGCGAGTGCTTTATGGGATAGTAATAGGGAGGAATGTTCCTGCAAGGAAACGAAACCCGTATCCCTGTAAATCAAGGCACCAAGATCCACTTACTCAAAGGTTTTCCCCTGGTATGCAGTGAATCCCTCCTTTCCGAACGGGAGTTCAGTAGAGACTAGACGGACGTTTGGCTGTGATTGCTATGTTAATGCTTGGCCTTTTAAGAAAATTCTAAGATATCAGAGCAGGCCTACCCTCTTCTTTAAAGCATACTGGACAACTGCGGACGGTCAGCGAGTTCATGATGACTAATGCACAGGGAAGTGAACATACCCATTTCGTTTTCCTCGACACTCACGCTACATGTAGAGTATACCTTTTAAGATGACAAGTTAGTTTTTTACCATCCAAATGAAAAACGAAGCTAGCGAAACCGGGAGTATTTTGCCCCAACCAGATATGAAAAGGGGGGCCATTGACATAACTTACTATGTAACCGCCTGTGCCAGCATGGTTTACCGAATCAATTGCTCCCAAGAGCAGTTGCTTTTGAGTATGGGGTATCGTAATGAAGTCTTTCTCAGTCTTATTCGTCTTAACCGATGGATCCTTGGCAATGACTATTTTTGTTAGACATGACGAGAAGCGTAATTTTTATCAGCTAGATACTCACCACCTGTTCCTGTGCAAGGCCTATTCCAGCAGTTAACTTAGTATATATTTCAAACTAGCTTGCACGACAGACAAATGGGATCAAGAGCTCGTGGGTAATCGCCCTGTCTTAAGAGTTGGACGTGACTTACGCGTCTGTGACATCAAAGTTAGCACCGCTATTCCAGAACGAAGGATTTTGGCAAGTGTAGAAACAGACGAGAATAGGATTCACGAATCGGGGAGCGGGTATAATTACTAACCAAGCAAAACCCGATCAAAGCCGCCCATTACCTTGGGGAAATCTCTCTGTTTCGTGTCAGTCACTCAAACCGTCATATAAGTCCATGCCGGAGAAACAGCATAGAGGCGTTTCAAGGCTTACGGCGTCATAGTTGCAGACAATAACTAAATTGAGGTGTTAGCTGAATAACGAAACTAACATGTGCATATAGGTTGCTTACCATTTCTGACTCCAAGTCTATGGACGTTTCCTATCAAACCGCGCGATCGCGTTTTGGAAGGATCCTAGGACACGTGAGATTCATCTACCAATGCATTCTGCGGTGTTACTTACGTTGGCAAACACGCATCCGGTATTCTTCATCAAAGCCGCTAGGTACGTTGTCTTACCACCGGGAGCACTGGCCATATCCACTACCACGTTCAGAGTTAGTATACATGCGCTCAACGTGAGGTGATAAGTGATTTTTATGGTGGCTATGGCTTACGAATTCTTTCACCCTCTTGGGGGGCCAACGCCATACAGGGAAGGAAACTGCTTGCGGCTTGCAGAATGTAATGCCCTGCTAGATACTCGGGTGTAGCTGAGGTTCACGAGTTAGCCCAGTAAAGACGAGCTGTAAATTTAACAGCTATGTGATCGTTCTCGCAATTACCTCCTAAACTACAAAACATCAAGTCAGCAACCTTGAATATAAAAGGTCTATAAAAGCGCAAACGCGTATATTTCGACATATAGTTAGAATCAGGAAGGGGAACTTACGGAACGCTCGATTCGAATATTTGTAGGCCGACCTATAGTATCCCCAGATCAACACTCTTGCACGTCGTTCCGCTATGCCGATAACAAGGCTGCCTTCTAAGAGGCGTCGTAGCATAACTAACCTTAGACCATTTTCCAACCTATAGAAAAGAAAAAAGTTAGCGGGTGCCTAGAGTGGTATAATCTCAATTCGTCTGCAGAGGTAATAACGCCGAAACCTGCTTAAGGGGAAAATAAGGGAATGCACTCACTGGCTCAAGCGTTACACCGCGGTTGATAAGAGCAGAGGCGAGCTCTCGCCTGCTCGTCTTCAGAGTATTCGTTCTAGTAGCTTGTTAGGCAAAGTTAAGGGCTAGGATATCTAGACATATACATACCTTATGACAATAGGACGAGGACTTCAAGATCGCATGTTAGTAGTTCCACATCTAACCCCAGAGAAAACGATAATCAAGTAGGCCCGAATATCACTCACGTCTCGTTGGCATCGAAAAAGGCGAGCGCCTCTCTCTATAGAATTCGTTAGCGTGGGCGATTCGGACTATTATGCAGTTGGGGGAACAGGTCCCATGCGTAATGGCAACTTACCGGAGGGAACAGATTTAGTAGTTTCTCTGCGAGGTATTCCGAGTAGCCTATAAGAGTTTAGTATTGCTCCTACCGGAAGATAACCCATAGCTCGACTGGTGCGGCCAGTAACTCACCGTAGTATGCGCAGATATCTTTCAACAGCTGTGCAGTGTATTCTGATCGCGAAGCTCCCGGCTCAGAAAGATTCGCAAAGTCGTCGAGCACACGTATCGTATCCGATATCCTTTGCCTTAGCAGCTGCAAATCAGGAGCCAACAGGGGGGCCTTGGCCTGTCCTTCGTCGGTTCCATCTTCAAGAACATGAGGAACGTCGATGTTGGTCTGGAGAGTCTCTTGAAGTTCGGCTTCAGCGGCGGCTTCCTCTTCTTCCCTTTCCTTGTCCAATTTCCGGGACAGACCGACGATATTGGCCGCTGTAAGTCTCTCCTCGGCACCACCGTCAGAATCGTCTTCGTCCTCGGAGAACATGGCTCTAGGCTCCCCTTCGCCCTCCGAGTCGTAAACGGAATCGTCCGATCCTAGGAAGTCGTCGACAAGCTCATCGTCATCATCGTCTAGACCAGACATATCTCCATCGCTAAACCCGCCTCCGATTCCATCACTTATATCTTCGGGGCCGAGTTCGGGTTCGGGCTTGGCCTTCTTGGATTTCGGCTTCGCCGTTTTGCCATTTCGCGACGGGAGAGGCTGGGCTACTTTCGCATCTTTCGACTTTCCATTGGCCTTGTTCGTGGATTTTCCGTTAGCCTTGCCGTTTTGCGCCTTTCGCTTCTTCGTCTCTGGAACATCGTCGGCGGGTAGTCCAGCTTTGCGCTTGAGTTTCGCAAAATGCGCTTCAGACAGAGGCTCTGGTACGCCCTGGTGCTTAAATCGATTTCCAACACCCATTCTGGCAAATTGTTTTCACGTAAGGACCCAATTGCCACGGATTCGTGTTTTGTGTAGAATGCAGACTCAATACCCAGGTAGGCTGGCGGAGAGTGCTGTTGAGCTCCCGACCAGGGATTTGCTCCAGCAACTTTTTTTGAGAGTGATCCACATAGATAAGCCGATAAGAGAAGCATCCCCACCACAAAGTACACTCAGCAGTCCACTCAGCTCGGTACACTACTTGTATCTAGACTCGTGGGGCTGGCGGGAGCTCCAGCCACAAAGTGGGGTGCCGTGATGTCGGCGCAATTCACGGTTTGGCCTCGTCACAACCAGAACGTCGGTCCGTCTATCAGCAGCTCAATTCCTGTAGATCTGTGGAATCCTGCACATAACCACAAAAGCCTATCACAAATTTGGCCACCATGACAGAAGTATCGTTCGCCAAGTCGTTCCTCGCCGCGCTAGACGGGCGTCCAATCAAGTTATCTCCAGACCATGTCGAAGACCCCAAAACCTACCAAGCGCGGAGCGCTGTACGTGCCCTCCATTCATGCAGCGGTCGCAGTTCACCGGCCAGAAACCGGCGTGCCGTTCTTGACATTGTGGATACTACCTTGGATGGGCACTAACAGGTAAACAGTACATTCTTCCCAAGATGCCGAAAGCGATAAGCAAACGCAAAGGCACAAGCATAGCGCCAGGCCAAGAACGAAGCCTTGTCGTAACCGTCAAATCTCTTCGCAACCCACCGCTTGATATAAGACTCTCTTCCCAAACTATCAACACCTCGGTGCATGACGTCAAGGCTTCCGTAGCTAAAGAGACTGGTATCGCCGAGGACAAGATCAAGATCTTACACAAGAAAAAACCTATTTCTGATAGCAAGGTGTTGAAGGACCTAATTGGCGAGGACGATACGGCCGTCGAGTTTTCCGTGATGGTTATGGGGGGTGCTGCGGCTGTGGCTGCGGCTGCAACAGTGGAGAAGCCAGAGACACAGAGTGAAGTCGCCCAAGGTTTAAGCGGTGCAGATGTCCTACAAACAGAGGAGTTCTGGGGCGACCTTAAGGGCTTCTTACTGCAACGGATACGAGATGAAAAAATAGCGGAGGACCTCACAAATACGTTCCAAGAGGCATGGAAGGCTAAATAACGGCCGGGTGTGACGACGGGGTTTGGGGAGTAATGAAACGAGTGCTGCCATTTCACTTTTCAACACGCCGTAAATAGAGGAATAGATGTTAGCGGAATTGCCATGTGGTTTAAATGTGTGACAAAATTTCTCTAGAGTCCAGGAAAAAAATGAGGTGGTGTAGTGTATCATTGGTCAACATCGAATCTGGAGTTCTGTGTCGAGCAAACCCCCGGAATAGGCTAGCAAACTACAGCTCGTGGTAAGTCTGGGGCAGACAGACTTGCAACAGACTTTCCCTCGTCGCGGTATCGTGAACTTCGCAGGCTAGAACTACCTAGCCAGGCCGTTTATTTTTCCGTCTAATTCATACCATACCCGCGCTCAGCAAACTTAACCAGCTAGGCCCTTGCTGACAATCTTCAGCACCGTATCATGTTCAATATCATCTGGGTCGTTGGCTTGGAGCTCAACAGCGACACCGTTAAGTGAGCGCTTGAGGCCTTCTTTAGACGAGGCGTAGACCATCTTGGGCTATAGGGCTATTAGTCCGGAAAGTCACTGTGAGAATACGAGATAGGATCTACTAACCATGACACCAGCATCGTCGGGCGACCAAGCAATGAAGGTGATCTTGTTTCTGTGTCTGTTATGAGCATGGTGGATCCAGGGCTCCGAATTGCGATACTAACCGGGAACCCTCTCCACTAGCGAGGCTGTACTCGAAGTCGTAGACGGCGTATCGGGGACCCTTGCTGACGGCGCCCTAGAAGGATTATGAGCATGACAACAAGGTTACTGAGGGCATAGATGCAGCTTACGCTCTTAGTCTTAGAGGTGGCGTTGATGAGCTTCTCACGGAAGACCTCCCAGTCCTTATCCGCAGAGGCGTCCTCGACTACAATCTCTCGGTTGTCGTCCGACAGCTTGTAGATGATGTATTTGTACTTCTTGGCGAGCTTGAGGTCATTGAATGCAGATATGCATTCCTGCGAGACGGATGCTCTAGATGGGTTGGCCCTGTTAGCTACGCCTGCCTAAAGCCGCCAATAAGAAGTTCGAAGGTCGGGAGAGCGGCGCATGATTGCTCATACGATCGCGTGCGGGGAGGCGTGCAGCGGCAGAGGTGCAGACTGGGAGAGTAAACGAACCCTGATTGAGACTACAAGAGGGCGGCAAGTTAGCAAAGGGGTATTTCTGCGTATACTAAGCGGCGAAAGCAAGTTCTTACTCACCATATTGATGGAGGACGGGTGGAGGAGGGTAAAAGGAGAGTGGGAGAGCTATGAAGTGTGGTCAGCACCGACAACACTGACAACACTGAGCGCGCAAGGCGGGACGGGTTGATATAGGAGGCAGCGACAAGTGGTAGGGTTGCAACAGGCAGAACTAACAGAAATGAATAGAAGAGTCGAGCCGCGCTGACGTGGTCTACAATGGCTTAAGAAGTTGGGTTTTGACCAAGCAAGAGGTGGTAAAAACAATAAGGGGTGTGTAGATGAGGGAAAGGGAAAGAGAAAGGTCAGGTTTGAGTTATAGAGACTAGAGACCAGAGACTAACCTAGAGACCTGACAGGCTGGATGCGGGATGTGTGTGCTTGGGATGCTGGCTTGGTGGGCTGGCTGTGGTGGGCTGGCTTTTGGTGGGACTGCTTGTCGCAATGGAGGGGAAGATTGTGTGTCGGACCTTGGTCGAGAGAGAGTAGGTAGGGGAAGAAAAAAAAACAGAGAGAAGAGAGTGACATGCCCTGTTGGTGTAGATATATATGCACACTGTGTCGCTGAAGAATACATACCTAATTACCTAAAGTACCTACTTACGCTACCTACCTACCTAGGTAGTTAAGGTAGTGGTGAGGTACCTACGGTAGGGTTAGCTGATGTACCAAGGCAGCAACAACAACTAACTTACGTACCCCGATACCTGGTAGGCAGCGGTAGGCAGCTACCTAGGTAGGTAGGTAGGTACCATAGGGCCACAGCATCAACAACAACAACGAAAAAAAACAGTACACTTAGGTACAGGTTAGGTAGAGCGTAGTGGGGTGACGACCCGTCGGCGGGGGGGCGAGGGGACGAGGAGGGGGGGCCTTGGATGGTTGACCGTGAGATACAGTTACCACCAGGTGGTTTGGCTTGGCTGACGAGGGGTAACTTATAGTACTACGTATAACCTAACATGAGGATACATACATGCGCTACCTAATGCACTGTACAGCATATGTACAGTTACTTGCAGGTGCTCCAACATGGAACTCCAGAGCTCTCTCTGCCTAACAATTCCATATCCAATGAACAGAGCAGGGATGATTAAATCTAGAAGATGCCCAACAACAAGTACGACCTACGAAGCTAAAGGAAAATGAAACGAAAAAAAATATTGACTACCGGAAAACAAACAAGCCTCGATAATAATATAACACATGTGAAAAGGCGGTGAGGTGAAATTAAGAGACGAAGAGAAGAATAGAGCAGAATGATAAACTACAGAGAACCAACACTTTAACAAAAAAGAAGTTGTCCTGAGTGAGGCTCGAACTCACGACCTCTGGATTTCTAGTGTTTAACCAGATCATATCTATGATATGAGACCAACGCGCTAGCCAACTGCGCCATCAAGACATGGCATGTATCGCTGGCAATTTTCGCTACATTCTTCTGCTATGTTCAAATGGGAGGAGATACGCTCAGACTAACGAGATGAGATTCCTTGGTTGACTTCACCCGCTTCTTCTTAATTCTGTGCAAAGGTATTATTCGAACGGCTAGGTTGACCCGTCCACATTCATTCTGGGGAGACACAGGAACCCCCATCATTCAATTCAGCGCCGTCATATTTACGAGCTACCCCCAGGCAAACTCAGAGGAACGGCTCGTCAACAGCAGCGACAACTCCCCCAGGTGCCCACAGATTTATATCGCAGCCTTGAGGCTCAGAGTGTGAATGACGTACAACGCTTAGCTCTATTGGCATGGCCTGTTGACGCGTAATTGTTCATGGCTTATACAGATAATGTTGCCTAATTTTATATGTCTTCTCGGATGGGCCCGGATACAGGTCTCATTCTAGTCGTGTACTTGGAGTAATCTTACAAATACTGCGTCTCAGTCAACAAATTTCAATGTAATTGTTCACAAAAGGCGATTGATTCTACTTATTAAATGACGGCAAAGAATATTCACCTCTACTATAAACAATAAGCGTAATGTTTCCGTACTCCGGCTGAAGACCAATAGCTATAGCACCTCTCAAGTTGTTTATTCTAGTAAGTCCTCTTCATATGTTAGCAAAGATTGGTTGTTGCAACGGAAATCATGATGCCATTACATAACATTAGGCCAAAAGTGATTACGCTGCAGAATCTTACTCAACCTTTCTAAACTAGAACAAGGGAGCATCGCTCACAGTAGGCAACAACATTATTGCGTATTAAATCGGGAGAATCACAGTCGCAGATGCCTTATGCAGGCATCCCTAAAAAAACAATTGAACACAAATATTTGATCAGAACGAATGATTAGCTTGATCGGAATTTTGTCTTTCCAGCTAGGAACCACTAAGCAGTAGGCAGTAGTAACCAAGCTGGCTAGCTATAGTGTACAATACTCTGTTACAACGCCGCTCGGGATATCAGTAGTCGTAGTATGAACATCAATGTACAATGAGAGAGGGGAGAGGAAGAGATACATGGCCACATGAGATAAAACATCCATTCCCCAAACACCAAATTCAATGCTCCGTTTAGCCCAGATTTTTTTGCTTTTGATACAAGAGAAGAGGTGGGGTTAGGTGTTCCTGATGCAACTCCTTACATCATGCCACCCATGCCGCCCATACCTCCCATGCCTCCCATACCACCCATACCACCCATAGGCGCGGCAGGCTTGTCTTCCGCAGCCTCGACAATGGCAACCTCTGTGGTACCAAGTAGCGAAGCTACACCGCTGGCATCAACGAGACCAGTTCGGACAACCTTGAAAGGGTCAAGGATACCGGCGTGGATCATATCGACGTACTCGCCCTTGGAGCTGTCAAAGCCCTTGTTGAAGTCGGCACCAAACTCATCCATGAGCTTACCAACGACGACCGAGCCCTCGAGACCAGCGTTTTCGACGATAGTGCGAGCGGGTCGGGTAATGGCGTTCTTGATGATACTAACACCAAGCTGTTGATCGAAGTTGGAGGGCTTGAGGTCCTTCAGGGCGTGAGCGGAAGCCTTGAGGAGAGCGGTACCACCACCAGGCAAGATACCCTCCTCAACAGCCGCACGGGTAGCGTTCAGGGCGTCGACGAATCGGTCCTTCTTCTCACCAACTTCAACCTCGGATGAGCCGCCGACCTTAATGACAGCAACGCCACCAGATAGCTTAGCTAGACGCTCTTGCAGCTTCTCCTTCTCGTAGTCGGAAGTACCAGGGTCGGACATGACGCCACGGATCTGTTCACAACGCTGGGCGATAGCGTCCTTGCTACCCTCGCCGTTGAGGACGATGGTGTCCTCCTTAGTAATTGTGATAGAGCCAGTAGAACCGAGCATGTCGGGGGTAGCCTTCTCTAGCTTAATGTCGAGCTCATCGGTGAAGACGGTTCCGTTGGTGAGAACAGCAATATCACCTAGGATGGATTTGCGGTTGTCACCAAAGCCAGGAGCCTTAACAGCAGCAACTTGCAGCTGACCACGGAGCTTGTTAAGGATACAAACGGCGAGAGCCTCACCATCGATATCCTCAGCAATGATGACTAGGGGACGGCGCATCTGGGTCGAGGCTTCAAGAGCAGGGATGATGTCCTGAACAGCCGAGATCTTCTTCTCAGAAAGTAGGATAAGAGGCTTCTCAAACTCTACCTTCTGAGACTTGGTATCCGTGACAAAGTAGGGGGAAACGAAGCCGCGGTCGAATCGCATACCTTCGGTAACCTCTAGCTCATCGTTCAAAGTCTTTCCCTCCTTGACGGTAATAACACCTTCTTTGCCAACCTTCTCCATGGCATTGGCGAGTAGCTTACCAATGTGAGTGTCTCCGTTCGCACTGATAGTGGCCACCTGAGCAATCTCCTCACTGGTAGTGATATCGCGCTTGTTCTTCTGGAGGTACTCAACAACGGCGTCCACAGCAGCCTGAGTACCACGGCGGAGATCCATGGGGTTGCAGCCGGCAGCGACGTTCTTGACAGTCTCGGAGAAAATGGCTCGGGCTAGCACAGTAGCACTAGTTGTGCCATCACCGGCGGACTCGTTGGTCTTTGAGGCGACGTCTTGAAGCAAACGAGCTCCCAGGTTTTCGAACTTGTCCTGCAAGCTGATGGCTTTGGCAACGGTAACACCGTCTGTTACAAGCAAGGTCAGCATGGCGCTCGAAAGATTGATTCATCATAAGAGATATGGCCTCAAATACCTTTTGTGATCTTGGGGGAACCATAACTAGATTCAATGAGAACATTTCGGCCCTTGGGACCTAATGTGGTGGCAACAGCCTTTGCTAGAGTCTCAACACCGGCGAGCAGTGACGCCCGACCCTCGACACCGAACTTGAGCTCCTATAATGTACGGAGTCAGGTTAATCCACCGCACGCCTAGCAATCTAGCGGACTCGGAAGGGAAAGAATACGAACCTTGTGTGCGAATCGGAGCTGCTGCGACAGACCGGTACCAGCGCGGTACTTAGTAGCGGCCGAGGACAGGACGGAAGCCCTGGCTCGTGATGAGAGAGCACGCTGCATTGTGATTGATGGTATAAATATTAGAAGAGGTATGGCAAAATTACAAGGGCACAAGCAGACGTATTATAGGGAAGGGAAGGGAGGAAAGATTTGGGATGGATGGAAAAAATGGATGAGTTTGGGGAAGCTGGGGGAAAAGCTTCAAAAATTTCGACGTCGGCTACAAAATAGACGATCCGGCGATTGGAGGAGGGAGGAGAAGCTTTGGAGGACGCTAAACCCCTCTTGTATCTAGTGCATGCTGTGGCTCCAGTGGTGGAAAACCGTCGAAGAACTCCGGCAGTGGCTCTAGCAAGTGCATCCCCGATTGCTGCATTTCTTTTTTACTACGTCCCTATCTACCTAGGTATCTACGGCCTATCTACCCCACATGCAACTACCTAGGTATGCACCAATGCAATCAGCGCATCATTAGGTACCTAGGTAGGTAGACCAACCAGATTCAATACGTGCCTGCATGTGGTTACCAGTCCAATTAAAGACTACCCCCCATATTAAGAGGTATCAGGTAGTGATGACAACATCTGTAATAGCAATGCGCCGGTCCCGTCTTCGTATATTTTAAAAGTCATGTAATATCTATGCCCATTTTCAGCATCTTCCAATATCAATTATAAATCAATTTATGTACGATAGGAACTAGCGGAGCTATCGACCCAGGTGCTATTTGGTACAAACATGCGTCACCACAGGCAGCTTATAACCTGACCGGCTTTAACAACAACTATCGCCGCATTTGTCCAGGATTGCTGACAAAACATAGAATAGGCTTGAAGTGTATATAAGAGGTGACTGCCATCCACATGAATCCACCCCCGAAAGTGTAAAGCATCAAAAGCGCAGAGATAACAACATAAGAACCATCGACTTACAATGTCGGCTATAACCAAGACCGTAGTTGCTACCGGCGCCACCTCAGGCATCGTAAGCAACAGCTCATGAATCACCACAAGCACTTACTAACGCCGCATAGGGTTTTGAGGCCATCAAGCAACTGCTTTTCCAATCACAGCCCTACAATTTCATTCTTGGTGCCCGGGATCTCAAGACGGCAACAGATGCCTACAATGCCCTCAAATACGACAACGGCAAGCACACCGTCACCATCTTCCCACTCGAGTTAAGCAACATGAAATCCGTCAAGACATTCGCACAGAAGAGTCTTGAGAAGCTGGGTCCAAGTCCCATTGACTACCTCATGCTCAACGCAGGGACGGCTATGACTAAGAAAGTAACCGGGACGGGGCCGCACGGCTCAAAGTGGATTGAGCCGTATCTCGTCAATCATCTCTGTATGCCCCGGCCCTCTAAGTTGGTATTTTCATAATCACAGCTAACGCCAGTTTTAGCACAGCATTATCTTCTCCATCTGCTACGACCCAAGTTAGAACAGTCCAAGAGCCGCATCGTAGCTGTTTCTTCTGGAGCAGTACGAATGGTGAAAGATCCTTGTAAGAGAGCCCCAATACGTACACAGCCGCTAGCATGACTAATTACCTTCATTGAAAGCGGCCCTAGAGAATGAGATGCTAGCTGCTAAAGAGACGGACAAGGGCGTCTACCCTGCTACCAAGTTCATCCAACTTCTCGGTACACACTGGTGGCGCCGTCAACTCCAGGGCACTTGCCAAGTTGTGGCCGTGTCTCCCGGATTAATCCCAAATACGGGCCTTGCTAGAGGGAGTGATATGAAAATACCAGATAACCTCCCCGACGCAAAAAGTGTACCCGAAGGTGTGTTTTTAATAACTCGTTATCCCTGCGTGCCTGGCTAAAAAAGCTTATCGGGAATAAACAGGTGCACAAAGCGTCCTTAGGGCCTTCACCCGAGACGATATACCCGAGGATCCAGAACAGATATTCCTCACTTCGTGGGGAGAGTGGTGGCCTAAGGATGTCTATGAGCTAACGCTCGACAAGAATCTCCAAGACAAGTGGTCACCGAGCCAGGCAGATATTGAGAAAGAAGAAGACGTTAATGCATGAAAACACAAACGCGGGCAAGCAGATTTTTGTGGCTGCCTAGTTAGATAGCTAGTTTAACACAGAGCTTAGCCGTTGAAATAATTATTTTTTTAAAAACACTTCATTACCAATGAAGCATTTAGTCAATTTCTGGAATCCTTCCTGGCCTTTCTAGCCTCTACAGTATGACTACCAATCTTACAGATTGGGTATCGTAATTATATGCTAAAGTGTAGGTGTGTAGTTACCAACCTTTTTTAAGCCGTACTTGGGAAGCAAGACAAAGTAAATGTTACTGACAACGTACGGTTGTATGATTTCCTAATATCTTTACTAACAAATGTTTTCCACCTCTTTATTTAGTTTTTTATCACGACGGAAACGCCTACGACCAATCAAACCTGCCACTAATTTCAATCCTAACAATGTCATCGATCCAAGGCTCGATATTATTGCCTGTATAACCGCGACCGCGTCGCCCCCCAGTCCCGCCGCGGCTCATTGTTGCTGTTGGATGCTTTGCACGGTAACCCGCAGGCCTAGTTGCTAGGCACCCTCCAACAAACAACCACATACACTAGAAGATCGAATTCGTTTGCCTGGAAGCGTTTATACACATTACTCGAGCTGTGACTTCAACGCATCAGCATTTCAACACCAATTAGGTAATCGCGCGCAGCCATGGCAAAACCGGACATAATCCTAGATCCAGATGGAGATCTCCTAGTTATTCTATGCGTTTCCTCTCGCGTAATTGATCCACTCGAAGAGCCCGAAAGCAATGCCCTCGAGATTGCGACGGCAGAGCTAGATATCGACGAAGAAGCTCAACCCACGCAGCCGGATGCTGTGATTGCAGAAAGACGGCATTTCAAAGCCTCCTCGAAACACCTGACACTAGCCTCCGCATATTTCAAGACAATGATGGGCGGGCCGTGGCGTGAGGCCACCGAGCTCCACGACGATGGGCTGCGGCACTGGGTAGTCGAGGGGTTCAACTTGAAGGCAATGACTATTGTTTTGAGCATCATTCACGGCAAGGACCATGGGGTCCCGCGAAGGCTTTCGCTGGACATGTTAGTCGAAGTCGCGCGCATAGTAGATTACATTAAGTGCCACGAAGTCGTGGGGCTTCATGCCAGCCTTTGGATCCGCCATCTGGAAGACAAAATCCCAGTGTCGTATAATAGCGAGTTGTTGCTCTGGATCTGCATCGCGGGGGTATTCCGCGACAATAGGATCTTCAAACGCTGCACGCGTGTGGCCATCGTCGGAAACCACAATGGCATTGCTACGTTAGGGCTCCCGATTCTGCCAGAAATTAGCGGTAAGTGACCAGCTCTCCGGAAGATTAAATTTCTTCATCTTCTGACTGTTGTAATCCAGATGAGATCAATCGGCGTAGAGTGCACCATCTTGACGATATATTTGCATCTGTATACGGCTTGGTAGACCGTTTAACCAAGCGGACCAGATGCGACTTTGGATGCGATGCTTGTGAGTAGTGATTGCACGCCCTCTCTAGCTTTTACATGGCTGCGACTTAGTCACTAAGCCTAGTTTGATTTCAGAATAGTCCGCTGTTCTCAAAACCCCATAGATGTTGCCTAAAGGACCAAATACTAACTTCCCATGTTAAAGTATGCCTAGGAGTATTAACCAAGTATCTGCATGGCAACTCTCTCGGCCCTCGCCCGGTAAGCCCTTACAAAGGGTTGAGTATCGCCTGGGCTATCACGATTCTCAAAAATCTACCGTTTTCGCACTTTTCCAAAAGAAGTCTTGACGGCATCCTCGATTACGCCGAGGTGACCTTGAACAATCCTCGGGAGCCGGTCGGAAAAGGAGATATAGACTGGGAAAGCCTTGACCTCCATTGCGAATTCGACGAAATAATAGTCACGGTGCATCGTTTAGTATGGCATATCCACGGCCTTGACCTCGAGTACGACTTGGGCATCCAGCCGACGGAATAATGAAAAGGTCTTACCAAGTCAGGGTTTCATCTACGACGAGTGCCACGGCACAGAGGAAGGCTCGCAAGAGAATTTCCTGGGATTGTTTGGAAAGTGTATACCTACTGTTAGGTAAAGCGGATAAGTTGAGAGTGTTTGTCAAGACTGCAGGCCACTAGGTCGTCAGTGGTTAAACAGTCGACAGTACGGCTCAATTGATCCTTAGCAACGGAGCGCTGGTCTGTCCCTAACAGTGGCCCTGTAGAGAAATCAATGACGCCTCCGAGAGACGATTGATGGTCGTTGAAGAGGCGACGGAGGTACCATATTATTTTATAAGGTAGAAACTAAAAGGACGTAAGGAGGACGGGGACTAAGGAAGCAACAGCAGTAGAGGAGGATAGTACCTAGTTGAACAATAAGTTGTGCACACAAATGTTAAAGTGTTAGTATTGAAGCCTCTAGGACTAGAAGTTCCTATAGGTGTAATATGGCTACAAACTCTCTATCTTTTAAAGCAATATTGCTAGATAAATAATCCGAAGACGAGCTGGCTGGAATGGTAGACGACCATGATTTTAAGGACTAGCCAATGGCAAGACTCCAAGAGTTGACATAGAAAATCTCAAAGCAAATAGCGAGCTAAGGAAAAAAAAAAAGAAAATGTTTCGACAGAATTTTTTCATTCATAAAACTTAAGAAGATAAACACAATTATATTATTTTTATTTTTCCCCCGTTTCAAGTTTTTTTCTAAAAGAAAATTTGTAAAAAAAAAAAATAATAATAAAAAAATTAGAAAAGGGAAAACTGGACCCACCGAGTAACCCTTTTTGTGGTAATACTCACTTCCGGTCAGAATACTATGCACTGCAATGCAATTTAGGGTGAAATTGAGGTGTATTCTCAGAGACCTGTGACTATTATTGAGTATGTAGCTATCTTGGAGAAGCTAAGCTAGCAGGGCTTCCGAAGGGAAGTATGCCTTATCAGGCCACGTGAGTGTAGGTCATGTAGGCCGTGTGACACTACAGCTCTGCATGCAATCTATTAGCCCTTAATTTCCTTATATGCTAAGTTCTAAGTTCTGCTATTGTGTTCTGCCCAAACCTATTGCCTTAATGTCAAGCGCTGATGTATATAAATCGATAGAATGAGCGTACAACGCATGTGTCAGGTGTCTGTGCTAAGGTCTGAAGGTTGTTGTATTTTCGGGGTCTATAGGTCTGTTACACGGCACTGTAATACATATAGGTAACCTAAAGTAGGTCTAGCCAACCCTTGCACCTGACAGCATGGTTTATAGCAGCATACAATTGACACTTCAGTTTCTATATGGTACGTGTCAATAGAAACCCTACGGCCTCACACTATCCACTTCATGACTAATCACGACCTTTGTTAAGAGATTCCGCATGCCTTGCAGGGGTTTTGGCCGGCTTCGGCAATGCATATATTTGGGTCGCGTGATAGGCGTGAGGGGTTACGGATTTAAGAATTCGAGCTGCCTATTACATATACTCGAAGTTATTAAGAGGCAGACAATAAAATAACATTTCCCTCCTACTCTCTTGGTCTGTCTTGTAACTTCTTATAAGATTCCACGTGTCTGTCCCGAACGTCGAAAAAAAAAGGAAAATGGACCGCTTTCAACAGAAAACCCTCACCACGACGCGTTCCTTGAAGTACACATACTATGTTTCACCGTCCGGAGAGTCTACGAAGCAGCATCCGTCGCTTTTCTTTATCCACGGGTTCCCAGATTCAGCGCGGCTATGGAGAGATGTGATTGCAAAATTAGGCGAATTGCCCAACAAAATCATCGTCCCAGATTGTCTAGGCTATGAAGGCACAGACAAACCGAGCGATACGAAGTTGTATGCATACAAGGGACAGGCGGCGGACCTTGCTGAAATATTGGCAGCCGAAAACGCAGTATCCTCTGTCATTATTGGACATGACTGGGGCAGTGGTGTTGCCCAACGCGTCTATCTTCACCATCGCGAACTATTTTCGGGCGTGATCCTGCTTAACACGGCTTACCTGCTTCCCGCGGCAGAGCCTTTCGATCTCGCCGCAGCGAATACACTCACGGAAAGCATCTGGGGATACCCGCAGTACTCATATTGGGAGCTCTTCACTGCTCCTGATGCCGCCGAGGTGATCAATAATAACCTTGCCAAGATGTGGCAGGTCCTCCATGGCGATGTGGATGAATGGATGAAAAAGATGTTCTGTACCAAAGACGCAATGCGAGAGTTTCTAGTTGGCGACAAAGACGTCCCACTCCTGCCATATGCACAAGAACCGAGATGGAGGGACGAATTCATGCGACAGTTCAAAGCTGACGGCTTTGACTCAGCGTTGCAAATGTACCGAGCTACCGTGTCCAATGTAAACTACGAATCGGATTTGACGATTCCCAAGGACAAACTAGCGATCAACGTACCAATGTTGTTTATCATCTGCACTCGAGATGCAGTGTGTACACGAGAGCTGATGACTCCCGCAAAAGAACAGGGCTTGGTACCACACCTGAAAGAAGTGGTTATAGACTCTGCTCATTGGTCTCCTATGGAGAAACCGAATGAGATCGCAGCTCATATCAACGATTTCATCAGCGAGCATTTTCCATAGACGTTGATTTGATCCCAATCTGGTTGACCCGTTCATTCTACATGGAATCTATCCCCGGTCAAACGCAAAAACCACGAGACATGATACAAGAGCACGTACATGTCACAATTCTCACCTTGAGCTGGCTTGATTTTAGAGAGCATCCGCTAGCTAACCTACACCCTTGGTCTATGTGTGAGAACTGGGGATTCATAGGCCTTGTTATGATAGCTGATACAGAACCTGGACAAAGAACTAGATTTGTATATATAGCCAAAGGAGGTCTAAATGCCCTCACCCCTTAAGATTACTCCTCCTAGTTGCGCAATAGTATAAGTCTTACCGTACACCTATTAAGTGATCCTTAATACTAAGAAAAATCTCAGGTAGAAATATTATAACTATTTAAGTGAATTATATTAGGTAATAATAAATATAAGCTACAACTTAGACTTTAAAGCATTAAAATATACTTTTAGTAATTACTCCTCGTAAGAGCACTTCCTACTCTAATCTATCCACACTTCTACAAGACAGGACGCCAAGATGCCCGTTGCTTAAAGCTATATGGATCGGGGAGAAGCTATGGGCGGTTTCGATGTGGATATCTGCGCCGGTAGTGAATAGCAGGCCATAGGCGGAAGCACGTCCATGTTTGACAGTTTGGTGAAGCGCTATCTCCGTCCAAATTACTATCATTAATGCAGGCGCCACGAGATAGAAGAAGGGTGACAATGTCATCAAATCCTCTTGCGGCAGCTAGTATGAGCGTATTTGCGTGATTCAATTGTAGCGTGTATATCTGACCATGCGCCCACCGGCTCACGAAGGAGGCTAAGCCGGCCTGTTATAGTAGCAACTTGAAGGCCCGTGATGCTGTTTCCCCCTGCGGCGATATGATCTGCGCCGTCAGCCATGAGGTACGATGCGATGTTCTCGTTGCCGCCCAGTGCCGCAATAAGGAATGGTGGCCTGCCGAATTTATCTTCCACTTTGGCCATACTCGGCCGCCAGACTCGGGGCCTCATTGGATTCGGCCCCTTCCTCAGTGAGCAGCGAGACAATACGCTCGGGGCCAAAGCCGACTGCAAGATCAAGAGCTTTTGACAGTACATCCTCGAAGTCTTTAGAAGCCTTGACTTCACCGATAGCATCTTTGACAATGTCGAGAAGCCCGAAACTTGCAGCTAATATTCAGCAAGCTGTCCAGCGTCTCAAACTTCTCAGTATCCATGTTGGCAAACTTCTGATAGAGAGCAGCCCAGGCTTGAACCTCGTGGTCCTTGCTGAATAGATCCAGTATTCGGTCTTTGACCGTCTCCCTACTTTGAGCTCTTTTGTAATGCTCCGGCCAGCTCGTGACTACGTATTCTAAGAGGTCATACTGGAGTCTAGGCATGAGGGTGAGATCGAAATTCAAGCGTGGACTTTCTTCTTCCCTTTTCTCTTCGTCTATAGTAGACTTCGGGGCACTCGCTGTTCCGTTTGGAGGAGTCCATGGATTCGGAGCCGCCATTTTCCGCCGACGCCCAGGTCGTACGTATACAGCCCTTTCGGCATGGAGGTGTTGTTCATTAGACATGGCGCTGGTGTTTGCATTCCAGCGCTAATGCGAGATGTCATCTGCCTGTTTTGAAGCTAACTTGAACTACCTGATCCTAGGTACTAACTCAGTCTAGACGATGCACAACGGGAGGGGCCGCAGACCCGCCGCTCTCTGTGGATATCCGTCAGCCCATCTTCTTTTCACTTCCCGGAAGATAAAGCTAATATGGAGTGATGTAAGGGGAGGGAAGTATACCGGGTGTCACCTGTTGCCGACTGACCACAGTATGAGCTCTCCATCTCATCTACAACTAAATACATGATTGCCAAGACCATCAGCATCCTTGCTACAATTGGTAGCTAGCGATTGTTCGCTTTTCCTTGTCGCTTTCTGTTCCGTCTTTCTCGGAATCAGGTTGCTGCCTGTATTCTACACTTCCCGGGGCGTTTTTTATATATGACCTGATATAACAAGGGCTTGTGAGGGGCTTGGAATATCTTCATATTATGATAATCTTCTAAGGTGTCAAAGGCTCCTTAGTCCTCCAGAACAAAGGGACCTTGGAATGGCGATCTAGCCAGGTTTATATACACTAGTCGGCGACTATCCTCCCTCGCAGATAGTTGCCTTAATAGCTTCATTTAAGAATGTCTCGGTATTTAAAGTAAGGGATATATTAGCTGAAAGAGGTCTCAGAAGTCCAGGTAATACTCTGCGAACTAGCGATATTCGCGGTTAAGCGCAGTCTTTCAGCCAATATACGGTGTTACGTATGGCACCTGACTAGGTTAGTCGCTCGTTACGACGGGCCGGGCACAGGGCAATCAATGCCTGACGGACATTTTATTCTCTGATCCCCTCTGATCCAGCAATTCACACGTTCATTTTCGTCTGAGTTACACGTTCGTTTCCATCTGAGCAGCTCATGTCATCAGCCGAAATCAAGCTTACGCAGTTGTTTGGACGTCAAATACGGCGTTTTCACGATACCCAACACCCGCACGCTCAGCTCATCCTCCCTCAGGATCTCGCGTTTGCTAAGCTTGCGTCATCCTTTAAACTGCATGGCCAACGGCATGAAAGGCGCATGTACGCAGGGGGTTAGTGGGTCGAGGCCTGGAATAACACAATCGTACAGGTACCTAACATAAATATAGTGGCGGGCCCCTATGTACCTAGGTAGGCAGATTCTGGATACCTCAACCGTGGGAAACCTCAGACACCTTTGCAACGGCGTGCTTTCTCTGTCCGCGTTTTGCATAACCAGACACGCACGCACGGCCATGGCACATAATCTCCAGGAGCAGATTGCTCTGAAGCAAGTCAGCCCCGACACCTACACTGTTGGCTGGCATGTCGACTGGACACTCGGCTCCAGTACGTGTATCGCGACATCCCAATCTCAGAGCGCTCGCTAACACATTTGCCCGCTGAAGCTCTGTTTGGCGGCAGCCTCGCCTCTATGATTCATGCCGCTGCCACCGCCCATCTCAAGGCCGATCCAAAGCTCGCAGCCCGCAACCAGCCCGATGTACTCGGCCTCCACATCGACTTTCTACGGCCCTGCAATCGGTGCGAGAGTAGCATTACCGTGACACCCCTGAAGCTCGGCGCCACTACCTGCACCATCCAGCTCCACCTGTCGCAGAATGGCCAGCTCAAGGTCGTCGCCTCGGCCACGTCCACCAACTTCGACCGCCAGCTCGGCCCCACCGCCTCTACGGCATGGCGCCTGTTGCCCCCGGCTAAGCCTATCCCCGACTTCCAGCGAGTCCTGGCGCGCCTGCCCGACAACAACTGGCTCCCCGCTCGCTACACCGGAGACATCATCGCCACGACTAAGAACTTGATCGTGCTGAACCCCCGCGGTGGATTCCCCGTCGACGGCATCTGCGACGGCTGGTACGGCCTTATCGATGACGCTGAGGACATGGACGCCACGTACGTGTCCATGATGACAGATATCATCCCCTCTATGTCCGACACTCTTCTCCGCAACGACGGGCTCTACGACGCCCACGCCTTCTTCGCTAAGCTGGAGCGCTGGGCCGCGGATCATCCGGGAGTCCCCGCCGAGATCACTAACTCCCTCACTGACGCGCTGCGGGCCTCGGTCTACAACCAGACGGCCACCTTGGACATCGAGTTCAAGCGCCGCATTCCCAAGGGGACCCGTTTCCTCTTCACTAGAGTCGCCACTAAGATGCTTCACGAGGGTAGAATGGATGTCGATATCACCATGTGCAACGAGACCATGGAGCTCCTCTGCTCAGCGCGCCAGCTCATCTTAGTGCTCGATGCCGAGAGGAAGTTCAGGCCTGCACCTCGCTCCAAGTCTACCCTGTGATCAACAGAGATCAGGGACATTACTGCTACCTATGAAACATCGATTAGTGAGAGCTTTGTGTCTTCGAGCCTGCGAATCTTGAACAAATGGCATTCACCGAATGCGGAATTTCCTACGTGGCAAACGATCGATACATGTGATTTTCTCCTGCTATTGTTTTAATGACCGCATCTGATAATATCCACGTTTTATTTGCAGGGTACAATACATAGGTTATTAAGGATACACATGGCTTCATAGCTCCCGGACTTAGGGCCATTCGAGCCTCATTTTTGTTATTATAGTATCCCCTTGGTGCCGACAAAGGCTCCATGGCCTGAGCGACCCATTCTAACATTCGGTATTCTGCTAAAAAAAATCGGGATTTAATTAGCTGCTAGTCTCTTGGCAGTTCACGTAGCCTTCGTTGGTACTAAGGGTATACTACATGCGGTGAAGGCGCCATTACTCCGTTATAGGGGAGCGCGAGCCAGACATGATGCCTGAGCACGCAGGGTAGATGGACATCGTGACCAGACGGGAGAGTAAGCTACCTGGTACGGCCTGTTCATCTGAATAAGCACGTCGTCGTCATTGTGGGAGCTCTCGAGTCGCGTGTCTTGGGGGCTCGTCACCGATACTTTATGATTGCCGCGGGGTACATCGAGCGAGATCTCGTGTTTTCGAATCGTTTAGTTCCCAAGCTAGACGGTATGGTGCCTCGGCACTTCTGGAAGAGAAAGCGCGCCAGCGGGCGCACCCCGGGGAGGCAAGAACAGATGAAATAGGCGCTCGGCTCGACCAGGGTAACAGATTGGTGGGATCGAGCACCAACGCAACCGTGAAGAACCCGAAAAATCGTAGGGTAGCCGTGGCCAAACCCCTGAAGCAGTAAGAGCAAGCTTTGCATTAGCGGCCGCTGCTGGCGAGGGGAGCGCAGCAGCGAGCCGGGGGATGGGACGCGGCTTGCATAAAAAGCAGGAAACTCAGAATCCTCCAGTCAAAAACTTGATGAAGATACCGGTTTTGTGGGTGCGCGTTATCTGCAAGTGGTAGAGGGTCGATGCCGGAAGAGCGAGGATGACTAGATCGGTGAGAATGTTTGGGATGCTGACCCAGAGATACGCGGCCCCGAGACTGGTGCAGTGTCCTCCGGGAATTGACCTATCCCACTTGTATGCGAATGGCCGGCAGATGGTGAAGTCCGCGATGATCCCCGTGGAAAGCTAGTTGAGGAGGACGATGGCTATGACGATCTTAGTGGCTGATCGAGCCTTGTAGTCGACGAAGATTCGCAAGTACAGCATCAAGATGCACATCCTGGGAACGTCACACCTGCCACATAGATGAACTTGGTGGCCGTCTAAATCTTCAAACTAAGGCATCCGAGAGGCTGGCGTGCTGGCTGTTGTATGTAAGGTGAGCTTATGATGAGAGTGGCATTATTATATCTCCCGTGATCCGATTTGAGGAGCGAGGCCGCATAGACAGAAGTAACTTGATACTACAGGTAGTTAACTTCTATAATGCCCGGCGTTGTTTGAAACTATACGATCGGTGAAAATATGGCAAGAGATACCATAGGTCGTCGTCATCCCTGTCCGTTTTTGTTGTTGGTGCTTGAAGTGACTTGCCTGGGCGCCCAAATGGTCTCTTATCTAACCTACATGATACGCTCGAGAGGGTATGACAGCCCCTGACGCTCGTCTCAGGGGCTCTGGCTCCCATCGGAGAATGCTTGTTCACGATAATGTTGAGGACTTCCCCCTTTCCTTCTCTCCTCTCCCCTCCTTTCTTTTGCCGTAAGACCTCAGGCCTAGATTGCTCTTCCCGTTGGCTCAGCTGATTTCCAACAGCCGTGCGTAGCCTTGTGTGTTTGATGGTGCGGATGGTGAGCTCATAATACTGGAAAGCACACGTTCGACTTGGGCTCGCCTCTGGAATCTTGACTTAGTTAGCCTTAATGGTTCAACATGAAGTTCCTTTGTCTACACGGCATTGGCACCAACGACCAAGTGAGTTCAAAACAACGCATATCGCTATCAGCATTTTGGGATGCTTGAGCTATTAAGTGTCGGGTTAGTCTAACGAAGGTGACCCTTAGATTTTCAAAATGCAAACAGGTCAGACAGCAGCGACTCCTCCAACCCAGACAGGGTGACAGATATCACCTCAAACCCACGTTTTCGCGTGATAAGAATTTCTATAACCAAAATTCTAAGCCCCGGACGCCAAACCAGGCTACATAATCATGACCAGGGAATTCATTTCAACGCGTATCACCTAATGTCCACAACAAGAAGCACGACCGAAAACAGCGTATCATCGACAGAATTTACCGAGTTATTATTTCGACACGGTCACTCTGACACCCTTAGAGTCGAAAGGCGGCATTGGGAACAGAAGGCCACTAAAACCAGAGGTCAGTAACTGCCTAATCTCAAGAAATATCAACGTCATCAGCGACTTCGTAGTCTAAATAAAGTAGGAGATGAATTTCAGAAAACCATACTGGACTGCTACAATATCCCTCACTGTCGTATCGTAAAGAGCCAGCTTCTGAGCTCCCGGCCGGAAGAGGCGAGAAAGCGTATGGAACATCTGCATGTAAACGAGGCTAGCACTAAAGTTTAGCTTCGAGAATAAACGTATGATAAGCTCTTCTAGGGGATTCCTTTGTTGATAAAATGTGAATGTAAATGTGACTCACTTCTGACCAACACAGTTCCTGCTCCCTCTCGCAAATGGCACATAGTACATCTGCATTCTTTTCAACTCTTCGGGGCCGGCGGTTAGCCATCTGTCAGGCTCAAAAGAGTCCGGATTGGGAAAAACGACAGGGTCGTTATGCATCCAATGAGTCGTCATGGATATTGGTGTCTATACTAAATTTAGCACTCCTAGGTATATCACAGGCGTTAAGCTTCTTTTTTTAAAAAGAATAAAAAAAGTAAAGATGAACTAACCCCTCGCGGGATGATCCAACCGCATATCTTTATTTCGTTGTTGGGAAATACTCTGGGTGTCCGGTTCATGCCGCCGATAGCCATCCTAGATAAAATGTAAGCCAGGAGAGTGTATTATTATTCACGTTACAAGGCACAATCCCACCTCAGCCCCTCAGCCACTACCGCACTTAAGTACGGCGCCTTTTCCAGCTCAAGCCAAGACGGCGCTGTCGACTTGCCATCGTGCTCGCTCCAAATAAGCTCGAGCTCTTTCTGCAATGGCCTAAGTTTCTCTGGGCTCATGAGCAAGTACGTGACGATGGTTCCAAGCGTGTGCGATACGTTATGTGCCCCGGCTTGCTGGATCAGCTGAGCGAGGCGGGGAAAGCCGCCACTGCCAAACTCCTTTTCGACGAGATCACTATGTACTAAGTGATCGAGAACAGTCGTTTTCTCCCGCGTTTTGGATCCATCGGAAGGGCGTTTGCGAATGAGGAGGACCTCACGGCGAGCTTCCTACGGCCAGGTTTTAGTTCGGTAGCGATGCAATAGTGTAGGTAGTAGTTCTTCTGCAGCTGTGCATTAAAGCGCCAAATCACACGGGAAATGTGGATCGTCCGCACATTGAGGGAGCTTACCTCATCCCAAATAGTCCAGCGAGTAACATAGGTAACGAAATATCGTATGAGCGGTTTTCCAAGGGCGCTGGAAGGCCTAGTTAATCTATCCCTTCAGGTTCAAAAAGGGTTTAAGATGCCTTACCCGATTATCCACGGCAGGTGTTTAAACACGAACACACTTCGTGTCCCCCGTTTCAGAGTCTCATACCATTCGCTATTGAAATCAGGATCTCCGAGATAATCACTAGGCTCCTCAAAAATGATCGACGAAATGATATCCGTTGTGAGTGAACTCAATGCGTTTGTCAGGTTGACCACTTCGCCGGTTTCTTGGTATGAGGAGAGCCTATCGCACAGCCTCGCTACACGATCAGAAACTCGTGACTCGATGCGCAAAATACTGCTGCGTACAAAGAGTTTGTCAAGAGGGACGCGTAGGCGCCTGTGAGCATCGTGAGAAGTAGATATCGCAGTCATATCTATCTTCGTAGTTAATACGCCATTTTACAGACATTGGATAGCATTCGAACTACCTTCGAATCCAGTACCATTGCTGAACCTTGGATAGGAGTTTGTCTTCCTCGTGGCTCCAACCACAAATATGTCGTTGTACGCGGACGGCTCGTTGACGTGAATCTCATCCGGTGTAACACGCACAACGGGACCTATAATAATTATCTCTGTATTAGTACAGTTGTTGACACTGGCTAGTTAGATACGAACGTACCATACTTATCGTGCAATTCGCGAATCTTTTCGTAGTACTTGCCCGTATGTACGACGTTGTAGTAAAACTCATACCAGTGAGTGATCTTAGCGAGGAATGGGCCCGGAAATGATGCTAGAGGGCTTAAAAACAATCGGTAGATTGCCAGTATCAAAGTGTAGAGGATCGTGTAAGCGGTGACGAGGAGAATGATACGCAGCCATGTTAGAGATTGGGTGAGACGAGCAAGTTCGACGTAGCTTTTTTGAATAAATTTTATACCATCATAAACAAATTCATTAACCCCGAGCATGTTTTGTCGAGACATTGATAGCAAAAGCTTCATATAAACGGATGTGACTTGGATGCCTAGTCTGTCTGATCGACTTGAAGGGGAGGAAGAAGAATTCTAGCGCTGTGGTAGGAGACAAAAAAGCTGAAGAAACTGTATTCATGTGGAGGCAGCGGCTCGAGTGAGGGCGTGTATTTATATGTATGCCTTTATCCCTTCAGGCTTGACAAGGGGTGACCAAACGATTCGGAGCAATAGCGGTAAAGTGACGAAAAGGCATTATCGACTGGCTGATGAAGTGATACTAGATATGACTCGGTGGGAATACATCAGGAGATTCTACGATAACACAAAAAAAAAGTGTGATTGTTTGACAGCTACTGCGCAAAGGCACGGTTTCGGCTCGGCCGTGGGTGGGCGCAAGGGATGCATGGTTGTGCACGGCATTCGGACAGCCCGGGATCGGAGAAGCCAGCCGATCGGGACCTAACATCACGCTTCAGGCCCAATAAGAACTCTTCCTGGGTCAAAAAGGAAAAATATTGGCACTTTGGACGATAGCGTAGATCTATTAGATTGCTTCTGCCATCTAGTGGAAATAGTTACGGCACTTAGCGGAAACTCCCACGATTTAGGTACGTATGTGGCTTCATTCACATTTTAGGGCCATTATCTAGGTCCTTGGCGTTAGGTAGACTTATAAACCTTAGTTAGACGACAAATGTCTCATTTTCAGGTATGGCCGAGAGAAAACCCAAGAGTAAACCCGAGAACATTAGGCGAGTGAGTCTATCGGGATCGTCACCTCGGAGTAGTCCACTTACGTCAAGCCTCAGTATGCGGTCCGACATTCAAAGAGGTTCAAAATATAGTATTATATAGGGTATGTCATCTTCGTTGCCCACTAACCATGTTAAATAAGACCACGCATACGGAAATACAGCATTGAAGTAGTTATCTACTAGAAAAGCTGCCTTGCTATTGAAGTGGGCAATATAAGTTGGTCAACCCCAATGATAGATCAAGGGTGTAAATACGCCCTCGAGTATAAAGGAAGTCAGCCTACGCACTTCTAAATTACACAATTTGAGACGAAAAAACCCTCCCAAAAAAACAAGAAACCTGATTATTAGAATGAAGCGCAATAGAATTCTTCTAGATGGAGTAAGTAACTAAGTTTTAAAGATGATGATAACAATCAATCAGCGAAGGTTCGCATACTTCGGGTCGTTAAGCTAGAGTAGGTGGGTATCTACCTAGGTAGGGTACATACCCGCCTATATGGAAGTAACTAGGTTAGGCCATGGTTCCAAGCCACAGGTGGCTTAACCCCTGCAACACTCGCTACCTTAGGCGGTGCTGGTACCTGTAGGCTGGTAGGTTAGGTAATTGAGAGCCGTGAGGTCGTTCTCACGCAGTTTTCATACACCAGAAAGCAAAGCCTTAGGTGGTCTAACATAGAGATTCATATTACTTCAGGTTTCTGTCTAACATCTCGTTCTTTTATTATGAATTCATTGGTTTGCGAATGAATCCGTACTACGTTGGGTCTTTGATTTGTGGGTTACTACACATTCTCTAATTTTTTCTAGGAGTGTACGGGTCATTTTTAATTCACACCACTTTTGCCTCACGAGTACTCGTCTTCTTGCCCGACCATATACTAAACAGTATAATTATAATGTGGCAATGGCACTGACACCACGCCTGCGATGGCTGCTGCTCAGTGACATCCACTTCCGACTGCGCGATTTCGAACGCATAAGGCAAACGGCCGAATGGATTGTGTCACTCACGCGACAAACGCCCGGCATTAGCCGTGTTGTCGTTTGCGGTGACGTACTGACATCGCGTTCAATGCAGCCGACTGCTGTATTATCCGCTGCCTACCGCTTTATCTCGGACCTGAGTCGATCCGTGCCACACGTCAACGTGATTCTGGGAAACCATGACCTCGCCTACCGCCGGGACTATGGTACCACCGCCCTCGAGGCGTTGAACATGTCGCATTTACGGCCCTTCATATCTCTTCATGACGGGGTGGGGAGTTATAACTGGGACGGAAGACGGGTGTTGGTCTTGCCTTTTCGCGAGGACCAGACCGAGCTGACGACCGCCGTGGCCGATCTCAACCCAGACGAGGCTGCCCAGACCATCGCATTTGCGCATCTGGCCATTAACCGGGCCGTGACGCAGCGTCACGTCGTCCGCAACGATAGTGGTGACACGGGGCACTCTGTTCGATACCAAGGGCTTACTGGCCCAGATCATTTTAGCGCTCTCGCTAGGCTAGTACCCATTTCCTTAGGTTCAGGGGACTGTTCGGGACTGACTTGTTTTTCACCAAGATAGAACTTTCACTGGCCATTTTCATAGTCACCAAACTATTCTTCAGTCGAATCAACCTGCGCCGTCAGTGGGGCATGAAGATCGTCTCAAGGGGAGCGTCACCTACTTAGGTGCTCCGTTACAATTGACGTGGGCCGACCTCTACGATGAAGGTCGCGGTGTGGTCTTGCTGGACCCAGCAACATTAGAGCACGAATTAATCGTCAATCCTCACGCAATAGGCTACATCACTGTTGAGGCGTCCGAGGCCCTAGGCGATAAGATTGACGCTTTGGCTGTTCGAGGCAAGCATGTTATGATACTTGGGAAACTCTCACAGTTTCAATATTGGACTATTCGGGATAAGTTGTTGTCGCTTGGTGCTGAAAGCGTACGTGAACCGCAGTCGACGCGAGCATTGCGGGATGTATCGAGTTCTTCCGCATACAGCGGCTTAGGTGCCTTCGTACCGGAGAGCGATCGAGATGTTGCTCTGACATCCGGAGAATCCAGTCATTTGCTTGAAGAAGCATCTGAACCCGGTGTAAATGAACTAAGTGCAATATCGGAATCCGATGACGTGCAATCAGTCGAAATAGACCCGGTGGAACATGTGCGCGATTACGTTCGCTCTTTGTCGCTGGAATCGACAGACGAGGAGAAAATGATTCAGTTGGGCCAGAAGCTAATACTAGCCCCCGAATCTACAGCTTCTCTTGATGGCGATGCTGTAGGCTACGAGACACTCCTAGACCCCAAGTATGCCATTACCACCCAGGGCGATCTTTCGACTCCTACAAAACCCGTCTTCGTGGCGAGACCACGCTCAATTGTGATTTCCAACTTTCTTGGCGTCCAGGAGGAATGCACTATTGATTTTGACGGAGACCTGGGACGTGGCTTAACATTCGTGGTTGGGAGAAATGGCTCTGGAAAAAGCACGCTTTTTGAGGCGGTGGTTTGGTGTCAATTCGGGCGATGTTTTCGGAAAGGGCTGCTAGCCGGGGATGTTATCAATGACGCCACCGGCAAGAATTGCATGGTCAGCCTATCATTTTCGAATGGATACACAATCACTCGATATCGGAAGCACAGTGCTCACGGAAACCGTGTTGTGGTTTCGCTTCATGGCGTAGACCAACCACAGTTCGAGCATGCTGAGGCTCGCGCCACTCAAGCCGCACTTGACGAGCTTTTGGGTATCGACTATGAGAAATATATCAAAACGGTGGTTCTGGAGCAAGAGAGTGCCGCCAGCTTCCTAACCTCGACGCCCGCCCAGCGTCATGAATTGATCGAATCAACACTCAGACTATCCGGACTGGATAAATCCGCAAGTTTGTCCCGAAGAATGCTCCGAGAGATCGACGGCGACGCCACCACCCTTCGCAGCAGAATCAATGCAGTTGAGCAGACCGTATCCTTCATTACCGGTCGCATTTCCAATGGGGAAAGGCAACTGAAGCGCTTGCGTATAGAAGAAGAAGGAGCAAGGAAAGCAATCGACCTAATCCAGAAAGAGTCTAAACGCCACCGAACCCATCACGAACTCGAGGAAGACCTAAAAGAGTTGAGCGAAAAGCTGGAAGGGCTCAAGCCAAAGATTAGGGAAAGCCAACAAGCGGTAGAACAAGCGGAATCTGTCCTGAAAGAGGTCGAGATTTCGGAGGATGTTGCTACACTGCAGTCCGCGTTAGACCGAAGTATTCGTAAAACTGAGAATCAATGTCAGGCCTTGCAAGATGATCTTTCGAGGCTCAACCCACCACCGCCTGCCCGAACCACATCATCGCTTTATCGACATGCCTTGAGAACCATTAGCCACCTCGGTTTAAAAACCTCAACAAACCGGACGGTACTCCGTTCTATTCGGATTTGTTTAGTATCACTAGAGCGAATTTCAAACAGTCTCGGTAATCTTCTGGGACAGGCAATACCATATATTTCCAAGCGGCAGCAAGATGCGATCGCGTTTAAGAGAATCCGATTGAAGTTGGCCGAGGGAGAATCGGCCATAGTCAGGCTGATCAAAGAGAGAAAAGAGGCTCACGCTAGGGTGGCACTTGATAGGAATCTCGATGAACAATACGTGAGCTCGCTATCGAATAAGTTATTGGACGTTGACGCGCGGGACATGAGAAAGCAACTCTCCCTCTCATTTGAACGCCACTCGGAATTATTAAACGAGCGAAGTAGTCTGCAGGAGATGCAGAATGAGCATCAACGTGAGCGTGCCAAGATAGACAAGGCAGCGAGAAAGCAGCAGAGTTCCCTCCAAAACCTGGCAAAGAAAGAACAAGAAATCGCAACATATCAACAACTGATTGAAGAAGAAACTCAGATGCTTAAAGAGAAACGCGCCAGTCATGCGGAGATTGAAGCAGAGATTGAATCCCTAATGTCTACTAGGGAGCTTTTCGCGTTCTGGGAGGACTCGTTGTCACGGCGAAGCACGAAATCATCTACTACGCTGAGATTCCGTAACTACATACTCGACAAGAGCCTACAAGAGGTGAACACCATAGCCTCGAACATCCTGCTGCTCTTGTACGAAAACACACGTCATGCCCGCGAACTCACGAAGGGTATGTTGCGAACAATAATCGCCGCCGACCCCGAATTCGATCAGGGGTCTGGGGGCGCGTCGGCCCCTGCTCTCCTCGACCCGACATTGGGCATCACCAAAACACTGTCGTACGCGAAACGAAGCGCCGGGGAGCGCAAACGCATTGACCTTGCCGTCTTCTTTGCCCTTGTGCAGATCGCGCAGGCCCATAGCACGCACCGCGCACGCTACATGCTCGTCGACGAGGTGTTTGACAGCCTAGATGCGGCCGGCCAGGCGGCCGTTGTCCGGCGGTGCTCGAAGCTCATGTCACGGACGGACTTCCAGCTTGTTGTCACGCATAGCGAGAGCTTGACCGGTTCTGCGCGTGACACGACAAACGACAAGAACGGGGATGACGGCGAAAGTCGGTTCTCTGTCTTGTCGGCTGCGATGACAGAGAGGGGCACCAAGTTCTCGCATAGCATAGCATGAGACTCGACTGGGTCAGCTCCTATCCCGGATCTTGGGGTTTTTGGGCGAGTCCAAGCCACGGCGAAACTCCTGTACTAGGGAAAGATTAGGAACGATCGTCGGTTAGTAGGTGGTGGTATTGCATCTATTAGAAGTTGGGGTCCAGGTCGCATGCAGGGTATGTTGGATCTCATTGGCCAGTATCAGAACAGGGGGCTGAAGCAAAACTGGTGAGCTGGTATTAAGCGCTCAACGTGCAACACACCAAGACCAAGCTGGGAAAATGGTTGCATTACGCAGGTCTGCGCGGGGTATTTTACACCACTCTTCGAACAGGAACAAAAATAGACGGGAATGCAAGCGCCCCGAGTGTCTGGCTATGCGACACATACACGGAAGCTGCCGTAGGTATACACGTCACCGAGACAATGGTGTCGTGTGAGCCCTTGTCACTATAGTTTTCTGCACGTGGAAAACTTCTAGAATGAATAGTCGCGAAAGGGTATTTACTTGCTCTCAACAAATGCTCGGGAAAAATTAAAATGTAGGCCACAGACGCCAGTTGGGTTTTCATGTCTTTGCATCCTCTCGAACAACGTAGGACTTCAGTACGTCTGACATGCTCTACCATATAATTGGTCTGTTCCTCTGCATTTCTTGCAATCGGGTTGACGCCCCTCCCTGGTAGGTCGAGCTCATAGGGCTAGCATTTTTCACTGACCTCCTTTGGCATTTCTAGTCGTACGGTCAACGCCCATTCGGGAATGACCAACCTCAGCTGGGCGGGACCACGCCCTTGTGGAAATCAGCCAAGATAGGAGGCTATGTATATCTTACCATGGTGTAACAACTACTTTATAACAACGTAAATATGTACCTCGCCCAGCGGCTTTGAACGGCCCCCTCCTCTCGAGTAGGTATTGTTGAAGTCCCACGTCTGTTCTCCTTTTTTTCGGCTTTCCTGCACGGCGTTCTACACTCGATGATACCCCCCAGATATAGAGCCTGGCTAGAAGGTATCTATCGAAACCGCGATCAAAGTTTGTAGAATCAGTTTCTGTATTCTCCGGAGCCCTGCCAGAACATCTACGAGAAAATCGCCCCAAATGGCCATCGGGATGGCCTCGGGGCCTCGCACCAACACGGCTCTTCTCCTGGCCCTTTTCCTACTCGCCACGCCTTCCTCGGCGACAATCACCTCGCAGTTCCAGAATTTCTTCTCCCAGCACGGCAGCAAATACGAGTACTTGCTGCAACATAAATGCAGCCAGCAATTCGCGAACTACCTGACGGGCCGGCCGCAAGACTTCGAGGAGGACTGGCTCGGCGGAGGCGGCAAGTACACCGTGTTGGTCCAGCCCGTCGTCGAATGTCTTCTCGACAACGCGTCTGAGTACATCAAAGCGGCCGCGTCGGCAGCGCAGGTGCTCCTCGGCGTGACGCCGCCCATCCTGGCCACCATGGCCGCGAGCACCGACGAGCTGGCCATGCTCAGCGTCGTCGGGCGCAGGCCGCTGCTGGCGCTGCTGATCTCCCTCGGGAGCCCGAGCGTGTACATGGAGAGGGTCTTCGAGTCCCGCCAGCCGGAAAGGATTCTGCTGCGCAGCCCGGGACGATACCGTCCCCAACGGCCGGAAACCGCTTTCCAGCGACGGGTGCTGGCGGCGTTGCAGTATGCGATCGCGCTCGGGGCCGCTGTAAATGTCGCGTCGTTGAGTTGGCGGCTGGGGGTCGGGACGGGTGAGTACGAATCTAGAATACGTCGAGAACTCATTCGCTAATGCTACGGAGTGTGTATCTGGTGGTCAGATACGGTCTTTGCGCCCCTTGTTTGGACGATGCTCAGCATCCCCATCCATCTGGCGGGCACGTTCGCAGTACGCCTCCGCGTGCGCAGGATCTACGGCGACGAAGACAAGGAAGTCCACATGGGGCTCGGCCAGTGGCTTAGGTTGCTCCCCACGAGGCTCCACGGGTATTGGAAGTCGGAGTGGGTGCCCGCCATATCGCAGGACGAGATCAGGATCATCTCCTTCGAGGAAGAAGAGATCTACGTCGCTTGGTCGTGGCTGCTTTCGACGGCGACAGTGATTAATGTCATCTTTGGGTCGCTGATGCTCTCTGGCCTTCTCTTCATCGGGCCGCAGGACGCCCTTGTGGTTGTTTTTAGATACATGGTGTCTGTCTTGCTATGTCGCATGCTCGTCACATTTGAGCTCGCGGGGATGCGTCTCCGGTATGTACCGGAGCCTGAGCAGAGCCCTTCTAAGGGAGGCATAGAGATGGAGGATAAACATGTTTAGTATAGGCGAGTTACAAATGAGGAGGCTTAATACTATAGCATCTAGAGTACTTTAGTTTTATTATCATCATCTATGCAAATGTTGCCTACCAACGTGTGACTTGGCGCCCGTTAATACTGTAGATAGCCCAGGCTAGACAGTATTTAGCACTACGAAGGTCCCGAACCTCTGGGACTACCACCCTACCACCCTCCTTAGCCTGCCTAGGCAGACCCTAGGTACCCGGGGGCTGGCTCGGCACCACATAGGCCATTCATTACCTGGTCGACGTACATATACCCTCGATGCCAATGACTAAGTACTGTACAATTTTTTTTTTGGCTGGGTACTCCCCAACCGTGGGATGATGGACAATTAGGCCTGGAAGTGTGTTTTGTGAAATTGGCATAATAGATTATCTAAGACTATCCGGTGAGTAACTGATCTACATACATACATAGACTAAAATCAAATATTTCTAGGATGTCTTTCTTGATTATGTTCTTCAGGTAAGTCCGTATGTTTATACCCCCTCCCTGCCCTATAAGACTATCACTAGGTAGACGGGAGACGCCATGCGCACCAGTATAACGAACTGGAATCGCTTCCGCGCCTTTCTCCTCACCGAATAATATACCATACCATCTATTAAGTCCCTACTTCAACGTACGTAGCGTAGCGTAGCTTAGTTAAATCCTCGTAAACTCCCCTGCGCCGCCGAACAACCTACCCGGCTCGAGATAACGCGATTGGCACAGGCACTGTCTTACATTTCCTAGTCTAGCTTGTTCGCCATACACCTGCCGAATCTGTCTTAACGCGGGCTCTGAACGCCCGGGATAGAATTGCTAATAAATAGCCATGGAGTCGCGTCTCTTCGGGCGTGGCATTCTTCCTCTTGGCATCCTCAAACGGAGGAAGAAGTATCCAGATAGCTAGGCGGTATTCTCGCGAGGATGGAGCTGTATTCACTCTTCTTTTGGTTGCTCTGCTATAGCGGACTTAGCTCCTTGGCCTCCGCATACTCCTTGCTGCCAAGACAGCGTATGCCAAGACAGCTCCAACCGGCTACCAGTAGCTCATTGGCATCGCGGAGTCGCCCTGCATATTATTTCGATCAGACCGTAAGCTGTTTCTTACCTACATACATAGTATACCTAGCGACCTAGTGTTCTAAGTCGCGATATCCCACCCTTTACAATACTGACCGTGTCATGTAGATCGATCACTTCCCTCATAGTCCGCGCTATGCCTCTCACGCCAAGGGGACATTTCAGCAGCGTTACTTCGTAGAGACATCCTACTACAAGCCAGGCGGGCCGGTCTTCCTGTACCTAGCCGGGGAGGGCCCCATCGATGGCGACACGCATCTGGATTCCAGCTTGATCACGCATTTCATGCAAGAGTTCAACGGCATCGGCGTAGTCTTGGAGAACCGGTTCTACGGCACCAGCGTCCCGTTCAACAGCTCCACCACAGACGAGCTGCTCTACCTATCCACGGAGCAGGTCATCGCCGACTTCGACGTGTTTGCCAGGAAAGCCAAGCTTCCGGGCATTAGCAATGACATCAATGCACCTTCAACGCCCTGGATCCTCTACGGCGGCAGCTACCCGGGCGCGCTATCGGCGTTTACGATCAAGACGTACCCCAAGACTTTCTACGGCGCGATCTCTAGTAGCGGCGTGATCCACGGCCAGCTCGAGTATCCGCAGTGGTACGACCCGATCCAGCAGCTGGCGCCACAGGACTGCGTGGCCAGCATCAACGACATCGTAGACAAGATCGACTTCCTCGTCGAATCCAAGAACGAGGCCGCCATCCGCCAACTGAAGGCGATCTTCGGCCTCGGCGCGCTCAAGGACATCCGGGATTTCGCGCAGACGATCGCGTTCCCCATCGGCGGGCCGTTCTACTACCCGTCGTACACGTGGCAAGAGATCAACTGGAACCCGCAGTACGGGCACCAGGAGTTCTTCGAGTTCTGCAACAACGTGACCGACATCAACGCCGGTGCGAACACCACGGCCGTGGACCAGGCGCTCGCCAAGTACACCGGCGGGAAGGCGTGGAAGAACCTGGGCAACTACGCCGCGTACGTCAAGCGCGTCATCCTCCCGCTCTGCGCGAGTGGCGACTACGACAGCCCAGAGTGCTTCGGCACGCAGCACCCCGACTGGTGGGCCAACACGACGAGCGGCGCCGAGCGCAGCTACCTGTACACGACGTGCACGGAGTTCGGCGCGTACCAAGCCGCCCAGCCGCACGGGAAGAAGTCGCTGCTATCGCGCGTGGTCAACAGCACGTACACGCAGCAGTGGTGCAACTGGGCGTTCCCCAAGGGCAAGCACTCCCATCCCCTATCTCCCGTCCCCCATCTGCAAGACTAGATAGTGCTAACCAGACCGACGAACAGGGAAATACAACTCCATACCCGCGACGCCGGACTTTCCCAAGTGGAACGGGTACGGCGACTTCCACTTCAAGGCCGACAGGCTCCTGTTTGTCGACGGGAGCGCCGACCCTTGGAAGGACCTGTGCTACCACTCGGACCTCGCGCCCCCGCGGGAGTGGGACGCGCAGCCGGAGCATTTGATCAACGGGGCCGGGCACGTGTGGGATCTCCGGACTCTCGCGGATGTGGACGCGGAGCCGCAGTTCGTCCGCGCTGCTACGAAACTGGAGATCCGCACGGTTGGGGCGTGGCTGAAGGAGTTTTCTAGTTCCAAGTTTGCTTCGTAGATCTTATGTTATCTGAGATTATATCTCGATATACAGCGTTCATCACTAGACACTCTAGATAAAAGATGCTGTAGATCTGGTTACCGAGGTGCTACACTTAATGACTCGACATTTAACCTAAACTCCTTGAAGTTCAACCGAAAATAAAATTCGTGATCGCTTTCGGGCACCGTACAACTTGTTCCACTTTTTTATCATCTATCTTATTAATACTTTTCATTTATATGTAAAGGTATATACCGTCAGTACTTTTTTTGATTCAGCCAACTTTTAGTAATATTTCACAAATTAGCTAGTCTGCATGGAAACGCCATTTTCCGCCGGCGCCACCGTCTGCTGTAGAGGCGGCAGGTGTCTCCGAGCCTCATGCCTAGCCATCTGCTGCATCAAGTTGTCCATTATCACCAACGAGGCCATGGCTTCAACAATAGGCACGGCCCTAGGCACAACACAGGGATCGTGGCGGCCCTTGGCTGCTAGCACACCTTCTGATTCGCCGTCGTAGGTAGCGGTCGTCTGCTCCTGGCTAATAGTCGCGGGGGGCTTGAAGGCTACTCGGAAGTAGATGGGAGCGCCGTTGGAGATGCCGCCTTGTATACCGCCGGAGTTATTCGTCTTAGTAGTCAATTTCGGTCTTGGCACTCCATTCCTGGCTGCGCCGTAATCCGCCGTGGCAGAGGTATCCGGTGCTCGGATGAAGGGGTCGTTGTGAATAGAGCCGGGCACTTCACAGCCTCCGAAGCCGGACCCGATCTCGAAACCCTTTGTGGCGGGTATGCTGAGCATGGCGTGGGCGAGTTCCGCCTCGAGCTTGTCGAAGCAGGGCTCGCCGAGGCCGCTGGGTACGTTCTTAATTACGCAGGTGACTGTGCCTCCTATGCTGTCGTGGGCGTCCCGGAACTTGGCGATATATTCTTCCATCTTTTTTGAGGCCTCTTCGTCTGGACACCGTACGGGGAGGAACTTGTCAACGGTGGCCCGGTCGACGGTCTGGAGGAGGTCTATAAAGGCCGGGTTTTGGCTCGGCGTCGGGAACTCTGGCGTAGGTGGGAACATGTGTACGGCGCCGACTGAGCTGACAAAGGCGGTAATTTCTACGCCGTATGATAACTTCAAATACTTCTCGGCTATCGCTCCGGCAGCTACGCGGCCAATTGTTTCACGCGCTGAGCTGCGGCCGCCACCACTACTAGCTTTTACACCATATTTCTCGAGGTACGTCCAATCGGCATGGCTCGGCCGAGGGTACAGGTCCATCGTCTTGTTGCCGTAGTCCTTGGGCCTCTGATCCTCGTTTAGGACGATTAGGCCGATGGGCGTCCCCAGTGTGACTCCAAATTCAGTACCGGACTGGATCATCACGCGGTCTTTCTCGTTTCGTGGGGTGGTTATGGCACTCTGACCGGGCCTTCGGCGAGTCATTTGGGGTTGGATATCGTCTTCGGTGAGCTGCATGCCGGGAGGGCAGCCGTCGACAATACAGCCGACGGAACGGCAGTGGGATTCACCATAGCTAGAATGGCTATAATTAGGACTGATACACTAGCTGCAACGCCCACTTGATGCGCTCTTATGAAGAAAAATACATACGTGGTGACCCGGAAGGCTTTACCGAAAGTCGACATCCTGCTGACGTTGGATGGTGTCGCAAAGTCGGATAGGGCGGGCAAAATGGCAGGTTTTGGAAACTGCGAAAGCGAAGTATTATGCCAATTGAATTGAGTCGGCGCTATTGGACGATGTTGATTTATATAAAACCTTATCGCCAATAGTAGAGCTAAGGTATGAGCCCAATGGCAAAATGCGAACTACGTCGGCTAGAGTGTAAGCGTGAGTCAAGATCGCACCACGCTACGACATTCTCGACGGTTTCTTATTTTTTTTTGGGCGACAACATTGGTGGCATGGTGGCATGGTGGGGTCCTCCTCCGAACCGGAGACTCCATGCACCATGCAACATGCACCCCGGCCATATGGTAGACATACGGTCTACGGTCTACGGCCTCCTCAGTACGTAGAGGCCTCGTTATTGTAGTATAAACCTGTTGAACAAAGGGTAAAAACCTGGTTTTCCACGATATCTATCTAATAAACTCCTATTTTCACCCTAAAATACGAAGCACGCGTAAATGTGATTCTGATTGTGACATGTAGCATTAGCTAGGTACTGAATTATAGGCCAATACCGTCCATTTAAGCGATCCAGTATCGTCGCCCCTAAAAGACAGCTCACCTACAGGGCTCAACATTTTCATCAGCCTCACTCACTGCCCGTCTCACTTCAAAAACCAACATATTTACATACACTCACTAAATAGTTACAATATGATGGAACACATATCGCCCATATGGTAACTTCAACAAATATTCCCACGGAATTGGTGTCCCATGGCCCTCAGGGCCCTCTCTAGCCGCTTATCAGCGGCCCATCATGGCATTCACCCAGCAAAAGTGAGATGTCCACGAAGCAAGTTGGCGATACCATCCCGCTTCTTCTCCGCCGAAGCTGTCTCTCATCCCTCGAATTCCGTCCAAGTATACATATCTCGGAGCACGGACCCTTACTTGAATCTCTCAATAGAGCACTTCCTGCTCCAAAAATCACACCCGGACTCCGTGATACTGCTCTTGTACACGAACCGCCCCTGCATCGTCATCGGGCGGAATCAGAATCCATGGGTCGAGGTCAATCTTGGCCTGGTTAATCAACGAGGGATCCTCAAACAGCTGCGGGAGGGATCAAAGTCCGTAGCGGCGGGGGAAGACGACGATGCCGACGACGTTCTCCTCGTGCGGCGCCGCTCCGGTGGCGGCACGGTGTTTCACGATGCGGGCAACGTGAACTACAGCGTCATCTGCCCGCCAGCCTCTTTCGACCGTAACAAGCACGCCGAGATGGTGGTGCGGGCGTTACGCGGGCTGAGGAAAACACCTCACGGCGTGCGCGTGAACGAGCGCCATGATATCGTGCTCGATGTCTCCCCACATTTAGAAGCCACCAAATCTCATGAAAGGGACACTGGGATGAATAGCGGCGACGTCAGGACATTCAAGATCTCGGGCTCAGCCTACAAGTTAACGCGCACACGTTCCCTGCACCATGGGACGTGTCTCCTTTCCTCACCCCACCTTCCCTTCCTCAGCCAGCTGCTCCGGTCGCCCGCCGCGCCGTACATCAAAGCCCGCGGCGTCGAGAGCGTGCGGTCACCGGTGCGCAACGTCGGGATATCGAACGCAGAATTCGAGGATGCCGTTGTCGCCGAGTTTGTAACGATGTACGACGAATCGCAAGCAGAGTACAATGGGGATAAAAAGACGAAAGTCGACGTAGAAATCATAGGCGCCGGCAATGTAGAGCACATCCCGGAGATCCAAGCCGGCGTCGCAGAGCTGCGATCCCGGGACTGGATCTACGCGCAAACGCCACAGTTCACATTCTCCTCGCACCCAACAGCCGACGACCCGCGGCCGCGACCCGATTTGCCTGCTGACTTACCGTCCTCGTTCTTCCCAACAGATCCGGAGCTTAGCTCAGCGGATTCAGCAGACGCGAATGCCCCCGGTCTACAGATGACTGTACGACATGCAGAGATCACAGACCTTTCTGTTCCCAGCACGGAATCTGGAAATTCCGACAGTATCATTACTGGAGCCGTTGGTGACAAAAGCCTCGTGCTCTCTTTGAAGGGCCTCCATTTACATCACATCGATGATTGGCGCACCCATCTTGGGAGTGAGAACGAAAGCGTAGGCCGATGGCTGAACCGACTTTTCAGCGTAAAAAGCTAGAAAATGCGGAAATAGGACAAACCTCTGCAACGGAAGTAATCGGGGGGCTTGATGATGCAAATGCATCTATGTACCATATTGGATTGAATCCGGCCTGTCCGTTGGATCGGCAGATTTTGGTTAATTATACCTGTATACTATTTACATTCACAGCATCTAGGCATAGCTGCTCGGTACATTAGACGGCCCAGATGAGACAGACCAATAGATAGATACCCAGCTACTATATATACTATATCATAGTGAGTTGTCTCATACTATACATCACGATGTCCCTTATTCTAGCCCACTGGCTCCCATTACGCCTTGGCCAAACCACTGTGCGACGGTCTTGAAGCGCTCATCGTCTTTACTTAAAGCGTCGCGGAAAAGATCGTGGCGCTCAGCCCGTTCCTCCTGTCCGCGCTTCATAGCCCTCACGGCAGAATTGTTCGCAGCGCAGACTGGACACTCGGTCTTATCACTTGCGTCACCGTCTCCGGCTGATGTATTAATCTTGAGACACCGCTGATGAAAGCTATGTTTACAGAGGAAGTGCACAACAGGCAGGTCAAGCGGGGCGCCACATCCTGGGCACCTTTGGGCTTGGAAGACAACGGGTTTACTACCGAGCTCCGCAATCTCAACACGTTTCTGTTCTGTTTCTTTGCGGAATGAAGCGATCTGTCGCTTGTTGGTAGCGATCTCACGGCGTTCTCGCGTGATAGTCTCGTTTAAATAGGGCTTGATCATGCCCATAGTAGCAACAGCGTTGGAGCCTAACGTCTGGATGACCTGCAGCGGGGCCATGATACCGTCAGCGTCAATTTTCTTCAGGACGTTTGCTAGCTCTTCGGGCCCCGCTTCGTCGAGAATACGCGGGTCTGATGTGAAGTATGCGAGGGCGGCAGGGTAGAGTTGGGGTTCTCGGGGTCCGTACTTCCGTAGGGCTTTAATAGCCCCGCGGGTGTCTTTCGCCAAAGTGTGGGATCGGAAGATATCGAAGAGAAGACCCGACTGCTCTTTCACGAGCGTAGTACCGTCGTGAAAATCGGAGAGATGAGATAAAAGGAGGACGTTTGAATTTTCAATGGGTATATCGTGCCCTTCTATGAGCTTTTTTGCCTTGAGCTCCCATTCTTCTTTTTGCACCCCTCTACCTTCTTTTGCTTTGTGGAGATACATTTCAAACAACGTTGTATAGATGTCAGTAATATCCCCCTCTCCGAGAGAATCAGACTTGAGGCATGACTCGAGAAAAACAATGAACTCATCAGTATGATCAATAAAGGATGAAAATGCAGAACGCGGAGGCGGAGGGGTATATTTTGAAATAGAATCGTCATCTTGCTCAGAATTTGGGTTGCTACGACTGACGGTGGGTTGGTTATCTCCTTGTGTAGCTGGCGAAGGAACAGTTGAGGTTCCCATGTACGGTAAAGGCAGTAAACTCGTGAGATTTTGAACAGCATTGGCAGCGCCAGCCGCTAGACGGTTTCCGGATGGTGCCGAGACTTCTACAGGTACGGTATGTACCTTGGGTTTGTATTTGCCCGTATAATAGTCAATGAAAAACTCAGCCGTATTGTTAGGACAATGCTCCAGTAATACTCGGGCATACTTCATCAAACAAGAGTAAGCCTGCAGAGGGTTAGTCGCGGACGTGGGCCAAAGGACTGGAATTACTCACTGTTTCAGCATCAAGGTGCCAGATAAAATCAAGTGCCTCGGAATAGCTCTTGGAGTCTTCGATCAAGATATCCACGACTAGCTCGCTCTCACCGTGTTTTGTCGCAAGATATGCTGCTTGCTCAAAGTAGCCTCCTTGTCTGCACATGCTGATAGCTGTGTCCAAGTCAAATTTCAGGTCCCCTTCGGATCTAATGAACTTCTCGAGTTTTTCAACATCCTTAAGTTTTGCGTAGCAGTTGAGTAGTAAAGTGGTATGATCTGTTGTTGCCTTGTGGTGTTCATGTAATTCTTCAAGATATTCGATGAGGTTATGTATCCTTTGCGTATCGAGAAACTCGATGATCGTTAGAGGCGGAGCAATAGTGGTTTTGAGGGAAGCCTTACCTTGCGAATAACCTGAGAGGGCTCTGTATTATCGATCGCTTTGATGTACTGGGCCATGGCACTATCATAGTCTCCCTTTTGATACAAATGATCACCGTACCTTCTATAAATGACGTTCTGTTGTTGCGTACCCATGCCGCATTTTTGCGCGAGGCTAATGGCAAGAGGAAACAGATTTCGTTGATATAGAAGCTCGAGCCTTTGTTGCAGTGGTTTTTCATGGTACCTGTTGATCTAGCTGGCGTTAGCACGTACTTCATGCAGAGTTCGAAGGGCTACCCCTTACTTTGCCGTCTTGGGTCAAGATGAATAGATCACCCCAAATCTGAAAGAGTGCCTTCACTGGCGAAATGAGTGTTTCTGAGTGGGCGACTATTTGCATCTGCGGATCAACCATTGTCAAGGTAGCAGCGCTGAATAATGATTCTGCGTTCGCACCGCCAAACCGTCTCCGCATAGTATCGGATGCATCATTCTTCGAAGAAGGTGGCGAAACGAGAGCAACATAATCCTCAAAGGTCGACACGAGTGTGGTAGCTCCGTCGTTAGCAAAGCAGAGCCCTCTTCCATCCGCAGTATAGTAGTAGACAGCATCTTCCCGGACAACGATAATATCATCGGTCTTCTTATTGACTGTCATACATCCAGCAGCACATCCTGAATCTTCGACGGTTCGTGGTGGTTGCCCGTGTCCTCTTCCGGATATCACCAGCTTCAAGAGCTTCGAGGTAGTTGCAAGGAATAGCGTAGTCAGCTTTTGGTCGGACACAAATTCAACACCGGTTATCGGCTCCTCAGACTCGTATACGACCCTCTGTTTTGTGCCTCGGTCGTGTATTAAGTCGCCTCGTATTACCGTAACGGCCCCGTTTGCGAAGCCAACTGCGAGCTGAGAGAGATCATCGAGGGCGGCGAAAGCGGATATCTAGGAAAGTTGATTTAGCCCAGGGAATGCATACTGTATACAAGAGAAGTAAACCTACTGGAAATTGTTTCCGCCCGTTGTTTATGCTGATGGTGCTCAAACAGGTTGGTAATCCAGTCTTCTTGACAGGCTTGTCGAGTGCCCAGACCTTTAGCACTGGTTCGGTGCTCAAGTCCTCCTATTCGAAATCAGTACCAATAATGTTCTTCAAATAAGGCACCGATGATCCGTACCGAAACTGTAACCAACAAGCTCGTACCCTCCACCTGACGCATGTGGGTGATGCGCCCGGTTTCGTGCGCCTGGAAACTCCGGACGACTTTCCAGCTAGAGCCTATTATGCGCACGTATCCATTATCGCTACCGAGAAAAAGACTCTCGGAACCGGAGCACACGCTAGATATTTCGTTGTTCTCGAAGAACGATCGCGTCTCGTCGTCACCGAGCTTGACCTGGCTGACTTCGAAGAAGTCGAATGCTTTCCACTGGTGAGTAAATAAGTTAGCTACCAGATCAAATTGAGCTACTCAATCCCACAGGTCTATCAAGACGTACCAAAAGCAAAGCCATAGTGCATACTTAAGATTGCGCGACAGCTATAAGAACATGGTCGAGTTCCGCTTCCTCATGGCTGACTGCCTGCAATAGGAGCTTCGGTGCAACAACGTCACTGAACGGTGCCAAGTCGTATTGGGACTAGGTTGATACTGTGGCGGTGTGGGGGTTCTTGTGGCTTGGACCATAGGCTTGGCTCTCCAATGGCCCCTATGTACCTAGCACAAAGCACCCTGCGGACAGAGATCAGTCAAAATGATAATTTATACCTAAATTAAATTATAATAAAATAAATACGTGGTTATTACGGGGTATCTCTATGCGACTAAACAATATATATAGACACATATGTATCGTCGATAATCTCATTCTACATCCTATTCCCTCCGTCTTGTAGCATCCATGCTTTGAACGCCTGCCTATAAGACTCCGCTGGTTCCCTGCTGCTCAAGGTGCAAGCCATACTATTACCTAGGTCTACCAGTGGTACCATTGACGGGCGGCCATGAGCGCATTGAAAAGGGAATGCGCAATCCGCGAGACGTTTCAGTAGATTTGTGCACTCCTCCCGGGAGAGGGGGTCATTGAACATGATTGAGCTACGGCATGCCCTAGAATTAATCATGTCCAAAACTCCTTCAGGGCATCCATGGAACCGAGAAATCCAGTGTGGCGTGGGAGCCTCGCCACTTTGAGGGCTAGTGTCCCCCATGATAGTACTACGATGGTCATGCTCGTCGACTTTCCAAACTTCTTTCCGGAGGAGTTCGATTAGGAGGCGTGGCTCAAGCCGGCATCGCTCAGCTATACTTGGTGGCAATCTCGTCACCTTGACTTGTTTGTGGCTACCGTCTCTAGTCTGCGAAACCGGGACAATATGGTAATGAATCCCCCAGTAGGCGAAGCGCGTCATCATACGTTCAAGCTGTGTCGCATCTCTAATAGAGATGTCAAATTTCAAAGGCTGTTCTAACAAGTCGGTGCAAGCAACGGAACCCCTTGACATCGACGCAGCCTGTGAGCTCGATTTATCGCTTATACTCGTTTCGCATGTGCGTTCAAAATAGCCTTCCATTAACGATTCGACGCGGCATCTTTCATCCGCAGCATGTTGATCAATGATAATTAAAAGCGACGCCGTTAAATGCGAGATCGTGGGTTCACAGCCATATGAATCAACTGGAACCTTAGCGAAAATGAATTTATGATCAACCTGCGCAATGATCTCGGCATTGCGTAATGCAGCCTTGGATACCCGGCCCTGGATAGGCAGCCCAACTTCTTGAGATCCTTGAAGCCAGGTATTGCATCCGAATGGTTTCAATGGCTGGCCCAGACTATTCATCTCATTGCATGCGCTTGGGATTTGCGGCTCTGTGATTTTGAAAACGGGGTTTTCCCATGATGATAGTAAATCTCCCAGCCACTCGCACCGATTTCCATCCGAGGCTGGTCTACCGTCCGATCGAAGCCGTTTGCGATTTACTAAATCCGCTCGCCCGTGTTCTTCTTTGGAGCATTCGTTTGGTGACTGTATGACGAAGCCGGTGGTTGAATCAATAGTTAAAGTTTCTTTCGTAGTTGGGTTTGTCCACCTAATGTCCTCGTTCAATGATCCTTTCTCTATTCCCACGGATTGGTGCTCTTGATCAACGCCGCTAACCACGGGGTCTATTGTAACAAAAGGCGCCCGCAGCAGACTCCCACCGGGGCCAAAAAGAGGAGGAACGGAAGCAGAGCTACCCCCGCCAAGGTCGGGAGTTTTTACACCAGAGGAGCCAGGCGCTTGATATTGATGGTTTGTGAAGTGCTCGTTAACTTTCTCGTCACTTAGCACTTGTTGGGGTGAGCCAGATTTGACTCGGGACCAAAGATCAAATGGGGATTCTGGTCGCGAACGTGAGCTGTGGTCGCAACGAATACTCAGTCTTGTCGTGGCTAGGTCTCCAACAAGCTCATTCTTGCGAGTCCCGGTCGTTGAAGTTGATTTTGAACCGGGGTTACTGGACAAGGTCCTTTTGGGTGAACCTGGCCTGGGGCTTTTTCTAGGGATATCTTCTCTAGTGTTCCTAATTCGTTTCGGGCGGAAATGGTATTTCCTCAAAAATTCGTAGAATACTGCCTTTAGTATGTCTACTATAGCGGCCAAGTTCCCGTGCTGCTCATCAAGGAGCTCGTCTATCTCGGATGCAATAGAATTCTTGCATTCGCCAATATAGATTTTGATGTAGAACATTGGCCAGCGATCTACCCCTTTCCGACCCTTAAGCTCTTGGCTGGTGAACCCGTCCGTTCTATAAGGACCATCCTTTGCCGTCCTTTCATGCTCATCGGTCGTAAGATCGCCCACTTTTTCTTCTACACCGTAACTCGAGTTTGAAAATATTCGATTAATTTCTTCGTGTAGGACATTTGAGCCATGCTCGTTTGGCACTGGGCGAATCCCTATGCTGATGAACTGATTTCGTTTGGTTGCAATAGGATATAATGACACCGCACCAATAACAGTTAGCCTGCCAGCTGAGGCCCTCAGTGGAACCCACCTCTCTGTCTTGTTTTCATCGGAAAGTTGAGCTTGGTATAAGATCTTGGATACCTTTGCTGTGAGATCAAGTCCAAATTCCTTATCGACTCGATGCGTTTGGCTGCCATGTACCGAAAATGTCCAGCGGTTAGCAGGCTCTCTGACTGACACCGAAACACGCCGATCCCACGCGAGTATCAAGGCAACGATGTCCCGTTTAAGATATTCCCAGTGTTTAGGATGTGTGCCCCTTTCTGTATCCACCGCTCTCTGTTTCACCCTAACTGGCATCGAGCCAAAGAGGTTCCGTACTGTAACTCGTGTGCCGTGAGGAACGCTTTGCAGTCTTTGATCAACAGGTGCGGGTAGGTGTCGTGCCAAGATTTCCGAATTATGAATATGGATCGAGTTATGGGTATGATACTGATGGTGATGAGAAGTGATGGAAAGCAGCGACAAGGAAGCCAATGATGCTAAGAATGTACCATACTTCCCATGGATATCTTCACGTAGAGGGTACTTAGAGGTGACTTTACAGGAGTCGTCAGTCGAACATAATGCTACAAGTTAACAAGACTATCTGAGCTTACAGTGCAGCCTGCCTAAACCACCACCAGGCTCGAACTCAGCAGGCAGTATCCCTAGCCCATCATCCTCAACGGAACAGTTCCCTCGTACGTAGTCTATGGATACGGCTATTTTAGAGGCCCCGGAATCAAGTGAATTTTTAAGCAGGCCACCGACGACACCGTTTAGAGTCGTGATAGTGGTTGAAGATTTGATCTGGGCAACCACATGATCTGGCAATGGCTGAATGGACATTGCTTAGTCGATAAAAGATACACTGTGCGCCGCATAGCTTTTTCTCCTTTCGAAGCTAGTCGCAGTGGTTGGCCGTCCTCAAATGTGAGATTCTCCCGCGTCGGGTGTGAATCCGGACGGAATGTGACGGTAAATTCAAGGGACTCAGGCTGGCTGACAAACGTGGCATAGGCTATTGCAACCTATTGTTGTCTTGCATACCTAGGTAATGCTCAGACATATGAAGTCTTGTTTAGATTGGATAATAAATTCCCTCGCTATTCGTTGTGAGGAGGTCGCAATACTCGTAAACGTCGTCGAAAGGTCCGACGGATAGTGGTGAAGACGTGCCACACTGAAGAGATACCTGTGAGGTGCGTTGAAATGAGTGGGTACCTCCCTATAGCTAGCTGGAATAAGGTACCTAGACCTGTCTAGGCCCCCTCGATCAGCTCTCCTCGAGCAGTCAGTCCAGTGCTGCCCGAGTTACCCAAACGTAACACTGAGTCGCTGTGGCTGATGACGCAATCAACAAGGGTAGCATTGTTGTACTAATACATAGTAAAAACAGAGTAGGTATCGAGATCCAGGGATCCCATTAGCCTCAGAAATGCGCTGCGGGCCTCCTTTTCGGCGGCCTCTAGGCTGTCTGTCTGGGGCGTGCAGTCTAGCGCCGATGTATAGTGTACTAGCTACCTAACAAGGTTTCTAAATTACATATATATACCTTTAGGCTCTCCTGCGCCGTCCTGTACAATGTACCCAGGTATCTACTAAGGACTAAGGTAGCAGCACTCTCTGCCAAGCTTGGGCTTTTTTGGGAACAGCGCAGAACACCACGAACAACCACGAACACCACAGCCTTCAACATTCCTCCCTCTTCTCTCCCATGCCAGCCAGACTCGAATAGTACAAAGATCAACATCTTATTTTCCTCGCCCTCTCTTATTGTGGGCAGCACCCCATCCCTCCCCAGACCCTCCCGAGATTCGATCAGTCAGGGTGCTGCTGCATACTCTCTTCGGTTCTCTGCTGGCAGTATCCATCCGTCTTCAGCACGGACTTCACACCACCAAGAACACCGTCCAATCTACACAATCTACACATTCTACACATCCAAGCTGCGTTGCCCGGTGCACATCGTCTTAATCCAGCATTGCCGAGTCTCTCTCGGCTAAACGCTCTCGGCTCCGCAAGCTGCTTTCGCTTTACCAATTCTCGTTGTCCGTAAATCTATACAAATGGCTATGAATGGGGCGTCCCCTATTTCTACCGGTAAATACATCCCGTCTAAACCTGTGCTTTCCCACCATCGTCGTTTCGCATGCCCTGCGATGCTTCATACAAGGAAGAATCTAACCTAAGTTGGCTTAGACCACCCAGAACGCGCGGGTCGTCGGCGGCCCTTTACCACCTGGGTCAAGAAGCTCACCAACTTTAAGAACGCATCGTCATCTACCGCCGGCGGTCGAAATGGACACTCCAAGCGCGACACCGCCTTCAAGGGCTCTAAGAAACGACCATCCAAGAACAACAACCCCTACCCGCAGTCTGGCCGTATCCCCATCACCCCGCAAAGTCCGCAGAGTAGCCCGTCACTATCGACGTCACGAGCCGGTATGGGTTCGAACCAGTCGTTAAACCGAAGCGGAGACTCGATCCCTTCTTCCGCTGACGGAGCTGCAACTCGCGCAACTCGTGCTAATTCGACGGCACCTACGCTTTCTACAGAGCATCACTCCATTCATGCACCATCGCACATGGCATCCTCAGTAGCCGGCACGAGTCGAACCGCTGGAGGTTTCGATACACGTAGAGGAGGAGACAGCACCTTTTCCTCGCCAGCTCCTTCAGTACGATCACTGACAACTACGCTCACAACTATTCAATCGATGGCTCCGAATGGTGGCGCCAACGGCGGCAACGCCACTAGTGGGCATCCGTCGCATCACAACACTCAAACTATACAGTTCTCCCAACCTTTCCCCACAAACTCGCCCGCCTCTGCTATTCCACCGCATCTTGCACCCCATGGCCACCCCGCAACCTACAACTCCGCTACGGCCAATAACCTGTTAACAGATAACGCCTCCATTCTTACACTCGCTTCGTCTAGCAAGAGGAGACGTAGACGGTCCATGGATACCGATGCTTCGGTCCGAGCTCTGGCTCCGTCATCAGTTTGGGGAGGCAGTCGTGAGAGCCTACCACTAAGCGTTCTGAGCGCCAACATGGATGGCCTTCGGGACATCCCACCGACTCCAGGTCTGCATCAGTCAACATCGAGGCTTGCGGGCAACGAGCGAGCAAGTATTTACTCGACGACTGGCATAGCACCAGCTCTCACTGGCGAACGCAATAGCCTCTACGCTGGCAAGCAGAGTATGGGGGACGGTGCGAGTATTCGTAGTGGTTTCCCCGGGCATGGCAGAGCTGATAGCATCAGTGGCAGTGTTGCTGGCGTTAACAGCCCCTTGTCTAGCCCACTGGAGGTATCCGAAAAGGGACCCGCCGAGGAGAAGGATGAAAACCGGGCACCCAAGAAGAAGGGGAAAGGGACGGATTAAACAGTAAAGGTGGATGGCCTGCAATGTTGGTGGTGTATACCAGCCGCAATCCCCTTTTTATGATGACACTTGAAAGCCTAGTTGCTTGTTTTCGAGTTGAACTGCATATTTTTCTACTGTACGGTGTGGCGGCTAGTATGATTTTAAAGTAGGGGATGACTACTTTGCGAGGTTTTAGGATGTTCATTCTAGGTACGGCAAACCAAGGACAAGGCGGAGTATGCTGGGTGACTAGGCGTCAGGACCGGATTGCGAAGATTACATTATTTGATACCCGAATTTTTGCTTTTTACGGTTCTTTAAGTCTGCGACGGATTCGTGTTACATGGTAGAAAGAAGAGTCCATTGGTCTGCGGTGGACGATATTGCAGTTAGATAGTTGGCTTATTCGAATCAAAGCTACACCGCTAGAAGTATGTCACTGGTTGAGATGGAAAAAAGTATAGGGAATTGTTATCAATTTCTTCAACGATCTGGTGCTTATATACTCCCTATTTGAATGCAACTATGTGCAACCATCCTCCGTGTGATGCGATAGCGCCCATCCTATACATAATATGGCAGAGGATCGAGACTCAGGCCCTCGACGGACAACTTGAAGGCGTCGTTTCTGCTCATGGTTCCAGGCGGTCAGTGAGTAGGTTCAATAGTCAGACAGGGGCGGCAACATGACTAGGACGGAAAAGAAGGGGAAAGAAAAGATATGGAGATAAAATAAGAAGAGGGGCAGGAAGCTCACCGCGAATAGCTACCCGCCGCATCCAAATCAAGCCGTCCTCGGACGCAATCCTCAAGATCAACATCGGCATAGATAAGCCCCTCGTCATCCTCCCACTGCGGGCCAGCGACGACGTCTCCGAAAGGCGAAACGATGCTCGAGCCGCCGCGCGAGACGAACTTCGGGTTCTCTTCCTCCCCGTCCTCTTCGATGACGGCCGACGACGACACAGCAGTCTTGGGATTGGGCGATTCGACAGGGCTGCTGAGCACGATCTCGTTCCCGTCCTCGTCGAACACGGACCGACGCCGGGGCTTGGAAGCAGACCCGGCGCCGTGGCCCGTTAGGGGGCTCACGGGCGACGACGAGGATGGCAGGGCGACTTCGAGCCCTTCCTTCCGCGGCGGCTGTTTAGCTTCCCGCACGCACATGTTGGAGCTCACGACGAAGCAGCGTCCTTCGATTCCGATGGTGCGCACTGGTGATACAGGTTATTACTATTCAGTCGCTAAGAGGATCGAGCACATAGAAAGTAGCAAGAAATCTGCGACGAGGGGGTTGCGCGGGATGACCTACTAAGCGGGAGCCAGGTATCTCTGCCATCGGCTGTAGGCGCAAAATACAGATTGATACTGTCGTAATGGTTAACGCTAGCACGGAGGATCTGAACAGGGCGTCCACGTACTTCTGCGCATAAAGCGACTGTCTCAGGAGCGGCATGTAGTTCTCCCAACAAATGGCGGCGGCAATGTTCACACGGATGCCGCGGATGGTCGTGCTAACGGCCTGGAGCGTCGCGGGCGAACCTTGTGCCCAGATCAGCCGTTCTGTACCTGTCTGCAACGTTTCATTAGCCCCTTCTGCTCCCTTAATGTCTAGGTTCGCTGTTCCGGCTGTCTCCCATTCTCGGGCGAGAGATACCCTCGAGATACCCTCGAGACGGATCTACCCGTAATTGCCAACTTCACCAGATGCCACTAGGCACCCCGTGGCTCATCTGCCTTTCAGTGATACAACCCTCCTTATTCCCAGAAAGGGGTATTGGCCCCAACTGGTCGGCCGGCACCACCATGACGGGAGAAGGGAAGGGGACACATAATAGTGCAAAACTCACTGGCATAACCTTCCTCCTCTTTCCGATCATGCCCCGTCGGGGGCACACGTACACGACAGCACAATACAAACTCCCCCCGGCCCGTTCTACAAGTCCTACGACAATGAAGACGCCCGTCTCACGAGCGACACGTTCAAGTTCCTCACGTGTACCATCACCCCTCCTTGTTGCCGGTCCTTCATTCCCATAATCCTCATTCCGTCCCTCATCCTCATCTCCCACGCCACCCCCCAATTCTCTCTTTACCCACTTCCCCAGCCCGCCAGCTCCAGCGGGCCCAACGATATCCCCCAGGTCAATCGCCTCCCGAAAGTACCTGCGGTATTCATCGCGGCCCTCTTCGGTTCGCCCTCCAATCTTACACCCGAAATCGGAGCCTCTAGGGTACCCACCAAAGTACGCTCTGTAAGAACCGAGGTGTTAGAAATATTTCATTAATAAGCAAATGTTTGTTGCTCTCAGGGTTTCGGGAGCATGTATGGGTACTTAGGAGCACAGGCTCTACCATAACAGGAAATAATTAAATCTGGCGTACTCAGGTAAGAGCAAGAAATCCGCCTTTTTGTCACCTGCGGACCGTGCAAGTCTTTCAAGCTGGGCGAGCGTTCCCTGCCTCGTGCTCTGAGTGGCTGGCGATGCCGTCGCGAGACGGATTTTGGTCGAAGGGGCTGACATCTTTTCCTCCGGACTGGTATTAAGAACACCAATAATTAGACTACTAATATGCTGTGTGACGCTTAATAACAAGACAAACGGGAGAAATGCCGCATAGAGGCAAGTACCTAGGCGAACGAGAATGTGTTCCAACGCGGCGCTAGAATTTCTCGGGTCCTTGGCGTGGTGGTACCCTTTCGAAATAGTAGAAGCGCTCAATCTTGACGCAAGGGCTTCCACACAAACCCAAACCCTGGTTGGCAATCAAGGTCCGGCAAGATCACATGCAACAGGATATTTAATCCAACCTGTAAGATGCTGCTCAAACTAACCAGCCAGCAAGGCTTCCGCAGCTCTGATAGATTGTTGAAATGTAATGAATGACTGAACTGCGTATGTTGGTCGGGGTATGGCGTCAATGTCACACCGAGACAAATCGGATGGTTAGCCGACAATAGCTAGCTACCCCGCAGCACAGAACCGCCACATGGTGCACGCTATATAAGTTTCGGACGACAACACCCGGATCTCTCAACGGCGCAAAAGGCATTTTGGTTCTTGGATCTTTCAAGGCGACCAATGATCATTTTCCAAGATATGAATGAGAAAGTGTATTGATTAGCGTCCGTAGCGAAATTGAACTCCCAACTCCTGATGTGTCGGGCTAGAGAAGGGTATCTCAGATACGGTATTAGTGGTCTGACACTAGACCTTAAGTCATTTATACATCATAAAAAAACAACCAGGAACCCTTTTCGTTTCCCCACGTCCACCAAGCAAGAACCTAGAGTCATCCCATCATTTTATGTCGTCCATGCACAAGTCCACCGGCATTATGTGACCCTGGGACTCTGTCCCCTCATATCTAAGGTGAGAAATACTGAATCCTGCCACAAAACTCAAATTCTACCAGAACGAGTATCATATAGAGGTCTACAGCATCAGGACAGCCAATCCGGCAGCAGCCACAAAGCCGACTGGTGCGGCGGTCTGGAGAGCACCGCCATCAGAACTGGTGCTAGTGGCGGCACCTGCTGTTTCTGTGCTGCTAGCAGGCTCAGTGATGGTGGCGCTAGTGACCAGAGTTGAACCGCTAGTAGTAATAGTTGACTCGGTGACTGAGGGAGTGGACTCGGAGGCTGAACCGCTGTCAGTGGCTGATCCCGACTCTGTGCCTGAGCCACTGGCGGCACCAGAAGTTGAGAAGATAGTGCTAGTGGAAACAGCTGTAGTCTCGACGGATCCGTCACTGTTGGTCACGGTTGAAACGATCTCGGTCGTGGAGATAGGGATTACAACACCGGTGCCCGAAGACTCGCCTGGACCGTTGGTGGCAGTGGTGGTATCACCCGAATTGGTAGCAGAAGAACCTTCACTGTTTGTAGCAGACGTAGCAGAGGCAGTGCCTGATCCAGTGCTACCCTCACTAGCGGTACCAACAGCAGAAACAGTAGCGGTGGGAGAAGAGGCAATCGAAGAATCCTTGTGACGAAGTTAGCAAACCAGGGCACATTATTTAGAATTGTCGAGATAGCAAAACAGGTTCCAGGTGGATGATTGATATCCTGCCCGTGGCCGTGTGGCAACGTGTTAATTGAATAGCAAAGGGGTAACTCACGGGAGTAGCGCTAAGACCGCTGATGATAACCCCCTTCTCTATAAACTTCATGTTAACAATCTAACCACGGCCAAGCATTACCTTAGTCAAGCGAACATACCAGCACACCAGTCAACGCCATACTGGATGACCGACGGGGCTACGCCACCGGGGCAGAGTGCATTAGCGCAGTCGATAATTCCGTAGGAAAAATTGATATTGTTGCAGAGGCAAGCACCGTCGACAGTATCGGCGGTAGAGCCTCCTCCTCCACAACCAAGCTCGGAGGCTTGGCCAAGCATGTTGTTAAGGCATGTTGTCTGAAGAAAAAGGTTAGCTAGGTAGAGAAAGAATGCGGGATTCGAGCAGAGAAATAACTTACACCGCAGGCGGGGAAGTTGCTGGGTGGAGGCAATTCTCCGACAACAAGGCCAGCCGAAATGGCAGCGAGGACAACAGAAGACTTCATCTTGAGTGATGTCGAAAACAGAGTAGTGATGAGACTTGTCTGTCTGCCTGTCTATCTGCAAAGGACGGTAAGAATCTGCTGTTCCAGAAAACAGATGCTCAAAAAGCGTGCAAAAAGTCGAATACGTAGTAGAGTGTGTGTGAGGAATCTGTGATGTTGGAAGAGGATGGCGATGTAGCTGTTGGACGGAATCTGTTGATGCGGGAATGTTGTGGGAGGGGAGAAGAGAAGACGAGAGAAGAGGGAAAAGGAAGATAGTCGGGGAAAAAAGAAACAGGACGTGGAAGTGCGGGCTGGCCTGTTGACAAGATGTGTATTGCAAGAGGAAGGCACGAAGTGTTAGTAAGTTGGCAGGTGGGTGTTCCAGATCTGAGGGGGAAGGTGCACAACCCGACTGGTGATGCTGCAGGTCACTTGAATCCCACAGACACAACTACCCGCTTAGGTGCCTACATGTACCTAGGTAGGTAGGTAGGTAGAGAAAGAGTGTGTGTGTGAAGATGTGTACCTATAGGTATCTTATGAGGTTCCTATCCCAATACCTATTTGACTAGGAAACGAGGAGAGCGTCTGAGACGTGAGTAGATCGATATGTAGAAGTGGTACTGAGGAAAGATTGAGTAGAGACAGAAGAAGGAAGGCTTTGGGTGAATACAAAAGATAGTTGAACGAAAAAGCTGGCAAGAGACGACAATGTGGCTCTAGAGGTGAAAGGGAGAGACAGCATATAGAGGGATGGCCCAATGTGTGATAGTGGCATGGGCTAAGGGAGAGAGGACTTGGGCTGCGAGTAGACGAAATTGAGATGCCTAGTAAGATGAAGGAGCGAGGTATTCGACTGTAGAAATTTACCTAGGTACCTTTAAACCTCGAGTTCAAGTACCCCGAAAGAAAAATGATGGAAGGTGGGAAGGATGATGATCTGATCGAGCAAGCTATTGCTCTAGAAGCTAAGTACCTAGGTAGGAGAAGGTCCGATAGATGCTGTGTGTGTTCCGAGTGACGGTAGGATGGTGTTCAGCTACTCCCGGGGATTATATCACATATGAGGTAGGTTATGAGTGTGGTAGATATAGATAGATTTTATGAGGGTTTGCGTCGTAGTAGGGGATTAGAAAAGGAAGAAGTTGTATGTAGGAAGATAGAGATAGATAGATAGATAGATAGACAGGTCTTGCTCATCTATTATTCCGCTACGTACCTTGGGATATTAATGGACGGTGCGGGGTCAAATCTTGCTTCTCTCAGACTGTAAAGAGCTTTAAACGCTGTTTTTTGTTTCGTGGTTTGGCGTAGGGGGCTTGAGAAGAGAGAGAGGAAGAGTGAGCGAAGCAGATGGGCGAGGGAATCTTGAGACTGAACGCTAGGATTGGCAGGTGAATTAATTACCTCGATAATGGCAGATTGGCAAAAGACACAAAGTAATTATACGGGGGAGAACTACCGCGAGTTAAATATCCCGACGTGACTGCAGGAGATCCCGTTGTTGTGTCACACGCTGGCTCCGTCATAGTGGCTGTCTTTATACTGCGGTACCAAGATGTTGATGATGATACCTGACATGAAGTACATACATGCCGTTCCTCATGTCGTGTACCTATCTACCTACCTAGGTAGGCAACGTACCGAAAGTACATGATTGTGGGTATACGTAGTAAACAAAACAAACAAGTTTTACCGAGCTACCTATTCTTAGTATAGGTTGCGGTAGATAGGCCATGGACTCAGGTAGCTAGTGTGTCCATCCAAATAACCATTCGCAAAATATATGATGTGGTAGAGCGCCGTCGCGTTTTCTAGGATGTTTTTGGGATGCTTGTTTTGCTCGGGGTGCTTGGCTAGGGTGCTTGGAGGTGAATCTTCCCCACATAGCTCAGTGCTGTTGGGAGGGCACAGAATTAGACTACAGCGCTATCTCCCGCTAAATCCGCCTAAACTAGCCACCTAGGTAATTACCTAACCTAGGTACTTACCCAGCGTACTTCTAAGGTACGTACTTACATACCTGCTAGGTGACCACGTCAGGTTGTCTTTGTCAATCCAACGGACTGTCTGTCGCACGCATAGGTATCAATTCAATTATAGCTACCGATACACATCATACACAACCTGTCACCTTTGACTACAAGTCCTTTGATTCCAACAGTTGCGTACTAGTAGACGCGACTCAAAGGCCGCCCAGGTGGTAGTGACGTAACATCGGGAACTCTAGCTGGCTTGAATGTCACGCTGCCTTCAATAATTTGCACCGCTAGTTGCAAGATCGCCCGATGCTTGCGGTTAGGGGTGTTACGATACCCTGGCAGGCATCGAGCCACTCAAGCTCTCTCTGCACTAATAGCAGCTCGTCGGCCGGCAAACCGATTCCGGGGAACCCTCTCTCGGTACACAGCAAGCTTACCTGGATGACGTGGTGGAGTAGAACGTGGTAGGCTTGTCATGACATGATTGCACGTTTGGCATTCCAAGTTTTCAGCCGGCTTATGGCAATGCTAACAATGCTAGCCACGCACCTCTTTCTACTATAAGTAAGTACCCCAAGCAAACATGGCCTAATTTCAGCTTGTACGCTTAGTGAACATGACAAACACTGTTTTGGACGGCCCTCTGTTTACTTAGGTGGTACACAAGGACAACGTATTTTCATCAATTCGCCCGACTATTTCGTGTCAGTTCAAGCATATTGACCATTATGCTATAATATTCGTTACTCCCGCGGTAACAAGGCACCAGCAGCTATACCTACCTAGGTGATCATTCCGCTGCCTCAGCGCAGCCTTGGTTACCTCCGTCTCGGTGGTAATCCTTGGGGAGGGAGAAACAGTTACATCACTTCTGTGAGCAGAATGCGAGTACCTACATGAGGTATGCATGTACTTCTCTCACTTTTATGGAGCTCTTGATGCTAGAAGAAAAGCCCCGTACTTAGTGGGTGTTTGCCGAATCAAGTAGCTAGTCAGGGCTTTAACGCTTCTTATTGGCCAATCTTTCCAGCAAAAGGCGGTGGCTAGACACCCTTATCCCTGCCAGTTTACCTATAGTAGGTGGTATATAGGTGGTATCCAGTGTCTCTGATTGACTGATCTTGGATCTGTATTCAAGTGGGTTGTCATACTCGACTATGTAGGCACTTGCAGTAGCAATGCAGTGTAGCGCGGTAAGGCAGCGTCAGAAAGGTTGGGTTTTAGGCTGGCTGAAGATGGGTAGTATCTTCCTACCAAGATAATTTTTCTAAGCTAGGTACCTACCTAGGTAGGTAGCTACTTATATACCTCGTCGACCGTGTGTCACTGAGGGCGGATACGTCTTTCGCTTCTCCCATCCAACAACTTCCATGTTAAAAGATCTCTTTTGTCAAGTTTTAAGTCTCTCAAAAAACGTATCTACCGAGGTACCTACTGGTACATATACAGCTTATGTGTACATCTTAAATGTCTTTACCTCGGCAATAAGTGTTTTAGGAAAACGGATTCTCGACGGGCTAGTTGCGTTGCAAACGATTAACACCTATCTAGAAACAACGGTAGAATTAGGTACTACTGTGCATCATACCTGCTCTCCGTTACGGCGATGTTAGAGAGGGATTGTTGCCGTCTTGCAATCCACGGATACCTAACTTCATCTGTTGCTTGACTCTTAATCTTGGTCGTAGGCTGGGTAAGACTGCATGCACCACGAGTCATGACGTCTTGCTTCGTAGGGCCTCCAACGCGTACCTAGTCCAATCCGATCTACAACTAGCCTAGATTACTACCCTAACCTACTGTACCTCGAGAGCGATGTACTGTAGTCCATCTAGCGGCCCGCCAAGACGGACCCCAATCCAAGGTTTCTACCGAGATCTTCGGCGATAAGCTAGCTAATGCTACGGTAGTACCTAAGCGACTAACCTACCTAAGATACATTAGACTAATTGCCAACTCAGGTGATCTAGTCTACTGATCTAGTACCTCTTCATACAATATCACCAGTTTTAACCTCTAGCCTCTACTTTAGCAATCGCTAGTTTGCTTTCTCCTTCCTTCATGTGACTAGCAAATTTCCCGGTGGCAATTCATGATCAGATATTCTGTACATTATATCAAATACGGGTACGCAAACTCAGCTCTCGTCTGTATGCCGCCCCGCTGGTATCATTTCCGCGCTTAGATAGGTACTAGTGTATAACAAGCTCGGTCCCGTCGTTCTCGCGCCGATCAAGTCTCCCCGCCCGTCTGAGGAAAAAAAAAAAAGAACAACAACAACCATCGGTATTCCCAGTATAACACTCTATACCTCGGTTCTTCGCGACCCCCGACAACGATTCATATCAATAGCATAGCTTACATACATGTTTTCAACCATAAAACTTAGCAAACTTCATTAGCCATTCACATAGGTTGAGAACTCGCCCTGCACCAAAGTTGATGAGAATCGACCTTCGTACCAATATTGAGCAGTTAGTATAGGAGCCTCTTAAGGCTAGAAGTCTCGGTATCCAAAATGGGAGTGTTTCTTTACGCGACGCTTACGCATAAAGTCCGAACACCATCATTAATCTAAGTCGCTCGCAAGGTTGACCTTGCACTAAACTAGTTTTCAAGAGATTTGAAGTAACATAGGATAACTTGACTTAAACGCTGTTAGTATCATACCTTGCGGTCGACGGTACAATTAGACTAGCTACATTACTGATTAGTTCACTTAGGAACCATGACTCGCCAACCTCTAAGGGCGTGGGTAATTGATACTGTGTTAGATAGAACTACCGGGCTGTTATTGGAATTCATACCAGAAGTGTCCGCTTTCGCCCTGAATATAGAGGCAGCACAAGCTATTCGTTTCTGCACGTAGATTTTCAATGAATACTGTTATCGGGATTGGCTGATTGGGATTAGACGTGATATATACTTCGCGAATCAACTTAATTACTTAGCTGATTAAAAGAAAAGTTATATGAGAACGACGAGTGGGGGGATCATTAAGATATTATGATACTACCGTACTTACGATACCGGAGGTTATTCAACGCGTTAGATCCATCTTGATACTATATTAAAGGCTCGAATACAAATTCACATTAGAACAGGTCGTCCTCTTTCGTGAGTACGGACCGGTTAAGATGCTCTTGGGACGAGGAGCAGATCCCGGCGAGATGCAACGTTAGTTCTAGATCCCCCAAAAGCGCCTTCAGCACGTGAGACACCCCCTCTTCGCCGCCCAAAGCAAGCCCATAGATATAGGGCCTTCCGATCAGACACATCTTCGCACCCAGAGCGAGCGCCTTAGCGATGTCGGCGCCGCAGCGAATACCCGAGTCAAAGAAAATATCGATCTTGCTCCCAACGGCGTCGACAATGCGCGGGAGGGTGCCAAGAGAACTGCACCCGCCATCTGACTGCCTGCCACCGTGATTGCTCACTACGATCCCTTGCACGCCGATCTCGACACACTTTCGAGCATCTTCTACTGACTGGATGCCCTTGAGGATAATAGGTCCTTTCCAGTGCTGCTGGAGGAATTTTATATCCTCGAATGAGTGACTGTAACCCGGAAAGACGGTGTGTGTCCACTCTGCCACCGCTGCACCCATATCTTCTTCAACTGCCTTCCCATGCTTCTTCTTGAAGTGATCGCGGAAGACGGGATCAGTCAAACCTATAGCGACACCAACTTGATCGGATCGCAAGAAGGGGTTATATCTTAAGTTGAGGTCAGTTTCAGAGAGGTTCCATAAAAATTACAAAGCTGTGTAAGAAGATATGTAGTCTTACCCATTATCCATGTCGCTCGGCCGCCAGCCTAGTATATATGTATCGAGGGTTACGAACAAAGCCGAAAACCCGGCTTTTTGCGCGCGGCCAAGGATAGATTTCGTGATGTCATTCTGTTCATTTGGCGGCCAGTACAGCTGAAACCAGCGCACGCCGTCCCCATTCGCTCTCGCGACGTCTTCAATGCTTGTGCTACTTGCCGTGCTCATGATATAAGGCACGTTTTGCTTCGCCGCAGCAGCGGCAGCCGCCTCTTCTCCGTCCGGGTTGAATATCCTTTGCACGCCCACCGGTGCGCACGCGATAGGGAACGGTAACTTCTGGCCTAAGACACTAGCTGATATCTCTGGGAGGCTTGTAGTCTTTATGAGGCGTCTCGGAATAATCGACCATTTCGCAAACGCGGCGCGGTTCTTGTTGGCCGTCTCTCCCGTGCCTGCGGACCCGACCACGTACCCCTTGCTATCCGCTGACATGCGCTCTGCCGCAAGGCTCTCCCATTCGAGGGGCTTGAACGTGAAGGGTGGCCGTTGGTAGCTAAGGCCCTTCTGATAGATTGACGACTCATATTCTACCGGATTCGGCTGGCTGCGTTTGCCTGCGGAATAGTGGTACTCCATCTCGCCCATATTACCACCAATGTCAGCCGGTTCCTGGCAGCTTCGTGAGTTCAACTTGAGTGATAGCTGCTGTCGCCCACGAAGCTCGTCAAACATATTTTACCTTTCTGAAGTCTAGCCGATTGTTCCGGGTGCTATACGTCATGCGCCTGGATGGTGAGGTCATATTGATTAGATGCGCGACTTTCATGATGTCATGTCGACAGTTTAATTCACAACTTCAGGTGTTGCATTTCTATCAATATCTAAAATTTTGCTTCATAGTCCCAAGTTCCTCATCAGCGCGGTCCTGCATCCGTTTCGCGATTCTCAACAACATTTAGTCAGCCACCTAGAAGCCGCCCGCTACATGAACATATCAAACAATTAATCCATGGGCTCAATCCAACCCGGGAACGTGGCTTATATCTGGTATCTAGTTGTCTCAATAGGCAAAGTTCCGCATTTGTTGCATCGGTGCATGTGACTTTGGTACCGAGGAGCAATTAACGAGGTGATACGCTGTCCCATTCACAGTAATCGTTCATCAACTGACTGATATTAGCAAGTACTTCTAATAAGATGATGGCAGGTATATCCGGTCTCACCTTGCGTGTGTCTTCAAGCCATTTCTCTTCCAAAGCAAGTTTACGTGGAATGTTCTTAGACCCCTGTCTTCTTGGCCGTTGCTGGCTCGGTTCAGGCCCCAACGGCGGAGCTAACGAAGCAGCAAGTTCTCTCGCAATAGATAGGACATGAAAGGTCTGAAGCTCCTTCTGTTCCGCGGCGTCTCCGAGCTGAAGACGCTCTTGATCGTGTTTGCTCAACTCACTGCGTCTTTCTGCTGTGATCTTCTTGAGCATATAGAAGAGTGTCAGCTCAGAACATTTGCTCCTTTGTTTAAGCAGTTTTTCATCGCGAACGTAGCGCCGCGTCACATCTACCGCGCCTTCTGTAGAAAAGGCAATACAATAGGATAGAGCCTTGCCCCAGCGCTCGCTGTATAAGACGGGGTTGTCCCAAGCGCCTTCAAGGACATCAACATGCACCCAGCGCTCTACGTGCTTCGAATAGACCTCCACCCAAAGGTGATCCTCAGCATTCCAAACCCATCGTGCCCGAGACCCAATCGCACAACAAAATAAGCTGAAAACGTGTACCCACTCCCCGACGCGGCCCCGTCTGGTCTCCATCAGCACCCACGGATCTGTGTATCGAGGGAATCGGGTCAATCGAGAACAAGCTGTGTGAGTACACTGATACAGCTCAACACGAAGAGCGCCACACACTTTCTCCTCCTGTGTCGGACCGGTCATGCCTTTGCCCACGGTTGGGTGTAGACAATAGTCACAGGGCGGGTTGTTGACCCATGTGAAATAATCTCTCTTAAACCATTGCATCAACGCACGAACTACGCAATCCTGGTATCCCCAATCTGGGCGTGGGGCCTCTATAGACATAGCAATAGCACTCAAGGTATTGAATTCGTTTTCGGCAGCATCGTAAATCCGACCCAGTGGAATTCGTCGCAGAGCCTCGTCGAGCAATCCCGCATTCTCCCACGCGAGAGGCGTCCGAGATAAAGAAGAAAGAAGGCTGCAGAACCTTTTTGATTCTTTAACCAAACTTGATGATGGCTGCCCGGGTAATGACGTGTATGGCGGTGGCCTAGTGCCGTACTGGCGTGGCCTTGAATCTATAGACGTCGCTTGGAACGTCGCGCCCTTGTTGGGATGTAATAGTGCCGGATAGACGAGCTTCTTAGGTTTGTGTTCTTCTCGTGTATTAGGTTGAAATTGGCGAGTTAGAGGTTCCATCCACTCTTCCGCAGAGGCATCCCTACTCTGGACGGTTTTGCCTTTGTGATTGTGAATATCTGTCAAGCGGCTTGAATTCGTAGTGATCGAGGCCCTAGTACTCGTATTTCTCTCGTTTTCGTCTACGTCTTTTGTGCGATTGAGGAAATGGTTTAGCTTTTGACTCCGAGCCACAGTTGAGGCCCCTGGAGAAACACCATTAGTCCTGGGCTGGTCACTTTTTGAGTGGTTTTCCAGAAGGCTTTCTCTGGGGTTTGTATTAGGGAATGTTGGAAGGTATCCGGTGCGATATCGAATATGCTCGAAAACATCTCCAAATAACTTGATGAGGGCAGTCCCAGAGCTTGGTGACCCAGCAATAATGTGACCATACAATCCACCAGTGCCCGCATCAATAACCCACGTGCCACAATCCCCTTTCTCCAAACTGCTGCTAAAGTTTGCACAAAGCATCTTTTGGAATGCCCTATCATTGGGGGCTCGAGCATAGAACGGAGTGCCGGATAGCCTCCCTTGGATATTCCCGCGTGAAGTAAGGGCTTGAATAGACGTGGGGGTTGAATTGTTGCTGTCCGTATTAGACAGTGATGTGATGGCAATTTTGGAATTCGTATTCGTTGATACCACATTTTGAACCCAATGACGGCTGTCGGTGGCCTCTAGAAGAGCAAAGTCTGCCTCAGTACCGGGACTGTCGCGTGGTGCAAGAAAGAACTCTCCGCGGTAGTCAAATTCAACTCCTTTCATAGAAGCGTTAGGCGTGGGGCGGCTGTCGTAGTTAGGATTAGGTTCTTCTATTGGCCTCGGCATCGTACGACGATTATTTTCGTTTCCAGTCGCCTGATCTAAAGCCTCTTGCTCCTTTGTCCTTGATTGAAATAGCTCTTCGTAGCTGTGAAGCCGTGCTTCATCTGATAGCACAGTATTATTAAAGGATGTGCGTTCGCTTTCGACTTCAAAATTCGTATCTGAATCACCATCGAAACTACATGCGTCATCATCGATATCCCGGTTGCCTTGGTGTCTAAACTCCGTCCGTCCTAAAAGACTGGGCAGATCTCGCTGCCCTTGGAATGGATGAGCTGCTGTAGTATAGAAATACTTGCCTCGCACACGGATCACGCCGCCAATGGTTGCCTTGGTTGAGAACTGCTGGCCGTGAGCGGAACCTGTAACAAACAGCGGCATGCCGAGTGCATTGTGCCGCATTTGTAATTGAATTTTGATTTTATTGTCGCTGTTATTCTTCGGGGCGGCTAACGGTACTAGATGGTCAAAATCTGGCGCTCTCGGCATGTGTCCCGTCTTTACCCCGGGATACCGGTCTAATATGCCACTGTTCTTAATAGTATCTCTAACCTCCCTGCGATGTGCAGAAGCATCGCAGCAGAAAACGATTGTCGGGCATGCACTGCCCGTAGTATGGCCCATCATGTACATGGACCACTGCAATATTTCGAATTAGCCGTCTGTATAGGTTGACTGGGATGGGAGAAGGCGACTCCGAATTACTCACCGTAACCCAGCTGGGGATTGGCTCAACACAACTATCTAAGTAACGTTTGATGTCTGGCGCGATCGTGTTGAATGTTTCTCGTGCTTCACCCTGTGCTTCCCAAACCGATTGATTCCCGACCTTGCAGATGAAGCGCCCTATTGATTGCTCGGGGTTTGGCCACCCCCTTTGCGTCGCAGTTTTCCTCCGGAGGATCGCAGAGAGCCCCGTCTCCCGTGAACTTAGCCGAGTGGATATGTATTGAGTTGTAGACATTTCTGGTGCGAAACTGAAGGCAAATGACCTATGCAATATTCGAAGATACAATAAAATCAAGTGAGGGAAGACATGAGAAACTGTTTGAAAAGCGATCGCATTTTTGGCTAGCATCACAAGAGAGCCCAGTCATCCTGTCTTTGTATCACTACGCCTCAATAATACGCAATGATGTTGCATTAAAAGGCGTAACGCGTAATACTGTCTTGTTTTGATGGGATGATGCCGAGTTTGGGGGCTTCGGGAGACCTCCCAGCCCCCGGTAGGATCAACAGCTGACGTGTCTGAGGCTTAGCACTGCCGCCGTCATTGGTATATGAACATCAAGTACACTAAGGACAACCTGATTAAGGACTCGCAGTTGTGCTTCATTCGTTTACTAATTTTGCACCTATCGAGATGGTCTCGGCCATTGATATGAGTCTTCTAGAGGCACCGATTGAATATCACACGCAAGCCGAAATTTGCCAAGAGTTCTGGGGAATTGGGTATTCCCCGCAGGTACGTGGAGCGGATATCGATCTCACAACCTTTTGGAACTACTATTTCAAGACGAGCGCCCTCTCCCTACATGATGGAGGACGACATGTCGCTGTCAGGACACACCGCGATATCATTGACGTGGTTTATCTGCTTAAAGCGGGCGCCGCTAGACGGGATATTAAACAGAGGTTGAGTTCCAAGTTAAAGACGAAACATACCAATGAGGACGAGTTGTTGGAAAACTCCATTGATTTGGCCGCGAGCCTGGTGGTTATGTGTGATTGTGGCATATCCTCGCACGGGTTCTCTGGGAGCACTGAGATACAATGGAAGCACGATTCTCTGACAGAATTCCTCACCAAATACTTCGGTGAAAAGCCAATCCTATCCCACGAGAAAATAAAGCTGGAAAAGACATTCAAGGCAAAAACCTTGGGCCGAATTGCTGGCTTGGAGATTATATGGACTGACAACTTGGTTGACCATCTGAGGCTGACGGACGACGATACGAAGGTACATATTTTCCACCATGCGTCATTTTTAGAATACCAGCGTTGGAGGTAAGATTGTGCAACTCTGTTCAACTCCCAGACATATTGGGTACTAATCGAGGCAGCTCACAAAGTTTACTTCCAACAAATTTAGCCTCAGAAACACTCCAGACACTGGCTTTACTGTTTCCTTCAACAGATTGTGAAACACGAAAATGGATCTCTAAACTACCAGCGGTGGATCCAAGGGTGTCGAAATGCGGTCGGCTCAAGACCGATCTGAGGCAGATTGAGAAGTTCCAGATATGGCGGGACCGACTAGTCATGTTGAAGCAAGTATATGACGAGGCGCAGCCAAAAACACTAAAGCAGTGGTGGCACGACCGGCGTAATGGCGTCCAGTGGTATACGTTCTGGGTTGCTGTTTTAGTATTAATATTGACGGTATTATTTGGGCTGATACAGAGTATTGAAGGAGCTATACAAGCTTATGCATCTCTGAAAGCAATATCGGATCATCGAGAAATGGGAGGACCAATGAATACAGGACCCGAAGCCCACGTACTTCATTTCCTATGGCCATATAATCTCATGTATCCTCTGTATCTAGTCACTCTTTCATAGTTCCTTAGCTATCAATCTTACTCTGAATCTAACTACGAGATTCACTCTTGACTACCTACTGCCCAGGCCCCTGTCTCTGTGCCGTGGTGGAAGCGTAATTCAACATATTCCTTGGAAGCCAGGTTATTGAGAACATGGAGTGGGGTGCGCTGACCCTCCTGAATACTGTCGAGAGGCGCGCCGCTTTTCTTGAGACATCTGATGGCTGCTATAGAGCCAGATCGAGCTTATAGTATCATATGACCTACCATACAATCACGTGATCTGAGGAGGCATACTTCCCTTCGGAAGGCATCCTAGATTAACTTCTCTCAAGATAGCTACGACTCATAATAGTCACAGGTCTCTGATATACACCCTCAATTGCACTCAATTATATTGTCGTGCACAGTAAATCTGACCGCTATTGAGTGCCACCACAGAGCTACAAGATGCCAAGGTGACCCAATACAGCAACTAGCCTGTGAGCTGTTACAACCCTAAGCATTTCAAGCTTTATAGCCTTCGTGTGGGTTATATTTGGACCCGGTACCTATCCTAACGGCCGGTCTTTGAGCGATCCTATCAATCCAGCCTAACAAGTGCGGGAAGTCCTCCATTTGCTGTCTAGTTATGCCACATGATTCCCAATAACTGACCCAAGGCCAGGCCTTGATATCGGCAATGGAGTATTTTCCTTTACCCGTGCCAGCCAAAAAGTCCCTGGGCTCACCAGTATATTTACCGGAGAGCCGAATTTCGAGAACCCCGAAGACTCGTAAAGACTCGTTTCGGAACCGCGTGATTGCGTCTAATCATGTGTAAGGATTGGATCCAGCCTTCTTCGAGTTTCAATGTGGATTCAAGTTCACTCACACTCAATCTTCTCTGGAGCCGCTCTGTTGAAATGAATCAACTGTCCTAGATAAGGCGCACCCGACCCATGCCAGAAGAACAGCCATTGAAGCATCTCACTATGCTCGAGCTCATTGCTGAAACCAAACCTCCTCTCCTTATCTTCGCGATCAAGTAAATAAAGTAGACCGGCCGAAGACTCGTGCACGGGGAAAGGTGGGCTGTGTCTGTTGTCAATCACAACGGGGATGCGACCGTTCGGATTGATTCGCAGAAACCCTATGACATCAAGAGATTAAACACAACTTGCGCTGCCAACGTAGCGGCTCCTGCTTGGGCCCTTTTCTCTATAACGTACACTCTTTCTTCTGCTCGTTTGTGAATATGTCAATAAGGGTCGTCGTCCATGTAAAGCCGTAAGCCTCAGCGAGTTCTTCGAGGAATATCTGCGCAGCTTGGCCATTTCCCGAGTTTGCAGTCAATACATGGATGCCATTTGCGTCCTTCACAGCGTCGGGTGTATCGGCGACGTAAATCTTGTCCATGGTGGGCACCGAGATGTGTGTTCGATAAGAGTTTGTCTTGGTAAAAGTGAAAATCGGCGGTGATACCACGTAATGAAATGATCGCGATGGAAAAAGAGAAAAGAAACGCATGCGGGACGGCCTGTGAAGCATCGAGATCGAGGGAGAGTGCAAGTCTGGCATAGGTTGGCTGTGTCTTTGGGCCAGCTTCTACTAGTGGAGAGAAAGGGATCCTGGGGACTATCCATGACATGACATGACATGCGGGGTTGGCTTAAAGGGGCGGCATCCGCATCCCTGCATCCATATCAACATGATAAGTGCACCTCCCATGTCACTCTATTCAAGCCGCTTAGGACCTCATGTGATGACTTGGTGTGTTTGGCTGCAGCAAGCCTTCGACGGCTGAGTAGGTCCCAGGCAGTAACCGAATAACCTTAAATATGTAATTAAGGTAATCATCATGACGGCGCAGCTTTCAATTTGCGTTCGTTTGCGGAAGCTTTGGTTTTACCTGTCCAGTCCACCTTGAACCTAGCACTACACCTCACCATTCTTTCCCACACTTTCTGTTGTTCTGATCGCCATGCTGCCCTCTAATACTTTGTTGTTGGTCGGGGTGTCTGTCATCTCCGTCGCTCTCCTACGTTACGTTCTCAATCCCAAAGTAAACGACAACAAGAAAACTCTCCTTTGGAGCAAGCTCAACATACAAGGGTTACCCTCGACGGGCATCTTTCCTTGGTACCGGGCCTTATTGCATTCCGTGACCAAAACCCAGAGCACGGTGCTGGAGGGCTATCAGAAGATATGCCTTGCCCTGGACCGCCCTTTCGCTATGCCGACTATCTGGGTATGGGACGCTGTGATCGTCATGCCTCCATCGCTGATCGAGGTGCTTCATCGTCCAGAAAGCCAAGTTCGGGCATCCAAAGCCCAGCTTGAGACGATACAAATGCCTTATATGGTCCCCGATTGTAGCATATTTGATAAACCTCTTCACTTCGATGTTGTGCGCAAATACATGATGAATAGAAAAGACGTCGTGGCACTTGCCCCTCAACTCTACAGTGAGATTGATGCCGTCTTCCGTGAATGCTGGGGCGACTCGACTGAATGGTCGACTGTGAATAGCTGGAATGCTTGTGACAGCGTTATCACCCGAGCGGCTACAAGCATTCTAATTGGGCTGCCAACCTGCAGGGACCCGGCGTTCGCTGAGCCAGCTAGGCTGTTCGCCGACTTTGTTATGGCGGGAACAGTCGGGATCAACTGTTTACCTCCCTTTTTAAGGCGAATTGTTGGGCCATTAGTTGCGCTTCCAGCCAGGTACTATCACGCGAAATGCCTCAAGGTCTTGGTTCCTTTTGTCAAAAAGAGAATCAGTATGTGGGAGGATAGGGGTAAAGGAGAAGCGGCCCCGGTATGTCATCTCACTTGCCAAATAAACTACTATTCTAAATTGTGTTTACGATTTTGGGACTAATGGTCATTTTGGATTTAGAACGATTACCTTCAGTGGCTTATTCAGAAGTGCTCTAAAGAGGATCCTGAGGAAATGCACCCCGCTAGACTTGCATCACGGCTTATGATTCTGAACGCGATGTTCGTCATCGGCATGGCCTATGTGTTTGCTCACTGTGTCGAGGACATCTACGGCAGCCCAGATCACAAGGAGTTCATTCAGGGTATGGAAGCCGAGTGCAAGCAGGTCTATTCGAAACACCATGGCCTTGTAACTAAAGATGCCATCGACAGCCTCCATAGAGTGGATTCTGCCATTCGTGAATCGATGCGATTCTCCGACTCAGTCATCACGGCACTTGCACGGGATGTGGTCTCGCACAACCTAGACCTTGGGGACGGAATCCAGCTTCCACAAGGGACACGTATAGTCTTCCCCACCCAAGCAATTCATCAAGACCCCAAGAACTATCCAAACCCCTCACGCTTCGACGCCTTTCGCTTCTCTCGACGGTTTGAGACGGATACTCGCACCGACAAAGAGACGTGGATTGACGAAAGGGAGGAAATGACTTCAACGACTCCGTCTTTCCTGGCATTTGGTTACGGCAAGCATTCTTGCCCCGGCCGCTATTTTGCTTCGCAGACAATGAAACAAGCTCTTGCTTACCTCATTCTCAATTACGATGTAGAAATGATCGAGCCCCTAAGCAAGAGGCAAATATGGCTCAATATGATCGTGCCGCGGAAGAACGTATGTTTAAAGATCCGACGCAAGCTCTGAATGACAGCCATATGTACCCACTTTCCGTGGACCTTTTTATTATTATACACGTGAATAGGGCACCCGGTGATGCCGTTTCCCAACGTGTCTGAAGTTCTTATTATTTCATATAACCGTTTCCATGGCGCACACTGTAAGGAGCGCAGCTATGTCTCTCACCCTGCTGCTCTCCTAGCTCCCGGTTCTAGCACCTAACCTGCAAGATGAACCTGACAAATCGTTATTCTCGTGTATCGTTATGGCAATAGTTTATGATAGTTCCTCCTTCTATGAAATATTATTACTGAATTCCTATCTTTCACATACCATAGGTGTTACTACATAATAATCTGATCACCAAGAAGCCTCGACACATAATTGTAACTCATACTAAGGCATTATACCTTGCTGAATGAACATTTCATAAGGTATCAAATTCATCACGTTTATTGAGTTTCAAGGTACGCTCTCGTGGGCTACATTACGGTCGCATGATATTGTCGGGAAGGCGCCGCTTATGGTACTATTATGAAGCATCCTGCAATGGAATGCCAATTGATACGATCATCAAGTTGACCAAAGCCTGAACCACCAATTATCATATGGATAGGCCGTTATACGGAGCAATGCGATATGGCCTCCGAGATGCATATTTGTTGCAATATATTGTCGTACTGCTACAACGAAACGATTCAGTTATCCAATTTTGATGCATTTTACCATAGAGCCGTAGGCACACCAACATCGTCAGTGAACTTTGTATTGCCGTGGTAGTCTTGCCGGTCTTACTGTCTAAGGGTTGTAATAGGATTACAGAAAAGCCACCACAACATCGACTATTGGTAGAGCAGAGTGGACATATAGTTGTGTAACACACCATCTCCAACAGTTTCTACGTGAAAAAGGCAAGCCGGCAATAAACCGGTTACCGCCACTACCGAATGTAGCCCCTGCAGCCTACTGTTCCAGCACCTAGGGAAAGGGAGTTGCCATCTGTGGGACAGATCATCACTGTACTTCTCCAGACATCCCGCCTTATCAACAAACCTCTTCCCAGCCCCCTTGCACAAATAGGCGGAATGCACTGTTGCATCGAATACCCACGCCACATTACTGCCTGCATCGGCATAATCACACCAAGGTCCAGCGCCACCTACTGAAATAACCTTGAGGGGGGCTTAAAGGACATCTGGTTGTCTGAACGGGTCGTTGGCGACACAACGCGGTGTACATATAGCGAGAGAATCCCGACGTGACATCGGCCATCAGCAGGCTGTTCGGCGTTCATAGTGAGAGGATTTTGATGTGACATCGACCAGCAGCAGGCTGGCCGGCGATTTTGCGGGCTGAGGAGGATTTTATCCCTGCGCTGTCAGCACGGGTACTCCGTACTCGAGTAGCGTTAGAAAGTCATTTAAGGTAGCCATGCCTTGCTTTCCCAGGCGTGAGTTTGTAGCTGGCGTCACTCGGTACACACGGCAAGTACATTCTAGGTATTCCAGAAGCAGGCTGGGTTATGCAAGAGGATCCGTTTCTACCACGGTCCTATATTGCTTGACACACCATCTGAGCCTGAAGGCTAGGTACGGTAGGGATGTCAAGTAAAGCAAAGTAAAGTAAAGGCGGGGTACTGTCTGGTCGCGGCCCGTGTTTCGGTTTACGCACATATACCTATCCCTGTCGGACGCTGACACCCACGCACTATCACTGCAGAAAAGGGTTTGGGAAGGACTCGCCAACTGTACAAGAAGTACCACGCATGTGGGGGAAATCTTTGGGGAAAGCTTGTACAGATATGGCAAACCATTGAAACCCCGATTCGATTAATCACTGTTTTGAATTTATCTACTAAGTATATGTAGAATGATCAGATATGTACGCCAATCATATCATGGTAAGCCCACTTGTTCCAAGAGTCACCGGGAGGATCAATCACAACAAAGCGCCACTCAGCTAGAGAGCTGCCATGGGCAACAGAGAGCGCCAGGGCGATGGCCATCACAGATCAATAGGAACGGGAAGTTGTTATGGCCGCCGAGGAGCCTGGATTGGATTCCCCAATGATCACGCCCGGACTGGTCTGGACGTTAGTAGCGGAATTTGAATGCGTAAGTAACTGTTAGAGTGTAGGCATAGAAGCGGATTCTCGGAGCATGTGATGATATGCATGTCGCTCGACGTACTCAGGGGGATAACTACTCTCACCGAATAATGCAAAAATATCACCACCTAAATACAGCGTAGTTGCATAGTATAAAGTAGGCTATTATCCCAGGGCCTGTGAGACTTCATTGTGAAGTGCACGGTCTAGCAGCGATCTTGTGGTCCTGGAGAAAGAATCTTCGCCGCTGTTAGGCAAGCATATAGGCTTCAATTTATTAATATTACGTAGCCGTTACCATGTCTACTGCATTGCCGTCCCTACCCTCACCATTGCCAGAACCAGCACACTACCCTGATGGCCATTATGCTGATTTCAACTCACTTCAAACGCTTCTCATCCGAAGGGCCGAGGCGGCAGTTCCCCGATCACTCGTGTTCTATCCCCCCGGAAATGTCACAACTCCGATACGGGTTTCATATCGCGACTTATATGAGCGAGCGTTGCATAATAGTGTTTTGATCGAATCACTTCCGCAGTTCCAAGCCGGCTTCCCAATACTCGTACATCTCGATGATCAATACGACGCAGTTTTATGGTTTTGGACGGTCCTTCTTGCCAAATGTATACCCGTCATGTCCTCCCCATTTAGCAACGTCGAAGGACACAGAGTCAATCACATTAGGCACTTGTCAGAGCTACTGCAGTCGCCCATATGTATCACAAGGGCCAGAAGCTTGCACCTTTTTGATGGCAACCATGGATTACACGTTCATACGATCGAATCGTTGTATAGTGATCACTGGGAGGCACTAGAACTCGAAGTAAATGAAACAGGCAAGGGGAATAACGGCAGGGTATATTCGAAGCAAAATCGCCAAGGCCCAGGTTCCTGCGATGGCGGAGACACTCTCGCCGTCCTCATGTTGACATCTGGAAGCACTGGAAACTCAAAAGCCGTCTGTTTAACCCACAAGCAAATATTTGCAGCAGTAAGGGGAAAGTCTGCTATGAGAGCACTCCCCCCTGGCTACCCGTTCCTAAACTGGATTGGTCTCGATCATGTTGCCAGTTTGGTAGAAATCCACATCCCAGCCCTATGGCTTGATGTCGACCAGATTCATGTTCACGCATCGGATATTGTTCCTACACCAAGAATATTTCTCGATATCCTCAGTCGACACCGGGTTTGTCGTTCTTTCGCCCCAAATTTCTTTCTTGCCAAACTTGCTACAGTTGAATTTGAGAGAAAGTGGGACCTAGCAGCTCTAGCTCTCCTTGTATCTGGAGGTGAGGCGAACGACATAGGGACTTGCGTGGCTGTATCTACCCTTCTCGAAAAATGCGGCGCCGTCAAGAATGTTCTTGTCCCGGGCTTTGGGATGACAGAGACCTGCGCGGGATCCATTTACAACTTGAACTGTCCCGACTCGGATTTGAAGAATGAATACGCTATTACCTCAGTCGGCAAATGTATCAAGGGCATGGATATTCGGCTTGCCTGGCCTTCACAGTCTGAAACTATTACAGAGTTGGCCGCAGAAAATGAAATCGGAAATCTAGAAGTTCGCGGTGATGTTGTCTTTAAGGCATATTACCGCCAGCCAAATGCGAGCCGCGAGTCTTTTACATCAGACGGGTGGTTCCGCACCGGAGACCAGGGATTTATTGATGGTGACGGAAATCTGTGCCTAATTGGCCGCGCTAAAGATGTGTTCAATATTAACGGCATCAAGTTTGCAGCTTCAGATATCCAAAATTCACTTGAAAGCGCTGCGGGCTCGCTTGCAACTCGAATAATTTGCTTCCCATCAAGGGAAAATCACACAGAACGAGTTACAGTTGCTTATACTGCCCATAAGTCACCCACGGAAAATCATGAAATTATTAACATTGAAAATCTTATGACCCAGGCTTGCTTCGCAAGCTGTGGGTCTTTTCCTTTAATATTTGCACTTAGGAAGGACTCTATTCCATTGCTTCCTACTTCTGCGCTAGGCAAGATTTCACGATCAAAGATGTCAACACTCTTTAACACGGGTTACTTTGCCACTGACGTGAGCATACATCGAGAAAGGGTCAAAGGTATCAGAGAAGAGGAGCTTCGGCGATGCCCAGTGGAATCGCACGGTAATGCCGCCAGATACGAAGAAGAGCTTGTACGTGAATTTTCAGGGGCACTTGGTAATACGCTCGGCAGAGACATCACCGCCGACACGAATATTCTCGAGTTAGGAATTACTTCCATGGATCTGATTCGCCTGAAACACAGAGTCCAGAGTCGATTTGGCATAGAGGTACCCATCACCCTTATGATAAAACATACTTCACCTAAGGCACTAGCCTCGGTGCTCTACGGCTCTCACTCCATCCAGACCGCTTACGACCCTGTAGTCACGATACAATCAAAAGGCACTAAAACACCATTGTGGCTGGTTCACCCCGGTGTCGGTGAGGTGCTAGTGTTTATGGGACTCGCGCAACACCTGCGTGATGATGACCGGCCAATTTACGCCCTCCGGGCTAGGGGCTTCGAACACCAGAAGCAATTCACCTCTATAGAGGAAGCAGTCAATATCTATGTGAAGGCAGTTCAAACAAGGCAGCCCCAAGGCCCTTACGCGCTTGCCGGGTACAGCTATGGCACTATGCTTGCATTTGAGATGGCTAAGAAACTCCAAGCATTAGGCGCCTCGGTGAGGTTCCTCGGCAGCTTCAATCTACCACCTCATATCAAGATGCGTATGAGGCACTTGACGTGGAATATCTGTCTCCTGCACTTAAGCTACTTTATCGGACTTATCTCGGATGTATACGCTGAAGATCTGGAGGATCAGGGCGACTTTCAGACACTGGGCCGCTCAGATGCTCTCCGGTATCTTTTGGAATCAGCCGATACCGGCCGGCTGGAAGAGCTGGGCCTCAGCGAGCAGGCCCTCATGGAATGGACTGGAGTCGCGTACGGCCTTCAGAAATTAGCCGTTGATTACGAGCCGCGGGGCATAGTCGACTCCATAGATGTTTTTCATGCTATACCGCTCAAAATGGTGGCTCGCTCACGTAAGGAATGGCTTGAGGAGCATTTGGACAAATGGAATGATTTCTCCCATACCAAACCCCTGTTCCATGAGGTTGGAGGCGCCCATTACACGATGCTAGGGCCAGAGCATGCCCTGACGTTTTCGGATAAGCTTCGAGCCGCTTTGAGAGACAGAGGCTTGTGAAATGTCGCGAAGAGCTTATGATGCTCGTTCGGGGGTTGGGGCTTACTATTGTGTGTAATAGTCTGCAGATAATGAGCTTCCTTCCGTTATATTTGCAATGCAGCGTGGCTGCAGTCAGACTCGTATATAGCATGTATAAACGCCATCGAAATCGAATAATTTCCCTTATATCGGACGCATTAGGTGTGATATGGCGTAAAAAAACAAAAACAGGGTGGGATGGGTGACTAGTAAGTTCAGAGTTGCGACAAATGTTCCTAGGGTGTACTCGCGGGTCAGCGCCCGGTAGTATCGAAACTGCAGTAAGAATCACGTTACCTAGATTATGCGGTGAAAAGATGTGGTATTTCCTCGTTACACAATCCACTCCTTGCATTTGGAGACGACCCTACGTGAAGACAAGATCGGCTTTATCATTACGGGCTTCGGAAGAGGAGGGGGGGGTAGGGTGTGAATCTCGGACTGCTGTCGGCGATCCTTTCGTGGACAACGCTTTGTGGATGCTACCACACCTATGGCTCATTTTATTCCCTATTACTACCTTACTGGCAGCCGACATTTGGAGTCCCATTTTGCGGTGAGACTACCAGATTGAGAGCCTTACCCGCGACCGCGCGTGGAGTCATTTGGCTAACACCTATGTCTTCATCACCTCACTCCCTCTCGGTATCCCGCCTATCAGTTTCGGTCACTGCCAGTGGAATGGAAGTCGATAAGGCTCCGTTTTAGTGGCTGAGAACGCTCTAACTCATCCAAGGTCACGCGCTTGATGAGAATTCATAGCACAAACTTGCTAAATGTCCAGCGCCGGGTCATTTGTACGTTTCGCTGTATGAAGATATATTTATAAAATAAACTGTTCCTGTTGTTCGAAATACCCTACCAAGTGATTTGTGAAATCGGTCTTCCAGCTCATTAACTCATCGCAGGTGTTCGTTGACCAGACGTATTCCTAATCGTGATGTTTGATAAATCATCGGAGATGGATGAAGCGTTGGCAAAAGTGCGGGAGCTGATCCCAAGTGCGGACAAGAAGTCCCGAACATCACTCATTGCCGCCCTACATGGACTCGCGTATTCGCTCGAAACCCCTGACGACACCCTTCATCGTTATGGCGCTATGGTTAGTGGGTGGTTCTGCTCAGTCAGTTTCAATTTAAACGCTGAGTTCCTCTCTAGAATCTTCAGACTGCTGCCGTAAAGATCGGATTTGACCTGGGATTATTCAAAATCCTCGTCAAGAGTAATGTTCCCACGACTGTCGATGAGCTATCGTCGGTCATCGACGCCGAGACCTCACTACTAGGTATCACGCCACTGCATAGCCTAGATTTCAATTCGGGGCACAGGGCTATGGCTAACCCCTCATATAAAGCTAGGTTATTGAGATATCTTGCTGTCATCGGTACAATTGATGAATTTGCACATGATCAATATGCTCCAAATCACTTGACCAGGAACCTGACTGAGGAGGTGGCTGAGGCAGGCATCAACCACTAGTAGGTTATGGCCTATTTATGAGAGCAATCAAACTTAACACCCCCGATATACTTAGTACTAAACTTACCATGACATTAGCTTTGCTACAGTTGCGCCCCAATATCAAGTTCTCCCCGAATTTCTAAAAAGCACAGGCTATAAAGACCCTTCAGATGCATTCCACACGGCATTCCAATATGCCTGGAAAACAGACGTCCACCAATTCATGTGGTTTGCGGATCACCCGGAGGAGCTAGCATATTTCAACAAATTCATGGCCTTCCGGCGCGAGCCCGAAGTCTCGTGGTTAAATGTGTACCCAGTCGAGGAACAGGTTCGAGACTGGGACCCGGAGAAACCAGTCTATGTAAACATTGGTGGTGGCATCGGACACCAATGTGCTCAATTCATAGACAAGTATCCTCATGTTCCTGGGCGTGTCATTCTGCAGGACCTGCCGCATTCAATTGCGAAAGCCCTCCCTACTCCAAGGGTTGAGAACCTCGCCCACGACTTCTTCGAGCCACAGCCCATCAAAGGTGCGTGCCTGTCTTCAGCCCAGCACCCGAAGCAGGTGGGTTTTATTTAGCTGACCATTTCTTTAGGGGCTAAGTTCTACTTTACGCGGGGTGTGCTACACAATCATCCCCCTGAACGAGTCAGGAGGCTGCTTGAAGCAACCAAACAAGCCATGGGAGCTGAATCAATTCTTCTTCTAGATGAGATGATCCTACCGGAGACGAAGGCAAACATCGACACTGTGTCTATGGACATCACTATGCTCACAGCTTTTGCGGGTATGGAGCGTACTGAAGAGCAATGGCGGACCATACTTGATGAGGTCGGACTGAAGCTAGTCAAGACTTTTGAGTACAACCCTGTCAGTCACGAGAGTGTGATGGATGTACGCCTGCCATAGGTGGCTTGTGGAGGCCTTTGTAGTCAACCCCTAACTTAACCATGCAAACGAATTCATATCACCTTCTTCTAAACGTTACTTATGGGGCTGTTTTGGTATAAAATGATTGTACCGGAGTAGGATGACGCATCGTTAATTGCTACCTACAGTGTGAGCGATGTGTATATGGATCACTACTGTAAATGCCATCGATATATCACAAGAAAAGCAATATTCTAGCTTTCAAACCCGCTCCGGTACTGAATCATCGAGCCAAAGATGTAATTAGATAGAATAGGGACCTTGGTACAATTGGATTTGAAATAAAACGTAACGAAGATGAGTGCATCGACTCGTGTATCGTTACGGTCAGCTTCCATCGATATGTACATCAAATTCTCTTCACGTTGTCCTTCTCACGAATGAGAAACTCCTTGAAAGTTGTGAGCGGAATCACCTGCGCCAATATCTGTAGGTCGACATAATCGGGCATGTATCGCATCGACTTGTCGCACCTTGTCTGCACAAAGAGGCCCTTGGGATCTTGTACCGCGACCTCCTCGTCAGACAAGAAGGCCGTCTCGATCCGTGGAATACCCATGGCTGCGCTCAGACAGTCCATTGTCTCCTGAGGTGTTAGGAAGTCAGTCGCGAGGTTCACGATCTGTTTGTTGAAGAACGCCGGGTCACGGAAGGCGGCGACCGCGTACCGTGCGATGTCCTCGTGGTCAATAAGGCCCAGGCGCGTGTCAGGCCGCAGCGCCGTGATCCAGCGCCGCTGTTCAAGAATCTCAGTATAAATGTTGATGGTCGGCTCGATGAGATTGGTCATGAAGAAGGCCGGGCGTAGCAGAGTCCACGATTCCAAACCCGGCGATTCCACAACTACCTGCTCGACGTAGTGCTTCGCTTCTAGCAGCCCGTGCAACAGCGTTCCCGGCGAGAGCCGCTCCTCGTTTCCGTAGATTGACACACCGAGACTCGTCGACGAAACAACCTGCGTCACTCCCGCTTCTCGGGCTATGGAGAGGATAGACGTGGCCTGGCGGGCCTCGCGCGGGGGGTCTTCAATGCACGGCATCAAGCACAGGAACAGCTTTTCGCATCCCGCGAGGCCTGTCCTCAGCGCCGCTTCATCATCCCAGTCGCCAGGCGTGAACTCCACGCCTATGGCGGCCAGCGCTTTAGCTGCTGGGGACGACACGTCGCGGGCTAGGGCATGGACGCCCCATCCAAGCTCACGCAGCTGCCGCGCTAGAGCGCTGCCTTGAGAGCCGGTAGCGCCGGTGACAAATACGGTAGGGTTTGAAGAGGCCATTCTCTAGGAGTGTGGATAGTATGTGTACTGATGTGAATTCGCTTGTTATAGATCTGGTTGCTTAAGACCAATGACACGGTTAAATTAGAGGGCGACTCGTGTGTCAGGGCGAACTGAGAAACATAGGGGCAGGAGCATAGGAAAGAATCGGCGAATAACATCGTGAGCGGCTCTACAACAAATAAGCCTACGTCTATTCCCAATTAGGGATATAAATGGCACCAAAAAAAAAAAAAAACCATCTAGCGAGCCATCCGTAAGATATTTCGGTGAATCTTCCAAGACGAGTCTATGCGCGTTGTCCAACCGCTGCTGTCGCCGTCTGATATTAGCATGGTCAGGGCTTGGTAAAGCCTATGGTGTGTGTGTATCACTAGCACACAATCATCGATTCGCCCCGCATACATGCATATGCCTCGATGTAACTCAGAGGTTGGAGTGGCACGTCGGAAAGGGCCATGTACTAGTAGAAGCAGGCTCTAAGCAATGCAGGCTAGGCTTGGTCCGACATGCAGCCCAAATCTTGCTGAATTCTTTTCTATTTTCGGTGAGGTAGGGGCGAGTTCTACGTGTAATAATATCAGGCGGCTAACAGCGACAGAACGTCCCTCGAACAGCATTAAATCTAAGGTATTTTTACGAGGCGGCTCTGTTGGAATGAGATACTACGTAACCTCGTAGATTCTAGAGAGGTATAGGTTCGTGAGAAGCAGAGATGGAGATTTGTGATATAGTTACACGTAATCAAAACCACCTATACTTGTGTTACGTCTGACTGGATTCTAGGTATGTAGGCTTTCTAGTGAAGATTGTTATAGACTAATGCTATTATAAAGGGAAGGACGAAAATTACAAAGTAGACAGACTACTATTCACTAACTATAGCTGAGCGATCTATCGCCTGAATTGAAGCCGGGATATAATAAGAGAACAGATGATGATGCAATGTAAGTAATGTCAACCTTTGAGGACAAGAGAACTATATCAGTGTTGTGCAAAGAGCCTATTGCGATTCCCCCAAGACAGATACAGTAGCGTTCAAAACACCCTTACCCTTTGTCCCTATCGTGAACTGATCGCTGTCGGGTTCAAAGTCGTCGGGCTTGGCATTCAGGAAATGAAAATCAAAGCGGTCTATGAGACCAGCCATGAGCAGATTCATTTCAGCCCATGCGAGACTAGGATCGCAATCACAGATATTTTAGCGTGGTTATAATGGCTGGCAATAGAAAGGTTAACTCACTGCATGCCAAGACAGGCTCTTGTTCCCTTCAAAAAGGGGGCAAAGCTCTTCGGTCCACCGTCAGGGCCCATCCATCTGTCAGGGTTAAAGCTTCGGGGTTCGGGATACACGTTTTCATCTGAGTGTAAAATCACTAATGTCATTCCAACAGGGGTGCCGGCGGGGATTCGCCATTGCTCGTATATAAGGTCTCGGTCAGGGGCAATCCGAGATAAACGAGTACCAAGGGCGGGACTTATACGGAGGCCTTCCATCAACACAGCCTTCAGATAAGGTAGCTGTTCGAGGGCCTTTAGATCTCGAGTGTCAATAGTAGCAAGCTCGACCCGGAGACGTTCCAGAATTGGTTTCTTATCGTATACATGGTAAAGTGCGGTACGTAGGGCACCGGCAGTTGTTTCGTAACCCGCCCCAGTAATAACGGCGACCTCGTCAAAGATTCGATTAGTAGTCTTGTCTGATGCTGGCAGGGTCGAGTTCATGATCTCGTATACTATGTTGCTTGGGGCGCTTTCAAGCCTTCCTTTAGCCGCAACTAGTCTTTCCGTATCTGCCAAGTTTTCCTAAAAGCGTATCATCAGATTACATATTGCTGCTGAGTTGTATAACAAAAGAAGAGTATTTACCTTTAAGAAGCGGAAAAAGATCTGGGTGACATGATCTCCGTATTTGATTATCCAGTCAGTCGGTACGGCTTTTAGCATCGGACCAACAAACCGTAGGTGCTTCCCTAAGCGCCAGACTTGCCCGGACCCACGAGTCGCACTTAGCATGACTTCATTAAAATCATCCGCATCAAGACTCTTGTAGCTCTTTCCAAGGATAAAGTCAAAAGCCACATCACGGGTGAAGGCTGTAATGGCGGCTCCGAAATTGAACGTCTCACCAGTTTTGGCGAAGGCGGAAATACGGGCAGATAGCTTGTCTAAGTACCGTTCGAGCATTTCCTGACGACTGTGCACCTTGACCTTGGAGAAAAACGGGTTTAAGGGCTGGCGTCGGGCTCTGTGCAGGTCGTGCTGAGGAGTAAGAAGCCCCGCACCCTGAGTGGCAAAAGCGTCGACTGACCATCCGTATTTGTCCCATGTGCCGTCCTGTCTATAGAGCTGGTCGATGAAGGCGGGATCGTTGATGTGCAGTTCATGCGGCGAGATGCGAATAATAGGCCCTGTGCAGCGGCAACAGAGGAGTAAGCGGTGTGATCACCACGAAAGAGACAAAGGACAAGGAAATGGGGGAGTTGAGGTCAGGAATGGCTACCATATTTCCTGTGTAAGTCGGCAATTTTGAAGGTATACCTCCCGCCTTGCACGACGTCATAGTAGCCCTCATACCAGCGCGAGACAGCTGCCAGTCTAGGGCCTGGGAAACGAGCTAGTGGATGTAAGAAGAGCCGATAAAAGATTAGAGTTGCGAAATAGACGACGACGGTTAGACATATGCGGTGCCATGAGAGCAGCGCCGAGAGCGCCTCCATCTTGGAATTATTAGCGCCGAGCTTGACGCGAAACTCACAAGACTCCGGACGCGATTTACTGCCAGTGCTCTTTAAGAAAAAGGAGCGGGAATGTCAGCTGTGAAGATAAGATGAAGGAAAGCCGGAGTAGGGGACAGCCATGGGAAGGGGGAGCGGGAGCGGGGTCCTCGCATCTCTCCAAATGTTGGTACCATGCTAGTACTTCTAAAGTGCCAGCATGGAGGCGAAAAAGAGACAAAGAGAGGGCCGGTGTGGTTGCACAGCATTTGTAGGATTTGTAGTCATTGTTTGGGGCTGCACGCAGGGATGATTCATTCGCTGTGGTGCATCCTATTGGCTCCGACTACACATGGCTGTGCCGTGTAGGCGCCGCCACGTTGGAATATCGTAGCGTGCTTATTTACCCAAGTAGGTGTACCTCGTGATTATATATCTACGCCCCTGGCCTAGCGACGTATTGGGGTCCGAGACGAGTCGGCACATAGTACAGGCGTCTGCATCTCCAACTCCAGACATGTATTTGTACCCGAATAAGGTACCTAAGGTACTTGCCTACCTAGGCCATCAAATTCAATGTTGTACTGGAGGATCTGTATACACGCAATATGAGGCATAGCACGTATCACGGCTCGGCTCTTTCGACTTAGCTGATGAACTGTACTGTAAACCATCTAATCAAAGCGCACCAACCTTGGGTTATATCTGTGGACATCGAAGGCAGGTGATTGGTGATACCTAACTATCTGGCTGCCGTATTCATAAGAATTCCCGCCCTATCTACCATTGCCTGTCATGAGGCCCTAGGCTAGTACCTAAGTAGTGAGGTTTTAGAGAGCGTCTTGATTGATGAAGCTATATTTCATACCATCGAGCTTGCAACTCACTTCATTCACGCAAACATCATAAGCCGTAACTAGTAATTAGCCATGGCTGAGACTAAACAGCCGGCCCATACCCCCCCTGCCTCTGATATCCCAACGATACTATCTGAACAAGCTCTCGGTCGCGACGTATCTCAATCGCCAGTTGAGCAGACCCAAGAAGCCGTGGCCGATTATGAAAGTCAGTATGTGACCGGCATCAAGCTGGCCACCATCATCGCTAGCTTGGTACTAGCTTGTTTCCTCATGCTCATCGACACGATGGTAATTAGTACAGTAAGTTGATACTTCAGGTTTTTCTTGTCGAGTCTTAGAGGTCTTACGGTAATTTTCAAGGCAATCCCTCGTATCACAGATGAGTTCAACTCACTCGCCGACGTTGGCTGGTACGCGGGCGCGTACCAATTTGGGAGGCACGTAGTCCCTCATTCCCTTCCGATACCCCCAATTGTCCTAATGTCCTTCAAGTGCCGCTCCCCAGCCCTTAGCAGGCAAAGTCTACACCCACTTCAAACTCAAGGTACGCCCCGAATCCGTCAATCTCATGCGGGGGACCGACTGACAGGCTTACCATCGGGGTCAGTGGTCTTTCCTCACTTTCTTCGCCATATTTGAATTAGGATCCGTTTTGTGCGGCGCCGCGACATCTTCTGTCATGTTGATCGTAGGTCGTGCTGTCGCTGGCCTCGGAGCCGCAGGTATCATTAACGGATCCATAATTATCATCTCCGCTTGCGCTCCCATGGAAAAGCGTCCAGGTAATCCCCCAGAACGCCCCAGCTATGAATTCCTCTTTTAACTAATAGAACCAACTTACAAGGCTTGATTGGCACAACTGTTGGGTGTGAGTCCTCCTGTCTTCTCTGTAGCGTTTCGATCATTCGTAAACTTACAACAGGGGTAGTCGCTCAGCTGGGCTTGGTCATAGGGCCTCTGATTGGGGGCGCGTTTACCTCTTACAATACCTGGCGCTGGAGTAAGTAGGATATACCATTTGTTCTTGAGGGAGAACGGTTTAGTATCCAATTTCCTAAAACTAACTGATAACGAAGGTTTCTACATAAACCTCCCTATTGGTTTCTTCGTGGCCCTAGTTATTGTCCTGGTCCACATCCCAGAGCAAACCCCCAAAGCCGCAGCCTTGAAAGTTATCTCGAACTTGCACCGACATCTTGACCTAGTCGGGTTTCTTCTGTTCGCACCCGCAGTATTGCAATTGCTACTCGCCCTCCAGTACGGAGGTAATCAATATGCATGGAATTCATCCCAAGTTATAGGATTATTCGTAGGTTTCGCATCTACACTGGCAGTCTGGTCCTTCTGGAACTACCGTAAAGGGGATGACGGCTTGCTGCCTGTTTCTTTGCTCCGCCGCAGGTTAGTATGGACTGCAGGAATCTTCCAGGCTTTCTTCTTGGGAGCTATACAGGGTTCAATCTATTATCTTCCCGTCTATTTTCAAACGATCAACAACGCCTCGGCGATCTTGAGCGGTGTCTATCTCTTGCCGATGATTCTCCCACAACTCGTTGGCGCGGCTTCACTTGGCGTCGCTTGTGAGTAGTAAAATTTACGCCTATAGTATGATATGTTGCTGACATGGTGGCAGTGAAGAAAGTTGGATACGTGATCCCTTTAGCAGTTGTGTCCACCATACTCCTTTCCACCGGATGTGGACTGTATTCTCTACTTGAGCCCGGCAGTCCAACCGGATGGTGGGTCGGGTTCCAGATTATTGGCGGATTTGGGTCCGGGCTTGGTCTTAACTTAGTGCGTCTCCCTCCTACACCTCATATAAATCTATTTCGGTGCCTCTATCAACTGCTTCATGACTACAAAGCTGATAAATATACTGCCTATGCTGGTAGACTATTGCAGCTATACAGGCAGTTGTTACGGGACAAGAGGTGTCATCAGCCGTTTCTTTTCTCGTCTTCACGCAATCTTTAGGCCCATCCATCTTTCTGGTGCTGAGCAATGTCATTTTACTCCAAGGCCTGAGGACACAGATACCTCGGCAAGCCCCCAATGTTGATCCCGAAGCAATAATAAGGGCCGGGGCTACCCATTTCCGCGCTATAGTCCCAGAGGATTACCTTCCCCAAGTCCTTGTGGCGTATTCCAACAGCATTTCTCAGGTTTTCTACCTGCTAGCCGCTATCGCAGCCGCTTGCTCTATCTGGTTGTGGGGTCTAGGTTGGACAGATCTCCGACCGAAAAAGGTACAGAGCCCTGTCAACGAAAGCAAAGTTGAAGGAGACAAGTAAGCCCGACTCGTGCGCAAAACTGGCCATGGCGGGTCTTATTGTGGTATATTTACATGGGGTTATAATGATTGTTGGGCTATCACGTGTTTGTTCATAATCAACTGGTATAGTTTACCTCACATTTTACAAGGGATATCTCATATAGCACATATTGTACTCGAATTACAAGTATATAAAGTTTACGGGTATGAAAATCTAGAATGAGATATATTGCGAAGGTCCTTTGCGCGTGAGGCAGGCACGTCTATCGTAAATCATGAAGGCCTTCGTTAAGAAGGTTGGGAGGGAATATGCGTGTAGTAGGTAGATAAGAAGAGCGGGGGATAAATGGGAAGTTGTCGGACTGCTACAGCTGGCAGTCGTTTGAAGATCCAGTTACTACGTTGTATTTGTATACGGCTCCCCGCCAAAATAACATCTTGCACTAACCCCTAACCGCCCCGCCCCTCGTAACCTTCAGACACTTGGCCACTGACACCAGCCTAACACCTTCAACACCTTCAACACCTTCAACATCCGCCTTTTCCGCCTTTTCCGCCTTCCATCAACACTTCCCGCCTTCTGCCATCAACGCATCCACGCGCCTTCGATGGTGAAGAACCAGCTAATACGAACAGGCACGAAACAGGAAACAGGCCAAGATCATTCGGCAACATGGGTGCTACATAGGGTTGTATATCTGCGCCCCGAACCTACGTATTCCGTATGACTGCATTGACTACTTACTATATGATCGGCGTAGCGAATAAAAAAAATGCTACTATCGCCGCCACGGACCTACATCCGGCAGAACCAGCTCTCGACGCTGGTTGCCTACCTAACATAGGTAGTTGGTAGCTTAACTGGTTCACATTCGTAGTTCACCGATGTTACATTTGTGTGTGACGGCGACATAGCCTGCTAACACAATCACAGGTGCCCGGTTTTTCATCTGCAAATGGTGCCCGACGTCGTATGCACACCAGGCACTCCATGCCAGGGTCTTTGATAGCGAGCATATCAGAAGTTGCATAACCTCCTCATCTATTGACCCCATTGCCGTCCGTCCACCTGCCACACCAACTGCACTTGCAAACACCGTTCCATGGAATTTCACATAGCCTGCTTCTGACCCTTGAGCCTTCGCGATGCTTACTCCATTGAGAATATGCAAGTAACCACACTAAATAAATGGGTGTGCCTCTATGATACAGAATGGGTTTGTCGATAATCCTACGGCAAGCCCTTCCCCCCATCCCCTTTCACCCCTTTCACCCCTAGAGCATCTCGGTGCTTCGTTGCGCCCGTGTGTAACCTGACCGTGGGACAGCCACCCGCCTTTGGGCCTCGTAGCTGTCCCCGCAGCAATTGCTCGAAGCAAAAGTAAGGTAGCTATTCATAGAAACGATCATGAGAACCATGTAAAGGTCACATGTCCTTACTTTTCATATCCTTCTCTCTACCACCAAAACACTTACATCGTCTGTTCGTTCGCCGCATCTGTAAATACTTACGAACTTATGGCCGCCATGGGACCTAGTATCGATCCTAACGATCCGGGTCGAGGGCCTTGGATCATTGCGGTGACTTGGGTTTTCACGGGGATCGCAGTTTTAGCCGTCGCAGCCCAATTCTACGTGCGCAAAAAGTCCAAAGTTCCTTTAAGCTGGGCTGATTGGCTCTTGCTCGCTTCCGTAGTAAGTTTTCATCCCGCAAATCGAAATATTAGGCATAAATACAATTGGCATTGGCTAGATTAACGCGGCTCATTCCAATTAACGGTTCACAGATTGTCAGGGTTGCCCACCAGATCCAGATTTCGATCTCTTTGAAGTATGGCCTCGGCAAGCATGATATCAGTCTGACACCTGATCAATTGGTCAATATCAATAAGTCCAACTGGTCTTCTATACCGACAAACACATTCGTCTCCACCGTTCCCAGAATCGCGATCACAATCTTACTCATTCGCCTATTCGGAGTCCACACCTGGCTCAAGTGGTTTCTCATATGCCTCATTACCTTTCAAGTACTCCTCGGAATCGGTTTCATCGTTATCACATACGCGATGATAACCCCTGTTGAAGCTTTGTGGAACGTTTTCATCACTGACGCAAAGAGATGGGATCCCAGAGTCTGGGTTTACTATACCTATCTTCTCCAATGTTAGTCGACCCCTTTGGCTTCATTTCATCAAAGGGGGAAAGTTCTAATGCAGGTAGCAACAAATAGCGGTTTACACATTTGCCGATCTATCTTATGTGCTAATTCCTGTTTTAATCGTCTGGCGCCTCAGAATGAACCTGCGTCGGAGGATTGGTCTCATCATCCTCTTCCTCGGCGGCATCCTCACAACGACACTGTCAATACTAAAGGCGGTCTGGGTGTCGGCGACCGCTAAGTCGACTGAGAATACCCCCGACGTCCAGTACGATGCGTCGCTTCAAGTGCTCTTCGGCCTATTAGAGCAGACGTTTGTCATCATCATAGCCTGTGTCCCGACCTTGCGGAACATCAGCGTTATCGGCAATTTGTTCTCCGGGCTAGGCACGTCGCTAATCAGCCTTATCCGGCGCAGCCCCAACGCGGGATCAGGGCATAGCGCTTCGAATGACCAGTATGCGAGCTCAGGTGGCTACGTAGACATCGAACTGAGTACTCACAAACTCGGCGCGCCTCCGGGAACAGCTTACATCCCGAAGACAAGTGTCACCAAAAGCGCAAGCTGTGAGCAATTAACTGGGAGCGATACCCAAGTGAGGCGGGTAGACGAGTATGTCGTATCGTATAATTGAGTTATCGTGTCGGGCCGCGCCCATTCACCGCCAGGTAGAATAGGGCAGGGCAAGAGAAGGGGGGCACAATTAGGTGTAGGTACCGCACGAGCAGACCAATATATCTACAGTATCTACGTGAGATACCAGTGGGTCATATATCTATCCAAACTCTTTCTTAGAAGATAGATGCAATATAGGTAGTTAACAAGAGCTTGCTGCATAACGTCCGTGCCATATCCTAATGAAGAACCTTCATCCTTTAAGGTATTCGACCTATCACGCATTTTCTCATGGTTTTGTATAAGTCGACCCTGTCAAGAAGAATTCTCTTCGATAGCACAACCGCGACTAGGGTTCTTATTGATAGTGGTTGTGTCACACTTGAGCAGAGCCCTGGAGCGGCTCCACCAAGGCCCGAAGATCGTGTATACAAGAAGCACACCGCTCACTTGCCTATCACATAGAAACCTAGCGAGCCAGAGCGTCAAAACCACTTGACGTGATCCCTTAATCGCCCTGGCGGGCCTTACAAGCCGCCGAAGTGAGAGGGGTGGCGTAACTTATAACCCGATGGCGATATCTTCTTTCGTTATCTATTTGAGGCATTGCATCTGCTGCCTTTCCATAGTGTTTGCTCGCTCTTGGGGAGGATCTTGAGGTCGCTGATATCGCAAGAGAAAAGTGATAGAGGACCGCCAAAGCGTGCTCTGGGCGGACACTATTACATATTCCCAGCTGGATATCAGCGACGAACAGATGATCGTCGGTGGTGCGGATTGCGTCCCCCTTCCCCCACGAGGTATAGTCTTTAAATATTAAACAACATTGAACTATGTATTACATCGTAACAAAGAATATATCCCAACTTATACATATTCAAACTAAACCAACCCCTCAACGTCCGTTTTAACTGGAGTTGGTGATCGGCTCAACCCTTGAAAAACTCTGTATGCAATACGTAGTAACAGAGGATGAATAGATTAGGCTATATTAGCGCTGGCAACGCTGGGACGAACCTCGGGCGGAATGACTGGTAAAGCTCCAATCAAGTGACATCTCCGATCTTACTACTATTCAGAACCCCATATGTAGTTTCCCGTCGAGGCTCGATGAGTCTTCAAGCTTGGCTCGGTAATGTAGGCAATGCCTTGGAGCCTTGAGCGTTCCGGTGGAACACACCTAATTTATATGTAAAGTGGTTGGCTTATGCCTCTTATATCATGGGTTTAGTTACCCGAAGCACAATTTGACCATATAATTTTGTCCTAGTCCATGGTGCAACAACTTTAACCGTGCTGACAATGGTCAACGGATTGCGATGCCGCCAATCAGCACCCCTGGGTATGCGCAGGCAACAATGTATTCAGTCTAGGTACCATTTTGCATTGAGAGCAGCGTTGGTTACTACTACTGTGTAGTACTTAGACGGTCGGACTACATATCCACTGTATATTCCGATTGGATAGAATAAGAATGCCGCCCTAAAAAAATTCACGATTGTCACTATTTATAAACTGTGATGCCTATTGGCCCCGCCGCATGGCAAGTGCAGGTTGCCAGTTATCAACGCAGAGCTGCAGGCAGGCCAACCTCAATACTATGTAGTCACCGGCAGGGATTACGAATATTGTGACCATCCTTGCCATGTGCCTACGTGCAGGATGCCCAAGTACGAGTAGGTTTGCACGGGGTTGGATGTGCTTCTGGATGTGCTTCGGTATCCCCGCACAGAGCTGGGGTTCGGGTTTTGAAAGCACCACGTTTAACTGAAAGATAAGAAACCTTGTCTTCGCTCATTGCTCATTCCTGCAAGCGTAGCTGATGTGTTCGACCCCCACAACCCCAACTCCAACCCCAACCCTAAACTACCTAGGTATATATGAGATATAATTACCCAAGATGGCCTCGTCTCGCAAGCCAACACTTGTCCTGGTACAAGGCGCCTTCCAATTGCCCGAGGTCTACTACAAGTTGTCCGACGCACTAAGAGCTACTGGCTATCGCGTTGTGCAACCACCTCTGCCTAGTCTTACAGACCAAGACAAGCCAGAATTTCCCACGAAATCCTTGACCGACGACGCCCTCGTCATTCGGTCCAAGGTTACGGAACTAGTCGAGGAAGGGGACACCGTCTTTATGGTTCTGCACTCATACGGTGGCTTAGTGGGCACTGAAGCCGTCACGAAAGACCTATCGTTCGAGGAACGAAAGTCTAAGGGCCTTGCTGGTGGCGTGTGTAAGCAAACGTTTTCGTAACAAGCCCAACTTGTCTGCCGCCTCGGGCCGAATTTGTTTATTGAACAAGACAAGGACTGCATGCTGATCCCAACACGCTTCAGTACATCTGTTCTACATTGCAGCCTTCATCCTAACTGAGGGCCAGTCGGTGCTAAGCAGTTATGGCGAGTTTCCAAACATTCTCGTCAAACCAAATGGCCGTTTTACCCTCAAAAACACGGCCGACATACTCTACAACGACCTCCCTGCCGCCGAGGCACAGTATTGGGAATCGAAAACAATCGACCAATCCTACGCGGTGCTAACCACTATAGCCACCAACGAGGGATTCCGTTTTGTTCCCTCCACGTACGTTGTCTGCGAAAATGACCATGGTTCTCCCCCGGAACTCGAGGAATCGTTTGGCAAGACTACGGGCTCAGAAATTATCAAGCTCAACTCTGGGCATTCACCTATGCTTAGCCATACAGAGGAACTAGCAGAGATGATCAATCAGGCTGTGCAATCCGCCGTTGAGGGGAAGGGCATCCAGTGAAGCGGCTTGACTTCATGGCGAGAACTTCGGCTAGAAGATGAATCTTCTGAAGCCGTGTTGTGGCAGCTTAGAGCAGAGTATGAAACGAAATTCCTGTTTCCATAAAATGCACCGCGTGTTGTGACTTCTTCATGAGAGCGTAGTCTGTTGACACCTGGCTCGGTGCGAAGTATCCGTGTCAAATCATCAAGGCCCGTGGTACGCCATACATCCTTAGGGTGCCCAGCTAAAGTCTCATGGCTCATTAAGAAGTAACCTGATACAGGCATGTAGGGGGTCCACCCACGAAGGGCAATTATGTCACAGTTCACATTGCTGGTTGAATCCAGTATTGACCTATGTTATTGCACAAGGAGGGAAGTTCTCCTTATGCCAGAGGTGACTATCTAGTTAGTTTATATACAAGGTTCCCTCTGGTCTGTGCCCTGCCCCTAGTCCTAGTATGGTTCCGTGACAATTAGAGTAAGGCCTTCCCCTCTTCATCATCAATGTACTCATATTGTCTCACTACCCTTAGTTCTCTTTACCATTTATATAAAGTGGCTAAATATTAGCTGTTTTACTAAAGGGGGTGGTTTGCTAAAGGGTAGAAAATAGTATCGGTTATAGGTTATGTTAAGGGTAGGGGTAGGGGTAGGACGGTGAATAGCGGCAAATTAGATGAATGTGTAGTCTGAGTAGCACTTCAAGTTGTTTATTGCAATAGTGGTATCCTGTCATTTCATATTTCAAGCCAGTGAATTAATACTGTGAGTTTCCAAGGGCGTTGAACTAGAATCATCATTCGGTAATTAAAGTAAGCCCTACTCGTCCGTCGCGGTCTCCGTGCCGGCCGGCTGCCACGGCCTCCGTATCGGTGTGTCGGATTCTAGGCGGACCAATCCAGATAAAATCACCATATATATAAGAAATGAACTTGTTGAACAAGATACAACGAAAGAATAGTCAATACTATCCTAATGTTGCCTGCTGTCGCAAGCCCCTCGGTCACCATGGAGTCTCCTCTGTTTATGCCTATAATCCCTGCCACGCAGCTATCCATTGCGCTGTTTCTTATTTACATAACATCTAAATCCATATATCGGCTCTATTTTTCGCCTCTCTCTTCGATACCGGGACCTAAATTGGCAGCTCTAACCTACTGGTATGAATTCTACTACGACGGGTACAAAGGAGGCAAATATACCTTCAAAGTCAAAGAGTTTCACGAGAAGTACGGGCCTATCGTCCGGATAAATCCACAACACGTCCATATTAATGACATCGACTTCTACGACACAATATACGCGCCCGGGGGGACGAAGCACCCTCGAAATAAGATACGATGGCTGGCGATGGATCTAGATTCCATGTTCGACACCTACGACGCTGCTCTACATCGCAAGCGCCGGGCTGCCGTAGCATCTCCATTTTCGAAACAGGCAATCCGTGCTTTAGAGCCCGCCATCTTTAAAATAATCGATGGTAGTATGGGTCGCCTTAAGGGTCTAGCGGGCACGGATACGATAGTCAATGTCCAAGCCTTCTGGAGTACTCTAACTCAGGAGGTTATTGGGCAGTACTGCTTCGGGACTAGCAGGATGAGTGACCTGAGAGGGGGCAATGACGAAGCACAATACATGCAACCAGATCACGTGGCACCGAACCTACACGCATGGGGTCGAATGTTCCCCTCGCTATTCGATTTCATCACAAAAATCCCGATGAGCTTTTTCGCTGTGTTTGACAAGAGATTTTTGGGAGCGGACAAGTTCGAGAAGGAGATAGGGGCACAAATTAGGAAGGTCCTTAAGACGGATGAGCCGCACATCGGCATCAAGAACGTGTTCCATGAGATGCGCGACAGCAAACATTTGCCGCCCGAGGACAAGCGTTTTAGCTACTACCAAGGCGAGGCAGCGAGCTTCGTGGCGGCAGGCACGGATACCACGGCTAGCGCTCTGACGACGCTGACATACTTCTTGTTGGCGAATCCCAACATCCTACGTAAATTACGTGAGGAGCTCAAGACTGTGATGCCGAATAGCGTCACAGGATTACCGCCAACGTCCACCCTGGAGAATTTACCCTATCTTGTAAGCATTCTTCTCCCAGAATTATTCGCTAAATCCAGATGATCCACGCAGACAGCTAATAAAATGATAGACAGGAGTGATACAAGAAGGCATACGACTCTCTTTCTCAGTGCCTGGGAGACTTCCTCGCACGGCGCCGAACGAGGAGCTCGTATACAAGGGGTATAAGCTGCCTCCAGGGGTAAGTTTCTCATTCTTCTTCTAGTGGTGTTAGATATCACAGCTACCCAGAGAGTTGGTTCCAATCTCGTTAGGTCGTTCTAACTATTTCTATAACATAGACCGTTATCAGCCAGTCGTCCTATCTACACCATACGGACGAGAGAGTGTTCCCAGAACCCTTTGAGTTCAAACCGGAGCGATGGGTTAACGATGCCGATTTTAGCGTGCGCCGGAATTTCTTGGCTTTTTCGCGGGGCGCCCGCAGCTGTATTGGCATTAACCTAGCGTACGCGGAGCTGTACCCAGTCGTAGCCGCGGTCTTTTCTCGTTTTGAATTGAAACTCTACGAGACTTCGGCTCGCGACGTTGAGTTCGCATCGGATAGATTTATCAGCCATAGGCCCGAGGGGTCTCAGGGAGTGAGGGTCCAAGTGGTTTCCGCGACGGAATGAAAGCTCAGGGTTGTAATTCTACGTTACGACGACTTCTACATCCACCTATTCTCTTGGCTATACCTATATTGTAAAACAATGTCATCGTTGAAAGCTCAAAATCAAAGTCGGCAAGGACGCCATAGTGGCAAAACTAAGGATAAGATACATCGGGATGAACAGATGCCAGAAGGAAAAAAGATAAATAAAAAACAAAACAAAGCAAATAACTCACCAGTATGTATGTAGAGGCAGAATAGTCGGCAAGGGTATAAGCTAGCGTACCTTATGCCTATGGTAATTGGAACAGACCCGTATGGCACAGCCGCCTGTGGCTGTGTTGGATTAGGTACTTCCTTGCAACCTGCTCCAGCTCCCCGAATTTCACTGGCGCGGCATTCCAAATCACAGCAGCAAACACAAATGATGCCAGAAGACTTCACCAGTGGCGATGATTTTACTTAAAATTTATCATTGCTTATAATACGTGATCACGTGATGCATGCGATTGGCGCCAATACGCAATCATGTGGAACGTGCGGCTGAGGCAGCTGACTGACTCACTTGGCCGAGCTGAATCCTGACCACGTCAGAACTCTCCGAGGATCTTCTTCTTAGATCCATGGGCAACTCACAGATTGACGCTGTCTGTGAGAAATCATCATGGACTACAAGGGCCTAGAGATTAGTGGCCGCCAGATCCGCCTTATCACGATAACTCCTCCTGGGCCGGGCGAAAATCGTGAAACGGACACTATACGATGCACTCTAGAAGTCAGAGAAAATCCACTCGCCGTTCAGGAGCCTGGAAGTGAATCAACTCTCCCGACCAGTCAAGAATACGTGAGTTTCGATGACTACGTCACAGACCCTCCTCTAGAACTCCTTGTTGCGCAAATTCGGTTGTCGATGGCACCTTTTGAGGCCAAATTGAGGGGACTGGGCCTAGCAAAACGAGCGTTGCTGAAGGTCCGATCAAAGATTCTGCGTCAAGATGTGGACCCGACCATCAAGATCCCCGTTGGGGGAATCCCAGAACTGCTTAGCCTAGATGAGAGGAAAACCACAATGTTAGCTCAAGCGCCAGATCTTCATCGTCGGATACTGAGCCGGTGGGGTGTTTTCGAGGTGTCCGAGGACGCTCCGGGCGCCAATATCTTGTTCGGAGATCCGCCCAAAGTCAATTACAACTATGTCGGAGAAATGTATTGGAAACACCTTAATCCTTTCTGCCAGCTGCGGCACCCAAGCACCACTAAACAGTACATGCTAGAATGGGTTAAGAATCGGGACAGATACGTTGCCCTCTCATATGCCTGGGGTCCACCAGAGCCGGCAGCGACTATTATAATTAATGGCCAGAGCGTTGAGGTCAGAGCTAATCTCGAGTCGGCTCTTCGTCAGCTTCGGAATATGGATTATTTCAAAAGTCTTGGCAAAATATGGATTGACTCGTTATGCATCAACCAAAATGATAACGTGGAGAAGCAGAGGCAGGTACAGATGATGGCTGATATATATAGGAATGCTGGGAATGTGGTGGTCTGGCTGGGGCCTGCAGCCGACGAAAGTGATTTGGTAATCAGCTACCTCGAACACGTAGGAGCTATGTACCGAGCGGAATATGTTGAGGCGTTTGATATGGCTGATCCGGTCACAGCCACAACTTGGCGTGCCATGGGCCAGATACGGTTGAAAACGAGCTACGACAAGTTTAGGAAATGGCACAGCGAGGGAAACAAAGACAACATCCCCATTTCGCTGGAGGATATAGCAGTTCCTCTTTACAAGTTCTTCGATCGCTCATACTGGCGTCGGTTATGGATTATTCAAGAACTCTGCTTCGGTCGAGGCGGCGCGCCCATTATTTGTGGTCAACGAGTATCTCAGTGGCGCCACATTCGTGACGGCGTGCTTCGATGTATGTCCATTTTCGATCTCCTGAACGATAAGACGAGAGACATCATCAGCAAACTTCCAGAAGGAACAATGAAAGGAGAGCATTCTCTTGTCCATGTAGCACAAATCGCTCAGTTGGAGATTGCCGGCCACAGGCGAGAGCTCCCTCATGTCGATGAGTCTTATCTTCCACTCCTGGCGCCCACCCTTTACGAGCATGGCCCATTACTCGGTTCCGTGATACGAAGAGCTGTGACTCGTAAGTGATTACCAGTTATCCTAGGCTTATTACGGCCATTTGACGGGGTCATGAATTCTGTTGAAGTTAGAAATTTGTCTCGGACACTTTTCATGATACTTAAATACCTACGAGGCGCACCCAAAGAGTAATCTCTAACTTCAAGTATTATAGTAGCGCTTCAGTCCGAATGCTCGATCGGAAAGGATAGGATATACGGCATGCTCAACATTCCAGGCCTGCCGCAAATGAATGTTGAGGTGGATTATGCTAAGAGCCTTGGTGCTATTTTCGCCGAGTTTACGAAGGCATGCGTCGAACATGGAAGTCTCGACTTCTTCGCCGCTATCGACGGCGAATGCTTGACGTGGACTAACGAGCAGGGAGAGATTCAGAGGGACACCAAACCATCCTGGGTGCCCGACTATGGTGCTATGCCTGCTAGGAGAATCGGCGTCATTGAAGGGGAATGGTACGCCGGCGGGCGAGTACCAACGTCCTGGGCCAAGGCTAGGATAGATGGAGGTACTCGTTTGTGCTGTGCAGGAAAAGTTGTCGACACGATTGATGGGGTTGGTGCCGTGTCAAAAGCTGACTTGGACATGAACGCTACGCTAGGTGACGACATCTCTTCTATTTTGCAGCAACCAAAAAGCCAGAAAGCCTCAACGGGGCGAGATCCAAACATCCACGAGGTGCTTATGGGAGGCTGTGATGCAAACGGTTCAAATTTGGAGGGGAGTGCAAAATGTCTTTACGATGCGTTCCCAGGTATGTCGTATTATTACTCTCCATCCCTCTTCCTAACATACGTACGAACGGAGATCTACTCCTCGGAATTCCATGCTAACGCCTTTGTGTACCGCGTGCTTGTACAGCCAAAGAGCCATCGACGAGTTCCCCATATTACCGAAATTGGAATTTTCTTAATTCCAGCGCGGACTTGCTAATACAGGGCCGGCCCTTGTCATCTTATTTTACCCCATTCGAAGAAACCCCCTTAGCCGAGCCAACAATATCACCTGGCCAAAGCAGTGATTCGCCTCAGCCAGCCGATGCCGTATCTGTTTCAGACCCACTGCTGCCGGCCCAGCCCCCCGCCACTATTGAACGTAAGATCGAGAGTGCAGCACCACGCCAGGCTATGGAAGCGAGAACAAAGATGCGCCGACTTATTGTGACGGAAAGTTCAGGAGATCTCGGCATCGCGCCTCTGAAAACTCAGCCCGGGGATGCGGTTATAATCGTCGCGGGCCACAGCAAGCCGCTCATCGCCCGCGAGGTTGGGACCCGTGGTCAAGGCCATTGGCATCTGATCGGAGAAGCATATATCGACGGGATGATGAATTCAAAATTACCGATCTCGGACAAGCCATGGTCATGGTATTCTGAAGGTCGTATCTCGTCAGCTGCGCTGGGCACTATTGTCTTTGTTTGATGTTCCCACTGGCTCTACGTAACACTTTGCTAAACAACTAGAGCATAGGGTTCCCTATTATTATAGCATAGGCTTTGCACTTACCTATAAAACACCGGCTTTAAACTCTGACATCCAGCCTTGGTTTCTTTGACTTAACCAAAAAAAAAATTAATAATAAGAACCTAACAATAAAAGGTGTAATTAAACACTTGCTATTGCGCAAAAGTCCTACGCCATCTATGCTAAATGCCATTACTAATTTACAAAACACTCATATTTCTCAAGGTGTGACAGGACGCTCGAATAGAGCCTAGGAGGTATATGAGACTTTACGTGCGACGTCGGCCTTGGCATGGTAAGTTCTAATAAGTACAGTTTGAATAAGGACATCACGAACCAGGAACTCATCTCTCAAATGTTGAGATACCTCAAAGGTTAATGAAACTCCATCTAATGTATCTCCACCATATTTAGACATTTCAACTAAGAAACAATGTAGGCGCAGGTGGAGCGGTGAAGGGGATAATTACCCAGCGGGCATCCATGATCCATATTGTAGACACGCCGACATCTCCGAGCCAGACTAGCGTAAGCCGCTCCTCGCCACAGAACTTCATATACTAAATAGGTATAGGGCTCTTACTCCACAAGTTGTGGGGGAGACAAAGCAAGACAGGGTGGAAAAGAGGTCGTTGAGAGTTAAATTCGGCAGAAAGTGAGCGGCAGGAGATTATTTAGCGCTACCAGCTATCTGACAATCATGACTATTTCCTTTCAATCGCAAAGGCTTGTTTTTCTTTAAAGAAAGAGTTCGATATAAGAAAGAACTTGTGTCTCGTATATAGAGTGTGATTGATATTACGTATTTTCTAATGGGCTGGGGATCCGCCTGATCACCTACGCCTCCCCGAGGGCATGAGGCGTCGCCAGTTATCCTAGATCAAGATACGGAAAGGATTTTCATTACCGGCCTAGTGGGGTAGGATTCGATATATACCTTGTACCCGATTGGTACCCCAGAAGACCTCAGATGTCCAATGACGTTTGATGGCCGAACCCCAACCGTCTCGGCGTACCGCGGACGGACCTCACAAAAACATAAAAAGGCTTACGAAAAAGAATCATCCCCTCCTCGCCAAGCAATCTGAGACTATATGCAGCATGTAGGCAGCAGTTCTGGCGGTGAAAGCAGCCCCCGGTGTATCTGAACTTCTAAGTTATGCCGATTTACGTTGAGTGTTCACTCCCCTGGTTCAGTTTAAGCCACAAATCCGACGTACATTACACTCGGCTGCGGAGGCGTAAAACACAAAGCTGGGCAATCCTGGGGAATATTCCCAATCCCAAGGCACCCACCTTCTCCTAGTGATAAGATGTGTGACATCTTAGGCAGTAATATCTTCATTTAAATAATTTACTCTCATCCAGGCTCATATTCTTTTCCAAAGGATCGATACTGTGAATGATTTAAGGATGAAAATGAAGGTATTAGCCTCGTCAGAAAAAGTCTTACCCTAGGTTAAAATTTCTAGTGTGGGTATAATATTCTATATCGGAATAGGTGAAGGCCTTAGAGTTGAACTAAAATGGCGGTGAGTTAAGTAAGACCCTATATGAATCTATAGTAGTTATCAGGGTCTCTAGGCTTGGTCAACCAAATCCTCTTATTAAGAGGGCTCACGTTGTGTGAGTAAAATGGGAGGCTAAGGCCTGGATTCAGCCAGTTCGGCAATTACATGAAGTCCGAGACATAAAGGCATGAGACATAACTCAACGAAGCCGGAATAGTTGCCGGTTAACGTTTATTGATAGGCTCAGCATTTTGACTATTCGTAACTCAAGTATATTCCCCGGGTCCTTGTATGATTGGTCTCTTTTATACGGCCAGCTGAGATTCCCACGACCTCAAGACCTATTATAAAAGGGGCCCTAGGACCCTCCGTTGTAATACCTACGACTTGGCCTCCGAATCTACAGATTGTTACACCACATCGAAGCCCTCTACCAAGTGCTTCCCTTGTTAACTACTCCTACTATATCGTCTCCACGCCTCTGCGAGAGCTACAGATTGAAATTCTACGGAGTCCTTCCCTGTATCCTGATCAGAAAGACCATTTAAATTGAGATCATGGCTAACCAAGAATTTGGTAACGGGACATATGGTATTAGCGGGATCCCTCTTCTACCTGAAGTTGAGTATAAGACTGAAAAGATCCCCTATGCCCCTTGTATGCCTGTTCGCCTTAGACTGTCGGTCCTGGCTGCCGCAGACACGCCTATACTCAAAAAACAATGGACACTGTTCATTCTGGCATTGGAAAAGTTCAAAGCTTTGCCAGTGGATCAGAAATTGTCCTACTTCCAGATCGCCGGCATCCATGGCTACCCCGCGACGGCATGGGATGGCGCAGACCCGCCCGGCAAGGTCCCTCCCGTTCCAGATAAGGATGCTTCCTACTGCACCCACAACGTCGTCACGTTCCCAACATGGCATCGGCCTTACCTATTGCTCTTTGAGGTACCAACATGAATATTCTTATGACGAGAAAATTTGTGCTAACATTAAGCAATACAAGAAACGTTTATGGACCCATATGAAAGAAATCATCAAATGCTCGAGTATCACTAAGCCCAAGGCACGCGAATGGAACGAGGCCGCGGATACATGGCGATTGCCATACTGGGATTGGGCGCAAAGGCAGACCTACAATAAGTTGTTTTCTCTTCCAGAGGTCTTCACTAAAAAGATGGTACGAATCTATCCGGAACCTGGAATGACCGAGACAGGCGACGCAGAACACTATCCAAATCCTTTATGGGGCTTCGAAAACCCCGAAAAGGGGCCCGATTGCAAACCATTGAAGATGGGCGAGATGCCAGCCGACAAGAAGAAATGGAATATCCCCGACGATGATGACTTGCCAGTAAGTTCGAACATGCCAGAGCAAATCGTAATAAATTTCGTTCTCCTAACCGCCGCAGTGGAGTCAATGCTCTGGTGTGAGCCGATACGGAATTACAAAGACCGGAGACAACACCTATGCCGGTCTTGGGGGGGTCAACAATTTCAAAGCTGCGAATGAGTCGATCAACAAGTATTCAGACCCTAGTTTGAATCCTTACCCGGAGGACGACCCAAGGCATAAGACATGGGTCGCACCCGGATCTCTGGCAGATGCCGTCAATCGGATGTTCTCAAAGGATTATAACCGGACCTGGGCGACCTTCGCGAGCACGAAGTGGTGGAATGATAGTGAACATAAAATCAGCACCGGCTACATGTCTCTCGAATATATTCATAACAACGTCCACGTAAGTGCCGGATACGGCTACCTATCTAGAGCATTTCAGAACCTAGGCTAATAAATCCAAGATCTTAGCCGGAGGCTACAGCTTAGAAACCGGGCTTGGCCATATGTCCGATGTGCCCGTAGCCGCCTTCGATCCTTTATTCTGGCTTCATCACTGGTACGCGGATTCTTTTTCCTCGATATTGTTGCATCACTAATACGATGATAGCAACGTTGATCGTTTGCTTGCAATGTGGCAAGTGCTGAATTGGGATGCTTGGTGGACATATCCTGCCCCCAGCCCGACGAATACGGCAGATCCAGATCCAAAACCGTGTCATCCTCTTCAGCCCTTCCACAAAAAGGATAACGGCAACCCAAAGGGGGATTTCTGGAACTCAACAGACGCACGCGACTGGACAGTGCTGGGCTACCAATATGACGACCTAGTGCCTAAACGAGGCGCTATCAAAGCAGACGGTAAGCTAAACGAAGAGGAGTACAAGAAAGATCTCTTAGCCCACATAGAGGAGATATATCCCAGCACAAAGAAGTACGTCCGTGATATCCGCATCTTGCCAGACTTTCCGGATTTCTTCGGCGGGAATGACAATTCCTGGGATGACTATATTATCAATGTCATTTATGACCGCTATGCTCTCAATGGCCGTTCATACACCATCCAATTCTGGCTCAGAGACGATACAGGAGATAGTTCCAGAGAGGGAAATTTGGTTGGTCAAGTATATTCTTTCGCTGGCTTAGCTCCTGCCTCTGCCGAGTCGGGTAGCTGTGCGAACTGCGGATCACAGAGGGACAATAAGGTGCTCTCCCGGGCCCAGGTCCCCCTCACTGTCCCAATAGCCGTGCTAGCCCTCGGCGTGTCCCACATGGGTATTCGATCAGAGGACCAGGAGGCCATGAAGGCTTACCTGAAGCACAATCTTCATTGGAAGTTTGTGCAGCTTGGTGGAGCAGTGAAGTCGGCCTCGGATTTCCCCGATACTAAGATTTCTGTTTGGCGTGGTACTGGAATGTCTCGGGATCTTGAGGGCCAACAGCCATTGCCAGCCGAATTCTCTTCGTACAAACCTTTGTATGAAATCACGCACGGTAAACCGTGTGGCCTGCAGTTGGATGATGCCAATCTGCGTGTTGGTACCCAGACAGAGTTCAGACAGTTTTAACCGTCGGATAGATGTATTCCAGATGGGACAAGGGAAGCGCACAGCTAGATCCGGCCTCCTATTCCAAGAGAAACGACGCCTTCGGTAATAGTTGTTGTCTATTAAGGAGTATCTAACACAATACTATCGCTCAATTAGGGGCTTACCTGCCCGTAGAAATCCTATCTTCTTAATTCAGAAAATTATGAAGCAAATTTCCAATAGCTTCACGATTAAAGCAGTTGACTGAAAGCACAGAGAGTGCCATTTCTGTGAGTTTAGTCAGAACGTGACCTGGCATTGACTTGACTGTTAAGACTGGAAAATACTGACGGATAATCATATATACACCGCGATTTTTCTCTCATTGTTCTCTATACTAATCCGATACGAAAATGGGGAGTCGAATTGATAGGATTCTCCAATGGACTAGCACACCGCATACTGAAACTGTATTGGCCAGCGGTCCAATTGGTTATGATACATCATCCACGCCCCCCTCCCCCCCGGAAGTAGTAGCTAGTCTTCGCATCGCTATGTCCACGTCTTGTTCCCGTGGTGAGACACAAAGGAACCGCCATCCCCATTCTGCACACTGGCTTTCTCCCAGACGGAGATCACAGCGCGGACTGAAGCTTCGGGCGACATCGGGCCACTGAACTCAGGATTATACTGCTGGAATTTCTGCAGCATACCACCCAGACTTTGCATCTGCTCGGGTGTTGCTATATTGATGAGTCACATTAGTCGGGTATACTGGATGCTTTATAGGTCTTATTACGGTAATGGGAGATAATATAATCAAGTGGAGGATGAATATTACCATCTTTGAAGTGGCCGACCTCAACCATGCCCGGCGAGATACTGATAAAAAGGACGCCTTGCTTCTTGTACTGGGCGCTGAACTTAGCGACAGCCACGTTAATCGCGGCCTTGCTAATGGAGTACAGCGCGGCGACCTCGTTATCGAACGCGTTGATCGAATCCAGGTCCGCATGCCCCGAGGAGAGGGCGACGACTTTCTTGGCGTTCCCCTTGAGGATAAGAGGCATGAACAAGTTGAACAGATGGATGTTGCCCACAACATTTATCTTGAGGCATTTCATGAGGTCTTCCTCAAGCTCTTGTGGCTTTTCGCCCCTTTATTGAGTGTCAGTTTTGTAGCTAAGCATAAGTATGAGCCCAACGACACTGATACTTACAGGACCCCGATCGGGTCGTAGGCGTCCCAGTGCGAGACATAGCCAGCGTTAGCCACTAGATAGTCCAGGCTCCCATCCGTGATCTTTGCTGTGTCTACTGCAGCTTTCTATTGTAATATTAGTCCTGGGTAGGGTAGCACTCAAAATAGAAATCGCCTCTTACTTGAAGAGCGTTAAAGTCAGTGATATCAGCTTGTAGGATATGGATGTTGGGTCGTCCAGAAAGCTCTACGGCCACTCTATTATCAGTCGAGGCCTTATCGCGGACTATCCCAATGACTAAGTTCGTTGGATCCTGAGATAGTTGACGAAGAAACTCGAACTAAGGCGTATGTGATATTAGTCTATCGCTCGAGAACTCATGTTTGAATGAAGTACTACCCCCAAGCTTTTTGAGACACCAGTTATGACGTAAGAAGGCATCGTGGAAGATGGTGAGATATCTATTTTGAAATCGAACGAACTGTGAGTGTAGGGTTAACGAATCTAGATTTTTATATGTAAGGAGATGGTCCGATATAACAATGGGAGCAGTGTTCCGTGTGAGGGTATCATCTTATATATTTCAATAGGTAATTACCAATCTACCTATACATTACACATTACGGTATTTCATGTTTATAAGAAACGTGTATTATATTTGTCAGCCCTATTCCGGTATCCGCTTCCGCATATCAACTTCGGCCGAAGTTGTAAGCTCAATAGCTCTGATTCGTTCCAGATACACCTGCCCCATTCGACCAATGCGTACCTATATGTGTATAGAGATGTTGTTTATTAATTAAGCTACTATGGTGAAGCAGACCTATTCCAACCCTCATACTGTAACCAGAAACTTGACTTCATATCATTTGAATACACTTCTGGTGGTCGCCACTGGCGAGAGCACTGGTTCACGCCTCTCCATGCAATTAGCTTCCATAACTCCGCAGCAGAAGTACTTATGTAGGTAGTAAATTACTCTATGCAAATAATAACAAGCCCTAAAGCCCTTCCTGATCTTCTGCTCCTTCCGGGTATATCATATTTTTCGGGTAACCGGATCGTCGGTGCACCGCTCCTAGATGATTTGATGGCATCGGGGCCCCCGCCACCCTACATGCCAATCCCGTCCTGCTAGTTCGTAGCAACAACCTCGGCAGATCCTGCGGGGAGAATTGGTGGATAGCAATCAGGCTTGTTATAATCAACGAAAATCCCCGAAAGAATTCAGTCCCTTCATAATCCCCCGGTTTGCCACATTCACGATAGCCGGCGGACGAGCTCAGTGGCAAATATCATGAGAAGAAGCCTATAGTTAGTGTCACACCTCTAGAACAAAGAGGTGTTATGTATATTAGTAATGAACATTACCATAGCTAGTACAGGCTCTCTGCGCAACAACAATTGTTCATTACACATCTATACTAAGGATAATGACACTTAGCGTACCAGAGAAACTAGTAAAAAGATTTGCGTTGGGTGAAATGCTGCAGAACTGATCGCTTGTTATCGATTTGCGTTTGATACAGTATGCTGGAGCCTACAGCTGTCAACGTCGAAGGCCTTTCGGTATCACACTCTTCCTGCCTTTCAGAATGTACAGCAGCGAGATTAAGAGAATGGTCGTGGAGACAGAGTTCGATTGGAGCGCCCTCTCGTCGCCCGTGGTGGCGTTGAAGCGGAGGGTAGCAAAGCCAAGAGTAACCTCGCTGTTTTTAACTTGTAATTAAGTCGCCGGTAGAGAAATAAGAAAAGGCAACGATGGGCAGCCTGTTTCTCATTCTTCTAAGATCCCCCACCAGTAACACGTACCTACCTAGAAGGAGGAAATGTGAGAGAAATGGAAACCGAGAGACACCATAAAGGAGGCACGCGGGGCCGCTTTAGTCCGACAGCCGCGTCATAACTCTCTACAGGCAACAACCAAAGACAAAAAAGCGGATGGATATCACCGCAACTATTTATAAGTAATATCTACTATGTCATACGGTTAGGATATATTACCCCTTGTCAAATTTAAGTTTCTAAATAAAATAGTAGGAACTCATTGAACATTTCATATACTTTAATTTAACACCTACCTGCTATATTGGAATAGCGCGTGATAGATGTAGGGGGCTAAGTAAATGTATAATACTCCTCCTAAAATAGCCGCGGAAGAAATTCCTTGGCCCGAGTTAATCACTTATAAATCCAGACTCTTTATTTGTTATGAAATAATTTTATTAACTATCAGTAAAGTCCTCTCTCTATTTCTTTTTTTCTTCTTTTTTTCTTCTTCTTTTCCTATCCCTTTCCCTCCGTTTTTCTCTCTTTTTTTCTTACCATATTTTACTCCCTTTTTTTTTTCTTTTTTTCTGCCAAGGTCTATGCTCCGATTAAGGATCCATCTGTTTTAGGCCTGCTTATGATGAGGGCTTTGGCGGTGGTGGATTCGGCTTCGGGTCCGTAGTAGTATCATATCCTGATCGGGGCATGATTGCTGTTTCGTCCTTTTTCAATTAGAAGTTGATAGGCGTCGTTTCGAATTTTCCTATCCGTTGTTGTGATTGGTTTGTTTGCTGTTGTATGGTTGAAGGGGAGGCCATGAAAGAATCTAAACGCCGAGAAAAAGCGTCTATTTATATCCGATTTCAGCTTCAAACAATGCCCTTTGTTTATTTCTAATCCCCCCCTTGTTATCAATACATTAAGACTGTATATATTCTCTCGATCTCTGATCATCAGACAAGCCGGAAGATCGAGAAAGCGATAGCCGACAATGTGTCGGCAAGTACATTGTCGGCAAGTGTGTTTTAGGAACTCCGCCGTAGTTGGCTAACTTTGATCTTTGATATGCCCGCTAACATTAAGTGGGATAGATGGTGGACTGAAATGGGAAAATATCGACGATGGTTCGGCTTGGTAGACGCTGCCTATAGGGGAAAATGAGAGACATGTTAGTAGCGGCTGCAAGTGGTTAATGTGAGATGTCTCGCCGCCGGTGATCAGCCGACGCATGACTGGAACAACACCTTAGCAACAGAGTCGAGGACAAATGTCCTAGCCTCACATGGGTCTTTGTTGGTATATGGAGTCTTATTAACACTCCCCTTTTCTTCTTCTCCTAATTGAAGTTTCGACTCTTTCCCGACGTTTTTTATGACGCGAGGGCTCACAATCCGTTGCTTCAATAATAGAGTTATTTGGTCGTTCTCAAAAGCACTATCTCGCTGCACTCCCCTTCCTCACAGGATGACGCCCTCGCTCTTCACAGCTTCATCAAGTACTAGCACAGTCACTAAAAAGTATCTGGTCCTTCAACTGCCAAGTTGTATCTATTTCTATTTTGTCTTAAGGTGGGGGCTATGGGCTTTCAGACGTGTACCAAGCCAGCCAGCCAGCCTTTACCGTGCACACTAACTCTAGTGATATCACCAGTCAAACTTCCCTTAGTTATATGGGCATTGACAAGGCTAGTCCTTGTATCGAAAGATAACTATCTGAAGCCTCCCCGGTAGCAGTACTTAAAAAGGATGACAAACACCATCCCAATAGGCGTCTGTATCAAATAACGAATGCCTAGCGACCCGTACAATATTTCAAGATCGTACCAGCGTCGAGGCATAATACCACTAGTGTACATGTAGGATTATTGGACCAACAATCCTATTGGTAGGCCATATCAACGGACAATCCTGCTCGTGCACGCGTTTCGTCCATCATACATTAATATTATCATTGCTTGTTGCGTAACATCATCACATTCCCTATTTCCATAGAAACCTGTTCAACCACTGCACATAACACAGGCTTCGGGGTTCTCAATGCTGCCTGTCGTATTGTTAGAGGATTCTTGAGAATTTAGCTCAGGGAAACTTACAAGATAGGGCAGCCTCAGCATAAATATCATACTCGCGCTCCTTGCTCTCGTCCTCGTTGTCTTCGTCTTGCGGCGAAGACTTGCTGTCCCCAAGGGCAGCTTCTGGTAACTCATCGGCCTTGGGCTTATCGGTAGGCTCAGTTGCCAAGGCCTTAGGGCTCTCACCCTCAGGTGCATCGGCCTTGAAGGTCGGAGCGTTGGTAGACGGTACAACCGCCTCTGTCACTGTTATCTCTTTCACAGGGGGGGGAGTGGTGCTGGGTGTGGGAACTCCGTTATGAGTGTTGACAAAATTGGAGTGTTCCTTTTTGGCATACATTGGCCGTGAAATCGCAGGCGAGGAAGACGAAGTGTGAGTGCCAGAGGGAGGTGCTCGTTTCTTCAACGCGCCAGGTCTAGCAGCGGCTGAATCGGCAACTTTCAAGGCTTCTTGGTCAACAGTGAACTGGATAGGTTGAGCAGCAGCTTGTGTTCGTAGGTAGTACATGCCAGTCTTAAGACCGAGCTTCCACCCAGTGAAGTGCATGCTAGTGATCTTGCCCATTGTGGGTTCCCTCATGTGAATATTGAGTGACTGCGACTGGTCAATGAAAGCACCACGGTCAGCGGCCATTTGGACAACCGTTCGTTGGGAGATTTCCCACACAGTCTTGTACAAGGCCTTGACTTCCGCTGGGATGCTGGGTATATTTTGAATCGAACCACCCTCAGCGATAATGCGATTCTTCATATTGTCAGACCAGACGCCCAAATCGACAAGGTCCTTCAGTAGCCAGGGGTTGACAACTTGGAATTCGCCGGCTAGGACACGACGAGAGTAAATGTTCGAGGTGTAAGGCTCGAAGCATTCATTGTTGCCCAGAATCTGCGAGGTACTGGCAGTTGGCATAGGAGCCATGAGGAGACTGTTGCGTACACCGTTTTGCTTGATTTGCTCCTTGAGAGTAGCCCAGTCCCAAAGGTCTGATGGAGTAACATTCCACATGTCGTACTGAAGAATGCCCTGAGAAACAGGAGAGCCCTCGTAAGTAGAGTAGGTGCCTTCTTCTTTGGCAAGCTCCATTGATGCAGTCAAAGCAGCGTGGTACATTGTCTCAAAGATCTGCTTGTTGAGTTGTCGAGCCTCGGGCGATTCGAAAGGCAAGCGGAGAGCAAGGAAGGTATCAGCTAGGCCTTGGACACCAAGACCGATAGGACGGTGGCGCATGTTGCTATTGCGTGCCTCGGGGACGGGGTAATGGTTTGCGTCGATGACCTTGTTCAGGTTACGCACAACAACTTGGGTGACATCGTGCAGCTTTTGAAAGTCATAGCTCTCCGAGTTATAATCTACGAAGGACGGCAAAGCCATAGAGGCCAAATTGCAAACGGCGACTTCGTCCGGAGCGGAGTACTCGATGATCTCAGTGCAGAGATTAGAACTACGGATCGTACCCAGGTTCTTCTGGTTGCTCTTGCGGTTGGCATGGTCCTTGTAGAGCATGAACGGGTTTCCGGTCTCTGTCTGAGCCTCTAGAATGGCATACCAAAGCTTCTGGGCCTTGACCGTTTGGCGGCCGCGACCCTCGGCCTCGTACTTCTCGTATAGGGCCTCAAACTCATCGCCGTAGACATCGGCAAGACCGGGACACTCGTTGGGGCACATCAGTGTCCAGGTACCGTTCTTTTCAACACGCTTCATGAAGAGATCAGGGATCCAAAGGGCAAGGAAGAGGTCACGGGCACGAACTTCCTCCTTGCCGTGGTTCTTTCGCAGATCCAAGAACTCGAAGACATCCGAGTGCCATGGCTCAAGGTAGATAGCAAAAGCGCCAGGTCGCTTGTTACCACCTTGATCGACGTAACGGGCTGTGTTGTTGAAGACACGTAACATGGGAACGATACCATTTGATGTACCGTTGGTACCGGCAATGTAAGAGCCCGTGGCGCGGATACGGTGTGCATTCAGGCCGATTCCTCCGGCCATTTTGGAAATCATCGCACATGTCTTGAGAGTATCGTAGATACCTTCAATGCTATCATCCTTCATGTCGACCAAGAAGCAAGACGACATTTGAGGCTGTGGTGTTCCGGCATTGAACAGCGTAGGAGAAGCATGTGTGAAGTACTTGAGGGACATGAGGTTGTAGGTCTCGAGGACTTTCTCAACATTATCTCCCCAAATGCCAACAGCCACACGCATAATCATGTGTTGGGGTCTCTCGACAATCTTTCCGTTAATCTTCAAGAGATATGATCGCTCTAGCGTCTTAAAACCGAAGTATTGGTAGTTGAAATCGCGGTCGTATACAATGGCCGAGTCAAACTCTTCTCTGTGTCTCATGACGCAGTCGTAGGTCTCTTGTGAAATCATGGGCGACGGTCTGTTGTTCTTGGGGTTGATGTAGTGGTACAGGTCGCTTACAACAGAAGACCATTGCTTCTTCGTTTGCTTGTGTAGGTTGGATACTGCAATACGGGCAGCCAGGATGGCATAGTCTGGGTGGGTGACGGTCATGTAGGCGGCGGTCTCGGCTGCCTATACAGGACATCTAGTCAGAACTTGCTTGTCGGGTCAAGGTGTGCGGTATTGCTTACTAGATCGTCAAGCTGAACAGTAGTGACACCTCCGTAGACACCCGAGATAACCTTCTGGGTGATAGCAACGGGGTCGACGTGATCGGTGTCGAGTCCATAACATAGACGTGATACGCGAGCTGTGATCTTGTCGAATTGGACCCGCTCCTGACGGCCATCTATTCTCTCTTCAGCAACCGATACAACTTAGTGACCAAGGGACTGTGGGAAGACATACCTCGCTTCTTGACATACATCGTGGCGTGAGGGTTAGAAACAACCCGTGGGAATGAGGGTTAGTGGGGGGAAACCTAGGACAACAACGCCGACGACAATGGAAATATTCAGACAATGCGGCAGTTGAGAAAGTGAGGTCCTGTCTATTAGCAGCCCCTATGCTGTTGAAAGTATTTGGGTATCAAGAAAGAGGCAATTATGTGGTGTTAGACCTGTTGGCGGGTTGGTGATGTTGAGTAAAAGTCGGATGAAAACGACGCACCCACTGTCCAACTTTAAATAGAGAACGCGCTGTTCACCAGGAGACCGCGTTTTACCACAATTTTAGCGCGTCAAACAACAAGCAAGCTCGGGGCAATATAGGGCCTGTGGGACGAGCCCCTTCTACGTAGGTACGACCTTAGGTAATGTTAAAGAGGTTGCAGTTGGCGAGTACCTACCTAGGTACCTAACAGAGCCTATCAGCGAGTCGAAGCAGCTACCTAGCTACCTAACTCCTCTTACTAACTTACCTAGGGTACCTACCTAGATCGGCGGAGTAGGCACTGACCAGCCATTCAACGCGCACTGACGCGGGTCAGGGTAGGTACTACTGCCTCAGGTGCCTGGGCAGAACCTAGGTACTTAAGTAGGTAGGCGGGGTCTATCGGTAAATGACTTGCATTGCATTGCAGTTTGCCACTTCAGCTTGTTGCATAAACCTCTCCCCTAGGTATCTACCTAGGTAGGTAGGAGGTAGTCCTATCATGCGTTCTACTGTATAGAATATACAGTATAAAATACAAAATAGAGACATAGACGCTTATGTATGATTGTACCATTCCTCCTCGTCTTTCTCTCCTTATTGCGTTAAAAAATTTATTCTTTTCTACAACTTGTTCCGAGTCCTATCCTAACCTCAGGCTAGGTTAAAATAGGTATCAAGTGCTGTCAAGGGCCCACCCAACACGCGTAAATGGGTTTTTACGAAGGTGGGGCACTTAGAAATGAGAAGAGAAGCAGAAACCAGTGCCTTTGGATTACATCCACTTTATCAAGAAACAATCTCGAAAGAGCTACTCCGGAAAGGGTTCACAACATTACTATAAATCTATGAGTCACAGCGCAGGCTTGCTTCAGCCGCCAAGCCAAAACACAGTCAATGTCGGTTCCGAACAGACCGAAGCCAGGGTGGCCACCGGCAAAGCTCCTGCAAGCCGGCGCGGGAACGGAACCGGGGTCGGAGCCGGGTATCTGAAGGTATTGGATATGGCTGTCGAGTCTAGGCAGTAGTCTAGGTACTTGTACACACGAGACGGCGGCCTGCAGCTTCATTTTAGCCGAGCCGACGGAGGTATGCATATCCCATGCAACCTTTCCGTCATTCCTTCATATTTGACAGATATAACTTCTCTATGCCGAGTCAATATCTATCACCGGATACTGCACATCGGTTAGCCGTATCACCTAGGTCTTAGACATTAGCCAGGTTGCATGGTAGGTAGATTATGCATCTATGCTGCCCTATTTGATGATATCCGATAGTGAACGTAGGCAGGCGTCAATTAGCTCTACGACAAAGGAAGGTAAGATGGTCAAGCGGTGAAGAAGGCTGCAGGGTGTTCTTCCGGGGCAACCCACTCGTTCTTATCACTCTTCTCAAATCACACTCATATCAAGTATTCTTCCATTGTAAGATAACATCGTCTTATCACAATTTGATAACAAGCATGCTTTGAGTTACTATACACAGTAAGCTGATAGAAGGAACAAAGTAATAATCGTCGGAGAGCTTTTCTCAAGATTAAGGCGTTACTAGGGATATTAGTTAGAGCTTAGATTATAAACATCTTCTACCTCTTCAGAAATGATTTGCTCTTTATATAGCTCTTGAGAATTATAAATATAGCGGTTCTATAACAAGGGCTTGTGAGGGGCTTGCAACAAAGAGACCTTGGAATAGCGCTCGCGCCAGGCTTATATACACCAGTCGACGACTATTCCCCCTCGCCTAAAGTTGCCTTAATGGCTTCATTTAGGAATGTCTCGGTATTTTAAGTAAGGGACAGATTAGCTGAAAGAGGTCTCAGCAGTCCAGGTAATACTCTGCGAGCTAGCGATACTCGCGTTCCAGCGCATCCCGTGTGCTACGTCCGGTTTTTTAGCTAATATACACTGTTACGTATGACAGGTTCAGAATCAGTAGTTTTCTGAAATATAACTTGGCATTGACCACTAAATTAAGCATTGTTCAAATAGGGAGGCTGGAATAGTTACGATCCACATACCATCTACAAGACATTTATCTAGCCGTTCTAAATGTATTATAACTTAGACCTTATGATATTCTAATGGGGTTCCTAGTAACTTAGCAGTGGTGTCGGCCTCGGAGAACGGTTAGGGTAATTCCATTGTAGTTATCCCTACCGCTAATTGCAGCCAGCCTCCTGTGGGTTTGGCGTCTGGCGTAGAGCCGTATCACGATACGGTTGCACTGCTCGCAAAAGTATAACTTTTTCAAGTGACCTTTGAGTCTCTACACTTACTTAGATGTGCTCACAGCGGTTATGGGGACTGCAGAAAAGGCTACCCATGACTACCTTACCTCGCGAACTACAGGGGAGTAAGGGGGGTTTAGCCATATGAATCATCAGGGGAAGGCAACTCCGCTCGTCTCAGGGGCATCTTAATAGCTTTCTTAGACCCCGAAGATGATCTCAAAGCGAAGCTATCGAAATGGCATTGTCAACGACTAGAAAATTAGGACTTCTAGGAGAAGTACACGTCTAACCTGAACGAAGTAATAATAAACAGGGTCGACACGTCATGTAAGAGGAGCTAAATTGGAGATTAGAGAATACACACAATTTACGAATTATTTCCCAAGGCTTCAAGATCCTCTGGCCTTCTGAACAGCATTTGGGGATTAGGCCAGAATGCCAGGTCTATGTACGCCAAATCGGGCCTTCTGCCTTATCCGAGGTTGACTTGCCTTGCCTATTGCGGGCTAAATTGTCTTAGTTTCGAGCAAGGGCTGAATAGCTAAATCCTGACACCGGAGACATTAAATTATCTCTGCATCGAAGACCTAGACCGGTCTCCTTGCGTATGACATGTCGCTTCACAATGAATGGTTCTGAAATTTATTCTTCCGACAATATTGAATACTACTTTGATAACGAAGGGTACTCGTTCATCTTTAGTACGACGAGATGCAGACGCTGTGTTGCTCCCGTCGGAATACTACGTCCCACTACGTAAGTCAGTAACACACCGGTGCTCTCGTGCATCATACCGATATTATATGTCGGTATCTATCAAACACGCGGACTAGGTGAATATTGGTAGAAGCGTCCAAAGCTGTTGGCAAGGCCTTACGTGAATAGTTTTTTAGTAGCCGAGCTATGCCAGAGGCAGCTCAAGCCGCAAATTATTATTTTACAGTAGAAAAATGAACAAGCGGTCTATATCGACCATGGATGAAGCTATCCGTAACCTATGTGGACAGCAAAGAAGATTAGCGAGCTGTAACCTTTTGTGGTTGGGCTGGGGCCCCGCACCGGCCCCCTTGCCTCACTACACTAGGTGCCTAACGGGTGAACCATTGATTCCATGGCAGTGTAGTCATAGGACGGACCAGGCCGCTATATTCGGGCCCTCCAATGGGAAGCTCGTCGGTATGCAGCACGCCGACGGTGTGATATGTGCACGGCTTGCATTGGTTCGATACCACCTCAAAGCACAAATCCTCATCGAGTCGGGTGATGCTGGGCATGGGCGATGGGCAATTATCGTATCCACACAATACGTGGACCGGCGGCGATCTATCTAGCGCACTTCTGCCGTATTAGGAGCTTGGGTTTCCCGAAACATGCACTGAAGAGAACCTCGTTGACTATCGCATCAATACCGGAATATCTCCCTCGACTCGACTTCTCCTCTTTTCTCCTTACTTAAGCCAGTGACTATTTATCACGACTTTCGAGATGTCTATGGGATTCGATGAATGCGCGGTCGTCAGGGAGGGATTCCCTCGACCTGTCCCGGATACTTCTGACAACGTTTTGGAGCAGTTTCGCATGACTGGCAAGGTAGTCGTCGTGACTGGCGCCGCTGACGGTATTGGATATGCCGTGTCCGAGGCAATGGTAGAAGCAAATGCGAATGTTGCCTTATGGTATAACTCGTGAGTTAAAATAGGCCAAAAGCATAAAGCCGATGTTTGAAATGCTTACAGCATCTGAAAGAAATGATGCTGCTATCGCAAAGGCAAAAAGGTTATCCGATATCTACGGCCTGAAGACCTGCGCATACAAGGTGGACAGTAGGCCGTCGTTCCTTTCCTTACTAGCGTGCTCCAAAACTGAACCACTCTTTAGTATCCGATCCTCAGGAGGTACAAGACGGAATTCAAAAGGTCCTGGCAGATTTTGGCAGAATAGACGTTTTCATTGCCAATGCTGGTAAGTTGTCCATGACCTTCAAAGGTAGAATAGTGCACTCTAGGCTAATAATCAATTAGGTATGGCGATATCCAAACCTATCCTGGAGCAAACACTCGAGGAATACAGGAAACAGATGTCGGTTAATGGTAAATGACGATCCCACGGATTGACGAATGCATAATTCACGGGCTAACTTATCGTCTGTATTAGTTGATGGCGTGGTAGTTTGTGCTAAGTACGTTGGTGAAGTATTCAAACGGCAAGGCACGGGGAACCTTATCATAACATCAAGTATGAGCGCACACATCGTCAACGTGCCAACAGACCAGCCTGTGTATAATGCCACGAAGGCTTTCGTGACGCATTTTGGCAAGTCCTTAGCACGGGAGTGGCGGGATTTTGCTCGAGTAAATATCGTATCGCCAGGATTTTTCGACACGAAGATGGGCGCTAGTCCGCTTGGCGTCAACGAGGCCTACAGAATGGCGGTTCTGGGACGACAGGGTCACGTCAAGGAGATCAAAGGATTATATCTGTATCTCGCTAGTGATGCCTCGACGTACACGACTGGCAGTGACGTCATTGTTGACGGCGGGTATGTGCTGCCGTAAGGTTAGGGAGACGATAGATGCCGTAGCTTAATAGAGACCTATGTTAATTTAAATAGTTTTCTTATCTTGTCCTATCCTGGATCATTGGAATGAATAAAATGGGAAGATTAGTCTAGATGCTGTGGAATTTACTTTAAGTACCAGGCCTGTTGACCTTGCCTACCTAAGGTACGGTACTAACCTACATGTACCGCGGGCTCGGTTACTCGGACATGAAGAAATACTAATCGAACATGAAGCTAAGCCTTGAGCGGCAATTATTCCCCACAATTAGCCCAGTCAAGCCGTTCCACCCAATCATATCACATTTAAGCTAAATTAGCCCTGTATATATTGCGACCTATATTAATAACTTATATACTGTTAACGCTTATATTTTAAAACTTACTTAACTATATTATATAAATAATTAAAATAAAAGAAAAAGCTTAATTATATTATATTATATAATAGATATTAGTATTTAATTCTTAAAATATTAAAAATAATTCTTTAAGTATAAAAACTATAGATTAACTATTTTTACTTAACAAATGGCAGGTAGACATGGTCTAATTAGGCTTAGCTTCATGTTCGATTAGTATTTCTTCATGTCCGAGTAACCAAGGCCATGTACCGCTACCTAACCTACTCTACCTAACTAGGTGGATTCGGCTGGAGACTAATATGCAATATTCGGGGATGGACACCCAGCCACATCTTTGTATGGAGATTGACTTGTGTGGCGATACGATAGGATAGGTCGCGACAGGATCCCGTATAAGATCCAAGTGATATATTGACTCACTCCGGTTGATGCGGCTTTCGGTCTTCATTTTTTCGGTCGGATGAAAAAAATCACTCGATGATTCGAAGCAGAAACCTTTTCCACCGTCTTGCGTGCTCTAACACTAGCAGATCACCAATTTCCAGGTTTCTGGTGAGACCCCTCTCATCTTGTGCAGCGATGGCTTCTGGGGCGACGGGCTCTGTGCCTGCCGCCACTGCTTCGGATAATAAGTTAATATATAAACCACGCTATATTGATGTGAGTTGAGGCCATAACTCATAGCCGGTTCCTCTCATAATGCACTCCGATATCTTTTTCCAAATTTTCATCCGGAACAACATGCACGCGGTAGTCTTAACGCCGATATATGGAATGAATTTCTACTTTTGCTTTGCTAACTTTCTTCATTGTTACTCATAGATCGGTATAAACCTTGCAGACCCCATATTTCGGGGAGTGTACCATGGCAAGGAGCGGCATCCGGATGATCTACAGGCGGTAGTGTCGCGCGCGCAAGAGGTCGGATGCCACAAACTGATTATCACCGGGTCCGACTTCACAAGTTCAAGACATGCGCTTGATATAGCCAAAGAGTATCGTACGTATACTATTGTGTTATATTAAATATATATATTTTCAAGTACAGCTACTGACAATCATATAGCGGGTATCGTGTACACAACAGCTGGCATTCATCCCTGTTCAAGCGCCATTTTCAGCACATCACACGCCCACCACGATGCACAGGAGTATACCATGCCGAGCGATCCTGACCCGGAGAAGCCCGTCCCCGAGGATCACGACCCGGACCCGAAAAAGACAGGGGAAATCATTTCGGAGCTTCGCACCCTCATCGAGTCAGCCCGGAGTACGCATCCGGGCGCTCTCGTCGCCTTCGGCGAGTTTGGTCTGGACTACGATAGGTTACATTACTGCTCGCGAAAGGTCCAACTACATTCCTTCGCGGCGCAACTTGACCTCGTGCTATCGCTCACCCCGCAACCGCCGCTCTTCCTGCACTCGCGGGCCGCGCACGAGGACTTCGTCGGGCTGCTGAAGGCGAAATTCGGAGACCGGCTCGAGAAGCTCGAGCGCGGCGGTGTCGTGCACAGCTTCACTGGCACGGCGGCCGAGATGCGCGAGCTCGCCGATCTGGGTCTGCACATCGGTACAAATGGATGCAGTTTCAAGACGGAGGAGAATTGCGCCGTTGTCAAGGAGATACCGCTGGACCGGCTCATGCTCGAGACAGACGGCCCTTGGTGCGAGATCCGCCCGACGCATGCTGGTTGGCGGCATCTACTTGGCGCTAAGGCTAAGGCCGAGGGCATCTACGCTGCTCTTAACGGCAATGGTGACAACTCCGCGCTCGCGACGCCGGAATCCACGCCTACATCGACCACGGTGCCGACCCCGAATACCACAAGGACAGCAACGCCGAACCCGCAGCAGGATGCGACTGCACCGAAACCGGCGAAACCGCCCAAAAACCCCAAGAGGAAGGAACCTGAGGTACCGGAGCGCTGGCGCACCGTGAAGAAAGAAAAATGGGTTGAGGGCGCTATGGTTAAGGGTCGCAATGAGCCGTGCATGATCGAGCGTGTCGGCCAAGTCGTTGCCGGCGTGCGGGGCGAGCCGCTGCGCGACGTGTGCGAGGCGGCCTGGGCAAACACGGTGAAGGTCTTTGGGCTCGGAGAGGACGAGAAGCGTGAATAGTGATTCTCGCAAAGGTACCGCCTCCATGGAACGGGGATGTGGGGTTCGTAAGACCGTATAACTCGAGAAAGCTAGATTTGCATAAATAGAGCGCCGGATACCTGGAAACCAGGACTTGGGCAGGAGACGAGACGAGCTCCGGATCAATAGAGTATGCTCGAAGGCACACTGCTTGGTGTATTTATCCCCTAGGCCCTTGATTTCGTGTAGACTATGGAATCAACATTCAAGTTAATCGCAGGCGTCACCTAGGCGTCAGTATTTGTTTTACATTTAACACTAACACTAAGCCTGCTTTGTTCATAATCTCTGATCTCCCTCATCGTCTCGATCTTGTGCGCTATCTCTTGGCAAGCTGGCCTCGGGAACCACGCCAAGCATGGTGGGGGTTTGTTTTCGATGTTACTGAGGTATATAGGGCTGCTGTAGTAATGTTATACACCAGACGCCTCGAATGATATCTAGCCAGCTGTTTCGCCCTACTTCCCAAAGTGCTGACATACACCCCGCATTAGTCTGTAGTCTCATGAGCTCACAAGCCAGAGCCTCTGAATCCCTTGATTCTCCCATTTCTCACAGCTCCCATCGTGACCCCTTCTTCGCCCGTCATCCAGCCTGGCATGCGCTCACCATCGATAAACCCCGCTTCGACAAGCTGGCGGATGCCCGCGAAGACGTGGGGTCCGTGAAGTGAGAGCCGGACATTGGGACGCCATGCCCACTTCTCTCGATCCCTATCCCCTTCTCCTGTCCGCCTGGGCCCAACCCGATGTAGGTTTTCATCAGAGGCATCGGTCTCATGATTCTGATCTCGCCGCTGTTGCTCGGGGTCTTCGTCCTCATCTATCTCGGCCTCCTGCGAGAGACTAGCGTCGATACCACTCCGGCGGCCCTTTGGTTTGCGGGAGCGTGATTGCTGTGTCTCTTCCGTATCCTGGTCATCATCTTCACCCTCGACATCCGCCGCGTGTATCGGGAAAGCGTCTTCGACTAGAACGTCCACTCTCTCAACGCCTTTTCCGTCGTCGACCTTCGCGTTATCCCCGAACCTTGCCTGTGCAACGAGTCTCGCGCGTTTACGCTGTTTTCCCTCCTCCATCGTCTCAGGGCCTAAGGCCCGCTTAAGAGTTTTCGTCTCCTGATTGCGCGAGTCAGCGGCCCGCTCGTCGTCGTCCTCGACAGCGTCGTCTGACAGTGGTGGGGTAGGCAAGAGCGGGTTAAGGGGGCTATGGGTTCGCGCATCAGCGGCCTTGTCGCCCGCGTATACGCTCCATCCGCCTGCAGCTGCATTGCTGCGTCCTGAACCCCGGAGGCTGAGCATGGCGTCGAGGTTCTTGGTCTGTAGGTTCACGGATTTAAGGGCGTACCGCTCGCCTGGGCGAGATAGCGCCTTGGGAATGCCCTCTACAACGAGCGCACGCAGCGATCGTGTCTCGGCGTGGGTTGTTGGCCCTGCGCTTTGTGATTTGCTGACGAAGATGTGAGGCGAGGCGTCGGGGAATGCAACGTAGATGGTGCGGGAGGCGTCGAAACACGTCACTGTGCGGGTAGTCGAGGACATGGATCCTGACGTCGCAGAAACGGCAAGGTCCGTGTTATAGGGAGAGTCGAGCACAAAGATACGGAGGAGGAGAAGTGGGAGGCCCTTAGGTCGGTCGAAGTTGTAATGAGCCTTGACATCCGGGAGCACCTCGGATTGTAGGTTCTGCAAAAAAGTACTGGGATGAAAGCGTGGGACATGCATAGCTAGTTTATCGATCTTGTCGTAGCTACGCTCCGCTTCGACGTCGTCTTCGTGCCCGGGCGTCTGCAGGCGCTGGATCTTGTAACACGCCCATTTCAAGGTCCCTGGGTGATCGTATAGGTATTGTAGATCAGCCATGGCGAGCTGGTAAAGGCTTAAACCATCCCGCCAGTCGCCCTCGAGTATACGGTCTACGACTTCACGTTTGCCACCCTTGCGCGTCTGCATATCCGCGTACAGCTCCCGGAGCTCAGGCAGCGAATACGCTGGTGGGTAAAGGTCGCTTGCGAATTCATCCTCTTCGTCGTCGGATGAGTTCTCTCTCAGAAGTGGGGGGCAGAGGGATTGATTGTTAGGGTCAAGCCAGTCGAGAACAAGGGACAGGAGTGATGGTCGCGAGAGTCGGCTTAGGGCCTTGGTAATAGAAGTGTTGGAGGGGTTGACGCGAAGAGAAGAGGGCAGGCGGGCCGTAGTTGGGAGGGAGAGGCGCGGCGCCATGGCTACCCAAGATATGTGGTTATGCGCTTGGGAGAGGGGATAATAATCGTTACTGGATGTCTTTATGATGTAAGGGGCTACCTGTACCTCGATCGCGAGGTGAGTGACATTTTTTGGGAATATGTTGTATATGTATTGCAATATAGGACAAGATGCGAGCTGGGCTACGTCCCAAACACGCGCGACGCGTCTCTCTAAGAGGCGGCAGGTATTGTGGTGTTCTGGAACCAAGAACCTAAAACCAAGTGGTGCGGCCGTCAATACATAGTATACACATCGAGTCTTTGTGATTCCCGTGAGCTCGTAGATTTCTTTTATCTCCTTCCGCGAATTTGGCCGATTATATCAGGCTGCTAACACTTGCTCCTGATGGCGGACGGCGGATAGCGGCTGACGACTGTAGGAAATGATGAATGAAGTATCTTAGTGAGTGCAGGGCAATACCTGAGCGATAAGGCGATAAGGCCTCCAAAGCTTGGCAAGTGTTTGAACTGTGGGGTTGTGCTAAACCGGCACAAACATACTGTACATAACCTACTGTACCTACCCTGGACAGATATGTGTACTACCTAGGTAGGTAGTATGTAGGTATAATGTTCTCATCGTCCCTTAGAACTAGATCCCCTATTTATGCATCCAATAAGTATGATATAGTCAAGAAGAAAAATAAACCTAGTGTACACTGCCATAGGTTGGGTGGATGTGACATGTTATCAGTCAACTCCAACTCGCGGTCTCTATACCTAGGGCATATACAAATTCACGATTATGAGAACGGTGCAACCAGTACACCGCCTTGGGGTAATGTTTATCTAGTGGTCAGAAACATAGTAATAGTGTTTGCGAGCTCGCTGTTGTAGGGCCCAAGTTCGGCATCTGTGCTTTGTAATAAGAAACCCTAAAATACGCTAGAATATTGCTTATAAAGCATATCTGCAGTCAGACGTTGCAATACCCTCGGCTGAAGACAACATCGACTAGACACCGAAAAAGCAGTTGCTTGACAACTCATGTGTATATGTCTGCGGGAGAATATGCAGATGTATGTACGTACTAGGGTAGCAGGCCAGTAGATGCATGTTCTCGTCCATGAACCCCGCCCCAGATGCCCCATATCATCTGGCAAAAGTTGCTATTGGGGGAACAAAGATGCAACAGACATTCCGGAGATTGCAACAATTCCCTGCCGCTTCGTGAAACGGCGTTTGAAGCTTATAAATCCACTACCTACCTGCCTAACTGCCTACATCATACATGTAGTGTACCGTAGTACTAGTAGCAGCAGAATTACACTAGACTAAGGTAGTATAGTGGTATATGTAAGTTAGTATGTTTTGCGTGCTCCGGTGACCGGCCGTAGACGCGATTGTTGGAAGGTTTTGCGAATCCCCGAACATGCCATTTAAAAAATGGCCGAAAAAAAATACGTAGTAAAATAAAATAAAATAAGAATAGCCCACCGAACTCCCGGTAAGTAGATGCGGCTCTTTTTCATGGTAACTAATCCAAGTACGTAGAATAGACAAAGATGCCGAGGTCGGGGATTTAACCTATCTGTGGGAACCTCACCATCATTGATTATAAATGCAGGGCTGTGTAGCGGCATATAGCGCGCCTTAGTTGAAGGAAAAAAAAAAAACACTAACTACCTTAGCCTTATACTAAGTAGAAGATTAGGGTAGATAGAGATTTAAGCACTCGCGCATCAAGCAAGCACACACATCGAGGTAACAATGAACATTTATGTATACTAGTATAATAATCATCTACTAGTAGGGTGGTTAGGAAATATCATGTAAAAGTTTGCAGCGCAATCAATTTTCATTTATAAAGACTACACTACCTAGGTACCTAAGTAGGATGAGAGACGGGAAGGAATACTGTACAGGATCCGTACCTAGGGTTCTGCTAGGGTACTGCCTAGGTATTTTATTACGACCGGGTAGCAGTGGCAAGATGGTAACAACGATAATACCTTGCTATCTTACGCGTCGGCAGAATTAGGTAAAACCAGCGTGGGATGAGGGTTATGATTGGCCAATTTCGTCTGTGGACGATCGTTTTGAGGCAAGCGCCTCAGTATAGTCGTACAGCCAGCCCACGCCACATTTAGGTACAACGTTCCTCGGCGGTCTTAGGCCTTATAGTAGGTAAGTCTTATACCAAGATGCTACCCAGCTAGGTAGATCTACCTGCTGAGGTAGTATGTGTGTATACCCGTGCCCAGGTACTGTAACCTATCCGCAAAAGAGCTTCGGCTTACCTTGGTAGGTTTTTATCGTAACCATACAGCTTTGCAAGAATAGTGAAAATCACCAGAGGGAAGAGAACAAACCCCAATCCACTATAATGGCGATATACTACATACTACGAGTAACTAAGTGTAATGCAATTGCGTGGCACACATCACTGCGGAAATCAGTGCACACATCACCTGTTCTCTTCCTCTGAGTCTTGGGCGTCAGGTGAGCGTCAGCCCTTCCACGAGTACCCCCCACCTGTAGCCAAGAAAGCGGCATGGCAGTAGTGAGAAACATGGGTTCTCGGCTAGCCTGTTTGGGTGTTTACCGGTGAGGGCCGGTAGCACCTACGGTCTTTTTACGGGTTCTTTGAGGGCGAAAGAGGTCTCCTTTGACGCTCCGATTCATCACCATTCCGGCGACCCACCAAGTACTATAGTAATACGTATCAGCGCTAGGTATTTTCCTTTTTTTCCACTCCAGAACTCTCTCGGGTCTCTATTATCGACAACCCCTCAACATCTACCACCAACGAGCACGAATCGACATACAAAGGGGGGGGATTCAATCGGGTAGACGAAGCGACGCACACACGAATTACAATTCCAACATCCCATTCTCAATTTGAGGGTGTCGAGGTAGAGGGGACACGATACTAGGTCGCTGTGCATGAGCCGATCCAACGCTCACGCCGGTGCATCGAATTACCAAATTACTGGTCTACTTGGAAAAGACCGACACCAACGACGAGAAGGACGACGAGGTTGGCCGTAAATCGACAACATGTCTGGCTACACTGGGCGTCGGGGCCACCCCGTCAACGTGTCGCAACTATTGCAGGATCTCAACAGAATTCCCGAGCCTGCACCACAACCCGACGACAATCTGCCCAGCCTAGATGACGAGCTGGCTATGTTCACCAACACGACTTTTATAGACTGGGATACTGCGACTCCCCATGGAAGCGGACAAGAGACGTCCTCCACCACATCACCAACGGCCGAGCGCGTCTCCTCCTCTGACGCCATCAATGGTGACATGTCAAATTTTGACTTCAACTTGTCGGGTTAGTGTGATTTATACCTCTGTCTCCCGATGATCTGCACTGTTTTGTCCTCGCGATTATTTTCTTTTTTTGCGTCCCATGTTTCAACGTACCATGGTGATTACATCGAACCCGTTCTTTTCTGCTATACCTCCCCGCCTTGTCTTGACCTCTTGCCTATACCTATACCGCCCCGCATGGAACAGTCAGCAGCACGGCTGTCTACGGCTCTACCAGTTCAGAGGGAGATGTGCAAATCTACACTACGCACGCTACACGCACACGCCGAATGACTCCCTGGCATCTTATTTGCCACAGACCTTTTCTCTGCAGCGTCCTGGACCCCCAAGACCCTTTTTTTCCCGTGGGAATCGTACTCATTTCCTATCCAAGTGGATCAATGGTGCATTTTGCTCGGCCGAGGATCGTGGTATTCCACAGAAGACGACATCCTGCACCACAGATGCGTTCCATGGCTTCTTCGCCAACTACCTCCTAACGAAGCTTGGAACCCGCCTTACCCCACCGCCAATCGCATTTCCCCCGGCCGTGATTGGCTCGCTAGCCATGACGTGGGGGCCAGACCCTGGCAAGCGCCTCAAGGTTCATTCGCTCGACAGAATAGCATGCTATGGCGCAATCCCACCGATGGTGCAATTCCCCGTGATCTTGAGGTGATCGTAGGGGAAGCCCGCAGCCACATGTCAATGCCGCTGCTTTCGCATTCGAGCTTGCTGGCGCCTGATAGGCATGGCCTCATTTAAACTTTTATCTTTATTTTTTTTTGGTTCTCGATATTTCAAGTTACCATCCACGGTGCGGAGCACCTCAATTTATACGCCGCCTAGCTTGCCTCATGTTTGTCCGTTTACTTGTGCCACGCGGTCTAACATCACGTCATGACTTCAGGGGACTTTAATGGCTTTGATTTCCACAATTATCCGACGCCAAACGTAAGCAGTTTCTCAGACAACTTGGGCACACTGGCACCAATTCAGCCTTCACCTACCTATCCCCCCAATGGGGGCCAGGGTCCTTACGGATCATCCGTACATTCTGGAGATAAGATAGCCGCGGACGCTGCTCCTCGACGCCGCCAACTTTCCTTCGAGGAGCAATCGAGATTAGCTGCCGAGGAGGACAAGCGCAGACGGAACACGGCCGCCAGTGCACGCTTCCGAGTAAAAAAGAAGGCTCGCGAGCAAGCACTCGAAAAGCGTGAGAAGGAACTCAGCGACAAAGTGGGCGCACTCGAGAGCCGGATCTCGTCCCTGGAGACGGAAAACAAGTGGCTTAGGGAACTCGTCATGGAGAAAAATGGCGGTAGCGACTCGGTAGTCTCGGCCCTACTCGACAAACAAAAGCCCGAGTCTACAAGAAAAGCAGCAGCACAAAGTAAACCAGAATCGTCACCATGAATGAATTTCGACAACGGCACTGCATCGGAAACGCGCGCATGTTTGTATTACGGGACTGGCGTTGAAGAGGAAGGCAATCATCTGGGGAATCAGCATACCCTTTCGGAGCTGGGGGGCATGGTGGCGGGGGGGCCATTGATGATTCGTACATAATTGATTTTTGGAGCGTTTGGGTCAGCCTTTGAGCTACATATTACTGCTCTCGACAGTCCCGTTCTGCCGTGACAACGACTATATCCTGTCTTGATTTTTGTTGCCTCTTGACTTATATCTATGTTCGTGTATCGCGACATCTCAATACAGAATATCTCCCTTCTTTACGAAGCAACCAACAATACACGATAATACTACGCACATTCATCAATATAGAACAGACCAACTCTACATCGGCAAAACGGGTTAAGTGGCAGCATAACAAATGTCGGAGAGGCCCTCATCCTAGCATGGAGATGTTCCGACGAATCTTCCCCACTAATTTGTCGACTCATCTATTTCTTATTCTCACCCTCTTTAGACTCCTTTGCCGACTCCGCCGCGCGTAGCTTCGCGAGGCGCATCTGGTTACGCTTTCCCACTATACTCAACCATCATCAGCACGGACACCAAACTAAAATCGTAGATTGGAGAGGAGATTGGGTCGAAGGTACCATCACGATCATGGTATGAGTTTGTAGGATAAGAGTAGAAAAAGCGTTTTCTTTTAAACAAAACTAAACGTTTAAGAAGGGGGACGGGGGGACAAGGCAGACGAAGAGACAATGAATGCACTTACATATCCGTAATGTGTTTTCTCGCTCGATGTCCGCCATCTTCTCCCAATTTGCAATCCGGCTCAGCGTCCCGTCCTCGTTCACGACGAGCGGACCTAGGTGGTCTAGGCGTAGTGCCGCACCGCCGACTTCGAGTGTTGACGGTGCGCCGTCGCCAACGGCCGGGAGAGCCGGCAGGGGGGCTGGTTGCGAGGACTGAGACTCGGGTTGTGTGTCATTGTTGTTTCCTGCCTTAGTTTCTGGGGTGTCCATAGTTGGTGGCGACGCTGGTTTGTGAGTGGAGTGTGAGGTGGAGTATGGCGTGCTCGCTGACTGAAAGCGTTTTGGGAATAGTAGGGGCGGTTGAAGTAAAGAGCGGTGACGTTGGGTTGTTGGAGTTGAGAAGGTGTTATACGAAATTGATCTGGCCGGATGCCGCGTTTGCAGCTTGTGCTTATTATTGGTAACTGTTCTGCGGATGGTGGGCTGAAGTCTACTGGTCAATTGCATGTCTTAGACAAATGCGGGTGGTTTTGGTGTCGAGTATTCTGGTGTTTTCGACAGCGGAATAGATATGATGGTATATTCAAGTTTTATATCCCGCTTTGCTGCTGCCGCCGTACTTTCAACCTAAAGTTTTTATTTGATGCTGGAGATATGTCGTCCGCTGCTTGTAAGTCGATAATTGGGCTTTCTGGACGATTCTGGAAATGATAAGACGAGATAGTTGGTGGATCCTGGTATTGAGGTCACGTGGTTTCGCGTTCATTATCTCCGCCCCCTGAGCCCCTTTTTAGCCGCTGTGGACCGCGACTTGGATGAGAGACAGCGAAAATCTAAAGCAGTCACTCCAACCAACATCAAATTATATAGTTTCGAATTATGGTACACATTGCAAGCCGTAGTATATGAAAAATAAGCAGCATTTACTCTCCGCTATCAACTTGATGTCTTCTTGACGTTTGTGACCCCCTCCCTTGAGAACTAAACTACGTGCTGCATCCCAAAGCCTACTTAGGGTAACCACTCCCGTAAGGAATTTATGGGCGTTAAAATATTGAAATCAAACCAAGTCAAATTATGACATTCTCAAATTTTCACTATCCAATCCACGTGATAGAAACGGACGTCAATTCGTTTAGAGATTAAGATTATCCAGGCCAATTAATACTCCGTACCGATATTACAGGTCCTACACACCTTCTACTAACACCGCCGGTTTATTCAACCCAGGGCCTTTTCGCACCAAAAAATATTCGCCATGCCCCCAAATCAAGGGTCCTAACAATAGGCAAGAGGCAGAAAGAGCTTAAAGCCCAATGAGTGTGGAAATGAGGCGTGGCGTTTGAACTCAAGGACAGCTCACGTTCCTCATTTAATAGTGTAAATGTAACACGAGTGACGCCGAATGATCAGGAAACCCAAAATAAAATCCGCCCTATGGCGGACTGGTCTCTTCCCCCCTTGGGTGTCGAATCTGAACCTTAGGGGGAGAGCCAAGTTCGACCCAATTTCGCCTTCAGAAGTTTGGCATTCTCACTCGTCTACGTCTCGGAGGATCGCACCTCTCGCACATTTGGTTCGTAGTTATGTACTCTCCGATCGTCTTTCGAGTACACCGGCTATTTGGTGGCGGATTTTCACCGATGCGGCACAATGCCATTAAACGGCCCCACGTCTCCCAGGCGACGCGCTCGCACCTCGGGCAAAGCCTGATGTGATAATAATACCAACACATTGGGGGCTGAGGCGATTATATTGTTGGAAATAATGCGTTGTGGGTAGTAGAGTACGTTTGGAGAGGAGGCGTCGAAGTGTAGACGCGTGGTAGGTTATGTCTCGAAATTAGATGGGTTTTTTTAGTAATACCAGCTGTGATGTCGGTCGATTTACTTGGTGTAGTCTGGAAACCTCCAAGTTGATGGGCCATCTCTGCGTTCTTATGTATTTGAGATGCCCGCTGTAACTAGGCACTTGTCGGCACTTCAGTTACACCTTGTCGTCATTCAGATTAAATCATCGCCTGGGCGGTGTGTCTTGCCATACATTCAAGGAAACAAGACCGGGCACCGCCCAGGTCGGACCAGGATTGTTTGTCTACCCAGCCGAACCATAACTGGAGGATTCGGGTACGAAGAACGTTGCCCCCGTGGACCTACGGCTGGAGTCTCTAGGAGCCGGACAAGAATGTGCCCCCAAGTTTGTCCAGGTTGGTCTTACCGTGAAAGCGTCATACCGCACCTATAGAACGATAGGGTTAGCATTTGATGGAAGGAAAACAACCCTTGGGAGATACCTATAATGCTCACGATGACAGCTTGTTTCTAAGCGATACTGTACCCTAGTGACACAGCCTCTTATGAGTTCATAAAAGTTTTCCGCGATATCTAGCACAAGAAGGTGTTTTTGTATAGTGCCAGCAGTCACTAGCCTATTTTGAGGCTCCTCGCGCGGCAACGTATATTCGTGACACGTCTATACATCTGTTCCGGATTGCACCAAATCATAAAGCCTCTTTCACTTATAATGGGCCATAGCTTCCCATTTATTATGCAGCCGAATAGCGGCGGCTTGCAATAATGTGATTAGAGAAATGAACACATACCCCGTAGTTGCTCCCTTGGGGTGGCTCATGGGGGCCTGTCACGGTTTGTACGGCTCGTGATATCGGATCCGGTCATTGTAGTTACATTGAGGGGAAGCCATCCCTCACCAGCTTACGAAGCGCGAGCAATGCCGCTTGTGAAATGTAGCTCCCGTCTCCGTGACTTGAACTAATGAGAGTGGTTCGGTTATTCCTGCATCTATCCGCCCTCATTGAAATCGCTTAACCAGGGCGAAGACAGTTCATTCTACAGTTCGAATTAATAACAAGGATATCCTCGCCCTGGATGGGAGACTGGATGCTATTTTAAAACATGCTGCGTCTCTGCCTACTCCGCTCCTGCTGAATCCTTGGAAATCTAACTGGCTAGACGCTCCCTCTTGACTCTCCCTTATCTGGGGCTCGTACAACCCTGGCCCCAACATCTGCCTACCAGTGCCGCGAGTACTGTTTTTGCCATATTCTTGGTATAGAAGTACCTTCAATCCTTGCTGATGATCGTTTAATATCATTAATTACGTGCGAGGGAGCTTTAATTCTCCGAACATCTAGGGTTGGAGATAAAGACACCGAATATTCCGATCAAAACCTACATGTGATATCCATTTGCCAACGAAGCCATAATTACTTGCCGTGTTAAGATCCTGTGGGTATGATAAACACTCCCGCTGTGCAAAAAGCCTACACTGAGTAAACTAGTGTTATAAACTGCGATATTGGGCCTCTTATCTTTCATTAGCCTGGAGTATATGGTACGTGGAATCATGGGTTGCATACCACACTTTCGGAGTCGCAAATAGCTTAGGGCCTTTCCTCCCCTGGATGCGGATAGTCATGATGAAGGATTCTGGCTGGATTTATACGCGTGTCACTTGGCCATAGAGCCACAGACCTTGTATAGCATGTGCCATAGACGTTGAAGCAAGGGATTTGCCACAACTATGTGCCTAAGGGAGGAGCCGAATGGTAGGCTGTCGTATGTATCATAGAGGATGCTCGATCTTTCGGTCGAAACTACTGCTAGCCGCTTAGATTCTAGGCTTGCCGCCTGCAAACATAAAACTAGTGGAGACGCGGCAGATATTCAGCTCTGATATGGAATTATTGGCCGTGAGCTGCTCTATGGTGTCGCACAAGTCCCACAGGGAGAGAGTGATACTAAATCCTTTACTCGTGAGCCGTGATTACGTTATTGCTCGCAGGGTTTGTAAGTGACTTTGGATACCTTATCCTGATTCTAAAGGGGCGCTCATAACCAAGCGTTTAATGTAAATAAATGATAAGCGCCGTCGATGAGAATGGCGCTCCAACTCCCAACAACTTTCCTACACTATTCATTCTTTACTCCCTGATGTGTGCGATCGCGCTGGCGCACTACACGAACCCTCAATCTGATTCTTTTATCTGCTCGGGAAAAACCCCCAAGAGCATACTATTTTGTAGTACAAGTTCGCATGCAGGCAGAGGAACTTGTCAGACATCTTTATCTACTATAATCTTATGCATTTCTGTCCCCCCCTCTCTACCGTAATATTACGACACACATCTCAGCACATCGTGTGTAGCAATTCTCATTATTCGATTTATTTTCTTTGGCTTCATATCACTCGTAAGCCTTCGAAATGGTCGGGCCTAGGATATTGCGTGCCGTGACTGCGCTTGCTGTAGTATTTTGGTGTGAAACTACCTTCGCAGCCACTCACCGGCATAGGATGCGGCATGACTCACGCAATGGCCTGCAGCGGAATATTAGGTTGCGTTCCGAACCGGGCGTTGACCCTTTTCTTGTCACGATGATAACTTTACACCCGAGTCAAAATTATACGCCACCAGCCATCACGCCACAAAATATTTCGGCCTATCTAGTTGGGGACGCCCCCAATCCCGGCAATCCCGCACAAAGCCTTGGTTTTGTTGCCAAGCATTCGGACAACGGACCGACTACGTACTTCACGCCACCCATTAACAACCCCTTGGGAGGTGTGGCGGCTGCGCCGGCCACCTTAAGCTACGGGACTGGGGCTGTCGGGACTAGCTTCGAGACTCCGGGAACTATTAATAGTGGCCGCATCTATGTCGTTGTAGATGGACACCTCAACTTCTACGCGAACCAGGGTGGAAATATTATTCAGCCGGATCCCCATAACCCAGCCGATATTGCTCATCAGGAGCTTTGGGGCTTCATCGAACTCACCCACAACAGGGATCCTAGCAATGGCGACGAAAACATGGTAGTTAACCTGTCATTTGTGGATTGGGTCAGTCTCCCATTAGGTATGAGTGTGACATCCAAAAACCAAAACGGCTCGATGGAAAGCGTAGCGATTGGGGGTCTTAGGCCCGACGGTCTTGTCAAAGTCTGCGAAACGTTGTCCGCTCTTGACAGCTTCTGGCCTAAACTATGTATGAGAGCGCCTGATAAAACTCCACTTAGGGTTATGTCGCCGGCGAAATATCTCAGTATCTATCCGGACGACAAAGATGCGGCTAACTACTATGAGCCCTATATCGGCACAGCCTGGGAGAAGTACAAGGGCGTAGATCTCCGGATTAACACCCAAGCAAACGGCCCGAATTCCGATGTTAAGGTCGACAATGGCCAGATAGTAACGTGCCGTGTTGGTTCGGACAATATTCTTCACTGCGACAATGGAGCGGGGGATTTTGTGCGCCCTGTTTCAAAAGACATTTACGGATGTGATTCAGGCCCATTTGCGAATCCTCAAAACGGAGCTACAGAGTCGTGGGCGCGGGCACGAGTTAGGCCACGTCTATGCGCTGCCTTTGTTCGTTCAACGCTGCATCTTGACGGCGCTCAGCCCTCACATGACATCGGCTCAGACAAGTATTACAGGGAACCCATCACAAATCACTATTCTAGAGTAGTGCACGATAACCTCATGGGTGGCATGGGCTATGCATTTAGCTATGACGACGTCAATCCCGGGGGTACCGAGAATTCAGCTGGTTTGGTTTCAATGACGCACCCCATACGGCTAGACGTCTACATCAACATCTAGCATATGCCAACATTAGACTCAGGGTATTTCCCTGAGGTGATAGTATTTGAGGTTCCGAATGCGGCGACTACTCCCCCTATTTTTGGGGCCTACGAGAGAGGCCTCGGAGACAAGCGATAGAGCTGAGATGCTAAGATTTCTTTCATTTCTTTTTTGGGCGTAACCTCAAAGTCCACATTGTGTCTACGAGAGCCTTTTAGCTTTGCCACCACGACACAGATTCTAGCCTACTCACCCGCCCCCGGAATATACCAACGGGTATGGCCTAGGCATACATAGTCAAGGTATTAGGTTGAAGTAATTCATAGATTCTCACGGTATAGAACAGAACCTAATGATAGATTTGGACAAGAATAGGGATAGCAGACAGAGAACTTTGGACAGGTTGCCAGAGACAAACGCAAGGCCCCAGTATCTCTAGCTCACGGGTATCTGTAGTCCGATCTGCAACAACTGATGTTAGAATACTGGTATTTTAAGGGTCATGCTCCTATCATTAGGCGTACACCAATAATTCGGCTGTACAATTTGTATTTGACGAAGTAATATATCAGCTCTATATTTGGGGGTGATCAGATGGCTCGCAGTCCTAGCTCTGCGTTACTTTTATCACCACTATGCCTAAATCACATCGTATAGTCTAGAAAATTGACCGGAGTATTCCAATACCAGGATTTTAGTGCATGGAAGACGCCTGTAGCTCCCACCACCAAGGAGATAACGTAATATCCCCTAAGAGCGAAACCCGCCGATAGATTACCTTGGCTGGGCGCCCACCACCACGCGAGAGCCAATCTATGAAGTTCGAGCTAGTGTCTATTACGAAGTAAAAATACTGCAAGGCCCGAAGCATAAATTGCTTGACTCCTGGCCCATTTTTCAAGGCAACTCCGTACATGTTAGATGGTCTAGCAGCCACTGGCTAAGATGGGCGAACCTCGCAAAGCTCGAGGCCACCCCAAGACTTTTCTACCCTAGCCGTGATTTCTCGGGCAGACTTCTCCTCCGTTCCGTCCTGGTACGCATCCCTCAACTTGGCCCTCGTCAATATGTCGAGTCCGTGGGCGAGCGTGGCCAGTGTACTCTCCTTCCAAGCGACCAGGCCAAGGGACTGGGTCTCCCATATGGTATAGAATAGAAACAGACACCCAACCACCGTTAGCACAAGTGGAGGCGCGAGGAACGCCCAGCGAATCCGGAAATACAAAACCCATGTTTGAGTGGTGCCGTACTGTGGGATGCTCCCGAGCCCTGTGTTGCGCATGTAAACGGTCATGCTGTTTGCCACGGCGCTGAAGGTGGCGTTGAGGTCACTAGAGTTGCCTATGACCTGGCCGGGCCCATCGTTGACGACTCCGCTCGAGACGTTGTATGTGGCCTTACCGGGAACGTATATCTGGTCGGGGGCGAATTTCGTCGTGATCCAATTCATAGTTGTCTGTATCGTGGCTTGTGAGATGTTAAATCGCCTTGGCTGGTCCTTCGACAGCCCTACTCGCGTTGCTTCATCTTCTGGAATGATTACTTGGAGGTCTGAGCGCACGTAATCTTGACTACCGATATACAACGAGAAATTGTATTGCTGGTCCCACTCGTCCGCCGTGATTTCCCGGCCGACGTTCTGTGCTTTGTACGATCTCGGGTCGCGGTTTGACCAAGCTGCTGTCACATTCTCTTGCAACTCGCCCTCCACGACGGAAGATGAGTACATCTTTGCGCAGAAATATAGTCCGCATTCCGTCGCCATTGGAAGAGTAGTGCTCCAGTCTGAAACATTGCTCAGGAAGTCCGGCCGAGACTGGATGATCTGAAAAACGACAAACGTGGTGCTGTTTGTGGTGTTGCTGAAAGAAATGGTATTCTGGGGGGAAACGGTGGCTTGAATCGTGGATAGAGTATCCGATTGGAAAATTACACTACCCGATCCTACCCAGTCAGAAACGCCGTCTGTGGTGTTTCTGATACCGTCATAATTCGATATTGTGAGGTTACTCTGCCCCGGGAGGGTGTATGAGGTATATGTATGGTTCATGTTGTGGCCTGGGGGGCCCACTGCTGTTCCTGGGATCCTTCCGGATCTGTGATCGCTGATAAGATGTGCTGACACGTCAACACAGGCGCTACATACTCCAAGTGAGGTAAAGCTGCCAAAGGTGCAGTTACCTGTTGGGCATGCAAAGGAAGCCTGAACACTTTGAACTGTGGAAGTGTAGAACCCATTGTATATCGAGGTCGTTAATCCGTAGTCAGCTTGCATGCTCCAAGTCGGGAGCAGAATACCACTATCAGTGAGGATGGGATTATCAGTAGTAGCCAATTGAGAGAAAACACCGACGTCGATTCTTTGCGCTCGACTAATAGTAGCCCTAGATCCCAATCTTGAATATTCGCCGTAGAGCTCGCCATACTGAGTAATAGTTGCTTGGAGGAATGGCTCATAACTCAATAGTGTAATCACGGCCACAGCACCTATTGAAGCCAGATGACTATACTCAGAGTCAGACTAAGGTGTGAGTGGAAGTATGTTGGGGAATGGAAGGAGGCGGTTGGAAGCTGGTGTATAATATTACTGACCGTAGCCGTAGACGGCACGCAAGGCCGACGCTCCCCCATGGCCCTCTGCTGGCTTGGTCGAATGCATCAAACAACGCTAGGGTTCCCGAACCTGTACTGAAAATGTTCCACTTAGCCTGCCCAAGACTTGAGCTTATCCCGAATGCCAATGTAGTGCGTGACACTTGTGCTAGTATAGAAATAAAGGTGTTCAGTGTGAAGAAAGCTGTCCAAGAGTCCAATCTTCGACCGTCCTGAACAGCTAGCAAAACAATTGACGTGGCAAGAGACGCTAGACTCAGAGACGTCCACAATAATTCCCACTTCCACCGGTATAAGCTGCGCCGTAAGGTATGTATGTTGTTTGCCATCGCTCTAGATAGGAGAAAAAGGATTGGTGGTAAATCTAAAGAAGTATAAGATGGGCTAGCGAAGTTGTGACGAAGATTTGAGAAGGCTAATAGACACCGATAGCATCCATATCTTGTCTATTTAACCGTCTGTTGTTGCACAAGCACAAAACACTTTCTAGAGCGGACTTTGAAATTGATGGACGAGCGCTTGACTAATAATGCCTCGCCTCGTGCTGGCGACGAAGGGCTATATAAGCTGCTAGGGCCTGTTGACGTAGTAGGAAAGAAAGCGCATCTGGAAATCAGGGCTCCTGAAACAACGCAGCTAGCATACGTACCTACATACAAGCTATTTAAAAATATACGCGGTAAATGGGGGTGGCTGTTTTGACGGGTCGCGAAACCGGCCCCCATCATCTTGTTTCAAGAGGCGCGAGGAGGGGATGATTGACCACCAGCCCCCAGCCCCTATATTATGTCTAGTGGCAAAAGCTCTAGGCTACCAAGAAACGCTGTGGCATACGATGATAAAGTATATCTGTGACGGGGCGAGTCCGGGCTAGTCGTCAGTCTCTTGAGTCGAGCAGTAGGATCCATACCCCTATTCCCAGGGGATAGGTTGCCTACAATTGACGAGGTGGTATTACACGCCGAAGACTATGGGAGAAACTCAATGCATAGTACTATATTCACCTCGTATAAGATTTGTGACGTTTCGTAATTGACCATCTTCTATACGCCACCAATCGTAGGCTTTCATGATAACCAGGGGCAGAGACAACTACAGTTTACCTAATAGTTATCTCGCTTAATAGACGTATAAATATAGATGTTCTATCTTGTCCTCGCTTAATTTCCGACATTCTTAATCATATCCCCGCTGTCTACGATCCCCACCATACCCTCCGCCGGCCCTGTTGTCGCGTCGTGGGGATACCAACTGTGCCTCATCATCCCGGGCCTCGCGGCGTCTAAGGGGGTTACTAGGTGTCGATGGAGTCATCCGCGATCTGCTATTCTCATCAGGCGCCCATTCTCCCAGATGGCCTTCTTCTTCCGACAGAATGTCGCGGGAGTCCTCCAGGTCCTGGATATCGGCGGGATAACGCCGCCGAGATGTCTTTCCACTATGCTCAGGTGGAGCGGCTTTTATTCTTGGACTGCTAGCGCTGGTCGGTGGCCGACGTGAGCTACGACTCTCGGCGATCACAGGGGCCGCGTCGTCATAGTCATACCCATCGCTCCTATCATCGCCATAATCGTAAGACCGTGGAGCTGCATGACGTGATGATCTAGCCGAGGACTGGGGTACGGCCGCCCTCCGCGCCGAAAACGCTCCTCCCGACTGCGGAGACCCTCGCCGGCCTGTGGGCTGAGCGAGTTGTCTACTTATTCCGGAGTCCCTGTCGGACAAGCGTTCATCGGCCAGTCGTGCAGGTCTGCGTGCCGGCGTAATATCTTCGACCTCGTACTGGTAATCGTTGTCCCCATGATCACTAGCGTCATCCCAGTCGTCAGCGCGGTCATGGCGCTGCTGGGCCCAATACGAGTCGTCTCCGATCCGCGTTTTCTTAAGGAAACCCTCGAATTCGCTTGTCGTTTCCGCCACGGACTGGAAGTGTCTCGCCGTGAGTACAGCTGGGTAGTCGTCCTTGGTACTGGCCGTTTCCTTCTGGTAGAGCGCGAGACACGCAGCGATTTGCACGGCATTACGGATTTGGCGGCCGTTCCAAGGTCCCCGCTCTCTCCCGATAGCGCGGGAGTACTTCCGATACTCGTCTCTCACAAAATCCTCAATCTCATCGTACATTACTTTTATGAGACCATAGACAGGCTTGCCGTTCGGCGCTGGTGGTTGAGGCAGACGCTTTAGACTATTGCGTAAGATACTGATTGTATGGTCGGCTGTCAAGTGCGGATACCAGAGGCTGACATGGACACGTGATCTAAAGGCTTCATCGAGGGACCCGACCCTATTCGTGGTTAGAAATAGAACGCCCCTGTAGTATTCCAATACACGGAGGAATACTGTCAAGATAGTTAGCTTTCTCTGGCATAGTAGTGTAGGCAGACAGGGCCAGGCTTACCTCCGACGAGTGCATTACGTTCAAGGCTGTTCCGCTCTCGCTGTGTGAGAAAGACATCAGCTTCGTCGAAGAGGAGGATACACTCCCATTGATGAGCATATCGGAAGATATCTCGAAGTGTCTTATCGACCACCTCGGGCTTGGTGCCCAGATCTCCGCACGTGATTGGAAACAAAGGTTTGTTGTTTTCGATGGCGACAGCCTCCGCCGTGGCTGTCTTCCCAACTCCCGGCGCTCCGTGGAGGAGGATAGTGAGGCCTTTGCCCTTGCCGCGGATAGCGTCGAGGTTAAAGGTCGGAATATTCAGCTCCTTTTCCTGTTGCTGCGCCTTGAAATGGGATGAGACCGCCGATCGGATAATGTTCCGGTGCCCATCGTTCATCTCTATGTTGTCCAGAGTGATTTTATCCTGATTATTGCCCCAATGAATGCACCTCACATCCAGTCGAGAAAACCTCCTCTCGCGCAGTACATAGCCGAAGATTCTCTTGGGTAGTAACGCCAAGTCTTCATCCTTCCACGTGTATTCATTGAGATCCGAATCCTGCTGAAGAAAGGCGTCTTCTGACGAGTAATGGCGTGCTTCTATCCCATACAAGGTGTCCTCCCGAGTTAACATCGTCTCTTCACAGTATGTCGGCGGTGCCGTTGGGTCGTCGCTGTAAACCCAAGGATCAATCTCTGTAGGATCATAACCCCACGAATAAGCATTTCGGGAGCCGTCTGAATCAGTTTCCCATTTTGGGAATGTTCGGATGGTCTCTTTGAAATCAATGACAATGTCGCTCTCAATATACTCCGGGTAATTGATCGTAGAACCTTTCTCATCTTCTAAAGCCTCGGCAAGAATACCGGTAACAAATGTCCAGCCGGAGTAAAGCTGTACATTGTCACGGATAGCTCTCTTGAAATTCAAGCCTATTTCCTTCTGCTCTTCAAGGATAGATTTGTAGTTCCGGTGGAACTGGAGTGGGAAGCACTTCAGCTCGGTAATGTCCTTTTCGCCGGAAAAGTACCCGAAGCTGACCTCGTACCAGATAGGTACTATTTTTTCGCCATTGAAATCAAGGTAGTATATCTTCCAACGCGTCGCCGATACGCGAGAACTGTGCGGATGATCCATCGCAAGGCATTCACCCATTCTCCATACCTGCTGCGCAGCTGAACGGTGAAGTGTCTTGCCATCTGGGGGGTCGCGCTGGTAGAAAACCAGCCCCCCAGGCTTAAATAGAATGGGTATATCTTCGTATCGGATCTTATGGCTGGTCGATCTCGGCTCGGGATGCTGGAAGTAGAGAGGCAATATCTTCTCCTCAACAAACTGAACGTATATGCGCATGTGTTCCAGGGCAGTTTCCGGTGACACACTCGGTATTTCAGTAGCCATGCTGTCTTCAACTGGTACTAAGTTCCCTTCATCGGGCGATACATCATTTTCCACATGGTGCTCAGAGGGCATCTTCGATTTGACTTCAGCTTCCAGATCTGCCATTCTCTGTTTCATGCCATCATAGTAGTGCCAAAAGACTCTAAAAGGCCGGCAGAACACGAGAGACTGCTTAGCAGCATCACTAGACTCCATCAAGTCCGAGAGGTGAGATAGAATTGTTTGGGACCGGATCCGGACTCGCTGGAGACGCCAGTTATCGCCAAATTCCTCCTCCTTCGTCGAGGTCCGTGGCGTACGTCTCTCGTTCGCCATAGTATCCCGTCTGGACTTCTCGGTTAGAAACTCATCTTCTAAGTTAGACTTCGCGACGAGGACTTCAATCACATAGTCCTCATCATCGCCGGAGCGGCGACTCATGAATGCTTCATAATTGTAGTAGCGTACGCCCACAGTCACAGGGCGCTTAAAGGATTCAACGCTTATCGGACTGTTGTCTATTTTCTCTTCTTTAGCCGAAGATACCGTACTGCCCTCTTCGTCGGTGTGTGATGATCGGGATCTGGAGCGACCTGCCTCGTCCGAACCGTCCTTTTTTCGATCCATGGCTAACAGATCTCGTCCTCTCATCTTCTAACTAGCGCCCCGAGGGTCGGAATGAAAGAAATCGAGAAACACAGGATTAAGATAAAATAATTGTTACCAGTTTGCTTGGTAACCCGCTTTTTAAATGGGCAAGGCCTGAAGAACCGCTTTATTTCGATCAATCATTTCCCACCATGTTCAGCTGGGTCAGCATAATGGAGTCTCCGATGCAACCCTGAATCCTGCCATCACAGCAGGCTAGCAAATGGGTATACCACACCCTCTATAATTACCAAATGTGCATTTTTAACAGCTACATAATATAATCGCCGATTACAGCCCAAAGCCCCGTCTTCGCGGCGGGCTAGCAAATCAGAATTTCGCGCTTTATCCGCTTTGCTCAATACGCAATCTGATAGGCAAATACAGTGCAGCCGGGACCACGCAATGAAGACTGGAACAACATCGCTATTGGGCGGCAGGGTTCTGTGGCTGGCGGTATCTGCAGGTTTGTGGGTTTTGGCCCCCATTGCGAGAGGGTGACCTGCTTACTGTATGTGCTTGACGCAGAAGTTCCCAAGACAGTAGACGGGGCATATGCGGATTATAACTGGGAAGGGACGCAACGGGTTGCCTTCACCTCGGGCCATGGAGATGTACAGGTGCCTACCGTGATGCGATCCTGCCATGGGGCACGAAAAGAAGAGTTCGTTATTCCATTTCCCCGCGCGGCCCCGAGATGCCAAGCGGGAGAGTCAACCCCCTGACCCCAACGAATTCGAGCACTTTATTCGCAACAGAGTGAAGATTTTTCGACGCAGCCCTCCTGGTTCAATCCAGTATAATCGGGACGAAGACAGATACAAGGCCAACCACCAGGAGGCAAAAGAGTGTGCACCCAATATTGTAATCATCTTGGGCACAAATAACTGAGTACTTAGGGACTTGAAAAAGATCCTTATATCTCACGACGAGGATCCCGAGACAAACTTGAAGGTCAAAGAATGCTCATGGGATACCGTCTTCGAGCAGATGGCAGAAGCGACGAAACTGAAGTCATCCCAAAATGATTTAGGCGGCGCCGCCCTAGCGGCCGGGATGGATATAGCAAGCGAAGTCATAGATATATTCCCGGAAGAGTTTGGATTGGGGGTTATCAAGGGCTGCTTGGCACTGGTTTTTGAGGTATCGTCTTATGATCTACTGTTGAGGGTTTTCGGCACTTGTACAGCTAATCTATTATCGAGAACAGGCCTGCCAGAGACGCAGTGAGAACAGGCAGAAGATTATGGATGCATTTGAGACCGTGCCAGATGCACTCATAACTATTAACACTGCATACCTCTTTCTGGATCCTGAGGATGACGACAAGGACATCCTAAGAGTATTCTTCGTTACGCTTGTCGAAGACTTGCCGTTTCTAATCCAGAAACTACTGGGGCAGGAGAAATGTGGGTAGTAACGGCAATACGAAAATACACACATCGACCTACGACAGATGGGTATCGTACTAACAACAATAATTTAACAGGGTACCAGAAAATTGCCTCGGCATTGTTGTTGCATATACCGGAGCAGCTTGCCATTGACGACATCCTGTCGGATTGGGCCACGAAGATGACTGCTTTAAAAGAGCGCGTGCAAAGAATGAAAATCAAGATATTAGGTAAACTTGGCTTGAAGATTGACGGTATTAAAACTCAGGTAGATTCATCCGAGAAAAATATTATTGCCGAAATCAAATCTTCCCAGAGCGCGCTCAAAGACCAGGTAATGGACTCAGAAGCTGGAATCATCACACTCTTGTCTCAGCACAAAGATTCAATTCAACTCATGATGACTCGGATTCAAAGCCAGGATGAGCAAATCAGAATTTTCGGCGCCATGGCTGACAAGGCATCAACAGCTGCCATGACGGGATTGATGAGAGAAGCCCAAAATGCCTATCGGCAGGTAAAAAGGGAGCAGCAGGATAAGGAGAGATTGGAGCAGAAATTGCACCAGAAAGAAGAGGAACTGAGGCAGAAAGAGGACAGCTGGAACAAAGAAAGAGGGCTGTTCCACCAGGAGCTGGAGCATTCACACAGAAATGAGGCCCAACTAAGGCGTGATGGGGAATTATACCGACGCGGTAAGGCCAAAAATTCCGCAGGCGGCGACACAAGGATATCTCACGCTTAGGGAGGCTACGGCTAATTTTTTGGCAGAAAACACTAAGCTTTATGTCCACAACCGCGAACTCTCACGACAGGTCTCGTCGCAGTCTTTGAGCGACAAAGCGCACAGCACGGTAGACAGCAGTGCAACAGTAATAACACAAATGCAGCTCCTGGGTGCCATCGGTGTTTCCCTCAATGTCATGTGGCGCGATCTGGATCGAGTCGCGCAGCAAGCCATCCACTTTGACGCCGAGTCTCAAGGTAAGGCACAATGGCTAATTAAAACAACCGAGTTTAGCAACTGGATGCAGGGTCGGAGGTCATCGATTCTGCTCGCCGACGGCGCCACTACTGGCCATATTATGCTCGTTTCGCCCATGTCAGGCCTCTGTGCCGCTCTCGTCAGCAGCCTTGCCGACGACAGCTCCGGAACTATCACGCTCTCCTTCTTTGCGGGGCTGCATGTGGGCACGGATTCTACCCACCACGACATCAATGGGCCGCAGGGAATGATGCGCAGCCTGATCGTGCAGCTTCTCAGCTCTTCACTATTGAAACCGAACCTGGAGTTCCTGACCCCCGATGGCCTAAAAGTCTACCAGCGCCATGATCTCAAATCCCTGTGCAACCTGTTTGTGCGTCTCATTCAGCAGCTACCACAGGGGGTTGACGTTTTCTGCATCATCGACGGTATCTCGTGGTATGAGCAGAACCCGTGGCTTAGCGGCCTCCGCTCCGTGACCGGGATGTTCGAGTATCTCATGGAGAAACTTGACCCGAAATACACAGCTATCTTAAAGGTTCTAATGACAAGTCATGGAAGCAGTATAGAGATCGTTCATAGGACAAGAGCAATAGAGAAAGGTCGGTTTTGGCGACATGTGACGCTCGCGGCGGGCCACATCCATCCGGGTGTATCTCTCCGAAAATCACAGAATCAGAGGCATGATAGTACCTAAGCTATTGGCCATACAACACTTATAGTGGAACTTATTAAGACTTCCTCATCACATAGCCGCCTTGTGTTAAGACTTCGTGGAACCGTGAGGTGTGCATATCCCTGCGTCTTCTTGAGACCCCTCAATAATAATTCGAGCCGACTGCGTCTAGTTTAAGCCCCTAATATAAGTAACTAGCCTTGTGTCTCTATCCTCGATCATGGGGCTCAAGCCCTAAGTGTATACGTCTAATACCTTGGTAGAGAGGCTTCGGACCATTTATCTTAACCTACGCGCTACCATTAGAATCCCGACTGCCCCTACTTCCCCATCCCCCTACCCATCAAGAGGACTTTGTTCAGTTAGTGATCTCTGGCCAATGCGAACCAAGTCCTCATTTTCAAGGGTGTCTTTGTCGAACCCGTTGATAACCTGATCAAGTAATGCGGCCGATATCTCTTGTAAGTCGACCTTCGGCAAGCCAAGTACCGCCGTCCCAACACTCCTCACCGCCTTACTCAGCATTCCGATCTTGCTTGAGTCTTCGATTAGGCCGGGCTTCGCGACACATGCTTCTACTGTGCCCTTCGATTCTTGGGCGCATTTTAGAATGCGAGTTTCAGCCTCGCCCTGTGATATAGCTCATCGTTAGTGACCTACTTACCCGCCTAAGCAGGATAGTGATACCGCCCAAGTATACGTACTCGCATAAGACAATAATCACCCATTATAAGCGGCTTTTTTGATGGATCGCGCTCTGAGGTCACCCCGCTGATATATATGAACCTAAACCTACTAGTTGGACGGTCGTGTCGCAACTGAGATATCGTCTCAATCGCAGTGACGGCGTAATCTCGAGAGATCTTGCACACTTCCTCCCAAGCTACTAGCTTTGATTTCGAGGGCGTGACAGCAATCGTCCTTCCAAATTGAAAATCATTCAGTATGATAATTTCGTGATATTAATAAAGCTAAGGAGTAATAGTGTCGATTTGAAACGGGCGGTCATTGAACGGCAAACGTACCAGATACAAGCATCCGCCTCGGCAAGTTCCGCCTTTATACTATCTGAATAGTTCTCGAAATCGTGGCAGATAATCGACTTTAATTTTGCTTCGCCATTTGGAGGCAACGAGATCTCGCGCCGACCGAGGACAATAATAGAAGTGACCTTAGGATGCGCAAGCGCTTGACGGATTAGCTCGGTGGCAACAAAGCCGGTGGAGCCAGCAATGATAACTTTCATAGTTGCAAATAGTATGTGATTACTAGCACGGGATGAATCACTTATCGACCCTGGAGTCTAGGGAGATGTCTAATACCATGCTCAAGCGGGCACTCTTATTATATTGATCGTCTACCCAAGAGAGGAAACGCGTAAGCGCCGGGTTTCGGTCTGTTATTTGTAAGCTCCGGGCTTTGCTACGAACCGTCTTTGGGCGGAGTTAAGCGCGTGACGGCCGCGATTAGAGTGGAACTGTTACCGGGTGACGTTCGAGTAATGAAGCCGATATAAAGTTAATGTATTTTTATACTAATACGTCTTATTCTAGTTCTGTGTTTCTCCTGTATTTTTAACTCTACCTTAATTATCAGGCGGTAATACTTAAGACCTCGATATGGAAATCCTTGCTGGGAAAGAAGTTGGTAACACTGGTCTAGGGCTAATGCGTAAGTCTATCTTCTTTTTTTCGAGTCGAACGGTTTCATCTGATATCCGTAGGTTTGACCTTACCTGGAGCGAACATTCCAGATGAACAAGCTTTTGCCATACTCAAGGCTGCTCTGAATACTGGTGTCAACTGCTGGAACGGTGCCGACTTCTACGGAACCCCTACTAATAACTCGCTCCACCTACTTAATCGATACTTTACGGCTTATCCTGAAGATGCCGAGAAAGTGGTGATTTCTATCAAAAGTGGGATTGTAGACATGCGAACATTTACCCTCGATTGCTCCCCCGAAGCCGTACGCAGGTTTGTCGCAAATGCCAATAAAATCCTAGACGGGAAGAAGAAGATCGATATTTTTGGCATGGGTCGTGTAGATCGTCAAGTACCTCTGCAAGACACAATCGAGGCACTGGCGCAACTCGTCTCCGAGGGGGCTATCGGTGGCATTCAACTGAGTGAGGTCGGGTCGGACACGATCCGCCAGGCTGCACGTATTACCAAAATTGATATGGTTGAGGCCGAGGTCAGCCTTTGGGCCACCGAGATCTTGAGTAACGGGGTTGCGGCGACATGCAATGAGCTGGGAATCCCAATCATAGCCCACACGCCACTCGGAGCAGGCATGCTGACGGGCAAAATCAAGAGCCTAGATGATATGGATCCTAATGATTACCACCGCTTCTTTCCGCGGTTCCAGCTCGAGAATTTCTCCAAGAACATCGATCTTGTTAACGAGCTCACTAAACTTGCTAAGGCCAAGAAATGTACTCCAGCCCAGTTAGCTCTGAGCTGGGTAAGGTTACAGAGCAAGAAGACGGGTGTACCGCCTTTGATTCCTGTGTTCGGGACCACAACCCCAGATCGTGTTGCGCAAAACACGGCAGTCGTCGATCTTACTAACAGAGACTTGGAAGAAATTGAGAAGATCCTAGAATCTTTTCCCGTGGCCGGGCCCCGATATCCGGCACCGGCTATGAAGCTTGTGGAATACTAAAGGGATCTTGACTGTGTCTCTCTACCCTTATTCACTCTAACTCCGATGCAAGTCTGCGTTTAGAACTGGTGTTGGATTGTGCCGGTGTCTAGTTGGGCGGATCTTAGAGTTTCGGGGCCTTCTCGTGCTCTTGTCTTTTAGAAAGGGTAAAAAGTAAAAGAAAAAGGCCAACCAGTTGGGTGTGGTGGTAATATCATTCAACCCCAGCCTGTCGGTACCAGTGTATTCATTACAGACAATTACATAGAAATTATATATACTGTTCACTCGTATATTTATCATTATGTCTCCTAGCTACTTTTTCTGCTTTTACCCAGCCAGCATCAAGTTCATATTCACCCTACCAGTGCTACTAACATGCGTAAGACCTAGAGCCACCTTACGTATACGTGTTAGCGTTTCATATATATCAACTCGCCGTTCGAGTGTCCGTATGCAGCAGGGAAAGAGAGTCGCAAGCAATGAAGAAGAGCATACTCACTGCACAAAATTTAAGACGCACTTAGTTGACTAAATGTTGCTCTCCTTCCAGAGACCGGATCGTATTCGTGTGTAAGCATGGTTGGAGCAACCCTTGGCGGTGGCGTTGAACATTATCAGGGTCTCCGTGGCCTTTCACTTGACGCATTGGAGTCAGCCACGATAGTCACCAGTTCTGGCGAGATCTTAACTGCCTCCGAGCAAGAAAACAACGATTTGTTCTGGGGTATACGTGGCATAGGACACAAATTTCATATCGTGGGTTCAGCCACATATAAAGTCCATGACCAACCAATAATAGCATGGCCCTTAATGGCGATTTTATCTACTCAGCATCCGCGAAGGAAACCATCTTCAGACATCGAATCACTTGAGAACGACTAGCCCGACGAGCCGTCAATTTCTCCTTCGATCATGTTCGATATGCCGACGCAGTTCAAGACCCCCTATTCCAGGGCTTACCGCTGACTTTGCCCTGGACAGCTACAATGGCGTTTTTGAGTTACATAGGTCCTAGTGAAAAGGGGATGTCGTACTTGCAATCCTTTATAGACAGTTCCCTGCTACGGCAGAGCGTGAGAATGTTGCCGTGGAACTGTAGTTAAGGAGAACCACTTTGGAGCAGAGGTTGTGTCAGTGAAGACAATTGATATTGGAGTTTCTGTAGACTAGGTAATTATTCTACATAACTAGAAATTTCTTCTTACCACATGTAACGGCTTATCATTATGACTTCCGAGGGTATGTATAAATCATATAGTATATAAAGGTCACTATTTGAGTAGTAGCTTATGTATGGTATATCTATGGGAGTGAAAAGTAGCTACTAGATCACAATCTACGTAATCGACTATCACAGACGCTATACCCTAGATGTTAGTATCACTTAAAAATGCTTGGAAATTAAATCACGCTTTCAACACGCCATTGCCTGCTATACTCGATACTATGCCGAATGGAATCGGTGCCTCGAAACTAGTGTTCGATAATCACCGCTACGGAAAGACGTTTGAGACTAAGCATAAATCAACCGTTTCTATATATCACGACTTGACTAAAGGTAGCGTTTTACGAAATAGTATATGTACGCGTGTGTGTGTGTGCTTATATGGCATCTATCGCTTATACTAGACGTAGCACACCTCGACCCAAAGTCATCGAAATGCTCTCACGTTTTCGCCTGATGACTAAAGCACCACAACGGGAGGTCACGAGGTGTACGTGAATATAGGCTGAGATATACCTGGGATCGATAGTCTACTCCGTATATGTTCGTCGTATACAAATACGAAATATACGGACCCCCTACTCTACCTTGTCCCTCGCTACCGAGTATTTATGCTTACCATCAACCCGCCCCCGTCGGTTACTTACCCTGTAGTTATCGGGTAATGCGTGATAAAAAGGGACACAAAAAGATACGACCCCTTTATCTTTCGGGCGTCCCCGGGACCGCCTTATCGTTCGAGGACAGCCATTTCCATACCACCTACGTACATCGCGCAGATAAAGAGAGTTAAGCGATCACACGAGGAAGTGGTGGGAACACAGTATCTAAACATACGGTACAGCTCCATCGTTCATCAAGACGACAAGTTCCTATCATCGTGCCATTCGTGGGGGGGACCGTTAGTTTCCGGGCCCGAAGCTTGGATCCGTCGCCCGAGAATGCGTTCGCACTCCATGCCTAGTGGTGTTGGTAAAACTCAACTTTGGTGGCTAGAACCCGGCTGGCGATAAGGTTGGAGTAGCATCGAACACCGTGCAGGGCGCCGCTGTTGCCGTCATTCTTCACGAATGCCTACACTAGAGTAGGCAAGGTTGGTAACCCCGTGGGTTGGGTGTCTTGCTTTGCCCCCCCCCCCCCCCCCCCCAAGGACATACATGTCCACACAGGTAGAAAGTTATGGGGTGTCCTTCGGTCGTACAACTTTTTCCGTTCTACTGCACTACTTTTTTCCCCATCGCGGGAGTGCTACCCTCGCGTCTTGGCGGGGCTCGTGACTGAGTCTCCAGACATACCTACTTGCGCTCTGGGCGTCCATCAAGACGGGACCTTATAGGCAAGATGCATCTAGTGGGTGTTGAGGTACGGGGTAGGTATACCGTGCAAGGCAGTGGCCGCGGTACCTGTGGCTAGTGGGGATCTGGGGTTGAGGCAGGTAGGTGTGTAGAGAGAGGAGCAAATGATCAGGGACCGAAAGCAAGACATGCATTCGTTGGGGAAAGATGGGCAGAAACTCCCACGCTGTAATGGGTGGTGAATGGGAACGTGTGAACTCGTCGTTACGGCGCTTCTCCGCACAATATCTCCCCGGGCTGCCTCTGGGCTAATACGAGTTTGTTTCGGCTGTGGCGGAGCTTGGACTTGGAGATTTCTCGGGGGGTTCCCTTCCCCTATGAACGGGGATCCGCGTAGTAACGTAGGTTTCCGTCATTTTAGAGTTAAACGGCCGTCATAAGACTGACGGAGGATCAACACCACCTTTCATAACCTTTTTATACTAGTAATTATACATCCCTCCATCCATCCACCCATCCCTCTATAGTTATACTGTGAGTAAGTAGCACAACTCCGTGGGTGGTGGCGGTGGGCTGCAGGCAAGCGCAAGCGCAAGAAGACACTACGCTTATGCAGAGGCTAGGGATCCTTGTCGTTAAGCGCCTAAATGCAAAGTTGAGTAGTGTATTTCCCTTGGTTCTGCTCCGGTTCTGCTCTGGTATTTTGGAGGCAGAGCAGATCGTACTATGTAGCAGCGTATGCACTAGGCCGTCGCATGGGTTGGTGGGCGGGATCGTACTGGTAGTTGGATGTATGGGGTAAGATGCCAAGTCAAGATATCACGGATGTCGGAACGATATCGAGCCAATTCCATCAACCCCCCTCAGACAAAATAAGCTGAGGCTGTATCAGCTACAGTACCTATAGTGGAGGTATATGAGCTATTGGTCGTGGCATCAAAGCAGAAGAAGTGGCGACATGTCGGACGAGGGGCGCCATTATTGTCAACTAGAATGGCCGGGCCGTCGAGGGCTTCTCTATCTCCTTGTCGGCCGGACGATACGAAGCTTTCTGTTTCAGACGAAGAAATGGCTTGGCGCATCACATGTTAAATAGCGGGTGGCTTGAAAAGGCCCCAAGATAAAAAAATTGATAAGATGTGAATAACAAGCAATAGTCCAATATGGGGAGGACGGCTGCCTGTTTTGCGCAAAAGCCGTCCCCCAAAAAGGGTGAACTGCAGACGCGCAATTCCTTGTACCTACTTAGACACGCACGCACATCGACTACCTAGGTACTCTCTGCATTGTACAGTAGTCTACAGTACGATATTTCAACAAGCAAGTGGCTCGGAGCCATCCATGTACGCTAACCACCTCCCTGCTGCGTACACCACCTACGGTAGGTATATGTAGGTAGTATAGTAGGTATATCAGTGTATATCAGGGAGACGTCTTTACTTAGTACTACGTATGTGCTGTACTCCTAAGTTGTTATATATATGTGTGTGCACATAGAGGTACTTACATACTACTGTAAGTAAAGTACCCAAATGCTAAGGTGGTTTAGTGGTTACATGGATCGCATCGATCCATCCATCGTTGGTGCGGGGCAGCAGCCGTGGCACGGATTTGGACTGGCTTGCATGGTTGGTGGATGAGAGGTGGTACTTTGTATAATGACGATGGCGTCTACGCTAGGTGATTGGTTACTGGGAACTGTGGGATGACGTGCAGGCAATAGTCTAGTCTACTGTCGGCCGAGTGCCTGGAGATCGTCAAGCCATATCGTTTAGCAGCATCCCTTTCCATGTTATTTTCGGAGGGAAACGAACCCATGAAAGGATGAAAGCACGGGCTACGCACACCACACTACTACGTAGTACACTATACTAGTACACTACTGTAGGTAGCCACGCTAGTTTTGCCATTTATACCTACTAGTATATGTAGGTAGCCGGCATGGGTACCATGCTGAGCGCATGCTGGGTTTCTGGCTGGGGAGGGGGAGGGGGAGGGGGGGGGGTTGGTTTGACTTGTATTGTTAGACACTCCTTATCTGGCGTGGAAAAGTCTTGGAAAAGTCTTGGAAAGCGGCGTTGGGTTATCGCGTTTACCTCTACTAATAGACAGTCCCTAGGTTAGTAGCTTCTACCCAGATGTGGCATCCCCTGCATGCGGATGTACGTAGAACCGCGTTCGGGCTGAGAGAGCTGGTGATGGCTCGCCAATGACGGCGCGCGTTTGACGGTTTAGGCTGTTGTCTAATCGTGATGGCTTATACGAGACTGCATACCCAAGTGCATATCTCGCCGCACCGCACGAAACGGGCTTTGCTTGGGACTTGTGTCGGTGGTGCAGCTGAGCGTGGTGGCGTCGGCCCCCCATCAGGGTGGTATCTACTGTATAATACAGGGTAGCAAGGCCGGTAACTAGTAGGTGTTCGAAGACGGTGGGCTCAGCTGAGTCGCAGTATGTGAGTCTGAGCTGGATACCCCCTCGGCTAGAGTTGTGCCTTTCACTGCTTGGACTGCAAGCGACGTTCTTCAGCGCCGAGGAAATGCGACACACAGTATCATCCCCGGTAATCTTGGAACCGTGATGCTGTACAGTAGCGCCCACGGACGGAGATCCAAGATTGAGCGGCACCTGGCGTACTTCCACCTGTGATGACAACTAGTGGCGTGCTTTTCTCGGCCGTGTTGATAGTTAAACCGGCCGAATGATACCTAAAATGCAGTCGAATCATTCGGGCTCTGACACTGGTCGTTCGGCGCATCACAGCCACACCACACACCACCACATTAGAGCCTACTACGTACTACGTAGTTCTCTGCTCGTAATAAATGCAGCCTCCGCATTTTCCCCTTGAGCGTACGCCTGAGTCTTGGTCCAGGACAACCCCAGACGGAGCTCTTGCACCGGCACTATGCCGTTTACGACGCAAGCTCTGCAACGCAGACAATACGGCAATCTATCGACATTGCATTGGGCGTCGCGTTGAGCAGAGACCGTGTCTATCACTTACCCTTCTCTTGATCAGATGTGACGATGTGCGGGATCTCCCCCAGGAAAGGTTGCGCAGGGATCTGGGTGGTTGCCAATGTAACCTGGAGTACGGAGTGCATCATACACACAGCATAGGGTAGAGGTAAGGTGATTTGGAGACTCGACCTGTCTGTTTTTAAGAAACCTGTATAAAAATGTACGAGATGCACCAAGTAAGGTAGGCAGCGTGTTTGCTCGTACCTGTTAGTAGTGCGTTCTAGTTTTGGCGTATAGTAAATCCCGATGGCGCGTCAGCGAAATCCCTCCGTTGCCTGCAGGATCGGCCCTGCAGAGAGACTTTAGTGTACGGCGATTTTACGCTGTCTCATCTTGTGTCTCGGGCTACACATTGTAATAAAACTCGGGCCGAGATTTATCTCCTAGGGCGAAGAGGGCGACTCGTCTCGTCGTGTCAAACTGATACCGGCGACCATCATGTATAAAATGTGTGTGTGTGTGTGTGTGTCAAAGTCGGCTCAACGGTACCGTTGTGGTGTAAGAGGTGCCCAGATGGTGGTGGTGATCGTTCCATAGCTGTTGGCTGATCTGCATTTAGATACGTGCAGACTTCGATACATGCAGCAGTTTGAAAATGGTGAAAGGGTGTCTATTACCTACATATCTCCCTTGTGCGGTATAGGCGAATACCAAGTAACCTACTATACGTGCATAATGCAGTTTACCCAGATGAAATTAGTTGAGCCGCCGAGATTCTGACAAGTCGTTTTTTTTTTTCCTTTCTCATGCTAGTCATCAATAATGCCGATAGGCAGGCTAAGGAAAGGCACCTCGCAGGCTGTGGCGTGCTTCTAATATGCATTCATGCTTATAGGTCGGTCAGGTACAAGTAGGTAATGGGAAATGTGCAATATTCATTGGCCATACATACTACTGGTACGTAGCTCCGAGCTGCCGCGCCTCCGATTCATGATATTTCCCCGCAGGAGTCTGCCGAGGATGCTTATGGCTCACTGGTCGAAATTCAATCGCCAAGACTAATTAGATACATGCAGTCTTAGCTCTTTACCTGGATCCCCACACCATCGAGTGTGGCCTCATTATTATTCGTTTCCCGTTGTCCATGGTACTTAGTGAGTAGGTCTCCTGCCTAGACTTGGGAATACGCTCGACGCTCTTTCGTGGTTGACGATGTCTCGCGTAAGGAGAATGTATATGTGAGTCTTATGAACGAGGTAATAACCCCCAAATTAGCCTTAGCATTCGTGATTGTCGCTTGCGGCGGTAGGCCACAAGGAAAAAAAAAAAAGCGTAGCATCTCAGTAGACCCTGGACCTTGTTCCCGTCGCTGTCGCTAATTTGTGGTCGCATGGCTTCCCGCAAATACCTCAGTTGCAATGGTTTGAATGGAGACGCAAGATGCTACCGTACACAGTACTAGAGTGGCTGCTAGAGGAGTACTCCTACTAGAGCATACCCTAGAGCATACCCTACCTAACGTTAAGGGGCTATGCGTTCGTCAAACTGCACGTTTCTTTCCTATTACAGCAAATGGGGTAGAAGGGAAATGTAATGATGCTACTGCACTAACCTAAGTTCACCATGGCCTTCCGCGACGAACCTGGAAAAGAGATCTTAATTTGGTCATGTCGTGCGATAATAACAACAGCTAGGTACTCCGTATAGAGTGACGACGCCTAAGGGCCTAAGAGCCTAGACCGCCCGTCTGGTCCGTAGTACTAGTATAGGTAGGGGCTACGTGTACTACGTAAATGCCTACCTAGGCTGTTCCGGGTGCTAGCCAACCGTGAAGGAGCGTGTGCCGGGGCATGAGCTGTAGCATCGTGAAGGTCATCGTCGCAGCACCAAGCCCAAATGTGTAGTGTACTGTATTTAGGACAGGCTAGAATCTGGAATGTGAGCCCCCTGCATTAGCAGCCCGCATTAGTAGGTCGTAGGCACTAGGCAGTTCGAGTCCGGTCCTGGTGGATGCGCTCTCGACTCTCGTCATTGGCGCCAACAGCCAAAACCTGATTAGAGCTTTTGAAGGCTCGTATGGATGGATGCAAGTACCCGATGGATGACACAAGCCATTGGCTGTGAAACATCGTGGGGGGGGGGATTGAAAAACAGAACCTTCCACGTTGATGTGATATACCGTAGCGTGCAATTGCGTCGTCGTTGGCGTCGGCAGAATGCGGAGAAACCCCAACTATCCGAACGATTGGGCTGCCTGGTGTGTTATCCAGAGGAGTTGGCTATTCATTCGTATTGCGGGGGGAATACGAAGCACAAAACGACTTCGCTACAGTAGGTACAATGCTAGTAGTGTGGTAGTAGCTACTAGACTAGCAGTACCTATTCGCATCACAGGTGGGAACCGCAGCGATGGCTCATACAGCTGACTCGTTCAAAAAAACGTAGATGCTAACATTCCGTGTAGCGTTCGAGTAATTACTAATTCTTAACTCTGTAGGTTCCGTTCGACTTTTTTCCTTCCATTTTGCACCTCATCATGACGAGCGAGATCAGCGATTCTCCTTCCAAGACAGCAAGCATTAACTGTTGTTAGTGTATAGATTAAAAAAAGGTGTGGCGATCCCTTGCTCCGCTTTCGGGCTTGGGCCACTGTGTTTTTTTTACATGTATTGGCATTCCTTCGGTACACCCTTGCATCGGCCGGTTGGGCCTTTGAACTGTAGTCGCTGTGGTGCGGCCTGATTGGCATCGTGAACGCCTTCGCTATTTGGAACACTACTTTAGATATGCCGACCCCGCGGTCCAGACTCACATCGATGCAGCCCCCTTGGGCATGCAAGCAGGATAATCTGAATGTGGACAAAATCGGTGCGTTGGGGATGTCCTTCCGGAGTCACATCACGATGATTGCATTGTAATGGGAGAAAAGCGGCGGATAAGAACGGAAGGAACAATGTTGGTGCTGGTTAGCGTCGCGATCGAAAGCAATACAATGTGGTAATGAGAGATGGGAGGGCCTGTGGATTAGTTTTGTGCTCGGGCTCGTGCTTGTGCTTGTGGATTCGGAAAGTGGGAAGACGGTTAAGGCGCAGTGGGATGATGCCGTTGCCACGCCGTTACGGCAACAACAACAACGACGACGGAAGACGGACGGCGGAAGGCGGAAGGCGGAAGATGTCCTTGTCTTCTCTACCCATCCCTCAGAACAGGGATGGACAATGGAAGCAAGGAGCAAGGACGAAAAGCGGTTTTCTCATCCGCGCCCACAAGAGCCTCATTCTAGATGTCTTTCGTTACCATGACGTGATTTCCTTATCTTAGAGTCTTGGTAGACGGACGTTCATTCCCTGGACCGCAGCGCACGATGAATAAGCGCCCAGCACGTTTTAATGCAGTCAATTCGCAGGGTCTTGTAGGCTATAGTACAGATAGATTCTACCCAGCCTCAGAATTAGGTCGGATCCTTCACGTTCTACTTAGTATAGTACTATGGATGATGTACTGTGTATCTCGCCGTCCTCTTAAGTGGGAGGTTGACTGAACTTGCCACTTCTACGCCAATTTAGTTATTCCCACAACTAATGTCTCTCTGCTCACTTCTAAGTAGATACCTCCAGCTTATACCGTGATCCATTTTATACGTACCACCTCGTGGTTGGTAAGTTGGGCGTTATAATTTGCCACGCCTACTAGTCCAAGTCAGGCGTAGAGGCGTTAGTTGACGTTTTAACATACTACGTACTCGCAAGGAATTCACGTTGAACAGGCATCGTCATGGATCTTGGCGAAATAGCGGTCAATCGCTGAGCGGCTACAGTTTGCGAGATTCGGAAACCGGAATAGCTGTCGGCTCTATGTTATGCTACAGAATAGTGCATGTACTACATCATGCCTTCTGCCGCACAATGCTACACGTGGCGGTCGATACGAGTACAGGAAGAAGACAAACGCTCCAAACCGCTTCAAGGTTGGATATTGCCAAATCAGATAACTAATAGATATCTTGCCTACCTTGCCTACCTAGCCCTCTGTACACTAGGAGAGACCTAAGCTGATATGACATAGTAATTTTTATATCCCTACCTCGGGCTCTACTAGTACTACTATTACCTAGGTATGGACATGTAGAGTCGGTACCTTTGAGCCCGGGACTTGAACAATACCTTTACCACAGACATGCCTGTTGCAACCGGGTAAGTACTCTATACGTACCCGGCATGGCCCCTCTTGTGCGACATGACTTGTCATTTATTCATATCCAGGTATCCGACTCTAGCCATCTGTCTAGAGTCTACTAAATAGAGAGTATCATACCATATTGCCAGTCGGAGTCGGACTCTCGTTCGACCAAGGTCAGAAACGACGACGACCCCTTGCAACCCATGCAATCCCTCTTCCCGTAATTACTTACTATAGTACTATAGTATAGATGGTCAGCATTCGCAATAACGGGAGAGCGGATTACCAGTCTAGGAACAAGTGGATACGACATACTACGTACCTATCCAGCGCAGGGCCGCTGTTAGGTAGTTATGACTTATGAATCACTCTCGCGATTCCAAGTTTTGCATATACATAGTAGAAAAGAGTGCGTGCTGCAGCCTACTTGTATACGTATAGGGGGAGGCCGTCATATTTGCCGCTGCTTTACTGAGACGTCGCAATTCTTTGCCATTGAGCTGATCCCATGTATAAAATATAAAATGCACTATGCATACATATTCCATCTGGGTATACTTACACACAGCTTGTGTATAGAGGTAGTACTAGCATGTTTTGTCGGTTACTGATAACAGCTACGTATATACCAAGCAAGGAACCACTTGATTGCCTTGCAAGCTCGCAAGCCCGCATGCTCGTCATCACCAGGGGCTCTAGAAGGCTTGTTCGCGCTAGCTAAGTCGGCTCTGGCTACTAACCCACCATACAGAGCGCACACAGAGCGATAAGCTATCTAACTCTGGCTGGATGCGTTGTAGGAAATGTCCAAGCTACTGTACCTGATGGTTCGACGGTCAAAGTGTACTAGCATGAACAAGGACTAGTACAGTGCCGGGGTGAACAAGGTACACGTGTAGTGTACTATACTAGTGCAGAGCTAGTGCAGAACTAGTGCGTGTATGTACCTAAACTGTGTAAACACTTAGCACGACGCTTACACTAGTGTACTACAGTATACTACTAGTATATAGTACACATACACAAGGTTATCAAAACCCCCCTTGCCCCTGCCCTTGCCCTTGCTTGTTTCTGTTTCTGTTTCTGTATACCTGTACGTAGTATACCTTATAAGGCTACAGTACCTACTACGTAGAGGTAGGTGGCTAGGTATAGAATAGAACTCCGCTGTCATTGCCTTCGTTTATTCAACCTTCCCTGTGGCAAAATATATAACCTTTAGGAGGAGGTAACTAGATCAAGTTTAACTGAACGCAGTAAATCAGTTGCAAGCTGCTTAATTTTGCTGTTGCTCTGGTGTGTTGTTGCTGATATTGCTAGAACGCCTTTGGAACTGACTGAACCATCACAATGGATCAATGGTTCAGTGGTAAGGCTGTTTTCGAGACAAAACCAAGCAGCTGGAAAACTTCATGATGTCATATGTCTCGTAACTTATAGTCCATATCTTATAGTTTAACAATGCCGTAGAGGCCCCGAGCCTAGCATTGTCAAAGAGGCTTTGTGACGGAAACTTGGTGCTGGCTAAAAAGGTGTGCAAATATTGGACGTGATAAAGGAGGGGGAGGGAACATCCGGAACAAACTCTCGGGAGCTATATGGGAACTGATAATAAATACCTCATTCTAGATGCGGAAACAAATAATCAAGCTTCGTACTGTAGACTACTGTGAGTATTACAACCCACGGTAAAGAGGAGATCAGATGCAGTTGGTGAAAATATTATACCTATGTTGAGGGAGCAAGTTGTAAACCGTTTTTACAGGGTCGATATATTCAATACACACAGCTTCCTTGAAAGAAAGTACTGCACAGCATACTCTTGTAATATTCGCCGAGGATTCTTGCTCCTTGGTACTAGTACGTAGTATATGTAAAAGCAATGGCCTACGTACCTAGGTAGTAGGTTAGTACATCACCTAGGTACATAGTTACCTGAGCAGACTGTCTTGAGGCGTTATATTTTGTCTACGATAACAATCCACACTGTGTAATGCAGGCTCGTGGCACTAGGTTTATGAGGTATGGACATATAACGATACACTGTCCGTACCTGGTAGTGCAGAGTACCTACATACCTAGTATTGTACACTAGTGCTCTCGTCGCTGATAGTACGACCGTCATTGGCTCCTAAAGGCAAAACAGGCTTCTTGGGGTTCTGTTGGGGCTCGGCAGGGCTAGGCAAATGCAGCCAACATGCTAGTAGAGAGCAGATCGCAGCCGCTTTGTGCCACTTACCTACATACCTTACATACACACTACCTAGGTAGTATGTACTCATTAGGGCAACCCTACCATACCTACCTAGGTACTGCCTACCGGCTGGGCACTGCCTATCGCCAACCCAAAACCAAGTACATACTACGTGTTTAGGTACACTACTAAGTACACTACTCAAAAAGGGTCCCACCTTGTTGTACAGCTTACTCAATCGCAGCATACCCAGAGCGGGCAGAAAGCGGGCACTGAGCGGGACCTTCCTACTGCACGGACATGTAAGTGTAGTGGGGGGGAGGTACGTAGGTAGTAGAGAGAGAGAGAGAGGCACGATTACAAGGGTACAAAAGGACAAAAGCACACCTACTGTAATGTGTGTGTGTGTGTGTGCGCGTATGCGTTGCGTGCACCTACTATGTACATATCTAGGTAGGTAGAGGGTGCTTATACTAGTACACAGTACTAGCGTCTAGTGTCGGTAGGTCTACTACTAAGTAATAGGTACCCTAGATAGGTACCTAAGTAAGTGAGCTGCTAGGATGAGAGAGGGTGGGTTTCTGGGTGGACTCCTGGGTGGACTCATGGGTGGGGCGGGCACCCTGGGTGGGCAGAGGTGGGCTACCTACCTACCTTAGGGCAGTAAGGTAGGTAGTTAGGTACTGTAAGTAGACAATTGGAAACTGTGCAGACATAACTATGCAGCTACCTGGTGTAGGTAGTATACCTGCTGTGACCCTAGGCTCCTCTCTCTCTCCCACTCCACCCGCCAGCAGCCCACCTTTTTCCAAGCACCCGAACAAGACCAAACCTTCCACCACCACCAGCAATCGATTGCACTCTTTGCCCTCTCTGTCCGAGTTATCATCTCTCTATTCCTCGATACCGGCTCTCGTTCCATTAATTCTATTCTCAGTCCCCTATATGACTGGAGGATTTCTTATACATACACTCTAAATTTTGCAACATACCTTGGCTCCTGTTCCCCCCCTTCAATTCCTTCTTGGCTCTTTTCCCATCCAACTTGTACTAGGTGCCGTGTTCTACCTACCATGGCCTCTTGATGACCGAGTCTCTTTATGTCTGTCCTCGAGCGTTCCTGATTGCGACGAGATGCTTCAACTGCGTCTCAGAATGACGACCGTCACCAAACCACCACGATCCCAACCACTCCCCCATCGCTATGGATCCGCAACAAGTACAGCGTCTCCATCTCTCCACGGCCAATAACACCCCTCACCTCCCCGCCATCCCATCGCGAACCGCAAACAGTACGCCGGTATCCTCCCCGGGGCTTTTCAGCCCTACAAACCTCCGTTCCAATGCCTTTACATCCTATTCCGACGCCTCTACGCCGGCTGCCGTTGCGAACAGCCCTTATTTGCACCCCTTGCAAAGCCGTAAAGTGAGAGAGTAAGTTGTATATGCTCTTTGTCACGCTGGGGTGTCATTAAAGTTGATCCGATTGAGAACTCTCCGGCCCCGCCCAAGCCTCGATCCACTCTAGCTTTCTTCGATCGCTAACATTGACTGCGATGATTATAGAACTCACAAGGCCCTCGTAGACCTTGATATGACGACAGGACGAAAGTCGATCAATCAATATGAAGTTATAGAAGAGCTTGGCCGCGGCGTGCATGGCAAAGTAAAGTTGGCACGGAACTTGGAGAATGGCGAGAACGTCGCCATTAAGATCATTCCACGGTTCTCCAAGACTCGGCGCCTAGGCAAAGTTACCGCATCCCCTCAAGATAAGACGAAGAGAGAGATTGCCATCCTCAAAAAGATCCGCCATCCGAATGTTGTTGGGCTGCTCGAAATCATTGATGATCCCGAATTCAAGAAGATTTACGTTGTCTTGGAACATGTTGAGCTCGGCGAAGTAGTCTGGCGAAAGAAAGGTCTCCCATTCGTCTGCCATTGGGAGAGAGGCTTAGTCGAGAGCGAGATGCATGGTAAAATTAGTACAATGGATGAGGAGGAACGTGAACGCTACTTCCAGCTTCTCGAAAAACGCCGGGCCATCAACGACCTAAAGAGGGCCAAAATGCTAGAGACGCAAAGGGGACCCGGGGACTGGTGGAGCATAGAGTATGGTGCTGCCAATGAGGATGATTGCTTTGAGGCTCAAGCATTTTCACTCGGCAGAGATGGGGACCATACCGCACAGCCATCTACTGCAGTTCCATCCGTTTCGCACCCGGGGTCCAGAGCGGCATCAATAACCCGCTCCTCAAGCCGATCAGCTATATCTGGCTCTCGCACAAATACCCCTTTGCCCTCCGAGTTTGACGTCTCGTCAGTCGGCGCCGACGCTGATGCCGAGAGCGAGCAAGAGACACCCGGCCCTCCGTGTTCGAAGCCCGGATCGTCAGCGGCCTTGGACGGAACGATGTATGGTGCCTATGCGGCGGAAGACCATGTGTTCCGTGGCAGGTCCCCAAGCATGGCTGATTCAATCATTTCTCACATGTCATCCGTTGACTTGAGTTTACAACCCCATGACCCATTTTCGGATGATTTCTCTTACGTACCTTGCTTGACCATCGAAGAGGCTCGGGCAACCTTTCGAGACACAGTTCTAGGTCTTGAGTATCTCCATTACGAGGGTGTTGTACACCGAGACATCAAACCTGCGAATCTGTTGTGGACTAGAGATCACAGAGTGAAAATTTCGGATTTTGGCGTCTCATATTTCGGTCGGCCCATTCGCGAAGGCGAGCCTGACGAACTCGTTTCGGAATCTGAAGCGCGGGATTTCGACGACGATTTGGAGCTTGCCAAGACAGTCGGCACCCCTGCGTTCTTTGCCCCAGAGCTGTGTTACACTGATGTAGAGCACGAACAACCCAAAATCTCGGAACAAATCGACGTATGGTCTCTAGGCGTCACTCTATACTGTCTAATATTTGCCCGAATACCATTTATGGCCGAGGATGAGTTTCAGATGTTCAAAAAGATAGCCAAGGAGGAGGTGTATATCCCACGTCGGCGCCTTCGGCCCGTCGATCCACAAGACACCCCGTTTTTGCGCTCGTTTTACTCCAGAGTCGGCAGTGAGTTGTATCGGGAAGATAAAGACATATCCTACGAAGACATTGATGAAGACCTATTGGACCTCCTTCGTAAAATGCTTACCAAGAACCCCGAGAAACGCATCAGACTAAGAGACGTGAAGCGGCATCCTTGGGTTGTCACTGGTATCAACATGCCTGTCATCCAATGGATTGATGAAACTGACCCTTCACGTCGCTTTTCCGGTCGCAAAATCGAAGTTGACGAGAAAGAGATAAAACGTGCCGTTGTGCCTCTCACGCTTATGGAAAGAGCGCGTTCAGTCGTCAAGAAGGCCGTCAGCAAGGTGATGCACGCCGGTCGTCCGGAAAAGCCGGAGACCCACGGCCAGACCCGGAGAAGGGCAGCAAGTAGCGTCGCCAGCTCAAGTGGTGAATTGCCTTTAAATGGGAACTCGTTCCCTATTCTGCGCGATATGCGCCGGAAGAGCATACGGCCCGACGATTACTTTGCAACCGTCAGGGAGAGTGAGCACCCTTTGTCTCAGAGCGTAAGCGCTACTCCTCAGGAGTCACCGACTACAGAGCTTCCAGATTGTCTACGACAACACTCGCCTCCTCCAGCCGGAGATCTCAACCTTACGACTAACGACCCGGTCAGTATATTTGACTTGTTGCCCAGTCTAGGGGCTTCGCTCTCCTCATCAACGTCCCTTTCATCCACTCGGGGCTTAGTTCATCAACGCCATGGACGGGTCAAATCAATTAGCAATGGACAGATCGCGTTAACACATGGGAAAGATTCGCAGACGATTCCGGTTGGTTCCGTAGTGGATAGCATATCCGCGGATGACCCAGTCGCTTGTCTAAGAGTAGCCCGCGATGTGCGAGCACAAGACGACCCCACCAGATCAAAGTCGGTTGATCGTGGGCTGTTCGCAAACGAAGATAAACGAGCAGAGCCTATGGTGGCGCTTAGCACCGCCATCGCTCCTGGTAGTATAGGATTACCCACACGCCCCTTGTCCGTTGACCCAAGCCGTGCTACGAATAGGGCGTCATTAGTGTCTCCCATGTTATCCCCCGTAATCCTTCGTACCTATCAGCACGGCTACCCTAACTCTGACCCAAGCATGCACGAAAAACATTTCGCTTCCCCCGAGCCTAGCCGGCGGCCTATGACATCTCATCGGGCTATGCAGATAGAAAGGAGATCCTCTCCACCAAGGGCATACGACCCATCTACCGCGGAGTCCTTTACTCTTACCCCGCAACATATGGTTCAGCAACAGATCCGCGAATCTAAACACACTAAACTTGGCGATACCGCCTCCCACAATGTTATATCATCCATTCCACCTTGCCCTCCCTCACCAGATGACGAGGTTGCCACAGAGAGCCGGCAATCTCCGTCTAGGGTCGACACAGCAGACACTTTGGCGACCTCTACGTCCACATCCACTGGGGCTTTTCGTACTCCATTGACTAGCCCAATCAGTATTGAAAATTTACCCCAGCAGAGCTTCCGCTCTGATCCATCGCTGCCCGCACTGCTTAGTGGCGCCAGTTCTGTTTCGGCAGATGCCGAAGGTGACTTTTTACTGAAACCGGGATCTCTTGACCGGCCATCCCTCATAGACACGACGGATTCCTTGACTCCACCAGCGTTAGAGAAAGAGCCCGTAGAGGGGTTTCCGCTGAGGCTGGATGAGCAGTACCAAACTCTACTTCCTGGGGCCCATCACCAAAGAGCCGCTTCTACCTTGTCGTCCTCGACTGTTGCGGATGACAACGAAGATAGCGAAAGCGACAGCGATGATGGCCTCGTCATGGCCAAACCTAGGAGAAGAGCTCTACCAAGGGAGCATGCAAGCTCCCCCATTTTTGGAAGGGTGGCAAACCCGAGGAGGCGGGACACACAAACCAGTGTGACCAGTATTGGCAGTACGGAGACCGCCAAGAAAATCGCTCCTGCAGAGCCGTGAAATATGGAATAGCGTTGACAACAACAGCCTCAGACTCCAATAGCATTTACAGTCGGGAACCATTCCCAGGTGGCGCATAGGACATAGAACATAAGAATGTTTTATATGAGATACGAAACACGCATGACCACATAACGGGGTCCCAGAGTCCATGGAGTTCTTACACGACATGACACTCTTTTATGTCTCTATGATTGGATGGAGTCCAAGGTAAAGGGCTGGTGGTCATCTAGCCCGCTCTACTTCACGATATCTATTAAACGCTACCCGCCACCGAGCCTCCTGGACACCTTTATCTACAACTTTCCGAGCTGGATCTCGCACGTTTCTCGAGCTTTTGACATCTGTACTAAGGACATATTACTTCATTATGATCTTTTGGCGAAGTAGGCAACTTGCATGCAAAGAGCTGGCTGCATTGGGACTGGAAGGAGTGGCACTTGTCGAATTCATGTATGAGTGGTAGTTTGCACTGATAGACCATAATTTGGAGCGTGCATATAGCGGAGTTAATTGATTTTCTTCCCCAAAATCACCCTGCGCGTGATGATTGTGATTGTAACTCGACCCCCCCTTTTGGTCCCCCAAGCCGGTCATTTATTCCAGTTATATGTTATATATGTCTCAGCTCGTCTGTTCTTCCTTCCATTCAACAACTGTCTTCGCTAAACCAGCCCTTGTATTTATATATAGATTATGCCTGTTTTACCCAGCGTTCATTTAGGCTTAGGCTAGTGCTCGAGAATGGCATCCACAGGCACACAGTGTACGAGGTGCGTATGATATATCTATGGGAGAGGGAGTAGCTAGAACGACCCTGCATACCTAAGCTATGTGTATAGATTTTATCTAGACGTAAGTGGCCGCGACGAGAATCTCGCATGCTCATGAAAATTACCTATATAATGATGATCAATAGACGGGATGTTATACTTTTACGATTCTCACATCCTTCCTGGCAACTTTGGACGGTTTTCGCTCTAGACTAGGTTTCCGCACCGCGTTTTAATGTAGACAATCGTCCTTTTCGGTTTCCTTGTTGGGGCGTTTTCTATACAGCGCGAGGAAGAGTCGTACCGCTAGAAGGGCGCCAGGGCCCAGGGGGCCACTGGTAGGTCTCGAATAGATCGAGATGTATGGACTAGGGTTCAACAGCGTCCGTTATATAATCTTTCTTAAAGCATGTCGCGGAAGATTACAGGGGTCTAATATGAAGCTCTATTTCCTGTATGTGGCTGGCTACAAGGGATTTCCCTAACTAGCCTACCATAGGGCTGCTTTTATATATGTGTGTACAGCCGGCTCATGCTTCCGAAGATCTTCTGTGCCGCGACAGGCTATTGGGAGTGCTCCCGACCCTATATACAGCACCTATCCCCTCGGGGCTTCCGCTACTCTCTTTCCCTGGTAGCACCCGGAATCCCTATGCTCTGGAGGCGGCGTCGGGGACATAGGTAACTGTTGAACAATAAATGCTATAGGTGCGCAAAAGGCCTAGCCTGGAACTTTACTAAGTTTTGCCTCACGACTCCATATCTCGTTCTAGAATATATTTACCTACTTCCTTTTTAATCTGAGTTTTGAATTGCTGGGAATATTGTTTCAGCACCCGTTAGAGGTATGTCTAATCAACTTCTGTAAAATGAAAGTCGAGAGTTGGCCTAAACGTTTGCCTTGGGCTGGAACACGGCACTGGCAATGTTGAGAGTTGATTTCCTTTTGTAACTTTCAGAAACTATCTAATGTTGCTCGTACAAGTACCTTACTACATTGAAAACCCTTCGTTTTACAAACACTTCCCTCTATTACTTTCTCGGCTATGTACCAGACGGCTGATCCTAGATGCTAAGCCGATCTTTCTCTTGTGCGACTCGTTGTTGATCTGTGTCCCACGATGCATAGTAGTAAATACCTAACCTTAGGTAGTTGCTAGCCGGAGTTCCACCGGGGCCCGGGGGTTTAGGCGGGTTACATTAGGAGACGGCGAACGGCGATAGAGGTTACGAGCGACGGGACCCACCTCTGCCCCACTACCGAGCATGCGAAAGGCCATTGCTACCCCACGTTCTACTTAGTAAAATCACAGATTACAGCTGCCATCCACCAAACGCAACCACCGTCTTCAGCACCACAATTCCCTACCTACCTACGCACACACTAAATAGGTACCTATCCTGTCCACAACCACAACACACAGCGCCCATTAGCACACCGATATAACGCTAGTAAGCAAGCGAGATCGCCAGAGGGACTAAAGCGAGGCTCTCGACCGAGACGGACGACGGAGTTTCAGGACACAGGGGAAGAAACGCCACAATGTCACACGCGAGGATAGAAGAGGTGTCCGACAGCGACGACGACGTCTCGGACCCCAGCGAGGGCGACATCGACGACTTCCGGGACTCCGACATCCTGCGCGCGGTGCCCTCCAAGCCAGCCCCCTCACAAGCCCAGCAGCCCTCGTCGGCCCGCCAGCCGCAGCCGCAGCAGCAACACACGCAACAAGCAGCGCCGCAGCCGGGCCTGCAGCCCTCCGACATCAAAGACTACCAGATGCTGTACCCCGTGTACTTCGACGCGGCGCGCACGCGGGGCGAGGGCCGCCGCGTGCCGGCGTCGCTGGCCGTGAAGAACCCGCTGGCCCGCGAGATCGCCAACGCCTGCGCCGCGCTGCGTCTCTCGCCCGTGTTCGAGGCGCACCGCACGCACCCGAAGGACTGGGCGAACCCCGGCCGCGTGCGCGTGGCGCTGAAGGAAGCGCGGGCGCGCAGCCACCCGATCAAGAACAAGCACCACCTGTACGTCGTGGTGGCGAAGTATCTCCAGGAGCACCCGACGACGGAAGAGTCGCCCGCGCTGCGGCAGGGGATGCGGGGGATGGGGCTCGGGAGCCTGGGCGGCGCGGGGGACGTCTACGCGGACGGGAAGCCGTGGCCGCGCGCCGCGGTGCCCAAGGGCTGGAAGCTCGGCGACCTGCTCCCTGCGTATTCGGCCGCCATGACCGGCGGCGGCGTCAGCGAGAACGCGTTCAAGGACATGATGCGCGAGATGCAGGGCCAGGGAGGCGGGTCTGGCGGGATGCCGGGTATGGGCATGCCCGGCATGAACGCCGACATGATGAGCATGCTGCAGGGAATGGGCATGGGTGGTGGCGGAGGGGGCGGCCCTGCCATTGGTGGGAGCGAGGGCGGTGGGAAGAAAGGAAAGAAGGGCAAAGGAAAATGAGAGAAATCAAGTATACGGGCTTCGAATTTACCAGGCGACAAGCTTGAAGGAGATAAAATCATGTGTGAGGCAGATCGGTTGCTTAATACCAGCTCTCTGATAAGCATGCACGGCGTACAGTGTTCGTCAATAGATTCATTACCCAGGTCACAATCAACAAATAGCCTGTGCATCTCAGACATCAGTGAGCAACTAAATAATACAGCCGATTAAATAAACAATGGGTTGAATGGCTTCATACGCTCTCTGGTGATACAATACAAAGGGTATCTAAAGTTACTGTAATGTCCCAACAGGGCTGGACCGGAATATCGGCCAGATCCTCCAAACTTAGTCCTGGAGGTATCTGGCTGATTGGTCCAGTATGGTGGTCCTACAGCCTTGATCATAAGTCTTTTTTCTTCATTACAAGGTAATAAGCCGTCCTTGCAACCCCTCCCAGTCCCGGGATTCCACGACATACACCTCGTCACCACTTCCGGGAATCATCTTCCCGTCGATATCGGGGAGGTGAATCTGTAGCCTTGCAGCGGCTTTCCTCATCTTTGTGTGATCGAAGTCCTGCTTGCTGCCCTGTTGTTGCCCCATGATGATTTGTGTCTTCTGCACAACGGAGGCCTCCCAGCTCTTCCAGGCTGCGAAGTCCTCTGCTAGCTTGGCAGCGTGGTATTGGGGCGTCACCTTGGCGGGTCGCCATGTCAACTTGTCCTTAGGAAGAGCGCTCAAGTCGTAGATCTTCGCCGAAGTGGCCATATGTAGGAGCTCAGATAACACGTCTTTGCCCTCGGCGGCAACTAAGCTCTTCCTCTGCTCCACAATAGGAGTTGGCTTCACCAGTGGCTCAGCGAGCCAATCGTGCTTCGGCTGCTCAGTTATGCGTGCCCTGCGATTATCTTCCCTCAGATACCGTACGGCAGCTTGCAGGTTTGCGATATCGTTCTTAAGAGCATCCATCTCGCGAGCAGTAGCAACTGCACGTTCCTGACCCGCCTTAGCACCTGCCGAGTCACTCGCATCGCCATAGGCTCTGCTATCGCCAGCAATCTTCTTCCATTTATCGCGATCTGCTTCGAGGGTCTTGGCCTCACGGTCTTGTTGCTCGATGTCCTTCTTGAGACGATCGACATGACCCTGAGCATCTACGATCTGTGCCTCGAGATCCGACATCCGAGAGGCCTTGGCATTGGCATCGCGCATGCGCGCTTCCAGAGTTTCGATACGTAGTGTGGCAGTACTGAGATTCTCATCACGCAGAGCGATCTCACGACGAGCCTGGTTGTAGTGGTCCTTGACTTGGCGAAGCTCTTCTTCCGCATCAACGGGGATCGTCTTGAGGGACTTAAGCTCTTGAGCCCGAAGAATCCAGGGTGCCGGACTGCGTTCAAACTCTTGCGTTTGCGACAAGTCGGCACAAACAGCGGCAAGATCGGTAACTTGGTTAGTAAGGGTTCGGATCCTAGAGAGATAGGTCGAGAATAGATCTGACTCTGAAGACGAGAAAGTAGTGAAGATAGTATTCTGCACCGTCTTCTGAACTTCGGGATACGCGAATGGTTCGTCACGCCCCTCTACAGTAAGTAGTTTATGTAAGTCGAGACCAATGACGCGAGACATTTGGCCTAGCTCTTGGCTAGCGGCTTCGCACTGCTCAAAGGCTTCCAATGTCTCTGGAGTAAGGGCTAGCGATCTTGCTCTTAGGTCTTCAAGAGATCGGACCGCCTTTGAAACGACAACTTTGGCGCTGCGTGTCTGGCTGATGACTGCATCTACACGTCTAGCGAAGTTCTGAGCGTTTTCATCCTCGTCACCATTAGCCGGAATCACCCTCTGAACCATTTCCTTCGTGATACCGAAGGCTGTGGCGGCCGACTCCAAGTGACTCTGCATGAGCAATGTCTTCATCTGTATCTCGTCCGCAAAGCTTTCGAGTCCTTGAGAAATGTGAACTTCTCCGAGATGCGTCATAAGAGCAAGAGAACGCTGCAGCTCCTCCGCACATTGTTTCTCCCTGAGTTCATCCCTCTTGAGACCTTCAATCCAATTATTCAAAGCCCGCTCGACCGGCTCAAGCTCGTACAAGGCGGCTTGATACCTAGCAAATTCCTCCAAAGAACAGTGGCTGATACCATTAACAAAGCGATCACACATCGAGGCTACCCATGTAAGCTTGTCTAGCACATCGCAACCAGCGAACACGTCATCTTCGTGTCCAGGGTGAGGCTGGCTGACTCGTTCCTTAATGAAACCGTGCAAGAGAGTCGCCTTAAAAGACAGCCTAGTAAATCGTAACAGTGCAAGAACAGAGTCTCTGTCAGTGTTGAAGCTTTCTGGCAAGAAGAGCTTAACAATATCAAGATGTTGTTGTGCTTCTTGGGCCCCCATTCGCTGCATCTCCAGGTCAATGGTCTTGATCTGGGTTTTTGCGGCAGAGATCTGGAGTTTCTGATTAAGATCCATCATGAGCCGGGCATTGCTATTGAGCTGCTCTGATTCAGCTTCGTTGACAGCGCGAGAGGCACGCATATCCTCGAGATCCGATTGCAGGTTTGTGACAAGCTCTCGGAACCGGGATAGGGTGTACTCTAGGTCCCCAATACTGTCATCCTTCTCCACTGCCCGCCGAGCTTGCTCAGTAATGATATTGTCTTTGAAGTCGAGTTCTTCCTGCATCTCTCTCTCGTTCTGGACATGATTAACTTCCAGTTCATCGTTGATTTCCTTCAAAGCCTCGAGGTCTTCAAGTACAGCTTTGAGTTCCTGGATCTGCTCGTATTGTTGAAGTTTTTCGTAGCTTAGTTGCTCGATCATTTGTTCTGCTCCTAGGTTGTCGTCAAGTTGTTGTCGTAAGTCTTCAGCCCGTAATTCCGACTCCAATAGCTTCTCCTTGGCGATTTGATACTGCTCTTTAATAGCTTCAAATTCTTCCACGTCCTTCTCCAGAGACTTGATTTGGGCCTTGTTCTCCTCGTCCTGCTCCTGGGTGATATCCCGAAGCCGGATCAGAGCCTCACGCAGCCGCTCATTGTTCCGCTCCATTTGCAGCCACCCGGTACTCGCTCTCTCTTCAGGCGACATTCCTTGCGAGAACTCGGTGTTCTCTTCACGCAGAACCTCAACTTCTAATTCGAGTTCTTCGGCTTTTTGCTTCAAGGCCTCAAGCTCAACCTTGAGAACCTCGGCGGTTTCCTCGGCCATCTCGCGGTCTAAGGTTGCTAACTCCATAATAGAATCATGCTCGGCTTGCAGTTCTTCGATCTGGCCAAGCCTGTCCTCGGCCTCTTTCAATTGCTTTCGTAGCGCAACATTATCTTGTACCGTCGTTTGAAACTTACCCTCGATCTTCTTGTTGATAGTCTCGAACCTATCGCGCTGCTCCTGGATTCGTTCCATCTCCTTGAGTCTATCGCGATCCTCTCCTCTTTTTCGCTCGAGAATCTTAAGCTTTGTCTTCAAATCCTCATTCTCTCTACTTATAGCGTTGCTAGCTCCCGACCTAGTTGGGCCAGCCGTCGCGGGTGTTCGAGAGGTCCTTGCGCTCGTTGGTGGTTTTGCTGAGGTTGCAGAAGTGCCGCCAGATGTGAGCTTCTCTAGAGCTTTCGTCCGAGAGCGCACCGGGCTATTCGTTTCCCCATCGCTCTTAAAGGGAGAACTAATCCCTGACCTATCGCCAGTTTCATTGCCTGAAGCGGAATCGCCGGATAGGACTCTCCCAGAACTAGGCCGAGTAAGGCGCTGACCAGGTGCTGTCGACACTCTCCCTGCCACAGGCCTTGCAGCACCACCAGTTGCTTTTGCAGCCGTTGTAGAAGAGGCAGAGGGTCTTCGCCTCGCCCCGGCTGAAGGGAGTGCAGGTGGCCCCATAGATGTTCTTCCCCCAATCGAGGGCCGGGCCTTCGCACCAACACCCGAGGGGCGAGCATTCGACGGTGTACCGGTTCGGGAAGTAGCTGTGCTCGAGGGCGCGGTGACTAGTTGTTTCGTGGGGGATTTGATGGGAGATTGTGACTGTGATACAAAAAACGTTAACTTAACTCGCTAGTCACAGTATGAAGATGACAACTCAACGCACCCTAACTATACTAGATGGACGGGATGGTCGTGGCACTGGGCTTGGACTAGGAGCATTTAGACTCCTTCTTTTTCCCAGGGACGGGTCAGTGAGTGAGGTTGGACGTCCTGTAGCACTCGGGGTGATGGTACTCGTTCTGGAGCCTCTGCGAATAGGGGCAGCCGCTTTCGAGGTAGGAGGGGCCGCCTGGAGTATCGTCGTGACTGTTGTAGGCCTCACAAACATGCCCCTGCCGGGCGGGCAATCGAAATATCGCTCGCCTTGGACAGCGCCATCATTCTTTCCAGAGTCATCTTCGAGCTCGACGCCGACCCAGTCTCCCACGGCGAAATGGGTCTGGCCGACAAAGCGGACGATAGCATTGCGACCATCGCTCAGCCGAATGTACTGCCCAGCTGCTATCTCGGACATACTGTTCTACCATTTGAACTAGCTATATTGGTTGGTTAGTACATGGCGAGCCGCTCTGGGGCGTTTGAAGATTGCTGGGAAAAGCCCGAGCTCGGTGTTGCTTGGCTTGCTTGATTGACGTTTGAGCTGCTCTGTTCTACTAGTACGAAACGCGTCTTCGGCTTATTCGATTACGCGACTTGCATAAGTCGGTGTCACTGTAAATAAATACCGTGAGTGGAAGTTGCTTGTACTGTATTTACACACTGTATTGACATCAGCATGCCGATGGCCCACCCATTCTATCCAGGAGGTACATTTTGTCTACCTCTAAATACTGAATCAATGAGGCCTTGTTTCTATAGTATAAAAGTATTATTCCTACGTAGGTAGTTCATATTGGATTAACTATTGGGGCTACATTCTTATGTGTCTTATCTCCCCTTCTATATACAAGGGCACATAATCCAAGTCTGATTCCAACATTGCCCTTCTCTGCCTTGGTCCTTTATCTCGTCAGGCTCTAATATCTAGTATAGAACGATGAGATGAGAAAAGACGGCGTAATATTTCAAGCTACATACAAGTGTATATCTTATGTATTGTCCCTTCATCCAAGCTCAATCCCAGACACATAGATACAAGCAGTCGAAAGTCACCTAACTAATATCATACTCTCACATACCCCCATCTAGGTAAATAAGACAAGACAGAAGACGGGAGGTTGCCTCCCTGGCAGCCCTCCCCCCTTCTCCCTGAATACTTTTCATTCCAGAACATATTTCACGCCCTTGAATGCCATTTTCAAACCCCCTAGTTCCCCAGACTTGAATAATAAGTCATACGCCCCACGCGTAAGCCCAAGTCCTAAACACCACCAACAGTAGCCCTCCAAGGAATAAACAAAGCTCAAATCACGTCTTCCCAAACCCAGCCATGAAGCTCCCGCCGCGAACCCACTCCGCGATCTCGAAGCCGAGCCTGCGCTCGAGCTTCTCGTCGACGCGCCCCGCGTCCGGCACGCGGAGCACCATGACCCCCGGCGCGGCGATCTCGACGCTGCTGCTGCTGCTGCTGCCCCCGGCCGCCACGGCGTCGTCGGCGGCCGCGCGCTTGACGTAGACGGTCAGGTCCGCGCCGACGACGCCGCGCCACAGCGTCGCGACCCATTGCCAGTGGTCGTCGGCGCGGTACGCGTCGTTGACGTGCAGCGAGCCGGCGTACCGGTCCGAGAACGTCAGGCTGTACCCGTCCGACAGGATGGCGACCGGTAATCTAGTTGGCGGGGTAGCGTTGTCGTTAGAACTCGAGGCCGCCGCCGCGTCGCTGCCGCTGTCGGCATTGGCTTGTGCTTGTGCTTGTGCTTGTGCTGGGTAACTCGTGATATACCGAATGAGATCCTCGGATGTCTTATGCCACTTAAGCATACGTGCGATGTAGTTTGCAATGGGGCTAATGAGCAGCGAGGTTTTTCTCTGCGCTGTCGCCGCCACGGCGTTACTACTACCGCCGCTATTCTCAGATCCTCCTTTATTCCCACCAATGACGCTATTGTAGTTAGCATCGTTATTGCTGTTATTCCCGTTCGCCTCGGAGTTACCGCTGCCGCTGGCGTGTGGCTCCGGGCTCGAGTGCGCAATAGCAGTGCTCGTGTCCTCGGACCACACCCTCACGGCGAACTCGGCTGACACCGACAGCGCCCTCTCGATTACCGCCGCCACCTCCTTCAAGATCGGCGTTGGCGCACCTTCCACGGCGATAATTGGCCCCCGGGTCTCGAAATGCGGTCCCCCCGGGCCCGGCGGCCGCAGCGGCGGACTAATGGAGCGTAACACCTCGAGCTTAAGCAGGAATGACCATTTCGGTGGCATGGCAGGTGCTGGAGGCGGTTGCTGTGGGTGTACCTGTTGTGGCTGCCTTACCGGACCGCCTCCGGAGTTTGTGATGCCCAAGCCGGTACCGGGAGTTTGTTGCGGCTGTACAGGCAATATGGTTTGTCTTTTGCTCGGTTCTATATTCGAGGATTCATCCATCGATGTCTGGAGCGGAGGTAATCGAAGCGACTCGTCAAATTCACTATTCGGTCGATTAGGGGTTGTCAGCGCCGGCTGATATGGCATAGGTGGCCGTGGCGGTGGTGGAGGTTGCATGTGAGCATTGGCTGGGTGGCCTGGGTAAAATCCCTGACGGTGCTGCATGGGGGGTCTCGGGAGGTGCCCCGGACCGTAGCCGGTGGCTGATATCGGCGGTCCACCCATCGGTGGATGTTGTTGGTATCGAGGATCGACAGGAGCATAACCCACGTGTGGAGATCCAGGCACATAGACCGGCGGGCCATTATAACGACGCCGTTTTGTGTCAGGTGGCATTCCAGAGTGAGACCCGGCCAATGGTGACATCGCGATGTAGTCCTCTTCAATATCTCTAAGCGGCGGTTGGGTATATCGCCGGGCATGGGTATCTATAGGCATGGCGCTGCCCGAAACGGATCCATGCCTCGCATGGTCAGCGTTCATGTATGATTGCATATTCGTTGGGCGTTTCGGTGGCGGAGGCGACGCCACGCCAAAGGGTGTAGTAGGCGTTCTAGGTGTCGCAATATTGCGGCCGCCACACTTAGGACAGCGACCGGGCGTATCTCCGCTTGAAGATGTTGGCCTACCGCCGCCGTTCTTGCCTCCCCGTCGAGGCTGGTATCGGTAGCCGGGATACTGGCGCTGGTGACGGATCTTCTCCTCTTCAGCAAGTTGCTTCCACTCGTTTTTGACACTCTCGGGTTGCTCGCGCCACTTCTCGCCTATGAGCTTAGATATCTCTGGGTTGGCAAGGCCCGGGTGCTGGGCGGCGAAATGGCCTTGCCAGGCTTGTCGATAAAGGATAAATGCTGTTAAGGAGGCAAAAGAGCCACGCACAAAGGTTAGCCGAGCTCTCTTGTGTTGTTGTATTTTTCCCCTTTCTTATATTTTTGTTTCGTTTTGTTTGTGTGTGAATGGAGGGCTCGAAGGTTCGAAATCATTCTTTGCGTGCAAGCCAGAAAGAAATCAAGACAATACGCCAAGGTCTCATCCCCTTTCATCTAACACGCCACCCGTAAGACACAAAACGGGGTCTTTCGGACAAAGAGCCGCACCACCCGAGTTGTCATCTCGGAATTAGGAGGCCCAAGTCCCAGAGGAAGACGACGGAGATGGATTAAGAAAAAGGGGAAGGTGGAAAATTGAGAGGCTGGAAAATGGGAAAGGGGTTGACAAACGGTGAGTACGTGGGACTAGGTCTCGGGGAGACGAGGTAGGACGAGAGAAACAGGGCCAATACTAGTTCGGGGGGTAAAAAACTGAAATACATACCGTTTCGTGGTCTAGGTACCTTCGGTGCCTTAGCACACAGGCATATCAACTCCCGCGGTCCGTCACTGCGTGCCGTAGTCGGGGTATAGAGACTCAATCTTGCAATGTTGGACTGATTCGCCTCCTCAATGTCAATAGATTTTGCCCGTTTCTTATGCTTAAGTCCGCCGTACTCGTCGTGATGGGTGTAAGATGAAGATGCTGGTGTCGGTATAAGCAATGGTTTCGCTGCTGTCACGGGTATAGTGCCGCCGTGTTCTCCGCGGCCACTTGCCGCCATTACTGGCTGACTCTGGGGCCTTCTCGGTAGAGTCGTGTCGATTTTGAGAAGGGGCGGGTGATGTTGAGACACCGAAGAGACTCTCCCGCCGACTAATGAATGGTGAAGTGAAGGAGTGTAGGAAGAAGATGATGATGGTGAAGCGTAATGGTCACTGGAAATACTTGCTGTGTCGGTCATGATTTGCTTTTAAGGATGCTGGATTCTCTTGCTTATGGGTAGTAGACGGTCCGGTCGCGTTGCAAACGAGTGTAGAGGCGATGGGAAAGGGGAGCGGGTTCAAGCATACACGAACATCAACAAGAGTCCCAGCAGTCGAGCTTCAAACCACAATTTAGGATGAGGTGAAGAAAGATACAAGACTTGATTTCTTGTCTATTTGATTGCTTTTGTTTTTCTGCCTCTTCACTTCGAATTAGATATGGACAGGCGAGAGACGAGATAAGACAAGAGGATAGTTGGTCGTAAATTAGGCGGGCTCTGTTGATTGTGTTCTCTGTAGAGAGCCTGAGGGGGCAATGGGGCTACATGAGACAACAAGAACAAGAGGAAGAATAGGGTTGAAGGGTTGTGAAGCGAGACTGGGCGAGCAACCATAGGCTAAGCTATGACAACAAAAGTAGAACCAAGTATTTGTTCGGTTAGAATAGGGAGGGATTGTCTTCTTAGGCTCTCTTTTTTCCCTCTCTTTTGTTCGTATCAAAGAGAAGGTTGCCCTTCCACTATAATAGTCCTAGGCAGAACAATGAGGGTCATGCGGGATATGAGTAAAAGTATGCCCGCTACGAAACGCACACAGCGCGCTTACAGTTTCATTGAATGAACTTGTGGCCCCCCTTTTCTTTGTTCCCTCCTTCGCCTTGTTGTTGACCCGGTTTCCCCTCGTATCAACTGTTAAATGTGGCGTTGGCACTGCTGAATAGAAGTGATTGTGAGTATTGGGTCTCATATTCCTTTGTCTCTATTCTGAATAATGGACAGAGATACAGCTATTCCGTCATCACCACGCCCCGTGGTCCTCCAATAGCCCGGCCACTTGATATAACGCCTTATCCCTCCTACAGTCCCCATCATCCATCCTGCTTGAAGCATGTGGACGCGTTGGCAGAGGCATCGGGCCTGAGCGTCTACGTCGCCTAATGATATAATTCTGCCGATCTGCCTGCCTGCCTGCCTGCCTGCCTAACTGTCTCGGGAATACACCGATATACTACAGATATGGCATAGAATCAAGGTAGTTAATTATCAAGCGAGAGGAGAAGCATGGACCGTAACTGTTTTCTGTCTCATGGCGTTTGTAACTGCACCTAAGTAATGCACCCAAGTGCGCATTTTTGCAGCCTGTCTCTGTTACTCGGTAACCCAGCTTGCCCATGTCTCGTTATATATTGAGACAGCATGTAATCCGGGGATCGCACTGTACGGCTCTGTATATTGTCATCTATATGGTAGGCGACATACCTCATTCACACTAAAGGAGTGAGAAGAAGAAGACGAAAAGAGCCACATGGAGCGTGTTGGGTTTATCGATCTATGTATGGTGACGCAACAGGCAAGGTATACGCCATCCCTGCGTTACTCTGATACAAATAGTGACTAGAGAGAGTCACCACGCTCGGGTTTCACTAGACACGTGGGAAGTATGCACGACTGCACGATACACCATTAGGTAGTATATCAGACCGAGCAATCATGTTCATGCTATGTTAAAGATAAATTAGATGTCCGCCACCTAGGCAACAGAGAGCTATACATGAGAGTTCACCGTCTCAGTAATATAGCCCTTCCGTCTCCGAGTTGCCTAAGCCTAACTGCAACCTACCTAGACCGAGCACACTGGAATGCAGCTCAAAGCGGTGCCTGCGAGAACCCATCAAAGCCAACTGCACCGCCGATATGGGGCATATAGGCCGAACCCAGCAATTCATTACCGTGCGTTATGATGTGCATATCTAATCAATGCGTGTTTGGCATGTCTTAGGTTGTTGGTAGATGGATTACTACTGTTGTTGCAGCCACCGAGTGAGCACACCATCCCACTACATATCGACATGAACATGAAAGTGGAACAGTTTTTATCTCTAAGGCTGTCGACGGGCACTGTCTATTTACCTACGATGGCGGTGAGATACAACTAACGATTCCGTTTTAATGAAGAACTCCGAAACCCTTCCTATCTTCATCAACCGTGTTTTTAATGTCTTGCCGGGAAATTGCCTGGCCCAGTTTCGCCATGCTTTGTACGACCCAGAGAATACAAGGCCGAGAAAGGAACTAATACATCGCAGTTCATAGAACTCAGTGATTCCCAACAGCTTACACGCACTGGTTTCCGTCCTAGACTATGCCCAAGACCCCCGCCCCGGTGCTATTAATGTTTTTTTTTACACTGCCTGCTTTGCTCATAAAATTCATGAAATGAAGCCCCGCCCTGTCTCACCGCTCAACAAGTCGGCACTGCGCCGCGCGTCGAGGAACAGCTCCTCACACTCTGCTACATCCTTAACATCGATCTGGTTGCGGCCGTTGACACGTGCAAGAATGCTGAAGACAGTGTTAGTTTAAAACCACAGGGTCGACGGACGAACAGCGAGAGCGTGGCAAACCAGTAAATAGAGCAAGAGATGAAACAAATTTTACATACCTTGCTGGAGTTAACAATTGAAGGCAGTATCGCAGACTGATGCGCACGCCGTGCTCGGCAATCTTATCGATTGCGGCATCTGTCATCTGTAAGCCCTCCGTAGTCGCGCGGATACGCACGATCCTCTTGATCTCATCGGCATCGTATGGTGTTGTGGGGATGATGAGAAGGCGTGCTAGGAAATCCGGAGGGATGCCATGCGCAGCTACGAGCCCATCTGTGCCACGAATGGTGCACATGCCTCGGTTCGAGGCAAGTACAACGATTGGCGAAATGGACATTTCTAGAGCGCGGTTGAGGTATGTGAAGCATTCAATGTCTAGCATGTGTGCCTGTGATGTTGGGAGTTAGTGACCCTGGTTGCACACTCGGATCTGGGTTTACTGGACTGTTTTTCGGGTAACACACCTCATCAATGAATAAAACACCAGGCACAAGCTCCGCCACTCCCTGATCAATGTACTTGCTAACAACCTTATTGATCTCGCCTCGTAGCTTGTCGGTGATCTCCGTCATCTTAGGCTTCATCAATTGGCCCATCATACTCATAATATCCTGTCCACCTTGTGGCCTAGCGTTTGCAACATCTAAATCGTGAAGCGTGACATCTTGTACGATCTCTTTCTTCTTGTGGACCTCACCCTTGGGAATCGGCACGTACTCCTCTGCCTCAAGGTCGAATTCAGTAGCGTAGGCGTCCGATCGGCCGACTCGTTTACATGCGCCCGTGTTGGCCTCGATGTAAATGACGTCGCCCACCGTAACCCTCTCTTTCTGGATCGCCTCGTATATGCTGGGATCTAACCGGAGCTTCTTCTGGCCCTTTGCACTCTTCAGGCCTATTAGTAGGGTGCTGATGGTCTTTCCGTATCCACCAAGCGGGTTCTCCGCCTCCTCGGGCGTGAGCTCGGTGACTTCGCCCTCGTAAACCTCCTTCGTCTCTCGTACTTTGAGACCAATAGCCCTCCGGAAGTTCTCCATAAGCATCTCTGTCTTCTTTACCTCAGTCGAGTATATTTCGCTTCCGACGATGGGGCAGAATGGAATTTTCGTTCCGAGTTCGTGGCTGAGCGCAAGCGCAAGAGCAGTCTTTCCAGTACCGGGTCCTCCAGCCAGTAGCACACCACGTCCCGCCATTTTTTGCGCTCGAATAAGATCGACAACTACACCAGCAGCCTGTGGTTATATTGCAAGTTCAAGTCAGCCTCGTCTCCCAGTATCTTTTCTTGAATCGGTTCGCTTTACCTCTCGAGCGTGCTGCTGGCCGACGAAACCGCCGGCTTGCTTCTCTGCGGTGCCATCTGCCTTGAGTCCTAAGCCCTTGATGTGGGTGTGGGAGGCGGTGCGGTTCTCGCGATTGTTGCCCTTAACTTCGCTGATTTGCACCATGTTGGGCGAAGGGGTAGGAAAGGTAAGTTCGGTCGGGTCAGGAATCAATGTTTGCCAAGGAAAGCCTCGTTCGTTTGCAATTCGATGTATGTCGTTGATAAGGGATATTCGGTGCTTGGAGGAGGTGGTGGTTGGTGGAAAAGTACTGTATGGGATCAGAAGGCTGAAAAGCTAGGTTCGCAATTTGGTTCCTCAGGTGGCTTAGGGTAGGGAGCTTAGTTAGAGCTCTCTGAGCCGCCAACTTTTTTTTGAGGCGCGACGTGAAGACTGTGCGCGTACAGTGTCGATAATACTATGCTATGTCATACAAAACTTCAACTCATCACTTAGTTATCTTGGCCTGTCAATTGCACGTTCTCCCATTGACACATAAATCTCGTGAGAAAATGTCTATTGAACTTATTCATTGTAGCCAAGTCTATCATATATGTCTCATAATGACAATCGGAATTCCCTACGTCATCCAATAAATATCCATAAACCTTCGTTTTTGCGAGATTTGGCTCTCATCTTATGGTTCCCAAGTGGTATCATCATCGTCGTGAGCTTCAAGCTCTGTCCCCAACATCGGAATGCCTTCAATTCCTGAATCACCCTCGTTATCATTCCCTATTCCCTTCGTTGGCTCCTGCTTACCAGCAGCTACCCAGACTGCTCCAGCAATAATCATGGCACAACCAGTGACACTCATCCAACCCATTGTCGTTCCCCAGACAAAACGATCGAAGCCGGCTGCAAAGATCATATGCGTGTAGGTCATGGCCGTAGCCCTGTTGCTGCGTTCCGCTGCCAAACCTTTCGTGAGCAGGTACTGCACCGCGAACCCGCAGGCTGTGATAACCAGCAGAAATCCCCACTGGCGTGCAGAAGAGGGGAGTGCAAACTGTAGTTCAGGTTGTCCGACCTGTAGATATGGCGCCAAGAATAGCACGGAGGACGCTACGGTTACCGTCCAGGCGCCGAAGTAGTTCACTGACATGAGGGGGTGCGCTCGCGATCCAATGGCGCGTAGTATTGTGAAGGTAAAAGCACTCCCTACGACGCCGAGGAGAGCTGCGCCGATGGCGCCCAGGCGTTCGGGTGTCGTGGGTATGTAAGGCTCAGCAATTGCCGATCCGGTGTTATTCGACCCTTGAGTTGCCATCATTGTTGCATTTGAGATGGCTTCTAGGGCCGTCTGAACAGCCGCCTCCCCTTCAACCCCACCAGAGAACAAGCTCGCAGGTTTTGTGATCAACACCACGCCTCCTAGGGCCAGGAGCGACGCAAGCTGTTCGGTCCGCGTATACGGGTCCCCGAGGAAGATATGAGACAAATACCCCGACAGATTTGGTGCTAAAAATGTTATCACGGTTGCCTCCGCGAGTGGTAGGTACTTGATCGAGTACCAAACTCCCCAGATCCCAAAGAAGCCAAAGAATCCACGGCCGGCGAGTAACCAACGGACTTCAGGGCTGCCACTACAACATTCGAGGATTCGAGGTTAGTTATTAACGTTCTGGGTATGGCTCGTCGGCGTCTTGGGTGTGTGGAAAGCTCTCGTGATGTAGTCCCTTTTTGAAAATGAACCCTCTGCTCTTTATAACGAAACGAGAATAAATAGGGGATGAATCCAAGGGCTACTTACAGCACGCCATGTGGAATCTGCCGCCAGACAACATACAGCAAACACGGGATGATCGTCAACAGCATGCGCCAGAACAGAAGTTGCATGGGATGAAGCTTCTCATCGACGTCACCAAGTTCAAGGAGACGCGCGCAGAGGTTCATCAACGCCGCGAAGAACTGTGAACTGAAGACGAGGATGGGCCCCTTGTGCCTTTGCCATTGTGAAGCGCAGAACCTCCGGGCGCCTGTGATGCCGGGAGTTGATGCGGGAGGAGGCAGAAGATGGCCTTGAAAACTTCGTGGCGATAATGCCTGCTCATTCTCTAGATTTTGTAGATTTCGTATGAAGGATACCGGGACACCCCGGAGGTTGGTTTCATCTAAAGCATTTACTTTTTTGCCTTGTTTGTTAGTGTAGAACTTTGGTGAAGCAAGATCATCCGATATACGTTGCGGCCAGTCGGCGTAGTAGCTTTCAGGCCCTGTAGCTGGATCCTTTGGTGCTAGTGAAGGCATGATATGTTTCTAGAAGCCAGTTTGAACTTCCAGAAACACAAATGTCACGAAATGAGACGAGAATGTATACGTCACTCCTTAAAAAAAAACCTTCAGAATAAGAAAAGGCGAACCACGTCTCTATTATCCCTCTATTGTCAGGTGAGCGTATGTATAGTAAAATATTTAGTTGCGAGAGTTGGCACATAGACCTGAAGAAACCCTAATTGAGTCAGGGTCGGCCTGCAAAGAAGTCTAATCCTCCCATCCGGTACACCCGCTCCATCGCGTGCTGCAAGGTGCTCCAACAGACCAACCTAACAAGGTGTAATTCGGGGGGCCTAAGGTATGCGGAAGCTCGGATGCACCACCCGCAACGCAGTCCAACCGCTCGTCCCTATTACTTAATGATGGGGTTCTCGGAACGTTTTATGTCTAAACAGCAAAAGATTTGCGGCCCAGGTTGTATTACTGTGACGGTAGGTTCCTGGCCATGCGGCCGGGTTGCCGGAACGGTATTGAGGCCCAAAATGGAGCCGCCGATATCGCCAACTGAACGGGAACAACAAGGTGGTGAATCGGAGCTACCCCGCGTGAGCCCCGGGTCAAAAACTCCAAATTGTGGAGTACGGAATAGAATTATGTGATAATAGAAAGAAGACAAGAAAGAGATGTAGGTCTGGGCTTTAGAATGTCTGACCGAGGCAAAGTATAGCCTCTGTTATGACTTTAGCGTCGGGGTCAACATACGGCACGAGGCCCTTGATGTTAATTAACTAATTCCCAGCATGCCTCACATATTCATTCCTCATCACGAGTTACGGCTTGATGCTGAAATGAACTTAGTCGAAGCCTATATTCATGTACGAAGAGCTGCGTTCTCTAGCGAGCTGACATAGCGTGGCCGTTGTATATTCTGTCTAGTTCATCAATGACCTTTCTGAAAGCAATCTGGTATACCCGAACTCCGCTGCTATGCATAAAAAAGAGCTGATGTAAGTCGCCGTTCCGAAACAGGCGTAATGGAATCAGTAATCGTGACAGGTGTGGCGCTCATGGGTTACTTTGCGCCGAGCTTCCCTTTCTTCGCCCCCGAGCCGCGAGACGAGGTCTCAGCACCGCCGAGCTCTTTCAGGTCCAAGTCATCGTCAAGACCAACAAGGTCATCCTCTTCTTGCTTTGTGTTGCTCGCATCCTTGTCCCTCGCTGCCATGTCCTTCATGAGGGCGTCATCATCTTGGTTAAAGGTCTTACGCATTTCCTTGATGGTTTGGCGCTTCTCGATCATAGCCTTGACTTTGCCGAGATATTGCGGGTTGCGGCGTAATGCGAACTCGAAATCGTCGAACTTGAGCTTCTGCCGACCGGCCACTTGAGCATGTCGGCTAGCCTCGAAGCACACGCCCTCGAGAAACTCGGTCACGATCTCGTCTAACACGCGCACCGTCTCCGGAATGGGGTCGCGAACATCTCCGTAAGCATAGAGTAGGGCGGCGACTAGATTTCGCGAGGGAGGTATTAGAAACAGTGCATCATGAATGAGATTGCCTTGGTATGCTTTGGGTAGAGGGGGGCAGCTTACTCTCTTTGGGATTAAAGGTTTCTTTGCCAACGTGCTTACCAGCACGAGCACGAGGCTCCATCTCGAGATTGTGGAAAACGCCGAATCGCCAACGCGTTCCTGCCTCGAGCCTTTCTATATGTGTATCGCAGAGATTATTTGAGGCTTTTCTGCTTTGCTGCTTTACAGTGCCGCGATTCGGAGGCCGCGAGCGGCGTCTGTTGAGTTGGGGGAGGATTGAGATGCGATTTGAAGTTACAATTACCTAGGTACAATGCAATGGTGTCGTAGATATCGATTCTGTACTACCGTGCCTCTATGTAGGTAGATAGATAGAGGGCCATGACCAGGTAGCACCGGCTCCACTATAAGCTAGCTCCTTAGAGGGAGCTAAGCTGGCTGTCTCTACCTAGGTACATTAGGTTGGCACTTGCCGGCCGAGACCTGCTGGCTTACGTAGTAGTGTAAATGTCGGATAAACCCCACAATTTCACAATTTACACCAGTGAGATAGGTACCTACCTGTCCTTAGCACCACTATAATACCATCTCTTGTACACTACCTAACCTACCTACCTGGTACTTAGAGGTATGTGAGGGACAACCTGGGTTACGTAGCGTGTATGTGGCTTCTCTTCATTTCCGCAGGAGAAGGCAGACGAAGACCGAATGAAGCCTGCTCACCATCGAAGCTCAAAGCCACGATTACGACAGAATAACTCGCCAACAACGCATTGACGGCCTTCCATTTTATTTCCCGCACACTGCACTGCCTCCTGAGCCGTAGCGACTGAAGGCAAAAATGGTGCGAAATACAACGCTCGGTTCGCCCTTGCCGGTTCGCTAACTGTTTGTTGTTTTTTTTTTCAGACAGCGCTATTCAATTTCCAGAGCCTGCTGCTCGTCATCCTGCTCCTCATTTGCACGAGCGCCTACGTCCATAACCTATTCCCGACAATACTGGACCGCAACAAGCAAGGGTACGTAGTTTGCGCCTAGGCAGAGTTGAGGCAAACACGGCCGCCGGGGCTCGAACATGGGCACACTTTGGGCAGAGTTAGGCTGATTGATTGCGAGTACAGGGTGATGGGCATATTTTGGAAAGCGGCACGGATAGGCGAGCGATTGAGTCCATACATAAGCTTATGTTGTGTGTTCATGGCGGTACGGCGGGCATTGCGCATCTCATCCCACCGAGCTGTCGTACTCTGAGACTGACAACATGACGTCCAGGTCTCCGTGGTTTTCACCTAGTTCATCATCCTCACGACTGGTTTCAATAGCGGGGAAAGGGGCGCACAAAGGCGTTTAGGGCTGGCTTTTCTTTGGACAGGGCATCTGCGGAATGGAATCGAAGGCGCGTTTGAACTCTGCGTACAACTCGTATGATGGCAACCTACGTCTCCTGGAGCATCACATAGCCACTTTCTACGGTCGGATAATACGTTTTACGATAACCAAAAGCCTCATCCACCAGGCCTGGCCCTGTCAGTATTCCGTTGCCGTGCCCAGGTGCCGCAGGAGACCGTTGCACTGATATTGCCTCGTGTAACACCTCTCTGTTTCGTTTGGGCCGCGCACTAGCGAAGCTTCACATGTTTCATACCAGAAGTAGATAGATGCCGCGGGAGCCCGGTAACTTCGGTGCAATCCAGGGTTGGGCCCCCGAAACGATCAATCTTAGGCTGAAAGCCGGCCAACACGTGGTGGCATAGTAGGTAGCACTGTTGGAATGCATAGGGTAGGTACTAGAACAATACCATGCGTGGAATTTGGTCTTCATCGTCGGATAAATTCAGCCTTGTAGCCTTCCGATGTGAACGTAACATGTAAATGTAGCATGCGAGCGTCCATTAGATGACCTCAGCGTGGGTCACCCCGAAATTATCAAAAAGAACATCGCGGGTCTGCTGACACCGTCATACGATGAGCACGCGCGCATACGTCCAGTAGAGCGTTGCATTTCGTCAAGACGGCGGCCCGAATGCTGTACCAAAACTCACACTACACTACGTGCGATCTTCGCTAAATTCTAGCGCAGGTCTAAGACAGGGATGCCGGAGACGACCTGCCATGATTGTGGCCGGGGAAAACAAGTAACTCATCCATTTCAACATGCTCTTCTTTGAGCATCCTACGTTGGAAAACACAATGAATGATGGAATGTGGTGCTATATGATCTGATTTTGGCCCCCTCCATGATCGTATGTCGTGATCAGCGGTGGCCTGAAGAGCGAGCATGCGAAGGAGGCACATCTACCGGTATTGAATACTACAGTAATGTAGTATACAAGCAGGGGCCGGCCTTGCCGACGCGGAGATGCTGAGCTAGAAGCAAGATGTCCGTCCGTGGCCGCATAACAGGCCAATTGAAGCCGCAGGGACGGTAATAATATCGTAAGCTACAGCTGGGGGAGTAATGTACACGATGGCCCTGCAGGGCGGCGATGGAAGATGCGAATCCTATTTGTGATCTCCTATCGCAATGATACCTACATGTCAGCTCGCCGATTACACATGAACTTGGCAACACCAACGTTGAAGACAAGGGCGGTTACTCTTGTTATCAAGCGTGTTGAAAGACTTTTCGGTTGCACGTGAAGTGAAGATCAGCATCCATGCATGCATAATTCCATGGCAACTCGCACGGTTTACCTACTAGTAGTAAATTTCTAGGGTCTGGTCCCGGTATGAATTGCCACCAAAATTCCTGCGTGATCGTCGTATAACTGGCCAAGTCCTACATTCTGCAGTCATCATCAATCATAGGAGATTATCTATTCATGCGGTTTAGGTAAGCGTCTCCCCCTCCCTCTCCCCATCTTGATACTCCGATACAAAAGCCTCCTCTGCACGCACTGCACTAGGTTAGTGTATTAGTATAGTATAGACCTGCAGGCCCTGTCCAGGATCAATAGGCTAGAAAGGGTGTAGCCCCCCGTTTCATTCCTGTCTGTTGGGCAATCCTGAAACGACGTCACACTTGCTATGCATAGAACGCCGAACTGCAGATGTCCTCGGTTACACGAAACGAAGGGGCCCCCGGCAGTCGAGTTTCTAGAAGAGTTCTCGCAAAGAAGCATGGTAGGTAAATCCTCCTGGGGCTGCGGCTGAAGGATCGTTGACGAAAATAGTCCGAGGCTGACGACGATGGCATTCCACATAGTAAGAAACATATCGTAATGATAGCGTCATTTATAGCTCAATGAGGGTGGTCGGATGAAACTGTGGGCGGAAGCCATGTTCTTTGTGTTTGCTATCGCGTGGATGCAGTCGACATGATATATTCCTCTGGTAGCCTCATGATGAGGCAGCTAGCCGACCACCTCGCCTCTTAGAAATACGGTGTTTCTGTAGCCAACTAACATCAAACGACACGGCTTCTTGCGGATGGATCATGCAAGAGCGTTACTTGTCACGGTGCCATCATTAGATGGCCAAGCTCTTAATCTCTCGCCTTCGCTCTTCGCTCTTCGCTCCCGTCCGAGTGATTCCGGATGGCGTTCATGGCACACAGGTTGGCAGTCCTAGCTCGTGGGTCAGCTAGCTTGGCTTGATGAGTGTAACGCCGAACCACGGACAGTCAGCCATTTTAATGCCTCTCGTGCGTGATAGCAATCGCACTTGTTGCCTGGAACTCGCAAAGATGACTTGTCCGGCGGCGTGGGGAATAGCTAGCGGGATCGAGAAAGGCTGAGCTATCTATCCAGCAGTGGTGACTCGTTTCTCCAGTTCAGGCATTCGCTTTCTGTCTTCTGATGATGGATGTTCCATGTACGTAGTAGATAGTTCATCCAACCCACCCCACAAGCCAATCCCATGGTGTATTGATGAGTGTTGCGGCAAGAAAGCGTGCTGAAAGAAGAAGCTGAGAGTGCGTTGCAAGTTAGGCGGCGAATAGGAGCCCTGCTATTTTCAGCTAGCTACCTGGTCTAACAGGGAGTCCGTGGCCTGTTTTACGGGGCCGTCCGAGCTTCACCTTGTCGCTACCTAGGTAGGTATTGCGACATTGCAAGGGGGCCATGAGGCCAATGGCGAATAATCCCGGGTGATATGATCCTCTTAAAGTTTCCAAGTATGCAGTCAGTTCGTCGAGCAGTACTAGTCGAGTAGCATCGAAGAGGATGAGAAAAAAACGTGCAGTGTTGTCTACGTAGCACTCTGGTCTAGTAGGCTACTGCCTAGGTAGACACAGGTAGATAAGACATGTATTATCCGTGGAAATGTGCGTACAGTGAAGGGGAGCGGCATGTGTACTGTACTACCTTGTACACTACCTATACAGTTACCGTAGGTAGTGACTTAAGTAGGTAAGTAAAGTCGCGAAGCGGAGCGGGCGTATGCGTTTCATTAAGTACACTACCTACATCAGCGGCGCTATTAATGGCATTATCAGCAGCGCCCAGTTGGCGCCACAAAACGGTTAAGAGGCGGCCTAACAAATAAGAACCCTTATAGAGTTGACACAAACGGCTGATAGGAACGTCGTCCGGTCCTCCGGCCCTTCCTTTTACACCAGGTTTCTAGCCAAGCTGGTCAAGTTTTGTTAGATAGCGATAGAGGGCAGTACTCCGTAGGTCACTAGGGGTATGTAGGCGGTGTCCGAGTCTCGGTCTAGGTATCATCATCCCTCGCCGTAGCAAATCTATCCATATCTACACTACTGCGAGAGAGTCGTCACTAATAATATTTAGTGCAGATCGTATATGTAGCGTATAATGCAATCGTAGTCACTGCCTTCCGCCTCACTTTCTTTCTCCTATGCTAGAAGCTATGCCAGAAGCTATGCCTAGCCAGCCCACCAAACAAGGCTATTGGAATTAGTATGCTTATCTCATTTCGGTACTGACGAGATAGTGCCCATGGGATCGCCCGCCCCTCGTAATGTCTTTTGCAAATTATGAAAACCTTAGTGTACAACACTCGTGAGGCGCACTGTGGCTGAGGCCATTTATCTAATGGAATCTGTATCTAGTGCAGTAGTGTACATAGCAGATAAATCAAGTATCGTTTACTTGATTTGGTTAAGAGACTGCTATGATTACCGAGGTATCCTCATAGTACTACTACCTAGGTTAGGTGGGTGGGTAGTATGAAATGCCTACGTACGTATAATATCACGTCTCTAAAAGAGTACAGTTCTTGTATATATCCCATATATATCTATGTGTGTTCAATATTATTGAATTGGATATTCCCAGTAGATGTACTCGAAGGATAACTTGGAAGTGTTCATGTGTTCAACTTCCTTGGACGATCGCACGTGGGTCCCAAGGATGTACTAGTGTAACTAAGAGAGGTCATGGAATATTTTGATTTTCATTCTTACGAGGTGCCTACCTAGTTAGGTCTTCATTACTACTATACGTAGGTACTGTTGGTGTTAGCTGAATCCGGCGTATCTACGCCTCGGCACTATCTATACCTCATATACATACGCACTTGCTAGGTATTTTGATTCACACTAGATTCACAAGTATGCCTCAACGGCATAGATCTCTCCATGTCTTGTTTCATTTCACTACATGGGTTGAAACTATGGGTGCCTAAACTACTACAGTAGTGTAGCGTACTCAAACTACTAGTTGGCACCACATATCTACCCTATTCCGCCCTGGGTTCTGCCCTGGGTAATCCACAACAGCTTTGCGCAAGGCAAGGCGTCTCTCGGTAGTAGGTCGGGGAAGGCTTTACTAGTTGCAAATGTTTCTGACTATTGTAACCATCCCTGATAACTAATTTATTGACTTGATAACTGGATACTGATACTCGCGAGTATATGAAATAGGTACAGTGTATGTAACGCCATATCTCCAAGTACGAAGCATGAGGGCGTTTTGGCTTCGAATACATCTACCTAGACTAGATAGAGATAGTCAACCTAGGTAGTCATACATTTTGCCAACAGAAACCCCAAACTGATACATCCCCAAGGGCGGAGCTGGACCACCAATCGACTGCCTTGTGGCTCATCGCCACCGTCACATCTGTGCATTACTTTCAATGCGCGCACTCACACCACATTGATATAGTGTACAATATAGTAGTAGTAGTAGTGGTAGTGGTGGTAGTAGTGTACTACTAGTAGTAGTGTAGTACCTCAAGACCTCAAGGGGGGGAGGGAGAGAGTACTGTAAGTACTGTAAGTAGGTAGGTAGTAGTGGTTGTTGATTTATTGATTCAAGATGTGGACTCTTAATAACCCCACCAGAGCAAAAGAAAACGTTCGAGGTTGCATCGGCTTTGCTGCACAAAATCTTTTGATGAGCTGACGAGAAGATGCTACTGGTCGCTGGTTAGGTAACGCATGACTCGGTGTCCTGCAGGGAATGGCGGTCACCAGTACAGTACACAATATACTACCAAGGTCGGTACGCTATGCCACTCAGAAACCACTCAGAAACCACACTGACCACGAGCAGAAGCACGAGTACTGCACGAGGGCGGTGGAGATGTAACCATGGTTTGTTGTACCGTATTAGTGTATTCGCCATTGGTATTTGAGATGAGGGTGTTATGCAGGGACTTTGTAGACTAAGCCATAGCCGGTACAGTACACCACCTCGCCTCTGTAGTGTATAGGGCATTGATACACTAAATGACACTTTAGTCGACACTTTTGCAACCTGGGCGGCGGTTATTACTAGGTAGTAGAAACCCCTGGATAGAACTGGGTAAAACCCTGACTAGAACCCTGACCAGAACCCCGGCTGTTATCTGGGAACATCCCTACCTAAGCTAGACGATCACTGCTCCTCCGTCTTGTGGCAATCCCGAAGCGATGGAAACTTTTAAGTGGGTGAAACCAAAAGGGGAAGGGGGAAGAGGAAGGGTAGGAGAGGAGAGGAGAGAAGAGGAGGAGGAGGGGCAAACCGTCCAGCACAAGCACAAGTCGGTGGCCGAAGGAGAGACAACCTACTCCTACATAGGTACCTACCTACCACCTAGGTATGTCAGTATGTACGTAGAAACTATGTACGTAGAAACAACCTGCCAAGTACCTAGCGTGGATAAAGTAGGTACCCTCCCTGAGCAAGCCCTGAGCACTGTCTGAGAAGTAGTGTCGTGTAGGCATAAGAGGCTGGAACCCGGCTGGTGGCAGCGAATTCCGAGGCGGCGCCCACTGTGGCAAAGGCGTAACGTTAGGTTACCAGGTACCTAAGGTAAAGTAGGTTAGGAAGTGTAGTGACTGTAGGTAGTGACAGGTTGCCCTGAACACCCGAACAGTACCTACCTAGCCTAAGCCCGAAGACTTAAGGTTACTTACAGTATATCGGGCGCCACAGAGCAACCTCCAGAACCATCCCCTCTAGTGGGGGTACATACTACCTAGTAGGAGCCCCAGAGCCCCTTCTGTCCCCCCTAGCCAAATGCCCTAGCCATCACACCAATTCCGTCTTGCTTGGGGGACCAAGGGGCTAGCCATTCAGGTAAAGGAACACACAATAATCACAACAGTCAACATCCACTGTTGTGTGAGCTGCATTGAATGTTGATCAGTCACGAGCATCACAGGATCATGGAGTTTTATATTTGCATACCGCCATCCCAATAGCCGCTTCCTTTGGGCCTGTATCGGCGGCCGAGGGGGGGGCGGCATCAGAAAAACCATACATCACAAACCCACCAGAACAGAGATATCGTGGCTCGGGTCTATTAATAAAGAGACCGCCATCGGAGGATGAGGCGTGCAAGCCAGACCAGTCAGCTGCGCTGGCTCACCACCTTCATCTTCGTTGTGGCCGAATACCCGCACCACTCTTACTCCCGGGATTGCATATAGGTGTATGGGCCTATGTAATCCATATGTGCCTAGGTATGTGCCTAGACAGCTAGCATCAAGCCGGTCTATGTATTATGTATGCACCTCGATTCGAGCTTGCAACCGAAGCCCTCAATCATGGAGTGAATGAAAGTGTGAATGGAGGAGGCGTGTCACCGTCTGCTCTCTGTTAACCTAGGTTAGAGCCTTTTGTGCCCAACTCAAAGGAACCCAACACCGCCTGCCCCTTACATTACACGTGTTGCCTCCAACTACATACCCAGTACACTTCCCCAAGGTTACGTACTTGCTTGCTTATCTGATCTAATCTATCTAAAAGTACACTCTGAGATGGTTGTGTTGCATTGATGATGATGATGATGGTTGATTATTCAAGCAATTCCCCTGCCATCCATCCACCTCTAAGTCTCGCCTCGGTATAAGGTCCTAGGTATAGGCCGCTCTTCTCGCCCACCTGGAGCCGTAGAGAAGGGCATAATTACCGTTCGCAACTAGTTGCAATATGCACCAATATCCTACAATATACCATGCTTCCACATTAGAATGGTTACAGTACATAGTAGCAATAGGCATTGCATTGCATAGCAGCACGGTCCTGGATACGTGTACAACCTGAAGTACCCGTACCCTTCCAACCGTTGCTCACCGTCTCGACATCCCTGCAGATGGTGGTCTAGTGTATAGCGAATCTCATTTGGCTAATCTTGATGTCTAGGAGAATACAGATACAATATACGGCATACGGGCCTACTGACGTAGTACTAGTACACTACACCACAGCACCGTATTGCACTGCAGCGCAGATACCTATATTCTTACAGTACGTAAGGTATGCGCAGAAACATCAGCGTTATCACACCACCGGCAGAATAAACCACTCCACCATTCTGATGATCCGTCTCCGGCCCGTGACCGCCTCTACACTACTAGTAGATACTTCCTCCCCTACTTCCTCCCACATCCCTCCCTTTGGACCCTGGCATCCTCGACGTTTCTCCTGCAGTGAAAGGACAGCCCACCTCTGCCGCCCGATTGTCCATCGACTTTTTTTTTTAAACGAGTAAAAGTGGCCACCCAACCATGACAACTCGTTCTAAACTACACTAATACCAGTGTACAGATGCGGCAAGATACGCCAACGATGGATGATTGATTACCTTGCAGACAAAAAAAACAAAAAATAAAAAATAAAAGGCTAGTGAACGCAGGGCAGTCCGTCGTGCCTCTGATTCTGTTTAGCGCGTCCCCGATTTACAGTGTACAGACAGACAGCAAGCACCTCGACTCCCAGTCCATTACACTATAATAGATAGGTACCAACTTTAATACTAGTAGTGTACGTAGTACACTACCTAGGTACTTCGCCCAGTTCGATCGACAGCCACACATACTACACTAAACATGACTAAGATAGCCACGGTACTCAGTGCGCTAGTGCGCACTACGAATAGCTAACACTATAGTAGTACATCTAGGTAGTATGTGAGGGTGTCAAAGTATTCAGGCTACTGTTCAGGCAAGACTTCAATCCCCCTAGCACCGTTCCAGCTACGCGTTTTGGGAGTTCAATGCCGGACTCGTGCACCCACAGCTAGACCTAGCTAGGCCCGACGAGGCCCCAGCCTAGCCAATCTCGGTGCTAGCTAGGCTTTCCCTAGCTGTTCCGGGCACTGCAACCTCGATATCTAGTGTACTAAAATGGAAATCTGGGCATTGGTGTGTGGATGCATCCGTCCACGCACGTATAACACACACCACACACCACGCACGTACGTACATATTAGTACTACTAGTAGTACTATGTACAGTACAGTACAGTAGGGGTACGGGCTGTACAGTATCTACACTACTACCATACTACCACATTACCACACTACCACACTACCACTCTACCACACTACTACTACTCCTACTACTTACACTACCACACTTGCTACACTACCTACATGGAGGAGGTAGGTAGCGCCTCATGCATTGAGGATGGGATGGGATGAGATGGGATGGATGGATGGGATGGATTGAAGGCCCGCAATGCTTGATATGTGTTCTTCCCTTCTGCAAATTTCCCCGGAACATGCCCCCCCCCCCTCCCCCTTGACAAGTAACCCTTGATACGATACCGTACCTGGACATCATCCAGGTACCACCGTTGTACCCTGGGTACCTTGTCGACAACCTTGTCTCTTCTGGTCTGAGAATCTGCTTCCCCGGCCTATTCACTCATTTTACTAATAACGTGGTTGTCGTTTTCATATGAAGGGCCACTCTGACACCGACTATCTGTTTCTACCCTATCCTCCCTCAAACCATTTTTCAAGAAAATAATATATTACTTTCCCTCCCCCCCCCTTCCCCTCGTCCCGGGACAACTTTGCCTCAATTCCCTTCTAGGATATACTGTCTCTCCTTTACGCAACTGTGAGGAACGCTCTCTTTGTTCTCACCGTTCTCACCCCGTACGCTCTTTTAGTAGGAAAGTCGGGTAGACAAGGACTTCGTTCCTTCTGCAAACATCTCTCTTGTTCTGAGCTGTCAGGTTGCCAGCTCGACCTGCAGCAGCCGTTTAGTTCCGCTCAATCAGGGCTGGACAAGTAAGTCCCCTCTGCATGAAACCTTAGGCCGGCAAACTTAGTGTATACCTTCGTCGCTACCTCAAATAGTGAGGCAACAACACTCGCACAGAGCCTGCAAATACCCGTCTGGCCTCACAAGGCTTCTCTCGTCCGACTACGCAGTCCATCTTCTGTTTGCATCCCGTGAGGATTACCGGCACTGACTCAAGGAATCCTGTAGTAACCGCACAACCTGGGATAGTCCTGCTCATTGAGCTCCCATTTTATACCTATCCTCAATCGAGATAAGTCGTTATTTGGCTGGGGGCACGTCGACGTTATTAAGGGTCCGCTCACGAAGGTATTCTGTGGTGTTGAATACACAGTAATCGAAGATGAGCGACCAAGGAAGCGGGATTGAGAGTGGGGGTATCGACAATAAGTCGGCCAGGCGAATGTCGGAAGCCATACCAAAACCACACGATGATCAGATTCAGACACCCACTAGCCAGCCAGACAGCTCCCAACCTAAAGACGAAGAACAATACAGGAAAGCTGGGCGACGTAGCACGCCCCGCGACAATGGGCTTAGCCGAAACGGACTTAATCGAAACCCCTTTCAACATTCCAGCCGCAGTTCTCCAGAACCAACAATACGTCCTCTGGAGCCACCAGTAACTAAGGCCACGTTAAGCGAACTAGACGTTGCCAAAATCATCCACAACCCTAGGCTTCGTCATGACATCAACTTCGACCCCGAGCTTCATTTTCGACCTAACTTAGATGGGGAAAAGGGGAGGAGGAAGCAGCAGAAAGCTGATCAGTTCTGGGATACGCTACGCGACCAATTACAGCAATTCATCACTGACAGGGATGGTTTTATTCGGCAGTATGGCAATGGCGAAGACTGGTCTCTACCGTTGCTGTTAAGATCTGTGAAAGAAATCATACAGACACTAGTGCCGGCAAGAGATCGTCTTTGTCTCGACGAGGGGCTGAACGTGGAACTAATCATGCAGCAATTCAGCAGGGGCATGGCTGATCTCGAGAAACTGGCTTCTTGGTTATCTGGGGTTCTCAAATCCCATTGCGCCCCTATGAGAGATGAATGGGTGGACCAAATGTACAGCCAGCTAACCAACGGGAACCGGACAAATAACATGGCAGAGCTTGTGCAAGGCCTGCGCAACTTATTAAGTGTCTTGGAGGCCATGAAGCTAGACGTCGCCAATCACCAAATCCGATGTTTACGGCCTATCCTGATCGAAGACACTGTGCATTTCGAGCAGCGCTTCTTCCTTAAGAAGATAAGAGACGGAAAGATTAACACCCAGTCCGCGCAGACTTGGTATTCCCAGCTTAGTGCGGTGCAGAATCCAGCATCAGTGCAGGCATTTGGAGAAACGGCGGTTTTCTTCGAAGAACTCGTCAATATGGCAATGCCTTCCAGTGCCCGGCAGTATCCAAACTTTCCCAGTACTTTTCTCTTCGACGAAGAGCGGATCACAAAACTTCGCTGCGATGTACTAGATGCGATCAATTTGGAAGTATGCATGCGACTCTACGAAGCCTACGAGACAGTAGATAGGAATCTGTGGCACGGTGGTGCTACAAGCGCAGTCCCGTCGCCTTATCTGGCTACACCGCTCTCTGACGCTTCGGGATTTCTCAGTGCGAGGACCGAGGATGAGGGTAGCGAGTTCAATTTCAACGCGCCCACTTCGCGGCCGTCGAGCATGGTCTTCAGCTCCGCTGGCTCCGCCCATTCTTCTCCCCGCTCTTCTCTAGTCATCCCTGCCGTCTCAACAGCGAAGACCCAAGAGGATATAAGAACTCGATCACAAGAACTGTATGATTCTCTCGTGGCCTTGGTGCAGAGTTCCACAACGAGCTCGCGCGGTGCATCAAGATGGCGGGCCATGAATGATTCTCTAGCCCTGCAAATTTTCCGCTTTACTAATGCCCCAACGGACATGCTCGAAACTTTTGAAAAAAGTCTTAACATGCATGTGGGCGACCTGCGTTCATCGACCGACGAACCAGACACTTCATATTCAGCACTTTTCCAGACTGTGGAGGGCGTTTTTCGCGATCGTCTGCGAGCAGAGCTGCAGCAACGTGTCAAGGAATTCAAAGGCCTGACGGGCGTTAGCCTTTTCTCGGTTGCTACTGGTGGTCGCTTACAAGGACACAATCGCACTTGGGACATCTCACGGGATAGCATTCGAGATGGCGAGCGAGAGAGAGACCACGCCACCCGTGGAACTCGTGAAGAGGGCGGTGTGGAAGACATGGCCACTCGTCTAGCCCACATGGGACTAATACATTGGCGAGTGTGGGCACAGCTCGTTTATCTAGGTGAAGTCGACAGCGACATCCTCGATAGTGATGTGCCCATGACCATCTAAATGCGACACAGAGAAGGCAGGCCCCTCGCTGTTTCACAAGATGACGGCTTTCCAGCAGTGCCATCAATTGGTGGCAACACCTCGACTGGACTGATGCCACTCGAGCTCTAAGCAAATCCCAGCGCATAAGGACCCGATTACAGTTATTACAACGACACCAACTCCCCTTACTCTTTAATCAAATCATAGTTCATTCATCCCTTTCCGGGAATTATCACCCGGCGGCATTGCTTTGGCGTTCACAGGCTTCTATCTCTTCAGAAGCAGGGTGGCATGTTGGGCCAGATGCTCTGCCCCCTATTCCCTCCTAATTTTGGTCCTTCAAGCACACACGAGCGATTTTGGCGTCTTTCTCAAGAATTCATTTCCACCGGCGTTCCAGGAGCATTCCCCTTTTCAGGAGCATAGTCGTTATCGTCGTATCTCCTACCTATACCTCAGCATCACGGTGGTACTTTGTTCTGCTTGTCTAGACGTGGGCGGGAGGGCCAAAGCATGAGAAGATATCAAGAGATTCATACATCTTATACACGGAGTTGGCGCACTGGCGGTAGGGAATATCAATCCCAAGGCACACCTCAAACACTTTTCTTTTTCCTTTTTCCCCCCTCATTCACGTGGAGATGGAGATAGATCATGTTAGTCGAAATAGACGGGCTATCATCAGCTCATCGGCAAAGGCCATAAAACACAATCCAATATACTCTTGGTTGCTTTAACTCACCGCCGGTTATATCTAACCACAGGCGAGCGGCTCTTACGTCCCCGTAATGTGTTACTAATCATTACAGATAGTTTACAATCTAATCTTTTCTCTTCGGAACTACCGGGCAAGCGACTACGAGATCTCTAGTAGGATTCTCTCGTTACTCATAACTAGGTAGTCTTCCCTGCCAAGCGACTCTATACTAGGTATTGCCCGATGGATTCGGGCCCAAGTACCCGGATCCCACGACAAATCCATGTTGCTGATGGGTGTATCGTTGTACGGAGTACTTAGTATAAAAAATTCGTCAAGTCACCCGGCCGGCTATTTTTTCTTCTTGATTTTGCTCAACTGTTTCGCCAACTGTTTCGCCTTGTACACTGACTAATCTTGTTGTTTTGCCTCGTCGCTGTTTTGCCCCCAAACATGTAGTTAGCGCTCGCTACGCGAGGTTTGCGCCTATGGCAAGATGGCAAGTCCCCCAATCCACGCGCATTCTCGAAGCACGAAGATGCCGAGCTCGGACTTGGCGACAATTTAACAAACAAGGTTAGACGAGATTCCATAGTTGTACAGATCCCCACGCCCCTCCGGCTGCGCCTCCTGTTTTATTATTACACTGCTACGTGCTGCTACGACGCTACGACGCTACGATGCCGCTACGCTGCTACGCTACCGACTTTAGTGCTTGTGCTATGTACACGGCACGCTAATTATAATTTTAATGTTTGAAGCCTTATTTCTCAGCTGCAGCCGCTAAGCAGTAGACGGGTAAGCCTGGATTGCGTTCCTAGCACCGTCGTTTATGCAACAGTAAAAAGATGAAATAACGAAATCACAGGTAGTGCACACCAACTCCTAGCACACTAAGAAGCGCGGTGTAGTATCTACCTAAGTAATTAATTACTAAGGGTGTCCATGGGTCAATGCACACGGTTCATGCAACAGTCAATTCCCAGACTTCACATGACAGATCACGTAGATCGTTAAATGGAATACTAGCACACAGGCAAGGGATGCAGAACAAACCAACCCAAACCAAACCACCCCAAAGCCCAGACAGACACACACACACACACAAAGACGACGACGCAAATACGAGCACCGGGCTCCGAGCTCCGAGCAGAGGTGGTAACTTAGGTAGGTACCTAGGGATGTGGAAATGAGAATGAGAAAGTCTTACTTCCTTTGCCGAGGTAGTTTGTAGAAAGGCGAAGAAGGAACGGGAGGGGAGGGGAAGGGAGGGTTCTACCGCATTGCGTATACCGGTAGGAGGTTACTCTAGATGGTGTAGTGTGCCGATATAAAAACACACGGGGAAAAAAAAAAAAAGGGCAGAATATGGACCGCCCGATCGCGCAGCTGAGACGTCGTGTACCAGACGCCCAATCTGGTGGTACCTTGCATGGTTGATGGTGCATGTCTCGGCTGAGAAGAGCTGAGATAGCTACCCCGAGGTAACTACTGGATAACCTGTGTAGGGGAGCGGTAGGGGTCTGGTGTACTGGTGTACTGGTGTACTGTTTGTCTGGTTAGGTTGGATGGATGTTGCATATAAGTAAGTATAGCAGTATACCTATGGGTATATGGACCGACCACAGTACCTCGCTATACTTGATCCCAAGTAGCAGTCCCGTCCGTCACACCAAAACTGCGCGTTCCTCGATTGACCTAGATTGACCTTTTTTTTTTTCGTTGCAATTTAGTAACCCTGTCTCTCCATGTGCAGGCCCTGTCCACCCAGATATCGCTACTAGTATGTACCAGTAGTGTACCTACCCAAGTATGCCCACTACCATCGCAAAAGGCGATAGTGGTATTTAAAAAAAATGTGTCGTCATCACGCTCTTCCGTGATTTGACCCCAATCAAAATTCGGCCGTTTCTCATTATGGCCCCTGGTGGACACGTTTTTGGCCTCTCATCCCAGTCAAACTAGTTCACCGGATGCGAGTGACAGCGTTACCCGCGCCAACAAGGGGGGATAAGTAGAATGTTTTAGTCCCAATATCCACTAGGTTAGGAGGGTGTTAATGCTAGTCACATAGTGTACGTGTAGTGTTTGGTAGTCAGTCAATAGTGTACTCGTAAGTACACACACACCATAGTCGGTGTATACTGTATAAGTAGGTATACTATATGTACTATACAAACATGGAGGGAGGTCTACACTATACGTAAGGTGCACTACCTAACCTACATGTAGGTACCGTACGTAGGGGCGATGGTGGCGACGATGGTGATGGCGATGGCAGTGGCAGTGGCAGTGGCAGTGGCAATGGCGAATGGCGAATGGCGATGGCGATTGAGCAAACTCGACTGACATCAAACATCGAAATAAATATGACCGTCATGTGCCACCACACTCTTAATTCCCCCAAGGTTCTTTTGTTCCGGCCGCACGCAGCAGACCACCACCAACTCGAGCACAATTAATGAATCGACCACCCAATCTTATTGCAAGCATCCCTATATATCGCTGTACGGCTTTGTACGCCGTCGGGGTAATACGAATTTTCCGCATACACGTAATCTTCACCGTTGGTGTGCCAAAACTGCAGAATGCATATGCAAGTTGATGATGGGCTAATCTTATTACCCGAGACCTGTCTGTCTGTCTATCTATCTCTGTCCATTTTTGCGGAGGAGGGGGAGGAAGGCCTAGGTGCGTAGGCAAATGCAATTCCAAAATCCGAAATCAAAATCAAAAATCAAAAATCAACTCCCACCGCCGTCTTACATGCATTTTATTGGTGGGACCGCTGATCATGGGGTTCATGCTGTTGTTTTCTTCTTTCGCTTCGCCGCCTCTCCACCGATATATACCTAGCTACCGCCTCCGTATATACTCAGTATACCCGTAGTACACTAAAAGGAATAACAAGACGGAAAGGGAACCGTTCAGTCAAAGTCAGGAATTCACATGTTAGCTGTAGACATCCTTGTCCGAGTCTCGGCTAGACATAACAAAACATAACATAACATAAGCCAACCTAACCTCTCCCGTCTTTCACCGCCTGTCCTTTTGATACCGCACATGATTTCTACATGCATCAACGCTTCGCTGATGCCATGCTATGCCATGCTATGCTATGCGTCTTGATGATATGACATAACATCCCGCGGCGGATGACCATCCGGGCAACAAGGGCGGCGATGCATGTTTCTCTCCCAACACCAACCTGCAAAGCAATCATGCGATTGTATCTACACGTCATCTCGTCGTGACCGCTTCTCTGAAGCATCAGTGCTCTTGTACTCCATTCTCCAACTGGAACTAACAAAAAACCACCAGCCCCTTTTCTTGCTTTTAGAGGCAGCTCATACGGTATCCAAAGTACCCGGGCAAAGAACATGGGAATTATAGAGGCTAATTAGTCACCTAGCGTAGAGGATGAGCCTGTCTGTGGATATTATATGGCTATTAGATGCGATAGAAACGATACGGCGCCTTGTTCAAAGTGCATAAACGCGAGGGCTCCGACAAACTAGAGTAAAGGACTTATACAAAACATATTCCAAGTTGTGCATATCACAGGTTTTTGTTGATGTCATGGAAGCAAGCACAAAATTACTCCGGCTATTGGTTGTCCAAGAACCGCCGCCCATCGACCACTGATGAAGCGTAATCAAACTCTGGTCAGGCATTGGGAACAATCAACAGATTACGACAAATAAGGAAGGGCATATAGATACGGTGCCTTGATTTTCACAGGACAAGACAGGGAATATTTTTATGTTTGCAACGGCACAAGCTATAAGACACTGATGTATCCAGTGACACCGGGAGACATGCTCGGCTATCAGGAAGATAGCCCAGGGATAGACGAGGTATCAATCAATCAATTGGGAAGTGACTTCAGCAAAAATGTTGCCTCGGTGTATTTGCCAAGCAAGTTGAACCACGCAGGAAGCTAGAATTTTTTTTTTCTTCAATTACTAGGGATCAGCAAACACGCAATGTTTGACCGTTGTCTTGTGCCTATCCGAAACCGCACAGCTGGCCACAGGGACCCGAATTACTATCGAGCCACCCATCCATCCATCCATCCATCGTGTCCGCGATCCCTTGATAAATATAGCACCATAGGTTACTCGTCGTAAAAAGCCCCGATACACGATCTCGACGCACACGCGCGCGTTGCTTCGATCCTGACGAAGCTCCGGTTACCAACCCCCTATTATAACGACGCCTATTATACCCGTGTGGGCATTAATAGCTACTCGTGTAGTGTCGTGCAAGTGCAGTGTGTAGCCGCCGGCATGGAATGGACCAGCATGCAGGGCAGTGGCAGGATCGAAGGTGACATCAGACTCCTTCGGCTAGCCGCCCGCCGTCCCCACGACAGGTGCGCGAGGATATAAATAAATAAATCAGTCAATCACGGCTGCGCGATGTAATGGCACGGTGCCCCATTCCACAGATTGCACGCGCATAGCAGCGTGAGATGCCAAGCGCACGTGGCCTGTGGTCCGGCTCGTGGTGTCGAGCCGTAGCTGAGAGATGTGACGTTGGGTTGCTGGCGTTTGAGGTACGGTTGCACGGTTGCGAGGAGGGCTGACAAGGCTTCGAGCATGGGTCCTTCTCGGTCAGCTATTGGAATATATCGGGCAATTATCACATGTGCGCGAGACGAAGTACCCGATGATATGTTTCGATGATATTGTTCGGGATCGAGACGTCGGTTATATTTTTTTTAAGGCCCCCAAATGAGAAGACAATACATTGGACTCCGTATTAAATATATTTATGCGTTTCGCCGCCGGATGCTACGTTAGATCTACAGTCCATTCCTTCCCGCAACATCCTTACGCTGCTACTCTGTACATCTCGTCTCATCTCATCTCGTTAAACTCGGAGTCGGAGCCAAAAACAGGTTCCGGCGGGTAGTAGAAGTGATCACGGGTCTACGACGTAGAGCTGTTGGTAGATTAAGACTCTGCCGTCGCTATGTTGGTCCGAGGGGGCGAGGCGAAAGCGTCTACTTATCTCATCTCCGGCAGTATCACCGGAAATACGACTAACAGACCATATTTAGACCGAAACTCTCTACCGAACCCGAACTATCGGGTGATGGCGCTTGATAAGGCGGAGGGGGGCTTGGGGCTTGGGGCATCATAGGATCAGCCTAAGGCGACTAGGGACCACGTCTCAGGCTTGTTGGTTTTTTTGCATGGCCAAGGGGTGGGGGGCCTCCGGATATTATCATGATGGGAAGTGAGTCTCGGCTAAGTGATGACCCGATAGAATACTTTGTTGTGTTACGCAAGTCTGCCAGTTTTCTGCCATAGAAAATTGAACTTATTGCACAGATATTGCGTGGCTCTGCTCGCGGGAATCTGAGAGGTATAGAGGAGAAGCATTTGTTATGAACCGTGACACATCGTGTGTGCCATGTACATCATAGCATGAGTATCTGAGGATGTATACGGCCATAGGTTTCCATAGGCTACATTATAAAGACGAGAATAATAAACACACAACCGGAGATTTATAAGAGAGAATAAGAATACACAGCATGTTTAGAGCCGTCCAGCGTAAAGCCACCTTTCCGTAAGTGAAAACAATACTAGATCTAGCAAATATTAAACTTGGCAACACTCGGGTCATGGTCCGACGTCATATCATCATACGCCAACCATGTATTGACGTGAAGATGTTCAAACTTAGCACCCTTGCCCAACTTCTTGCTCACAAAGGTATGGTCGAGCTCCTGCGAGTTCATATCATACAGATACGAATATCGCTCCGTGGTTGGTATCTTGGTTACTTCATCCAGGTCCTTCAGGCCCGATACTTCAGCAAACGTCTGTACGGGCGCCGCAAAGGCGTACTCGTTGAAATCGCCAATGGTCAGTATACGCGCGTTGGGATCCTCAGCCAGAATCTCCGCTATAAAAGCGCCCGCGACTTGTCCCTGGGCGATGCGCTGTTGAACGCCACCGTTCACGGGCGGCCGCGCGTCGCCGTGCAGGGAGCTCGAGCCGCCCTTCGAGGCGAAGTGTACGTTGACAGTGAACAGGGTTGATCCTCTCCCTTTCTTGCTCTCAGTGCCGACGAGCTCCCAGGCCGCAACTAGGGGCTTCCGGGAGGCGTTCCACGCACCGTTGGCGGGATCGATGAGTCCCGGGTTATACTTGAGTGTTGGGCCCTCGAGCACCTCGTTCGCTGTCACGGAGTCGCCGATCGCGGCATCGCTGCCACCCTGCAACTGCAGGACGTCGGGCCGGTACAAGTAGGCGTTGCGGATGTTACCGCCCGGCGCGCCACCGTTTTGGCCATCAACAGGATTGATGTAGGTGAAGTTGTACACAGCAGACCCATTGCTGAGGGTCGCGATGGCGTCGGCGAGCGTCGACAGCGTGAGCCCGGAGTCTACAGTGCCGTCGTTCGTCTCGCCGTTGTTATCCTGGACTTCTTGCACTGCGAGCAAGTCCGGGGTCTTCAAATAGTTCACGATGTGTGACGCTACGGCTGTCACGTGTGCCGTGTCCTTCGGGGAGAAGTTCTCAATGTTATAGCCTCCTACAGTGATTCCTGAGCACGTCCCGTCGCTTATCAGGGTGGTGGCTCCTGAGACTAACGGCTCACGGGAAGAGATGACCGTAAGTTTTGTCAGGGGCAGGATTTGGTAGAATCCGAAACCCTGGGTAACCACACCTATGATATCCTATGTGGAAACGATTAGTTGAATACCTATAGCTAGTTTTACGGCACCCGCCGTAAAATAATTGTTCTCGTGAGGTAGACGGACGATTACTTACCTCAAGCCTGTCTCCGAGCCTTCCATCCTTTTGGTTACTAGTACCATCAAGTGGATCGGCGATGAGGATTGCCTCCGGGTTTCCATCTATCGCCAGATGTTAGTTAGCGATCCCCCTATTTCTAGAACCCCTAATTATTTTCTTACCCTTAGAGGAGACCGTCAAACCAGTGCGCCCATTGTCGCCAGACGTAGCCCAATCGCCAACGACCCAAGTGTCACCATATTGGTTAGGTCTGCCAACGGCGCGAGGATTCTGAATAGTGATGTACTCGCCCACGAGGCTCTCCCAGAAATCGAGACCGTACTTCTTCGGCTGGAGAATTGGATTCACCACCGAGATCAAGCTCTGATTATTAGGTACCCCGAATACGTCGCCTGAATCCAAGCTTGAGAACAGCTTCGTGGGCGGACTGCGCTGCTTGCCAAGCACGATCGGCGCGAAGGTGTGGTTGCGCTGAAGGACAGCGCGAACATTAGGATACGTTATCTCGGTCAAGGGCAGGTAGGCCGCGTTAGAGCGATACTCGGATACCTCGCCGTCAAGCACGAGCACGTCGCCAGTTGCGATGCTCGTGTTCTTCGCCAGCGCCGATCCGTAAACGTAGATGCCACCCGACACACGCTCATCGCGCGTCGTTTCTAGCGAACGTAGCCAGATTCCCGATGGCCCTTTTGCGGTTACCACACCGGTCACATTGGTCACATTTTGCCCAGCATATGGCGATAAGAAACGGTTGCCATTGATTGCTCCAATAGTCTGGGCTGAGGCACTACTGGCAGCGGAAATCACCCACGTGAGCGCGGAAACGACCTTCATCTTCTCAGGGGTACAACAAGCTATGTGTGCGTCGAATCCCGATGAGTGGCACCGTACGGTTTCTCAACTGAATTGGCTCTTAATCTCCTGCGTGATCTCTAGGTCGGCGAATAAAGCCTCTGGTTAGAACAAACAAGCCGGATTCCGGAATAAGCCTGCATATTTGTACATTCCGACATGGCGTCCGATCTAGAGATAAACAAACGCCAGAAACGCAACTCTGTCCCCTGTTAGGTTCAGGTGGGCTGGTGCTAGCCGGCGGACTATTTAACTATATACAGCAGGTTTGGAGATAAGCCAGTGACAGTGGGTTACCCAGGCCACGTTCCCAGAGCCATTCCGACGGCCGTGCAGAGATCTCTTGGCCGTTTCCCAAAACCGCAGGTGAAGTGGAAGAGCCCGGTGAGCGAGTGGTCTTGGCAGCGCCTTCGAACTGGGCCTGAAGAATATATGTACGTAACGGAGCACCGTCGTTGTGGCTTATATCATGTGGCTGATGCTCTGTACCAACTCTACTTATTAGGTAGCCAGATGAAAACTTACCTAAGTCAATCTCAAAGTCTAAATCTTCTAATTTATGCATCGGTCTCTTTCTAGGTATTTTCTCTGTGACTAGCTCTTTTTCTTCTCTTTTTTTTCCCCAAAAGGCAGGCTAGTTTCTTAGGGGCATCGGTGCAACCGAGTAAGGATCCAGACGTATACTGTTCGTAAATCGAGGCAGAAATCTAGAGTAATACTGTGACATTGTAACGATAAGATCCCCAGCTCGAATATATATCCAATCGTACATCAGTTGTTCTCCCGGAATCTTGGCAGCATGATAGACTTAGGGATTGAGGAATAGTATACGAAAATCATATCGAGCTAGCCGGCATGACTTCATCATCATGCTAGCTCTAAGTCTAGCAATATGCTCAGGAGGTATCATTTGAGTTCAATCTCCGTTGCAATTTCGCACGGCTAGTGAGCAGAGGAAGCTTAGGCTTAGCGGTAGAAATGGACTTCTACAATTGGCAATCGAAATAGGAAACTTGGAAACGTTCGACATGTTCCTCAAAGCAGGAGTCGACCCAAATGCAGCGGCCGAAGCCGCTGCAACCTATAACCGCGTCGGTCTCGCACATCGTTTTATTGGTCTTATAGTTGATGTTAATGGCCCTGGTGTAACAAAATTTGGGCAAACAGCGTCGGAACGTGTAGCGGAACGTGGCCGTATTAACTTGACTAGGCTCCCTATTGCACTCCGTAGTAGAAACTATTGGGCCCGGCCGGCGTCAATATCTTCGTGCGGTCGGGTTTGCATTACGCGGCACTCACCCGGTCTTCGTCGATATGCAATGGCTGCATTGAAAACTGGCCGAGGGGAATTTGTCTATTCCGGAGGGCGGGAATCTTTTATGAGATCGTCCTTACTTAAAAATATGATATTCCCTCTGATGGTGTCACCTTGTCTGATAGTGAAGGTGGAAGCGATGGGCGGGGGTGACGATGAGGGCGACGGTCGGTATGCCAGCCGGAACGTGGATGGAACTAATTCGACTGATGAAAGAGCTAAACCAGCAGATGGTTATGATATTTTGGGCGGACATAATAAAGATGCTATTCCTTGCCAAGAGGAGAACCGGCGAATGCTTCAAACCGGTAGAGATCAGACTCTATTTATCTACGATAACGAAACTGATGAATGTAACCTGTATTTCAGTAGCGACGATATTCATTTCAGGCAGGATGCAAGCTCGACTTTAGACGTCAAGGCGCTATCGGAAGGCATCACCCCTTCAACTACCCCTTATTCGGCATTCACCATATGAAAGCCCATAGTAGTCGGTGGTGCCTATGCCTAAACTGCTGTGCGTAGTTTCACTGTACTCTATGCAGCCACTAAGGCGAAACTACAGCTCAATTGTGATGTTGTATTTACCTTGGCCATCGTGGCATGTTCTCTAACAGGGTGCTCCTCCATAGCTACAAGACGGGTACAACCTATGTAGAGAAGTTCTTTCGGATCATAACTATATTAGAACAAACAGCGGCATCTCGTCTATTGTTAGCTGTCAGAGGTATCACGTCAAATACAAGCGATGCCAAGGAGAAATGATAGGAGGTTGAGAGGAGATACGACATCACTTCAATTCCTTGTCACACCACTGTCATCGCCGACGTTTAGCCCAGGCACAATATTCCGTAGAGAGTTTGCATTTTTGTTCCCAGGAGCCGCACATCAAGCGTGGATTAAAGGGTACATAGCCAAGGCCAATAAGATAGCTGGTACCTGGCCGGTGCTATTGTAGAGAATCGGTCGTGATTTATTTGGGTCAACAGGTTTCTTCTTACATGGGATAACCTCCATATACAAAAGTATCTAGTCAGGTTCATCTTTTACCTTAAGGGCACAGTACAAGATACGAACGGTCTGTCCATATAATTTCGCATGGCCATACCGAATTCTAGGCCCACCTGCCACCCATTCCTACCACAGACTTCTGAAGCTACTCATACCTCTTTGGTGTAGCTTCTGGCTTCACTTTAAGTAGATCTCTTTAGTTATCAGAAGCACCTATGTTTCCGTTTGCCAAGTACCTTTGGATTACAGCAGCCTACACCGGTGCCCTCCATCTGGTACTTGTCGATGATATCCCTCCATACTGACAGTGGCAACTCGTCGCGCTCGCCGACGAGGTCTATCGCCGTGGGAGGATTCGTTGCACGTTCGCCCCTAAAAGTTGAAACCTCGTACTCATCGGCCCACTTCTTCTTTAGATCCTCGTAGCAGGTGTATTTCCTGAAGACGCGCTCGAAATCCATCCGAGACAGGTTCGCGCCGTCCCAGAGCCATAATCCAGTCTGAAACAAGAAGGACCCGGATCTTCTAATCGAGTAGAATCCCGGGTCTGCGCTTTCGACCGCTTCGAAGTACTTCTCAATATACGCGTTCGGGTACTTGACTTGCTCTGATTCTACCCGGTACTCCCGGATACTCAATTTCCAGCCTTTTAGGGCCATCGCACAGAGGGGCCGAACAGGGCGGTAACTATGAACGGATCGTATACTCCGGTGTCTCCGGTGGGCGTGAAGCAACAACTTTTTCCGTTCGGTCGGCGATGCTTCCAACAACCTCTTGTACCACTTGAGGCCAAAGGTCTGCAGTGTAGCTGTGAAGAAATCCCACTCAGAACCGATTTCAACGTCCCAGGATTGTTGATGGGATAATATCGAAAAATTGAACTGGGTTGCCACATCTTCCGCTGCGAGCGCCTGACGGGCGTTGATCATGGGCGACTCGAAATTATTGCAATTGACATTATGGCTGGCGGGGTCGCATGGGGGGTTCAGGAAGGTTGCTTTGGCTTTCTTAGCAGCTTTGGCAATTTCGTCGGCGAAAGAAATCTGGAAGTCTCGTTCCAAAATCCAATAGTCGTCGAGAATTAAAGCTTCAACTGTTACGAGCTGCTGAGACTCAACCACGCCTACGCCTTCTAGTAGCATATCTGCCAGCCATCGGTGAGGTGAGGAGATAAAGGCCGTAAAGTTGTGTTCCCTGTCCTCTAAATACCGTCTGTGACCACCATGGTTCAAAGCTGTCGTCACCAACTCATATTGATAGAGCTTCTTCTCTAGTCTGATTCTCTCCTCGGTCGTGAGAGAAGCGACGACGCCGGCCAACAAAACATTGTCTCGTTCGACTCCTGGTTTAACTGCGTGTCTGACTGTGTGTTGGACCCACTGACTGGTTGCTGATCTGGCACTAGGCCTGACTCCCGATTTGACTCCAGAGTTAACCCTCGGGTTGGCCTCTGGATTGAGCACCTGCCTACTGTAGGCTAATGACTTGGAGGCTAGTCTCTCCGCAACGAATTGTACCGTCTTACAGAAGAAGAAGAACCGTGCAATCTCTGATGGCTGCGTGGGGAATGGCAATTGGAACGGGAATTGGAATGGTGGGTAGCCCTCTAACTTCGGCTCGTCTCCCGGATACGACGTGTAAGGAATGGGCGCTTCGCGGCCGGTGGTGCAATAAAATACCGCTAGGGCCATCTGTAACGCCTCAGGCTCTACGGTATTCCGTGTAATCTGTGTCTGGATCCTGCGCGACGCAGCCCTAAACACGGCGTACGCAAGCCGACTAGTACATATTATACTATAATCTCGATGTTAGCATTTCATGTTTTTAGGGAGTGTAACAGCGAAGGAAAGAAAAGGGATAGGATCAGGGGTGAACGTGCTTAATCAAATCCTTATAGTCGTCTAAGTAACTAAGAGATTCCTCAACAAGCTCAAACGGCAGGTCGTCGAAAGAGGCGTTTAGCGTAGCAATAGGGCGTCCTTCGGCTGCCATATTGTTTGTGGATGGACTGTTCTGTCGGCTGCCCTTATCCAAGGTTACTGGAGGTAATGAGTTGAGCGAACATATAAAGAAGCGGCAGACCTAGAAGTATCCTGATTCCTGATCGTGTGCCCAAATAGAGTATAACGTGTGTTGGGAGAAATTAAGTATTTGGGAGATAATCTGTTCAGCACAACCTACATTGAAGTACCTAGATGAAAGAAATTCAAGGCGATATGCCTGACAACAACAATGGGATTGCGGGGCGAGGCTTCAATGACCTCAATGGCTGCGCTCAGATCATCCGATGGACCCTAGGTTAAGAGAGTAAATGACTTACGTGCATGTAAAGAATTATTCCTAGTAAAGGGCACTGGAGGCTGGGGTGACTCAGTTGTCCAGACGGTCGGAACGAGTAATAACGTCAATGGCACAATAACACGAGTCTGTTAAGCATAGTGTAATGGCATTGAATTCACTTCAATACACCTATGCATTCTACGAAGTAACACGCCGCGGAGAGCTACGTACGATTCACCATAGAACAATCAAGTCATGTGATAGGGCCATAACTTAGAATGATAGTAGAGAAACCGCAACATAGAAACACCTACTTCACACACACATACACACACACACACACACACACACACATATATATATATATATATGTGAACTTGCCTCGGTCAGATTTGAGAATTAAAGCCATTCAACACTACCTCCTCTCGGTACTACCTACTCGTTCAATCGCCGCTGTAGAACTGAATGAAGCAACTTTATCCTTTAATCCTGACCACCCCCATTCAAGACTATTTTTTTTTTCCGCCGCAGACTTTCATTACCCTTGGCATATCAATAGCTGATAGAGCACACAGGCAAATTTTAGGATGATGTTGCGATCTTATAAGCGAATACATTATCTAAGCCTCATTAAGAACTACAAATTTCTTATCTTTAGCAAGACTCCTCCCCAGTTCATCCTCGTGCCGGGGTCGTATTATCAATACCGTATCGTTCGTTGGCACTAATACCATCATTAATTCAATCTGAATGGAGCTGCTCATATTTATACGTGTTCCAGTTCGACCTAGTCTATACGTAAACGACATCGCGAGTTCCCATATCGCCTATATATGTACGTGTGTATCTGTACTAGCCTGGATCATTCGGGACTGGGCGTGATGAGCTAGGCCGTCTCGTTTTCCGTTGACTTTCCTTTTTATCATCTTGAGCCAGCCAAGCCAGCTTGGCTAGATTTGGAAACTATTAATTCGCCTCTAAGTCATAATCATCATCGAGAAAGAATAGGAGGCACGCACCTTCTACTCCAACCTGAACTTTGTGATATAGATATCGTGCTTTCTCTTTAGTCATAGACCATGCTGCTTCACTAGGTTTAAATGGGCCGGCCTATGGCTATCTAGATGACGTGCTTTTTCATCAGAACTTCATAATTACCAAACCGGTCCGAACTGACAAGATACATGATTGGTCTATTTCAGAGAAACTAACCTAATTCGTCTCCTCTCAAACCTTTGGGTCTCCTATGTACATCACGTAAGAAAGCCTCCGGCCAAACAGCATCTAAGCCGCTTCTCTTCAGGAGCACGCTAGAAGGCTAGAGCCGCGGTAGCACCTTAAACTGATGATGTCGTTTAGATAGCAAAAGGTGAACGGCAAAGGCATGTAAAGACTCTGGTCTCGTGGGTTGCAGATGGTACTGTGACTCTATTTTCGGATATAAAAAACCTCCCGTCTTGAAAGCTTCCATACCAGCTCTTCAACATTTAAATGCAAAATCCTGTAGCGACAAGCTAGGTTGCCGTCTCTAACCAAAGAGTAATACAAAAAACCTGGGGACTGCTTCCCAATGCTGGTTGTCTAGAAGCCATCGTTGAAAATTGTACAAAGACTGTCAACAATATACTCCACCGTATCCTGGAAACCGTAATCATACAGGCCGTTGTAACAACCTCAATGCAAAGTCTATGCGCGAGAAGATAAAGACGGTAATCAAAACATGGTAACATAATACTCATCATCGTGGGCTCAAAGGACTCTTGCCTGGCCCCTGCGTCCTCTTCAATGCTCTGAGTTCGTCTTCGACTTTCCTCCGCACCATTTGTTCCGCCTAAGAAGGATTAGCACTAGTACCCGGGACAAGGCACTCCGGGAACTTACTCTTAACTGTTCTTCGTACTTCTTACGCTCTGCTCTTAGACCAACTCTGTACGACTCGGTCAAGTACGAGGTCTTGCTGACGCCAGAGGGTGGCGCTGTGCTATTTCCTCCCTTCAGACGTTCTCGGTCCAACTCATCCTGGACCTGCTCTTTTTCTTTGCGTAATCTAGCGATCTCCGCGCCCATTCTCTCTTCAAGATAGCCTGTCGCGTCATTTACATCGTGTAATTGCTTCTCGAGATCTTCGTGAATCTTCTCTTGTTCATCCCGAATCTTATCACGCTCAGCCTTGACTTTGTCGAGCTCGTCCTCTAGTTCGCCAATCTTCTTTTCACTCTCAAGTGATTGCTTGACAACATCGGTCAAGTCGTTGGCAGTGGCCGTGAGCTCCTGTTCTAGTGATTCGACGCGGTGTTGCATCCTAGCCGATTGGGATGTGTTATGGAGTGCGGCAACTTCAGCAGCACGTTCCTTTCGAGAACCATACGCACCGTCAAGTTCGGCCTTGGTCATAGCTGTCTCCATCTTAAGTTCTGCAACCATACCAGTCATTTGTTCGAGTTCCTCCTCTTTAGTCTTGATTATCTTTTCTCTTTCCTCGACTGCCCTCTGAGCAACCTCCTTGGCGTCATTCGCATCCTTGAGCTGTGTAGTAATCGACTCGATACTAGCCTCTGTTGTGGTTAGACGAGTCTGCATATCCCTAGCCTCGGCCTCTAAGGCTGCGATTCTAGCGGTGCGTTGCTTGAGCTGTTCTTGAGACTCTTCGATGCTAGCGGCCTCTCGACTGTGACCATCTTGCAGATTTTGAAGTTCTTCGAGGGCCTGGGATAGTTGAGTGCGGGCATCATATGTTTCCCTTTCGGCCCGGCTTAACTGCGCATTTGTCTCTTCTAATTCACTATCCTTGTCATGGAGTTGTTGATCTTTCTCCTGGTCAGATTTGCTATTAAGTTCTCGTTGCTGTTTGATCTGTCGCTTGAGGACAGCTTTTTGCTCGTTTAGACGAGTGGCCTGTGTGTACAGCCACAGGACTTTTGAGGAGAAGGCCGGTAGCGAATACGCCTCGTTTACATCGGTAGAATCGCCATCTGACATATCTTCTTCGTCAGGCTGCAGGCCTTTGTCCATCCGCGCTTTACGACGTTCTTGCTTGCGTTGTCGGATATCGGCGTAACCAGATTGGATCATATCCCACAGTCCCATCAGGATAGCCTCGGATTGTTCAGATTCCTGCCTATCGGTCGACGCCGAATGGGCCATATCTGCAGTTCGACGGAATTGTTCGTCTACTGTATCTAGAGATTCCTGCAGATATTTAAGTTGCTTCTCAATATCCTCAGTTGGTGGTGGAGCCTGGGGATGACCAGGGTCAACACTTGAAAGAATGCCTTGAATCTGCGAAGTGAGCGACTGAAGCCTTGGACCAACATCAGGGCGGTTGCCGTAATCATCATTAACTAGGAATAAAGCATTCTCGAAATAGTCAAGGTGAACATTAAGCATGTCACCTGGTTCTCGCCGCCCGGTTGGAACGGGGTCGTAATCACGGTCCCTAGTCGGATCTGCTTTGACAACGACCTCTCGTAGCTGATGATTGAATTTCTCCAACTTTTGCTCTGTATCCGATATCATATTCCACTGGTCAGCTCCTTGCCTCCTTAGCACCTCGATCTCGGCGAGGAGCGCTTCGGTCTCACTTCGAAGCTGGTCATTCTCCTGGCGGAGTTTATCGGTTTCTTCAACGAGCTGCTTATTCTGTTCGCGTACGGGGGACTTGAGAGGTATCCCGATAGGCTGTTGGAGTGGCTGGCTATTGAGCATCTCAGTCATGTCAAAGGAGCGATATAGACTCGCCTCGTCGAAGACCAACCCATCTTCGAGGAAGTCTAGGCTATTTCGTCCATTTGTTGTGGTGTACATGCTTTCGGGGCTGGCCGGGACGCCGTTTACCAAAGGAGGTCTTGAGGATGCAGCCGTTGTCTTTTTGGCCATCTTGTGGGCATGCTGCAGAATGCCTGCCGTATGCTCGAGAAGCTTCCTCTGTGGCTCTATAAGACGCTGTTCTAGAGACCATAACTCTGCTGCCAGGTCCTCACACTTCTTTTGAATGGCATCGCGTTCAGCCTCTGCCTCGCGGGCGGCATCACTCCCCCCACTCAGACGGTTTCCCAATAAACTCCTCCTTCTGCCAGTCGGGGAGTATAAACGGGTCATAGACACAGCAGCATCTCTGTATTTCGATTGTATTGTGAGGTTCGAACGGGTTTGTTCTATTCTCTGTACCAGAAACTGGCACTGCTTTTTGAGACTGTCTACCTCATCCTCGGATAGGATGACGTACTCTTTACTGTCAAACAAGGCAGTCTCGGTAAGCAAATGTACTTGGACGGAATCTTTCAAATTGACGAAGACGGAGCTTTGCACGCGGTCCAGGTTCATCTGCGATTATAAAACGTTAGCACAGACTGCTCCGCGGATTCAACTGATCTGAAAGGGATAGGGGTTAAAACGCACCGGATTCATTGGCGGCTTTTCCTTTTCGAACCCGCCCAGGGCATCTTGCCTGTAGGAATCGACCAGAGCCGAGCCCTTGGGCGGGAATGAGGACGCGGGCATCGGAAATCGGCCGACATCGAAACTATCCTGTCGTGATGTCGTGAAGTTGTCCATCTTCTTTCTCTTCTTCTGTACCGCGTTCTGACGTTGCTAGCTCGGAACCATGACGAAGCAAGTACGATGCGATGCGACACCGGTTAAAGGGGGCGAATAGACGGTTTGGTTGGAGAGGTAAGTCGGTGGTATGAGGGACGTCCGACGTTCCGAACTGCGGAGGATTTCGTTCGCTAATGAAGGACAAAGAATATCAAGATATACGATGTCAGAGCAGGTCTGATAGAGCTCGTCGGGATATAGTTGTACAATGAATCAAGGCACAGGCGTCGAAACCAAAGAACGGAAAATGGCAGTAAGGGGATAGAGGAGAATAGTACTAAGTAGTAGCAGCGAGCGCTCAGAATCCAAAACGGTATCGCCAACGAGTTGCGCGACAGACTGGGTCAGCCCCAAGAAAAGGAGTTTTGCGAATCCCTCCTAGATGATCATTGAAGGGACCGGGCCCGGACAAATAGCAAATACCTTAGTACCTAGAGAGGATCCTACTGTAGGTAGGCAGAGACAGTACTCCGTAGGCAGTGTACTATGTAAGTACAGAGACGACCTAACATCCTAACATGTCAGGGGTGGCTGGCGCGCTCACGGCTGGCAGGCGCGCTAGACGGGCCAGGATTGATCCCGAATCCCTGCTCAGCGTAGAATTGGCGTTTGACAAGTTTTGTCCGCTAATCCAATCTGGGGCAGCTAATACTGGTACCTGTACCGTGGCTGGCCGGCTGAGAAAACATTAAAATTACATACATACATGTACGTTAGGTACCTTACTCACATACTTACATACTGGCGCAGTGCTGGAGTACCTCGGTACTTACTGTATCTACCTACATAGGTAGTAGTACGCTGCTACACTAGGAGCAAATCTTCATTTACCTGCATGGGATATGATATGATAGGTCATATCTTCGAGCATCGTGTCTTACTACTACTAACTGTTTAGACCTATTCGCGAATTTGGGCAGAATTTGAGTAGGGTACGGGGTTTCTTTTTGATACGCTATATATATACATACATAGTACATATATGCTACTAGTAGCAGTGTAATGTATCGCCTATTTTCTTCGCTGTCTGTCCCGTGTGTGGGGTGCCATTGTTACGTCGACTGCCGAAGTCAGGGGTAATGTTGCTGATGCAGGGCGTGAAGATTGCGGTTGCGGGGGCCGTTAGCAAACGTTATTGCAGTGTGATATACCTAACTTCGCACGTCAGAGAAATCATATTGCCTAGGTACCTACAGGCATGAGATGGAGTAAGTACTTACTTACACTACCTACGGTAAGTATGTAGGTATGTTATGCCTACGGTAGTACATCGGAATTGATATTTTGAGGCTTCTGCGTTCTTGCACCAACAATTCCCCCAAGAACGAAACAACGGCACATATTCGCCGTTCTATATTTAGGTTCGACTGCGCAAGCGAAGCCTCATTCAATCAACCTATCCACGTAGACGGCCGCCGGAAAGGCTCTCTGCCTACTATGTATTTTCTACGCCCTCGCATCGCATGACCTGGGTTGGTATCTTTAGCATGCTCTATTTTGGTCTTAAAGCTCCGGATCACTCTACAACCCGTGCTTCCGCCACGCCACCCAATCCATAGAACAAACTAACTCTCTTGGTTATAATTCTCGACATATCACATTATCATCCACCATGTGTAACAATTAAGTATAGCCCGATCATGACGTTAGGTCGCATATGCTTGTATTAGATTTCTTTAAAAGGCGCCCTGGAATTGATCTATAACTTGTTGACCCATGGTCCTCCTTCGTTCACTTCCCGTCTGCGCCTGAATTCCTGTACTCGCTGCTGTTGGTGTGCTCTCACCTTCGAGCCTTCGCCTGAGACCCTCGAACTCTTGACTCCTGCGGGGAGTTCGAATACCCACAATCCAGCCGGGTATTCGCCAACGCGTCAGCGACCTCGGGAGAACCTCCATCCGCCATGCATAGCCTACAATCCACCCAACACAGGCACCAAAAATAGACCCAGGCCATTGAAAGAGTGCCAACTGGAGCGCGAGCAAGTACCGATAGGACTTGTCCGAGAAGGTAAGACCTTGGAACTGGTCGTTAGGGGATTGGGATATCGAAGTGGCTATTCTATACTTATAAATATGCGGTATCATGGCATGGTATTGGGCAAGAGCAGCGAAAATAATCGGCGTCGGGCCGGCAGGAAGATAGTTGAGTAATCCGAGGCTGAGTGGCCTAAGGACGAGGGCCAGAATAACCGGTGGTAAAATACTAGTCAAGAGGAACATCACAAAGATGAACGTCTAGAATCAACGGGCACGGTCAGCTACAACTACGCCTTATTCCCATCGCGCCGATACAACGATGGGGAAGAGAAGTACTCACAGCATACTTCCGCGAACCCCACAGTCTTTCGACAGACCTCAAATTATACAGGGTCATAGCGGCGAATAAGACTTCGGAAGAATTTGTGTAGCATAATTGGTAGATCAGTGCTCGCCAGGTCTGGTGAAAGCGCCAGATATGCAAGTCGACGAGGATGTAGAAATAATGCTTAATGTCTAAGAGACTAGCAGCTATGGACACGCCAATCAGACCATAGACAAGACTGCGCGTCACCGGCGCATTTGTGAAGGACATATTGTTATGGTTGTTCGAGGAAAGGCGGTTTAGCTACAGGCTCTATCGGTGCATTGTAGGGTCGATGCTGGAGTTGTCTTGCGCAGCAATTGGGTTTGCGCTCACGGACGGCGAACGTTGAATTGGGTTCCTCTCAGGGATAGAGAGTAGGTAGCCAGATAGGATAGGATAGGTATACCTATGTGATGCCCCACTCTGCCAGGGAAAATGACCAGGTGTCTTTGTTCAGCCTTGATACACACTCCGTACACTACCTATCTGCAAGGCTGATATGACAAGAGGATTAGGGATATAGGATCCACTTGGATTAAACCTTCGATGTAAATTGACACATAAACTTGCGGGGTTAAGAAATGGAGGTCATATGTCCTGCTCATGTAAGTTGAGTAGTAGATAGTATTACCTAAGTACTGTGCTCGCATCCTTCAGGTACTGCTTCGGGATTCGGCACAGGCCTAGCAAATTATCCTACCCTGCCCTGGTTTACCGATTGATTCTCAGCTCCCCGGGTGGAAACGTGTCGTTCACATGAAGAAGTGGACGCAGGGTTGCGAACGAATATACATAGTAGCTTTTTTATTGTACACAGTAGTGGAATCTAGGTTAGGTAGCATGCGAGGCACGATAAGAGATAACCTGATCACCTACATGCTACGTGCTAGATAGTACTTACTAGTAGATGTATGTAACAGGGATGGCCCGACTGTCCGTCTGAGGTCCCGAGTGCTAGGGGAAGCTAGTAGAGTACCTGTCTAAGGTACGGTAAAACTCACATATTTGCTACCTCTTATATACCTAAGACTACATATAGTCTAGGTACACAGGTTAAGTGCAAAACAAAACACGTAGATACTTACTAGTACTGTAGAGGTAGGTATCCGTAAATTAATACTCAATTACCACCACCAAAACTGGAATGGCCCAAGCTCCCGAGGTCCCGCCGGCCTTCTTGGCTCTCCACCCAGTTTCGAAGTCTTGCTCCGAATCCTTGCATATTGGAAAGAAAGTCGTCGTCATAATCTCTAGACGCAGCAAAACATAGCCACACATTTGCGTTTCCGTCTTATTTTCTTCATCATTCATGCTCACATGGGGCGTTTTAACTGAAACGGATACCATCGATAGGTAGAACCAAGTGCATCTATTACCACCCTGCCGCAATTATACTTTTGCTGCCTCTACATTACTCGACAACGAGCATCCCCTTATTTGGCCTTCCATCATGTCCGATCTTTACCTGTCCCATGTTAGAAATTGGTTCTGGAAGTCTCCCCCAGTCGAATGGCTTATGAAAGGTGCTCGAGATGTGCTCATTGGTACCCTCAAGCAGGGTCCGATCCCAAAGCATGTTGCCTTTGAGATGGATGGGAATAGGCGGTTTGCGAAAAATCACAAGATTGAGACGATCGAAGGCCACCATCTAGGCTTTGAGGCCCTAGCCAGAGTACGTCTCGATCAATTCGCGCTCACCGTGTATGACTAAGTTTTTTTTCCCCGCGTTAACAGGTACTCGAAATTTGCTACAAGTGCGGCGTCAAAGTCGTGACTGTTTATGCCTTCAGCATCGAGAACTTCAATCGGCCACGTGGCGAAGTCAAAGGGCTTATGGCCATGGCGAAAGTGAAACTTGAGCAGCTCGTACAGCACGGTGAACTACTTGATCGATACGGCGCATGCATACGCGTACTTGGCGAGCGAGACCTCATTCCTGCCGATGTCCTCCCTTTCGTCGACCGAGCCGTAGAAATGACCAAGCATAACAAAGAGTAGGTTTTTAACCAAAAAAATCTTTCTTCGGATTAGTTGTTCTGATCCCAAATCTAGCGCGGTCCTTAACATTTGCTTCCCATACACCTCGAGAGCCGAGATGACAAGTGCGATTAAGGCAACTATCGATGAATTTACCTCGCCATCGCAGCCGTCCAAACCCCCATTTTCACAGTCGAGAATAACCCAAAAGATAAGGTCGAACTATTCCAAACGGTCAGACTCACTAGACTCAATCAGGGAGACATCACCAGATGCCAGCGCCAGGTCGGATGTAGATGACTCGATGTCCTCGACTACTGCTTTGGATCCCGAGTCGCCTCCTTTACAATCGACAACGACCAAACCTCGCCGGTTCCCGAACGCTGAACACATCACTACCGACACTATCAACAGCCACACGTATACTGCAGAGTGCCCACCGCTTGATATCTTCATCCGAACTAGTAACGTAACCCGGCTGAGCGACTTCATGCTGTGGCAATGCCATGAGAACACGCACATATTCTTCCTCCAGTGTTTCTGGCCCGAGTTTGACCTATGGCATTTTGTGCCGGTATTGCTTGAATGGCAGTGGCGACACAAAAAGCTCCTCGAGAAAGAGTCGCCTCGAAAGTAGTGAGCAAGTGTTGTTGACCATTGTTTTACGATGACGAAACCTGTGCCGAGAGTCTGGGACGTTGAGGTGACACGTCCCATTGGGCGTTTATAGCATTTATCGCAACCTTAAGGCGTTATGATTCCCCCGATTCCTCCATGTTACTACCTAGTTACGACGTTGGTTTTGACTAGATTTACGGAAAAAGCGAATGAATGCCGATTTCTATGGGTGTTAGAGCATTCTCGGCGTTGGTGGCCGCGTCTCCTGGTTACTACAGTTCCAAACCAGCCTCATATGGCTGTGCAACTCTGAGGTAACTATCCGGACTAATCATCTTGGTTGGCCGCTACACGCCGACAGCAGGCTTTGGTAGCGCTTATCAAATGACCTCACTAAAAGACCTGTCGAAGATAATAGATACCAAGACAATTGATGGATGAACGTATGCACGTATGCATGCATGCGCAAATAATTTTAATAAGTCGTTGGAAAAGTCATAGTACGTTGTTTTATATTGCTGGTGGCGAATTTGTCTCGGTTATTTACATCGTTACTATCTGCTTGCTATCTCTGTTTGCTTCGTAGGTTTTTATCTTTCTTGTGCACACCTCTCAGCTTTGATAATGGGGACCCGAGTGGACGTGAGGCAGCCGGCTATAGCGTGACTGCCTAGTCCGCCCCCCCCCTCCCTAAGGCAGACCCTACCTACCTCTACTTACATGGTGGTAACAACAAGCTTCAATATAATATCAACTTCAATACCTCCTGATATTCTTTATCGGTTCATCCCACAAAAATATAAAGCGGCAAATTTTCCTCGTCGGTGCTGCGTTCCTTCCTATATATAACTATAGGCATCTACAGATAAACCGAGTCGTCGGACTCCAATATTGACACAAGGACCATGCACGAAGAAACCGAGTGAATCGAGAATCGAGTCCTATGATGAACCCGGGGTCACACGCCATGTCTGCCGCCTTCCCGCCTTGGACCAATTTGCCAAACCTTGACAGCTGTCGGATTCCAAACCGATTGATTAGATTAGAGGATGGCTTTTATCTTATCGACGGCTTTATCTTATCGGGTCGAATGATGCTTAATAATGGGGACCAATTGGGACCAATTGGGGACAATCAATCAGCAGCGGACGAGCGGTGGATGGGGTCAAGGGGGTAGGCCAAGTAATGGGGAGAGGGGTCAGCTAAATCATGGGGGCATGTTGCTGCTGGTCTATGGTCTACCTACCTAGGTAGATACCACCTACCTGCTACGCTGTACAGCTCGAACTGGGCCTGGCACTGTAGCCCTCGCAGTTTTGCGCCTCCGCCTCTACCCTCTCTTTACTTCTTTGGTCGCGTTTCTTCCACCACTCGTTACAGCACAGCACAATCTACCTTGTATGCCAAGATGACTTGAGCTTCGCTGCTTGAAGCTTTTTGTCGATTCCACTTACCAACTTTATTTACCACCCCCTCTCACAGTTCTCTGTTCACCCGCCTCGATTGTCGCTTCGCTTCGCTTCGTCTCGCTTTCCAGTCGACGGTTTCTCGTCCTCGCGCCATTAGTTGTTCAAAGACACCATGAAGACGGCCAAACCACCTCAAGCCGACGCCGCTGGCCCTTCTAGCCGAAGGGCCCAGCCAGTTCGTCAAACCCGAACGAATCCTCCAAGAACAACTTCGGGTTCTTCTCGTGCCGCCGGTGGCCGGGAGTCGCTCGGAGGTACCCAGAGCCACGACCAGCCTATTGATATCTTTCCTGCCATTACCCATTTCACCGACGCCATTACCTCCCTACCTAAAGACCTCGTCCGACACTTCACACTCTTGAAAGAAGTCGACGCCAAAATATTTGCTCCCGAGGAGACTTTGTTTCAATATGTCGACGCCGCCCTCAAGTCAAACCCTCCCGAACCGCGAACCCACCGCGATGGCTCTAGCAGCGTTGCGCCCGCCTCGACGCCGATGAGCGCCCAGAATAGCTCGAGCGACCACGCGTTAAGTGGCCATCAGGCACCTGGCTCACTAAACGAATCCCAGGCCTCGACTGTCTTTGATCCGAGTAATGTACCGAGACGAAAACTATTCCTTCACACCGCATTCAAGATCCAAGAAATGTTGGTGTCGCTTGAAGAGAAGAACCACGTCATATCTACTGCCAATGAGGCCCTCTCCAAACATCTGTCTCGCATTAATGATGTGTGGCCCCACCTCGAAAACGAGTTCAGTGATGAAGCAAAATGGGGCAGTACTACGCATTGGGCCTATCCAGAGAATCGGATCAATCGAGCGAACCAGGCAGAACGATCGCGGCGTGATGGAGCAGCCGTTATTACTGCTGCTGCACAACAGCTTCAAGTAGAAGAAGCCGCAGCACGAAGCGACGCGAGGAAACAAGCGCTCATGGCGAAGAAAGGCCTTAAGAATCAGCATCAAGACTCCGATGCTGATGACCACGAAAATAAGCAAAAGGGCGAGTCCTCTAAGAAGACGCAGGGCGGAGGCAAAGCACGCAAGGCCGCCGAATCTGCTCCCCCGGTCGGCTTGGGCATCACCACGGCTACCAACGCGAACGGGAACCCCCCATCGAAAAGGAGGAAGGTCGAAAACAGTTCCAAGGCAGTTAACGGTGGGCAGGTCATGGAACGTGCTATGAGCTCCGTGTACGGCAGCAACGCTCCCAAGCCTAAGAATGCTAGCCCACGAGCGACCCCAGCGCCCGAACCAACTAAAAAGCGGAAGGCCCTTCCGACTGCTAATGGCATGACGAAGAAAAGGTTGGTCTTCCTCTATTATCTTGATGATCGTTGCTCGCTCACTAACCTTGATTTAGCAAAACCGCAGCGGCCGTGGCAGCGGCGGCGGTCTCCCCATCTATCCCATCGCCAACGCCACAGCCAAATCCCGGGGACAAGCTGGTTAGCCGCGGCTCTCCTGTGCCGTCTGCTACCGCGCCACGCCCAACTTCTTCAAGGGCGAGACAGAATTCTATTCAATCGAGTGTAGAGAACGGTCGACAGCGCCCTGCTTCATCGGCATCGAACCGGCCTAATGGCCTAACTATCCCTCCTCCCGAAGTTCCGACAATGCCCAATGGCCCACGAGCGTCCGTCGAACCCAAAGCTATAAAGGAGCCTACCACCATTATTAAGACAGAATCCAATAAAGAGGAAGCCAATAACCGCCTTCCAAATGCTATCAACGGCCTTGGAAAAAAAGAGAACCCTCCTAAGTCTGATGATACAGAATTGAAAGCAGAGTCTGCTCAAAATCATGTACAAACCACCACGACCGTTGTCACAACTAAGAGTGGGCGGGCTAGTAAGCCATCAACCCCCGCACTAGGCAGCTTTCCAGACACAGCACAAAAACGGTCGTCAAGAAACACGTCGACAGCAACGGCAAAGAGAAGTCATAAGAAAGGTGCCTCTCAGCACGCGATCCCCACGCGGATCGTAGACGAAGATACTAATAGTAGTGGCCATGGCGACGACGAAGGTGAGGTCGATGCCGATGAGCCTTTATATTGCTATTGCAATGGGGTGAGCTATGGCGAGATGGTGGCTTGCGACGCCGAAGATTGTGAACGCGAGTGGTTTCATCTAGATTGTGTGGGCTTAAAGGCAGCTCCGCCGTCGAACAGTAAGTACGCGCAATTCCCAACCTAGCAACGGTTAGCTAACGCATGCGGTAGTGAAATGGTACTGTGATAACTGCAAAGACCGCATTAAGACGGGGAAGAAGGTCAACGGCAGGTAATTACGTATGGTTGGACTGTTCTGCAGATGGGTGGCGTTGGTAGGTCACCATACGATACATATAACGGAGTTGGTGGTCATCATACAAATCACGTTCGGCGAATGGCGTCTGGTGGAAGTCGGGTAGCGAGTGTTTACAGACGTCCTGTGCCTCACGGTTTTGGTCCTCTAGATAAAGTATAATTCTTCTTTCCAAATCTGTTACATCGGTGGATGGATGGCCCCGGCGGCGGCGGGGGCGAAAGAAAAGCCTATAGCGAGATTTTCGTTCGGCTCTAGGCGATAGGGAAGGAAGTGCCCCCGCCATGGCCACAACATCAGAAAAAGCGCATCGTCATGGGACAAGATCGCCTAGCAATCCTCCCTACAATTTTCCATTGGCGGCTTTACGAAATAGATGCCTCTTCGCTCTTACCTTTATAACACGATGTCTACTTGGGTTTATAACGGGCTATAACGGATGGACGTGGAGGAAATACCTCAATGAATGCTTACTTCAGTTACGATTCGAGTATACAATTCAGACTAGACTAAAATGAGGAAGTCATAGTTCATATAATCAGCTATACAGATCAGATAAAAATCCATCAAGCCCCAGTTGATATCCACAGTCCGTTAGGGTCGATTTGTGAGATGATTATAACTACCTTAGGTAGGCCACCTGCGTCCTTATTAGGGGGATTGTAACGTCCGATATCGCGGCGGACATTGAGGATCAACATAGCTTCCAACAAATCGTACATGACATCTGCCCTTGTTAGGTATAAGATAGGTATAGTGACTAGAGAAAGAGAAAAAAGTCTAGATGAGCAGTACAATAGCGCCGATTGCGAGAGACGCCTGTATAGCGATGAGTAATTCCGGGGCGGACGAGCCCATCCATACGTCGTTGCCCAGATAAATACGTGAACTTTTCAGCTTAGATAAGACGGGCGAGGCACGTGGGATAAGTGAGGCTGCGATGCCCTGTGCCTGTTGTTCAGATTCGCATTCGGCCATGTAACCAACCGCCCCAAAAAGCTAGCTAGCTACCTAGCTAGCCCTCCCTTATGCTACGTAGATTGTAACACCAAGGCTTGGTAGCATAGGTGACGTGCGTGACGTGCAGCTAGCTCTACAACCCTGTTAAGCTCGCATGAGAAATGGGCATACAACATGTTACCTGACATACATGCGCAGAATACCTACCGAACGAGCAAGGCTGATGCGGCTGTTTGACGTCAGCTCCGATGCCGGATGCGAAGACCAAACCAAGTGCAAGTGCGAGAATTAGGTCCCGTCACTTCTTAGACTACGGGGGCGGCTTTCGCGACGAATCAAAGACGGCTGGCCCCTGAAACAAACAGCTAAGCGCCCGAGGCTGCGATGACGGGACGGATGCAAGCGTTGTTTTTTTGTTTTTTTTGTTTTTTTTTTTTTGTTTCTGTTTTTGATTGCTAGCTTGGGGTAGCTTGTTTGCTTAAGTCCGGAACCGGTGTCGGATTTGGGAAACTAGGCCTCGTGGCGATTCGGGGTTTTCGCGAGATCCCGCTTGATCACGAGACATGGGGCGGGCAATAATATTATAGATAGGTTATTTGCATTTCCGGTTCACGGGTTGTCGCAGAGTCGCCGCCTATTCCCGGATAGAAACCGGGCCGCGGCATGGAGATGTTGGTTCAGGAGAACTCATTCGGAGCTACCGATCACAATACCTACTGCCTGCATCATCAATCAGAAACCAAAGAACCCAGACAGTTCCAGAGTTTGCAGGAGTCGGCTATCAGCAGGCCAACGGTTTTAGGCATGCGACCGAGTTGTTGGCAACTGAGCTTAGTAATCCCAACAATTCAACGAGCTTCTAACGATTGACAAAATAGACGGCAGCCAGCCCGATTTAAATACAGTGATTAACGGGGATAAATGGGTAGACAGACAGGCTAGATGGAGCAAATGCCGATCTATTCGCCCATTGGCGGTGATTATTTACTACGTATATAGAGAGGTAGTAGTGGAGGAGGATTCTGTCCCGTAATAGAAAGGTAAATCCAACGACGAAAGAGGCAAGAGTGGTGATGATGTATTGGTTATGCCATGCTACGAAAAAATTGGGCAATAATACGTGAGGCTTGTACTTACATCACATCACATCAATGGAGCAGAGCGCTGCTTGGAGGCTTGGAGGCTTGGAGGCGGAATTGGGGGCACAATTGAGAAAAAAAAAAGCCAAGCAAAAAAGCCAAGATGGAATAAAAGCCAAGATAACTAGCCAAGACAGGGCAGGGCTGCTGCACCCAGAAGTTGGAGAGTTTGAACGAGAGCTGGGTTTCTAGCGTTGGCCAATGAGCATCGTCGTAGCCAGAGAATTTCTCCATTTTTGGCAGTCTTTTTTTTATTTTGCCTCTTTCGTCAGTGGCGCCCCCCCTGCTTCCTCGCATCCTCGCAGATGTCGTAGCAGTAGGTACGGTAGGTACAGGTACAGTAGCTAAGGCACCTCACGTACTACTACATACAAGCAGGTACCACATACAGGTACCCCCCTATGCAGTACCCGGGTATCCTAAGGTGTATGTATGTATAAGTTGCTCTCCCATGTACTACTTACTGCCCGTGAACCAGAGCTCCAACCGAGACAACAAGAGCATATATATCCATCCAGTAGGAATAAAGGGATTTCGACGGTTCTGTTATTATGTATAATACATTACCAAATCGTCGGACGACGGTCACTCCGCCAAGACGATTAGAATGGCTGATGTGGTCAGGTGACGATCCAGCGGCCAAACCCTTTTGTTTCCATTACTCAATACTTGGCTGATGGAAACTGGACGGGCCCCTCTCGGCGAGCCGCCTGGACAACACCGGAGCCACTGACAGGTTCCGCTGTGGTAAGCTTTACTATATCAATGAAACCATCGAAGTCACTTTCCTTTGACCACTACGACCAGTCGACCAGTATGACCATTGATTATTACCGGTATTGAACAGTATTGACCATCTCACCATCTCCAACCCAAAAAATTGCAGCCCACGTGCACACGAGTCTCTGACTACTCCTGGCTACTCCTGACTACCTAGGTACTTATGACACCACTTACCTAGGTAGCTCTAAGAAACCTTCCTCCTTGAAGATTCCCTGTCTCCTGCACGTGCACATATCCCAAGCTCCCCTAGTCCTTGCTCCTCGCGACGCTTCTAGTCTACCCCGGACTTTTTATTTTATTGTATATCGTATTTTGTTTTGTTTTATTTGTCTGGGTTGCTCTCTTTTATTGTCTTGGGCCTTGTACCAAGGTAGACCCGCCAAGATAATCCACTTAGAATAATACATAACCTCCATATACCTAACCTACTCCAACACGACACATCACGCATACACTACTACTACACTACGCTTCACCTATACACTTATAGCCTCCTTTTTTATTTGCACCCACATCTAACCCGTTCCTAACCATCCCCTTGTTGGAATGTAATTGGCAAACCTTCCTAATAGAATCATCATTCACTCGCCATTCAAACATCCCAGCCGGTTCATACCCGGTATCAATTAGGAGGCAGAAGCAAGCAGCAGCGCTTCCCCGCATTGCACCAACGATATCTATTACCTAAAGTTCGAGACGGTTGACTAACGAAAAAAGTCCGTCGGAGCGCGTCTGGCGTTACACCGTGCACCTTTCGCAAATCTACACTTTCACTCTCGTTTTCGTTTTCATTCTCACACTCGATCGGCTGAACCTAGGTTTGCGCCACCCGCGCATCCGTCTGCAGACAGACCGTGTGCATCTCCACGGAGCACTGAGCACTGAGCACCGAGCCCTGAGCACTGACGGTTTGTTCTGCCGTGTCACCAGTCACCACATTGCCGCGCGAGAGCAAACTGACATTGCGCTATCGAAAGTGGTTCTTGCACCACGACATTATTTCACACACACACACACCTGCTCTGTTCCGTAGATTCGTACCCTAGGATCCTTATCCCCTAGACTATTCCCATATTGATACCCATACACACAACACCATACCCTCATACGGTAGCTGGCTACCCGGCCACCTGGCTACCTGTATACCCTTCCTCTACCTACCTTTTCCAAACACCCCTCTCTCGGCTACCATGGATCTCCTTCCCACTGCCTCCGTCCTGCGGAGCTTGGACGACCAACTTGCGAAGAAACTTATTAAAGCTAGTCAACCACCCACTACCGACGAGGACATGAGTGGCACTACTTCTCCCCAGCAAACATCTCACTCTCCAGCAAAATCCTCTTCTGGTCGCGCTTCCTTCTCTTCAGTACGGGAAGTAGACGACAACATCGCTCAGGCCTTCAGCAGTACTAAGATCTCATCATACTTTCGAGAGGAGGCGGACACCGCCGTTGTTGATGAGAATAGCAGCAACCCGCCTTCAGCTGGTTTAGACATGGCCGATACCCAGTTCATGCCTCCCGTCACCCAGCCACACAGCAGGCTCCACGGATGTTGGTTTCCTGCTGTCGCTGCCGACAATTTCCAGGGATGGAAACAGATTGGCGTGAAGGGTAAACAGGCGAGCAGAAGCTATGGAGACTTACAGGCCTTGCGAATGGTTTGGTCGACGGCCCCCACGCCTAAGAAGCCGAAAGACACCATAGAGGTACGACGAGTTCCGGGAGACTCGCCACTTGAGAGACTACCTATGGAGATCAAAAGTAAGTTACCAAATAACCCTTTCACGTTTCTCCCTAGCGGTGTATCACAGGTACTCGGAGAGCGAACCATCGACCGTATCAAGCTCGACAGCCTCGGCTTGAGTGATGTTATCCCCCCGTGATCATGTCATAGGTTGATTAGGCCATCACCTTACTGTTGCCTGCTACCTATTACCTACGGCCTACCGGCATATGGGCGACTGGTTTAGAGTGCAAGTTCATACAAACAAGATATGATCACTGTGCTAACCTGGTGCAGATCAAATCATCGATCACCTTGTACTGGACGTTCCTCCAGATGGACTCTCCAGCCGCAATGCGGACCTCATGGCAATGTTGCTGACCTCAAGGGCACTGCATTCCGCCACCCTTAACGCGCTCTACATGAATATTACGATCCCTCACTCGAGGATCTTCCGAAAATTCTTGGCCCACCTCGCTCAGAACCAAGAGCTTGGCACCATTGTGCGGAGACTGGACTTCAGCCATTTTAATCCGACCTCGCTCTTCACGACTGCAAGTGAGCGGGCTACTACCCGCAATTTGACGCATGAGACGTTGCTTCAATGCCTAGAATTAACACCTTATCTGCGCGAATTTTTGGCTCAGGAATACGTAGACGAGGACATCGACGTACACGTTCTTCGGAAGCTATTTTTCGGTCTAGAGAGGTTGCAAGGACTAGACTTTTGTGCTTGCTCTTCTGCCAACTTCAAGGCCGCTTTTGAATCTATACTCTCGGACGAATGGCCGCAGTCGTTGTCCATCACCCGATTGTCACTGCACCGCTGTATCAACCTGCCGTCTGCCGTATTCGAGACGTTGCTGCCGCGTCTACCCAATCTCACACACCTCGATGTGGCCGGTACCCGTATTACCGATGCGGCACTAATGTCTATCCCGCACACAGCCAGGATCACCCACCTCAACTTGGCTAAGTGCAAGCTCTTGACAAGCTCAAACGTCATAGATTTCCTTACACACCACCCCGCGGTGAAGAATCTCGTTTATCTAAGTGTGGCGGCTGACTTCCGGAGCTATGAGCTGCTTGATGAGGATGACGTGACCCGTTTGCTTCCGATCCTACCCGCAACCCTCAAATCGCTCAGTCTTAAGGGCAGCAAGATGAACGCCTCACACATCAACCTACTTCGACCACTAACAAAGCATCTCGAAGAGTTGTCCATGGGCCGTCGTTTGAAGACTGAAGACATGAACCGGCTATTCCTCCCTGACGAGGAAATGGAGCAACTGGATTGGATTCCCCACACTCTCAAGTATCTCGATCTATCCGACTACATCGCGGGATCGCTAAACCTGCCGGCGCTTTTCGGTAACGCTTCCCTCTTGAACTCCCACTCTGCGCCCCTCGAGGTGGTCGAGCTGCCAGACGATGCATATACGCGTCTCTCCCGCTCACCGGCTGTCACCCGCGCCGGGTGGACTGCAACGGATTTCGGCAGCCGCGCCTGGCTTGTGAGAAACCCAGAGGGCGCCCGGGATCTCGGCTTCCGTGACTGGAAGATGGGTGCCGCGTTTTGGGGCATGCGCAAGGTGCCTGTAGCCGTTGCCAATGTTGGTGGCATGTACGGTAGTTACATGTTCAAGCGCCACTTGTAAACCACGCCTAGAACCAATGCTGCAGAGCACGGCACCCCATCCCAACAGCCGATTGCTCATCAAGGTTCGCTCACCTAAACTATACGACTCCCCTCGTCTTTAACACGCCATATCACTACTGTCTCTTTGTATTGGTTCTCGACCATGCTGGTAGGCGTTAGCACTGCTTCTTCCCCCCTTTTTTTCGGGACGACTCTATGAAAATCATGATACGACTGGGAATCATCTGGTGTTATGAAAAGTTTCAGCGAGAATACCACAAAAAAAAGTTATGCATAGCGGCGCTATTTGTCTTCGTCATCAAAATATCCAGGTTTCGTTTTTCTTTTTTTTCTCATTTTTTTCACCCAATGGTTTGCTTAGGGCATAGCATATACAACGGTGTAATTAGTGTCCATCATCTGCAAAACATTTGGGGGGGTTAAATTTTCCACTCTTCTTGTTTGAATAACGTTTTTACTATGGTTCTAGGCATGATTGTATGAGCACTGTGGAACGCAAGAAACGGAAAGACTAGCGTTGAGTTCTGAATACTTAGATCAATGATAATTAGCTTTGTGACTTTCATTGAGAATGTAATTGAAAGATACCTTTTCGTCCCTCTTAATTCATGATCTGAGTTTTACGTCGGTGATTCGACTAAGTTATAAATTTGAGCACAGATTGGAAATAATAGGTGGTCGTCATGGTGCTAGACCATAAATTGACATTACGGAAGGAAGTCTTGAGGTAAGAAGGTCCGGTATCAGCGGTGCGCAAAGCTTCCAAGGCGTCGAAAGAGAAAGTCAAGAGCTTAGTCACCACAATTTCCGGAATTATAATGCGGGATCCCATGGGTTCCTACATCTTTGGAAACGCATTTCTAACACAGACGGGAAGCATGTATCCGACAATAATACATTCTTGTAGCAAGCCGTCCGATCCCTACTCGGCCTAGGTGCTAATGAAGACCCTAAGTCATTACACTTCAGCTGATTCCTAGCTTTTTAAGATGGAGTTGATGAGCGCGACGAGCTCGTCTTTCCTTCCGTTGTTAGGCCCATCAGTGAGCTGCGGGGAACTGGGCATGGAGGTGTCTTTCGCTCAACCACTATATATCTACGATCTTCAGGAACAAGTTGTACGATCTTAGGTCTGGATGTATTGTTGTAGGAGGCATCTTTGAGACATTCTACGATAAGAAAAACCTAGGAATAAAGAAGAGTGCAGTCCCCATACGAGTGTAATACATACCAGATGAGTCGGGGCAGGCCGGGATTGCGTTACTGGGGTGAGTTGAGGTAACCGCTGTCACACCTCTAGAATAAAGAGGTGTTCTGTATGTTAGTGATACACTCGGCATAGATAGCATAGGTTCTCTGCGCAACAACAAGTGTTCGTTACACCCCTATACTAAGGATCATGATAGTCATAATTGGTATCGACCTAAGTGCTCTAAATAGACACTCTAGGCCTTAAGGGTTCTTTATACTTCGTGGAACCGGGATAACTGACAGATTCCTTCTGATAAATCTGCCTTCTAGCCATTGATGATTTGATGTCTCCCTAGAGGTTTCCCTAGGACCCTAGTAGAAAGTTATATCAAGTCGGGTTACACATCATGCGGACCGCCGTCGCTATATTAACTCATCCGAAGGCCCAGAAAATACCTAGTCTCTCTACATGCACTTGGGTTAAGAGCAGCAATGTTTCTTATTTTCACTCTCTACTTTAGAAAACCCCATCTTTCATCTGTTTGATACGACGTTTTGTTTTCCTAGTTACTATACTAGGAGGGTATTAGCCAATTTGGCCGCCCGGGCCCCCGGTAGCCAATGGACATGAGACGGAGGGTCTTCGGAATACATATGTATACGTCTTGCGCAGCGCTCGTACGAGCACAGTACTTACGTCTCGTAGGCGGTAGCTACGTACAGTTTGTGGTTCCTTATCACTGCTTGTGTGACAATATAATCCCACGAAGGGGCGGCTAATTACCGTCTCACGGTACACCGGGGTTCTATTCACATTACGTCTAGCCGCCGGTTTCTATAATTTCCCAAGTTTGGGGGCGATATTACGTGAAACCATGTGTCAGCGGATAAGTGCATTTTGCTCGGAAATGTATTGTAGACTGAACGGCATCGGTTTACTGTCACACGTGCCACAGTTGCCCTATTCTGGCCATGATTTGCGTTAGACAAGTGATAAGTGTAATGTAATAGATTAAAGCAGGCTTACGTACATGTTACACGTCTACATGGCGAAGACAGCAAGTATAGATAGCCTGCCGTAAGCTATTATCTCGTCACAATATCAGACACTCGGCTTATCTATACTACCTGTGTAAGACGTGTAGAGTAATACTATTATAACATCGAAAAACGCAAGTATGTGTACATGTAGTTAGTAGTCTGTTTGTCTTATCTACCCGCGCGTGTACCGGAATCGGCTAGAACCGAGGAGCTGGGCCCCTCTATTGATAGTCCGATAAACGGGTGGACGATGTTGGTACACGGGATGTCTTAGACGTACGTGGGTACCTAGGGAGGTGTACAAAGTCTTGGTTTTCGTCGTTACATTAACTGGCTCTAAAAGGGCATTGCAACGAGGGCTATCTCCATTTGGCCTCGTACGGCAAACAGCAAGCGACCTATCGTTAAGCAAACCGTCTTTACGCCACCGGATAAGCGGTATAGTAACTAAGCTACCTCTAGGTAGGTATACATCTAAGTTATGCTGATGGAAGCTAGCGCTGTCTCGCGAATCGGAGATTGACTAACATACGTTGGGATGGATGTCGTCCGGCTCCGGCTGCCGTTATGAGCGAAGGTCTTCAATCTACCTTGATACGGGGCGTTCCGAAAGGGGCGGTCCGGGCGGAGCCGGGGTCCAGCTTGACTGTTGATTGGCTTTGTGGTAGCCGCGGGGGGATCAAAGACAGAACGTCATAGATAAGGCGAGACACACCTGCCTATACACCTAGACACCTATACACCTATAAACCTATAAAACACCAACCTCATTCCTTCACCGAGCAGCAGTATCAGCACTCTGTCTGCCATCAAGTTGTAACCCGGAGAAACTCGACACATAGAAAATCAACAACTACAGCAACTACTACTTTCCCAACTAACAATCACACATCATGCCGTCCAACATTATCGTGGAACCACTCCACTTCCCAGAGGGGTCCGGCATTGACTTCGGGGCAGTAGCATCAAACGTCGATATTGAAAACTTGACTGGTAAGAACACTTCACGCGATGTAGTGACACGATGAGATGTGCTAGTAGGGAGAATACCCGTAGAATCGGTAACCTCCTAGAGTAAGTATCTTCCTACCGCATGCAGCCAGTGGCCCAGTTCACTGACACGGGGTCGGCAGATGATGACTTCGCCGTGATTCGCGATGCGCTTTTCACGCATCAGGTCCTCTTATTCAAAAACCAGGGACACGTCTCGCCCAAGGCGCAGTTTAAGCTGACACAGCACTTCGATCCCTCGGGTGGCTCCTCCTACGGACACGGCAAGACCATCGATGCGAAACGCAGCATCCTGCATCCGGACTTGAAGACTATCCCGCACCAGCCGCAGGTCCAGGTCATTGGTAATGGGCGCGTGGCGTCTTACGAGGGACTCACCGACTTTCAGCTGAGGCACCCGCATCACAAGACGTTCCATGCCACGGCCATCCCGGAACATGAGGATCTAGACTTTACCCGTTTCTACCGCTGGCACATTGACGCTGCGTTGTACGGCCCGCTCGCGCCATCCGTCGTCACGACTCTCCTCGCTGTACAAGTGCCTAGTGGACGGCGCCAGACCTGTCGGTACGATGATGGGACGGGCGACGAGTTAGATGTGCCGCTCGGTACGACGGCCTTTGTATCGGGATATACCATGTACGACGCGCTGTCCGACGAAGACAAGGCGTTCGTACGCGGGGCTAAGATTGAGTACGCACCGCACCCATACGTATGGATGAGCTCGGCCAAATCGCGTTCCGACGGCCTCGGCCTACTCTCACAGGGCCTTGAAGTACCCATCGACGAGCTGCCACCTCACAGCCTAGACGAGACGCAAATTCTGCCTCTCTGCTGGCGCAATCCCGTGACGGGAAAGCTGGCCCTGCAGATCCATCCCTCGGCCGTGCGGAAACTTCACCTCGCCGACGGCACCGTCATCGGAGACCTGGCTGAAGTCCGCGAGATCGTGCACAGACTCCAGCGCCCGGGTATCGCGCCCAAGTACGTCTACGCGCACGACTGGCAGCAGGGCGACCTCGTGCTCTTCCATAACCGCGGCCTCCTGCACAGTGTCGTTGGCGCGTTCGCCGAGGACGAGGTGCGATTGTTCCGACAGTGTAATATCGCTGCGAGTCAGTTCCCCGAGGGCCCGCTACCGGCTGCCGCTGTCGCCGCTTGAATGAAGGTGCACTACCCTAATCCCTGGTCCTTCTTGGTCTGGAATGTCCTTTGGCGAATGATCCCTTGCTTTTCTTATGGATCTCCGGCCTCTCTTATTACCCGCTAGTATAGTGCGAAAATTTCTTTTTTTCTCTGTTTGTTATGATACACTAGTGTACACTACGGTGCATACGTACACGAATAGAGAATGGGAGGTGGAGGCATTGGTTCTGATACCTACTTTTATGAGATGATGAATTTTTTTTTCCTTTTGTATCTCATTGATATGTTACCTACCCCTCTGTCCATTGCTACACCAAGATCTGTTCGTATACTGTAGCATAATAGAAAATAACAATCATTCGTATGCTTGGCACGTAATTCCTGTGAGACATTCTTTACGCTTGAATACAGTAGTGTATAGATGCCGTTTGAGGCTCCACAGCCTTGTCTCAAGACGAGTGGTACTAGCGTCCATCGTAGCGGGCCGAGACCAACATCACACACTAGCAAAGTGAGACCGAGGCGGCTTGTAATGAATTAGGCCAATAGACTAGGAAAGAACAAGGCAAGCGTGACAGTTATTCATCTCGGTACAATAGCTTTAGCTTGCAAGCTTTTTTCTCATCGTATTCCCAGCCTCTTCGAATGCGAAAAGTCTGCGCTCAATGGAGCAGCGTGATATTGCAATGGGAACAATGCAGAATGTATCCCGATCTGATTGGCCAATGTGCTTACCCGCCAGGTAAAAAACCTCCCGAATGGAGCAAAAGACCCGCATAATGGAAGCTAGGCATTCACCGCCCGGGCCAATGCGTGCTCGTGGCCCACCACACCGCTAGAATTCTGCCGGCACTAAAAAAAAAGTTGCCCCACACCGCCCAGCAGGCCCTTCCAGAAAGTCTATATAAGGGCGCCCATCCTCCCAGTCTTCCTCCTCTTTTTCTTTTCTTCTTTACACGACAATGTGAGTTCAGCCCACCCCCCCATACTACACTCACACTGCCCTCAACCAGCAGTGTGCTTGTCAGCAATCAGTCACCAAGATCACAGTTACTAACCAATGCCCTTTCCAAAAAACAGACTTCAGAGAATCATTTCTATAGTATTCGTCCCACTCTGTGTTTCCTAAAAGAGCCACAGAGCCCACCCTGGTTGATGAACGAAATCCCCTTCGCCCTAGAGTGAAAACAACTCAAAGCGGGTGTCACGTCCTCCGGGCCCTGATTACCTTTTACTCTCGCCCTGTCCGCAAGGATGGCGGTCGGCGCCTCGTGCGCGGGCTGTATAGAGAGTGGTGATGATCTCAACCCCGTCGTCGTGGTCTTGCCTTCGGGCGCGCGGCCGGGGTGGGCGAAGGTGGAAGTCTGACAGGCTTTTACCCCCATCTTTTTTTTCATTGCTATCGTGTGCGAGCCACGCGAAGTGAAGAAGAAATGTTTACTTGGCTTAAGTGTCGGGTCCGTACCCCTCACTTGATGCAGCTTTCCCACGCCCAGTCATCGTACCTTGTGCGGGTAAACAACCAATCTGCTGTCGTGACTCCCTATGCTGCATGTTATTTATTAAAGTTGATAAAAGCTTCATTGAAATACAAAATTTTCTACCTGGTTCGCGATAAGTGCCGCGCAGTAGGTAAAAACCGGCTATACCCTAGATCCAAGGAAATGGACAGCGGGCTTGTCAATAGTGGTATATTGTTCCTAGGCCCGTAGTGTACCTGTGCTTTACGAAAGTTGTGATGATGCCTTGTCTTTCTCCCTGACCGCGGCTGCCTTGATAAATCCAGACTTTGACCTCGTTGCGCCTAAGTTGGCGTGGTGAACGTGGGTCATACATTTTGTTACGTCAGTGTAGATAGCTGTATCCCCCCAAGCTCCCTATCATTTCATCCCTATGTTTCAATACTCTCCTGTCGAATGAAGCTGTGTGTATGTATATATACGGTTCATGTATTATATACAAACACACTGTTCCGCGGAGATCTTTCAGTAGAGGATAGATAATAAGAGTTAAAAAAATAAATATATAATTTTGCCCCCTCCCTTAGAGATTCCTACTCATCTACCTACCCACCGGAGATTTTAACATTCAAGAGGGAAACTGGTTCAAAACATTCCATATTGTGTCAGCACCGAACTCGCCACCAAACTGCCAGGGGAACTGTTCTTGTGAGACGGGCATGGTATGGAGACCCGGCATCCCGAGCCCCGTCACTGTTGTCGACGGCGCCGGGTTACTTGGGGGTGCAGGCGACTCGGCGCCGGCCCAGACTTCTGTTGGGACTGCAGATGATGTGCCTCCTACTGCGGCGCCTAGGACACCGGTTAAGTCGTTGTACGCGATGTCGCCCATTGGGTACATGGGCATGATGGTGCCGAAATCGAAATCCGTAGGTAACGTCCACTCAGGAGAGAGGATGCCGCCGTTGTCGGACGTAGCGGTCGGTGGCGTGGGCCCTGTCCCGCCTGATCCGATCGGGGTGGTTAGATCCGTCTGTGGGGTTGGCTGCGTCGAGCAAGACGGTACGGAGGTTGCCGGCGTGTCGTGGTTGGCGGGATGTGATGAGGCGGACGAAGCGTGGGCTTCGGATTGCGACTCAAGCCAGCGGGTGGCAGCCTCCGTCTCGGCCCTCGCGGCCTCGCTGCAGTGGCAAGTCAAGAACCCGTGACCAACCGCCTTCTTAAAACGGATCCAGATGGCCTGCAGAACACCCAGGGCCGAGCGCGCAAGGTGGTTGCGCACCGCCATTTTCTCGAACCGGTCCACGGCCCACTGGAAGTGCTGCCGGGCTTGGTCGAGGAGCTCGAGATGCTCCTTGGGAAACAGGATGTAGATAGAAGCAACCATGACGACGGCGTCAAAGGTGCCGAAAAACAGCGAGTAAGTCCTGTGCTGGGCTGTGTTGAGGGCGGCGAATTGCTGTCTTTGCGACTCTAGCATCTCTAAGCTCGCCTTGAGGGCGGCGTTTCTGCTGGCGGTGCGGGTGAAGACATAGGGGCGGTGGAGAGCTAGAATATTGAACGCATGCAATTGCGGTAGTTGTGCTCGCGCATAAGGTACCCACCAACATTCGGGCAACTTGTCGAATCGCGTATCTGGATTCTCGGAGCGAAAAGGAGGCGGTGTCCGAGCTTTGATGTCAAGTATCTCAGTGTGAATCTTTTCGACTTTGGAGAAGTCCTTAGGGAAAGGCCCTTCCTTTTCAAGGTCCTGAATGTCTCGTAGCGTCTTCATGATTTGCCAGGACCAAATCATCCTCGTCAGAGGTGTTGGCGGATCGTCATCAGTGCGGGGCACGAGAGGTATTCGTGTCGCGTTTTTGGGAATGAGAGCGTCGATAGGGAAACTACGGCTTATGAAGTGGTGGTCAATGCTGGTAGGCCTACCCAACACGGCCCCCGTATGTAAATCCCAGCCCATGAGGATAAGCCAGACCATCCGACGATGCTGTGCCCTCCACATCTTCTCTATCGTTTCTTCCCCAGAGTCATCTGCACTTGGCTGCGGGTCCATCTGGTCTCGGTGTAAACCGATCCCCTGCGCATCTCGAATAGAGGTTCCTATCTGATGCCACTGTACTAGAATTAGAACCCATGGGGCACACTCAAATGTTATGAGAACTCACAGCTTCCGTCACCATGCCATTGAACTTGAGCAGAGATGCTCTACACCAACCGGCCAACACGGTAATAATGGACATCTGCCGCTTCCCCAACACGTTTAATATCCCCATACCGGCTTCACTATACTCGACTGATAAGTCGTCAAAGGTCATATTGCTGGTGTACTTCAAACACTCGAAGGTCTTCTCGCTGTCTTGCGGGAGGTATAGTAGCGCGCAAGAAACCATCTGGAACAGCAACGCGGGCAGTGCTCTCAGCATGGGGTCTAAGGCTAGAGGGCCGGAATTCGATAAGACGTTGAAAGGTAGGCTGTACCATTTATCCATCAGACCTTTCGTGAGAGGCTCGTCGATGCCGAAATACTGCCAGTTCACATCATGGAAATAGATATCGACGAGCTTCTCCACATATGTCCTGGCAGGCAGCTGGCGAATTAGCGATTTATAGCGCTCGCGCATGTCGTAGCTCTCCTCGGATGGAAGCTCGGTGGGCATGCCGGCCAGGGGAGCCCCCGCGGCGTTCTCAATCTTGCGCAAAAAGCCCAGAGTCGAGCCGGCGTTGGCCGAGTAGCCGAAGTCGGCGGTCGGTACAGACTTATTCTCGGGCGGCTCGGTTGGCTCATTTGACGATGACGAGGATACTGTTTTCGGGTCGGCCTTCGCGATTGGTGTGCCGGTCTCGTATCGACAGGACGATTCTTTGTTTCGCGACTGACAGTTCGTACACGGCAGTTTGCGGTCGCACTGCGAATAAGCGAGGGCTTAGCAGGGGGTTCGCAAAGGTTCATGCAATCGTTAAGCGCACCCGAGGGAAGGGCTAGGAGGGCGATCCAACCTTCTGCTTGCGCCGATGACACTCGGTGCAACTGATGACAATCCGCCTACGCTTGCGCGGTGGAGGTTTCGTGACTTCGGGTTCTGCTGAGTTGGACCGGTCCTCAGCACCCGAAACGGGCTCCGCCAGCTCGCCCATGGTGAGTAGCGTTAACGAACCGATTGCGCACGTCTGCGGTACCTAGGTAGTGATCGGACGATAGTAGATTCGAATCGGACGAGCGGGATAACCCGACAGGAACAAATGACCGATGGGGAATAGATGAAATAGAGACAGGAGTATAAGCAGAGATAATGCAATCACTATAGGACCATCCCAAACAATCGTGCATGGCTCATGCAACCTTACGCTGCTCCTCTGTAGTGAACGCCTTTAACCTTTCAGCATAGATACGTTCTACCCAGGTAGGCAAGTTAGGTAGACGGAGAGGAGACAGCGGTTGGCGCGTGGCGCATGGCGATAGCGCTCGGTGATAAGGGATGGCGATGGCGATCAAGTGACTACGTAATCAAGCGCTGGGTATTTGCCGGTATTTTCTCCAACGCCGTTAAAAAGCGGTGTATCTTGCGATCTGCTTGCAGGCAGATGGTTGAGGAGCGTAGGTATGTTGGTCTTGGTCGCAGTTTCATAGGTTGCTTACTTTGGTCAATTTCCCACTAATTTAGCCCCCTCCTTCGCAATCAGCCAGTTTGCTACTGGTAGTATCACCCTCTCCGGGCTTCTGACGCTTCTGACCCGGGGTTTGACCCACCTAAACACCGTTGTCTCCGACGATGCGGGCCGTGCATAGGTATCTCGATATCTCGATGATGAGTCTAAGTATACCTAGGCTAATAGTGGTGGTGGTGGTAGTAGTAGTAGTTAGCTGATTTGGCTCAACTGCTCTCATTTGCTTCAGTGTCGGACTGCACACGCCTATGAGATGGGTTTACTGATTTCCCACTTATAATATATATAGGTACTTGGTGTTGCCATCGCTATTCAACTTTTCATCGATGTCATTGAGCTTAATAAAATACCCGGTACCCCCCCATTTTATATAATCACAAAGATTTCGGTCATTGCTCTTAGTTGTACTATTGCTTCCTCATAGTTTCATAATACATCGCAAACCCATCTCGTGCCATTTTTTTTCTCATAATTCTTGATGCCTATCGGCGTTTGCCCTTTGAGATCTAGAAGTATTTTGGAAATCCCAACTCCAGGCTCCAAAAAATGCTAGACCACCTCTCCCTTTGCAGGGTTCTGGGAGATCACCGAGCTCCATTATACCCTATTTTCCAAACCCAATTTTTTTTACCTTCATGACCGCTGTTGCTCTGTCCGTGCCAAGTACGCTTTCCACGCTCGTCTTCTATATCGCTCGGCTTCCGCTCGTGGGGCCCCCGCCTTAAGAATGCCTCGACCAACAATGATGATGTCGCTTCCAGCATCGCCAACGAGTTTCGAGGGAGTATTGTACTGCTGGCCGAGCCCATCCCCAGTTACCACTTCGTCTTCAGCACCTTCAGGGGGTAATTGAACACCAGGTGTCATGGAGATGAAATTATCGTCGGGTTCCGTGTTAAGAGTTCCTTGAGAGATAAATCCCATGACGAAGTCTTTGTTCTCACGGGCAGCTTCTTGGCATGCTCGCGTATATTCGGGCGTCATGTAGTTGCCTGCACTGGACATTTGCGCTAGTATCAGCAATCCACGCTCCCACGGGGGTTCTTCAATCCCCGCATATACCAACTCATCTCCTTCGGCAATCGTCGTTGCAAACCGTGGCGAGTCGACTGGCTCGAATGACTGTGTTAAGGTGGTAATAGAAACAATGCTGCCCTTTCTGCCTGCACTATTGGAATCGTGGTGCTGGGTTGGCGGAGGGAGAGGATGCATAGCTCCTACCGTGTCGGCTTCTTCATCCTCCTCATCACCGTTGAATGAGCCGGAGACCGGGGTGCCTACTGTGACCGAGGTGTTCACCTCGTAATTAACGCGTGACCGCCAGTGCTTGGCTGCCTCAGCAAGCGCCTTAACGGCGGGCTTCCCTGGAATCATGTTTATGTTGACGATGTGAGCCCAGTCGATAATGCGTGCAGTGCCCGCCGTGTACTGCAGCTGAACAGTGTGACCGATGTCACCAAACTTGCGATCTTCGAAGATGAGGAAGCCATGTTTCCTCGCCAGAGCCCCAAGCTTGGCGCCAGTGCCGGTCTTAGGGTGGTAATCCCAGCCCGCCACAAGGTCGTAATGTGTCTTGAAGAGGACAATGGAAGGGCCAATCGCATCAGCTAAGGAGAGCAGCTCGCGAGCGTTGGACACATCTGCACTCAAGCAAAGATTGGATTGTTTGAGCTCCATTAAACGCAGGAGATAGCCGGCAAGAGGGTGGCTAGTCTTCGCGGCCCTCTGGGCGAAGGTCGCCTTGACGGTCGCGTGGCGTTCCTGGGAAGCGCACATGGCGACTAGAGATGCCAATTGCTTGAACCAATATTACAAGTGGTGATAATAGGTGCTCGGTGAGTTTTTGAGTCGACCGACTGAAAGCTTGTAGTTAGAGCTGTGTAAGGGTTGGTATGGCCAGAGAAGGATGGAGTGGTAAGGTTATAGTGGCGTGGGGCGTCGAAACCGATTGTTGCTTGGGTGTACAGATAGGCAGTTATTTCTCGCCTCGAGATAGTCACCTTTTTAACCAATCGTCAGAACCACAGCGTCGTGTGACCTTGGACTGACTATCAGGCCCAGACCTGTGCGATCCGAAGGAGGTTGCGTTGCGTCAGAGCACCGACTACGGTATGCTATGTAGCTTGTAGATACCTAGGTAGGTAGACCCTAGTCTAGGTAGAGCCGTAGGGGGACGGACGGGCGGTGTTGGTGATCGGCAATCTTGGTCTCTGTGGAGCTGCAATGATGTCAATTAATTTATTTCGCCTTGAACTTCGAGTGATTCCCCAGCCCTGCCCAGCTTCCCTCGGCATCACAAAAGGTCAATTCGAGGAGATTGAATTGATAAGCCTCCAAAGTTATCATGAGGGGGTAATATGACTAGAATTTGCAGAATGCGACGCGGAAGGCAACATATGTGTAACTACAGGTAGCGTGTACGTGTCGCATTCCAACTCATCACCCCGCCGAGGGACTCCTAATTACAACGACGTAAACACCATTCTTCTGACTGTGTGCGAGGGGCATACATATGGAGAGTGTAGAGACGGATGCAGTGTTAGAAGCGAGGGGGGGGTGAGAAAAGCTCCCGAGGACCAGGAATGAGAGGTGTTGCTGCTATTATTAACTTACCCCAGAAGACTTTCAAGATTCAAGGATTGGTGTAGTTGCTCGTTATAAATCCCCTGCCCTGTCGCCCGTCATGGAGATTTGGAATGAATGTGTGGATCGACTTCCGATCTCGAGGGTGTTTCGGATTGCCGTCAACGTCCTCACCGACAAGTACGAGGAGGCAGATAGATGCAGGTGCCGTAAGCGTGGGAAGGGTTTCGGGCCTTTCAAAGGGATTTGGGTGGTGTTGGTCGCCAGGAAAACCAATGGGACGGCGAAGGGACGGCAAAGGGATGGGTCTTGTCAATGTCACGACATGTGTCAGCTGCTTGTCAACGGCAACTCCGTCAGATGAAAGCAAGGGCCAACTCCGAATGGTCGAGAAACAAAATGCCCTGCAGGAGGCTAGATCTCGGTACAGGTCGAGACCGAGGGATTGTTTATTGGCAGAGAGAGAAGGGAATATGGGGGAAGGAAAAGGGAAAGGGAAGGGGGGCGTGATAATAAAAGTATCTTGTCGTTGTCGTTGTTATTGTTGCTGCTGGTGCTGCTAGTCGAGGACTCCGAGGGAAAAGAAGAAAATGAAAAAGTTGGGTTGGTTGGTTCTATCAGGTAACTCTGCAGGTAGGTAAGTAGTAGTAGTAGTGGCAGTAGAGGTAGTAGAGGTACCGGTAGAGTAGAGGTAGGCCGGTACAGACAGACGGTACCTACAGTACGGCAAACAAGCAAAATGAAGAGTGTCAGGTACACAAACAATGTGAGTACCTGGGTAGTGTAGTGTACGAGTACCCTTCCTTTTTCTTCTTGGTGGTTTCGTCCTAGACTAATTTAAAGTTTTTACTATTTTTTGAAAAAAAAAAAAATCCCAATTAATCCTACCCTACTGTATGTAGCCTGTGGTATAGGTACCGCGGGCCGGCATGCGACCGTATTGACTGAGGTAACATCTACTGTAAGGATTCTTACACGGCGGAAACCATTCTATTCTCATCCCACATTCCCATCTCTCGCTGATCCAACTACTACCTAAGGAACCTCAGCACTTACACCTACACCTACTATTAAGCGCTTGACATTCGTTAGCATCTATCTACTTATATCGTATATTCTGTCGTTATACGTGGCTTAGCTACTCAACAGGCAGGTGGCCGCTCACATCCCACGGATCCCACTACGCAGACATATGAGTTGGCACAAAAGGTATAGTCTATCTAAGTCGTAGTAATAGCTGCCGCTATATTACCTCCATACTATAGGGGCCTAGTCTCAATAGGTTGTTTACTTGGGTAGATAGTGTACTGACACTACATAGTAGATGTTGTTCATTGGTCATCTCTGTCTTTACAGCCAGCGAATGTTTATGGTTCACGTTTGTGTGAATTTGCAACGTCGAGGTGAGTCGGGGTATTAATTTGTCCATTGATTTGAAACAGACCGAGAAACGTAGGCATTTGCCTCAACACAGTATATTTGTTTATTCACTTGTTAAGCAAAGGTTGAAAGTTGGGTAGCCCAGGAGAAATGAGATGCGATCAGTGTGCGATCAACCGTGCATAATAGCGGTATAAGCCGGTTACTGAGCCGGTGATCCCCATGTCTACCTGTATACCTAGGTGGTCTAGGCAGCTGGCCTGGGCAGTCTTGGGCAATGACTGGACAGCAGAAATAGGACTAATAAGAAACATTAGCACCATGTCTCGGCTCCAGGTCTTGTCTAGTATACCTACTGTACACTCAGCTATGTCTCTAATGTGCCAAACACAACCAACGACATAGGTAGACAGCTAGCCGTGATAGGTCATATTACGATGAGAAGGTTATTTTGGTTGCCGCCACTTCTCGCATTGAATACACCGGCGGCCGATTAACTCAGTGGGAGTACTGAATAATGCTGTATTTTTAAAAAAAAAAAAAAAAAAAAATCACCCCGAGTTCCTCGAGTGCAACCCTATGATACGATTCTGAAGGTACCTACAGTAGTGTCTGGAAAGCTTGACTCGCGTGAGCAACTTGATGCATCCGTTGGCTCCGTGCCGGCAGCGATGGCGCTGCATAAGTATAAGATTAGTGTGCTGCAATCAACCCCCCATCTTGCACTGCTAGCAGCATTGTGAGTAGTGCGGATATGGTTTTTGGTCCTGTCCTTTTGAGCGATGCCAGATTTACTACTTTGTTGGTCTGACCACCCGGATATCCTTCATCTTTACCTACCTGGGTATGGAAGGTCGTTGAGCAATGATAGGCGGTACCTGCAGGCCAGGTACCGAACCTCGTAAAAGACTCGTAAACCATATAGCAAAGTATTACGATATATAAAGTAGATCTTATAGCTTTACCACCATTGGTAGGTCTCTCGTGGTGTGATGGGGTAAAAAGAAAAGAAGAAGAAAACAAGCACCTATATCAAAGAAAAGTGTCCTGGCAGTATCTAATAAGACACTCAGTCATTAGGGAACCCTGAACAAGGGATGATTCGGGACAAAGGCTGCTATACGAGAGAAGAAAATACAAAAAGAAAGAGAGGGTGGAAGGAGGGGTAACACCGAAGGAATAAAGTTTTTGGGCGTGAAACGGAGGGGGAAAGGCACAAGAGGGAGAAGATCGACATATTATTGTCCATCTATGTATACTTAGATAGACAGGTTACATACTAAGTAGTAAACCTAACCTTCTACCTACATGTAGGTAAGTACACTACCTACCTTAGCAGCCTTACTGTAGTAACCTACCTAAGTAGGTGGGATGTAAGCACTATAAGAGGACGCGTGCCAAGCCGCGTCGTAGATTGATCCCATCATGGTGGTTCGGGACTGGATTTCGTCTAGCGAGAAGTTTTATGTCACCAGCTAAGTACCTAACCCTACCTACCTACCTAGGTAGGTAGGTAGGCTGGGTACTCAAGGTACCTACATTAAGTACATAATGTAACCTTCTTGCTGCACCTCTCTCAGCCTTATCTTTTATCTTATCTGCCCTCTCATTGTTAAGCGTTAGCTGTGTGTAGGTGTAGGTGTAGGTGTAGGTGTAGGTACCCGACCCGCATTGGGAGGCAAGGTACCTCTTAGCTGGGCAGTTTAGGTACACCTACACACAAAGGACATTGAAAAGTACAGGTATTACCTAGGACGGGAAACAAGAGGTAGGTATTCTTCAACAACAACTTTCTTGTGTAGCAGCAGGATTTCTCCTTTACATAGTAAACCAACCTCTGATGGAGATCACGAGCTACCTAATATAACCTTCACCTATGCTACCTAATTCTCCGTCGATCCGACTTAAAAAACCCAGGTTGTTTTCTTATTAAAAAATAAAAATAAAATAACACAACAGCCGTAACGCACCATTAGTGGTTCTTGATAGGACTGCACGGGACTGCACGGGTAGGTAGGTACCTTCTACCAATCTAATCCAATCCAAATCCAAGACCCCAAGACCCAAGACCAATTTTGATTGTTGGCCTCGGCCGCCAATCCGTCGATCCACGTAGATTCGTTTCTTACATCTCCTGTCTTCTTCATCAAATTCAATCATTATCATTCGAACTTTAGGTTTACGTCCATCGCCCATCGTCCATCGTCTAGCTGACCTAGTGGCGGAAGTATGCTGTAATCGGAACCATCGTCATTTCGCACTCCTCGCTGAATCTGATAAAACCCCATCTCTACAACCTGCGTCGCTTCGAGACTCTCTCCACTCCCTTTTCTCGTCTCGCACACGAACAAAGGTTTAGGTAGGCAACACCGGGACACAAAGAGCCGCAATGTCAGAGAGAAGGACTCGACGACAGGCCGCTATGGCCGCGGCGAACGAGACACCCACCAAGTCCGATGCGCCCCGCGATGAGACGGAGAACGGCGACGCTCATGTCTCTACCCCATCAAATCCGGCTGCCGGCCCAGCCGAGAATATATTTTTATTTTGGCCCAATCTAATCGGTTGGTGTCCACCCCTCTCTATGGCTTCACTGGCGCGACGAACGACTGACTTTCTCTCTTAGGGTATTTCCGCATCGTGCTCGCCATCGCGTCGCTTTATTACATGCCGCTCCATCCGCGGACATGTTCCCTACTCTATAGTATTTCGTGTCTGCTCGATGCTCTCGACGGATACGCAGCCCGGTACTTCAACCAATCAACGAGATTTGGCGCCGTTCTCGACATGGTCACCGACCGATGCACTACTTCGTGCCTGCTCGTATTCCTCTCCTCGGCCTTCCCGAGGTGGGCTATCGTGTTCCAGGGCCTCATCTCCTTGGACTTTGCGAGTCACTACATCCACATGTATGCGACCTTGGCTATGGGAGGCTCGGCAGAAAGCCACAAGAATGTAGACAAGTCGCGAAGCTGGCTCCTCAATCTTTACTACACCAACAAGGTTTGTTCACTGGACTCTAGTACTGTTTGTCGTTCAACGAAGCTTACCCTGCTCAGACCGTTCTCTTCATCACATGCGCGCTCAACGAGCTCTTCTTTATCGCCCTCTATCTCCTGTCTTTCTCGTCGCCCCTCCTCTCCCCACAACTCCTTCAGACCGTCGGCGAGCCGAAGGCCGCCGCAGCAATCCAGAGCGGAGCGCAGGTAAACAGCTCCATCATCCGCCAACTTTTCACGAATCCCTACAGCGCTGCGGCGTTGGAAATGGCCCGAGCCAACAAGATGGACTCGACCTGGCCTTGGATCCTGGCCGGGATTAGCGCTCCCGTCATGATCATCAAGAACGTGCTCAACATTGTCCAGCTTGTTAAAGCAAGCAAATGGTTGGCAGAGGGCGATGTTCAGGCGAGGAGGGCCGCGGCCTTGGCCAAGGCGACGAAGGGGCGGTAAGGCAAGTAACTAACGCTTTGCGTCTAATGAATCGTGAATCGCATTTATGCGTTTGACAAGAAAACTTACCTTGCTATGCGCGTAGTTTGTTATTAAGGGCGGGATTTTTTTAATCTTTTCATTTCCCTTTGTCCGTTAGCATTGGGCAGGCGTGATAGCATAAGAGTGGCTCTGGTATTTCTGGGACTTGTGATATTTCCGACACTCGAGGTAGGCGGGATTTTCTCTGACTGGAAATCAGAGGAGGGGGCTTGGGGCTCAACAATTATGGATCGTACTTGGCCGTCTTGTACCAAATATACTCTAATATTCTAGATATCTTCGTTCTTTCCTACGTTATTCCCCCTTGTTGAGTGTATGGAGCACGATAGTAGCGTCGGCCTTTTCGATTCCTGTTCAGTTCCCCCCATCTATTATCCTTCGGACATTGAGAAATATTATAGAACACCAGGTCTACGTGTATATATATTTACTAAACTTTTTTTTACATATCAAAAGCGCGCTGATTTTAGGACCGTCTCTCTCGCATATAACCAAAGCCTGGGTAGTATGCTTGGTGACGGTTAATTTAATAGTCCTACATATATAACAAATAAATATATATATATGTATGTATGTATGTGGGTGTGCCCGTAACAGGGCGTTAGTCTACCCCGGCTGGTATATGGCACTGTGAATAACGAATATCTAAAAACCGCTTTCCGGACTGGAGGGGCCTCCAAGTCAGCACACGACGAAATCTCGTGATGTATGTTCTAACGTAGGATGTCGTTCACATCTTGTAGTGTTCCGTAGCAAGTATATTCGATACCAATACTATCTGCCAAAGGTGAAGCAAGATATTAGATGTCCCGAAGCCAACTTAGCCACCTTGACGATACGGTGGGTCATTTTTCTGTTCAATACAGCAGCTTAGCAAATACGTCACTTTAAAATGGACGCGTAATAGCTAGACAAAAGGTCTATTTTATCATGTTATGTGGGCTATATGATATGGTAGGTAAGTCGTCGGCCCCTCGGGCCCGGGCTACCTGCCGTTACTTCGCACAAACGGGCGAGAACATAGCTGCTATCTCCGTGCCTAGGTAGTCGAATCCGCGGCTTTCTCGTGGGAGGCGAGAAATAGAAGCCGAAGACGAAACGAGTAGTGGCTTAATCAAGAGAACAGTTCTCACCTACCTAAGCCATGAGTTCGCGTCGGGAGTGCGGGACGGGGTTTCCCATATGAGGGTAACATTTAGCGTGCAGAGAGAGTGGACTACGAGATGCAGCCTTCTGGGGTCTCTGGAAGAATACTCAACCCGAGCAGCTAGGAGAAGTAAAAGAGTGCCTTATGAAGACTACCTAGTTTCTTAACTGGCGTATTTTACGATACAAGGACCATGTTATTGATGTGTGTATCTTAGAGGGTTGGATGGTTTGATTATTCTTGGTAACGACTTGCGCTGGGTATAAAACAAAGCTATTAGTCATGCCTAACCAGACGAGAGAGCCTTGCCATCCTCCACTTAGACTGATATAAACATCGTTTCTTAGTATTGGAATAAACATCATATTATATTTCAAAACACAACTCAGTGCTCCCACGTCTATGACGGCGAGGTTCCAAGACGTCTGCGCTAGCTAACATGACGCGCTACCTGCAATCCTTGAACTCATGTCATTGAAAACAGCCGCCAATTACAGATGAAATTGATTGACTCAAAACTCAGACCGATCTCATTAGTACACCCAACAGCAATTATCTCCTCTGGAATTTCTGACCCTGTTTGGGCTGGCTCCCGTAAGATCTCCTTCCTTGAGCTTTCTTGTCCCTGCTCATGCTGGCCCCCAATGTGAGATCGATCCGCGGAGGGACGGCAAATCCGAACGACTTGGCTACTTTTGCAAGGTCGAGTTTATTTATGTCACTACATTAGGATTAAGAGAAATTAATAGCCATTCCTTGATAGGGGAAACTGCCATTCGTCTGTATGTTGCCATATAGAATGATGGGGACGTTTCTGAAGCAAAATGCGGGGTTTTACTTACAAGACCGTTCGCAGAGAGTGTGAGGCGTAGGCATGAAGGTAAGCCCTATATCCCTCTATTTAAAATCGTCAATACTGGGTCTACAATCCCGACGGAATAAAGATATTACCTTTTGCGCTCTGGTTTAAATAGTAGTTGTTATTTATGAGCTTTTCAAGCTGACTCTGGATATTTAGGATTTTCTTTGCAGGGAAGTCGTATTCGACTACTGGCACACGAGCGGCCTGAGGTGACAAGTCAGCAATTTGTCCTTATACTTGGTGATTTGAAGGTATACAACTCTGGTAGGAGCAGAAGGTTCCTGGTTAGGCGGACTTCGCTCCCGAGAGACATCTAGGAGAGGAAGTAAAGACTCATGCTGACCTTGAGGTGCGAAAGGAAGCCTATCTCCGAAGGTTGAAGAAAGAGGAGTGAACGGCCCTTTGTACCCGAACCACGGGCAGTTCTACCGACTCGGTGAATGCTACAAGATAATCAGCTGATTTGTTCACCCAAACTAAGGAAGGATATAGCGACGTACTATTCACGCGGGTCGTCAGGAGGGTCCAACTCTGCGTTGGGTTAGTAATAAATTCGCCTATATCAAGCTCGCTATAAAGAGCTATAGCGCGTTAAAGCGCCGGGGGAAATATCTCGAATATCACTTACGGACCTGTATAGGAGTTAGCAAGGGGCTGGTCGAAAGAGAAGGAAACAAAATAAAGCTAGAGAAACCAAGCTTCCAAAGCAACATGCCACGAGAACCACATTGAATACTTACAATGAAGTCTACCGCGGGAATATCAAGACCTCTGGCGGCCACATCTGTGCAAATCAGAATACCTGATTTGGCGTTCACAAAAGAGAAAAATGTCGTGGTTCGCTTTTGCTGCTTTTGCTTTCCATGCTATTGTACGTATTAGCATGTAGTTCTGAAAAGGAACCGAGGCATCTAAACTAACCAGGTCTAAACAAGGAAGGTCTATATAGTTGAGAAGCCTTTGAATAGATGTTAGACATCGGTAGCGCGTTAAGTATTGGGGAAGCAGACATACTCTGCGTAGTATTTTACCGAGTTACAACTCGACAAGAAGACTATAATCTTTAATCCCGAGTGTCAGTAGCTGTTTTCTCGATATAATCTCCAATGGTTTTGGAGTGTGTATGGGTCTTGGTATCTGCGTAACGAAGAAGAAATGGCACCGGTCTACAAACCTTTTTCTTAGAATTCTTCTTCAAAAATGAAAACAACAGGAGAAATCTCTTGTCTGCTTCACAAACTACGTAGCCTTGCTCTAGGCCTTCAACTGTCGAGTGCTCCTTTGCCTCGTCGACATTGATATAGAGAGGACCGGGACGGAGCGATATGCGTGCCAGATCTTCGACCTTTGTTGTCTGTGTGGCAGAAAACAGGGCGGTTTGTCTGTTCTCGGACGGCAGGACCTTGATGATTTGCCTCATCTCATCTTCAAAACCAACTTCCAAAATTCGGTCGGCTTCGTCAATAACCAGGGTTCGTAGGTTCTTGTACACGAAGCCTTGGGTGTTCTGAAGGTGATCAAGAAGTCTTCCGGGAGTGGCCACGAGAAGATTGATTCCTTTGCCTAGCTTGTCGGCCTCTGCGCGGCGGTTCGCTCCTCCAATCACGATACCGTAGGTCTGAGAGTGATGCTTCATCAATTCGGTCGCCACCTGGAAGATCTGGAGCGCAAGCTCGCGGGTCGGCGATACAATAATTACACCAGTGCCGTTCCGGGGCTTAAATCGGAGAGAATGAAGCATCTCAATCGCCGGGATCAAAAACGCCAGGGTTTTGCCGCTGCCTGTTTTAGCTGCTCCAAGAACATCACGACCGGCAACTTTGAGGGGAAGAGTCAGCAATTTCAATCCTATACGACTTTCGGGCTCTGACGGCTCGCGAACAGGACTTTGATAAGAAATAACGGCTAAAAATACTCACGTAGAGGAGGAACCGCACGACGCTGGATGGGCGTCATAGTCTCGAATTTCATTTCCTCCTGAATCGCCTTCAATGTTCTCTCGGAAAGGTTCAGCTCTGTAAATTTCTCGGCGCCATCGGTCGGCGCGACAAGAGACGACAATTCGTTACTGTTGCCGTTGGCGAGATCACCATCGACGTCGACATCGCTACCACCGGCGTCGCCGTTGACATCCTCGTCAGAATCTTCTGCTCCGTCGACATCATCGGCATCATCGGTATCATCTTCCTCGTCTTCCTCGTCTGAAGAATCTGGCTCTGATGAGGCCTCGGGTTCGCTCTGGGGTTCGGGCTCGGCCCTTTTCAATTTCTTCTTAGGCGCAGGCGCGGCAGCAACTACGGTGGGCTTGGCGGCGGTCGCTTTGGCACCGTCCGCATCCTTAAACTTTCTCTTCTTTGTGTGCTTTACGGACTCCATGTTGATTGCCAATGATGTTTGGGGGTGGGATGCTGCGTGGTAGAGTGGTGAACGGAACTTTTTTCTGGGCCTACCTCTTGAGATCTCGTTATCGATAGATTTAAGTGCCCACCCGGGTACGTCTGTACGGAGTACTCAGGTAATAAAGTGGGTCGTTCTCAGCATAACCAATCCCCACGATCAAGGTCCCACACCCATGGAGGTACCTAGGTATTGTGTATGTACCTAGGTAGCTTGGAGATTTGAGCCCGGTAGACTGTCCAGTCGTAGAAGGCAAAATCTAGAGCGGAATATGAAGATAATCAACTTTCAAAGTCCTTAGCTAAACTACAGTAGGTAACGGACCTTAGAATGCCTACCTTAAATACCTCATAGGAGGTTGGGGTGTGCTCTGATTTGAGGTACCTATCTACCTAGGTAGCCTACCTAGGTAGATCCTGACAACGTACGCAATCCCTCTGGTTGATCCGAGCAAGTCACGCATTCTGTCCCCAACAAGATGGGATTGCCCACGGGTTTTAGCCGACAACAATGCATGTGTCTGTCTATTATGTATACGGCATACCTAAGAATCTAAGATGGATGCAACGGGGAATGTGACCCCCGAACCCAACTGCGCTTGGCGCTCCTCAAGAAAAAATGATTACAAGTGTGTTACTATGTTGTCTCCCGCCTATATACCCTGAGTGAATGCTGTTCTCCCACCTCAATGCAAAAAAAAATATATGTTCTCCAAGACAATGAATACACGCCAATGAGCCACCGAACACCACGCCATGCTTTTTGCTTTTAGAATGTGTCAAGTTGTGGGGTGAAGCTGAATGACATGAAGATCTTGGAAAAATTCGATTGCGATGTCGCTTACTTTTTAGTCATATAACCAGAATAGGTCGCCGAGCACCGCAGGCAGAGTCGTCCGGTTTACAAAATGCCTTGTCTCCATCGCTCAATGCTTGCTAGTTGGCCGGCGGATTGTTGGACTTGAGAGGTTGTTCCGTACGGGCTGGCATATGGCGTCGTCATCGGTGGTCCGTAGGTAGACATGGCACCACCCACACGAAAAGCGTTTCCCATTACGCTTGCCTTTAACGCGGGATTGGGTAACGCCGAGTCGCTGCTGAATCCCCCCGTAACCATAGTATCTCGGGATTGCCCGAACCCACCGCCAGTCCCATCGTTGAAGCGGCCAGACATGAACCCCCCGGGCCTTACCAGGTTAGGCGCGCTTAGGTTAGAAGGCATTTGCTGCCGGAAACCTGCAAGTTTACGCTTTTGATCCTCCTTGTAGCGCGTAGCCTCTTCCTGCCGGGCTCGTTCGGCTTCCATCCGTGGGTCGTTTAAGATCGATTTTCTGGCGTGGTCACCCAGCACATCGGCCAAGGAGTGACGTTTTGTCAATTGAGGCGAAACACTAGATCGGCCCCCGTTGAGTTGGACGCGGGTCATTTCCCGGTCACGTGCTTCGCGCTCTTCTTGTAGACGCCGACGTCGTTGACCTAGCGTTTCCTCTTCCTCGGCTGGCAGCACCTCACTGTCGCCCTTGCCCTTGCCCTTGCTGGAGTCTTTGGTTTCGGGTTCCACTCCCCCGAATGCATCTCCTAATTGGCTAAGCAACTCCGCGGAGAATGATGAGCTTACTGGGCGGTGTTGAGGAAGGGGGTTATTATCGTCACGAGACCTCAGACGACGCATACGATCTCCCAAGCTCTCACCCTCTATCTCCTCTACTTCCTCTCCCTCGGGGGTCACCACGCGGAGCTGTGGGCTAGGTACACGTAGAGCTGGGGCTAGGTTGAGGCCACGGGCTAGAGTCATACGCTGAATGGGCCCCGCCTCTCGTCCCTGGAGGCGATTACGGCGAACACTTAGGGGTTCATTATCTTCCATATCGCGTCGTTCCATCAACCCAATAGGTCGGGGAGCTCCTGGTATAGTATCGATCAAGCCAGTATTCTGGCCCTTAGAGGCAAGTAAAAGGCCTAACGGCGTATCTTCGTCCTCGTCCTCGTCTGCTTGGTTGGAATTCGGGTCTTCCCAAGCCAGGTTAACCCTCTTGCCTTTCCGCGCCTGGCGTTCCACCTCGGCAACTTGATCCAGTTCCAGGAGAGTAGAGTGCATGCCGTTAGGAAACGCGCTAGTGGCTGGTCGTGTGCGCAACTTCTGCTGCTGTTTTCGCATTTGAAGTTCGGCAAGTAGAGTAGTCGGTGGCCCGTAATAGGTCGGCTCGTGCTCGCTCTCTTCGTCTTTCTCCTCGCCTTCTTGGGTGGGCTCACCGTCGATAGAGGTCGATGTGCGCTGTCTTTCTTCATTATTATCAATGGAATCTGCACCTCGCTTCTCTTCTTGAGAGCTAGAATGCCGGCTGAGAGCACTCGGTTTTCGGAAATGAAAGATAGAGCTCCGGTTCTTAGGTTCATGAAGTTCGGCGGTGCTGAGGCTCTTCATATGCGACTTCCGTTTATTGTCAGTACCGTAAACTTCTGCTCCCAATGAACCAGCAAATGCGTGGTCAGTGAAAGCTGATACTGGCGCACGGGCCGAAGCGTTCAAGATATCATCAAGTGTAGTTGTTGCTGACCCGTCTTTTAGCTGGATTGTTGGCACCTGTGAGGGTAGTTCGAAGTAGGCGCTAGCCCGGAGCTGCGGGGGTACGTTGCTCAGATCCGGTAACTGTGATCTTCGTTTATTAGGGCTCAACATCGACATTATAGACTTTCGGTTATTGCTATCGTTACTCTGGGGTTGAGATTCAAGCGGGGCCTGATTTTCATCCTGGGCATGAATAGATGGTTCCTTATGAGACTCCTTTGAGCTAGAGTGCACCGTTGGATTTGAATTGGTAGGCCCGAGAGGATCCAGAGGCGGTTCAGAATGTAGTTCTGGTAGCCATGAGGCAGTAGACTGGCGGTTTGCATTAGGCACTGCGCTCAGGACTTGCGATTTACGAACGTTTCGGGCTTGTGGCTTGAGCTTCTTCGAAAGCTTTTGCGGCAAGTTGAGCATCATCGGTACTCGTGCTGGATAGTAAAGCATGGTTTCGCCCGTTTCGTGATTCATATAGGATTTGGGTCGAACCGTAGGCGGACCAAGTGGTGGAGATATCAAAGGCTTGGACGATTCGCCCTCATTCTCATCCGACACGGAGTCGGGCTGGTACGACGGGATAAACGGTGATTCCATAGTTGGTGAAGCAAAAAGTGTTTGGAAGTTAATAGAATCCTCCAAATCCGCATCGGGAGAGCAGTGGGCACCGTCAAAGTCAGCAAACGCGCGCTCCGCCTGTTCAAATGTGCCATCTGAACCGGCGGAAGTAGGACGCCTGGCATTGACATAGCCGTGCCCCCGTTGACGAGTGTCTGCCACAGGCTGGTCCCAATACTCATGTGCACTAGACTCATAGTATAGATTCCCATTTGGCGTCAGGTCCATGTCTTGCACTTGTGGAACCTGTAAAGCTTCGTCTTCCTCGACCTCTTCGCCCAACCTATCTGCTTCGTCCATCGCTGCAGCAGTCAGAGCCGTAGGCTCTATCTCGGCAATATTAGTTAAAGTCGGTACGGTGATCGATCGCACACTACGGACAGAGCTTTTCCCAGGCCCGTGTCTAGATAGTGGGCTACCGAGATCAGCGTCTGGTTTGGACATGCCGGCTGACCCGGGTCTGAGCCGTGTAGCACCGGCTACCATGGATGAGCTAGGCGACATAACATAGCCTGCGGGAGAGTAGCCACCATGGCGCGCGGCGGTATTCGTTTCGCGTATTGAGCTGGCAACCGAAATCTGCTTGGAGATAGGATGCATAACGGGTTCTCCCGTTTCGGGAATGGAGGCTATGCTGGCGGCCAGTATGGATGATCGTCGGCTGTCTACGCGCTTCTGTTCCTCATGCAGATCGCGAATAGCATCGTCTATTGATGATGTCATAGAAAGCTTTTCGGCAGTGGCTTCGAGCTGAGCAATGTTACTGGCACGAGAGACAGAACGTGGGTTTAGATCAGGTGTTGGATGACGCAACGACACGCTTTTGGTGGAGGCGGTGCGCACAATAGGCTTTGGCTTCACGAGGACGGGTTGCTGGGCGCTATGGAGCTGAGAGAGTTCTTCGACTGGCTTTCCAGCTGACTGTTGCGAGGCGTGGCCCTCAGTAACGTTCTGACTAAACCGAAAGTTTGCTTCCGCCCGCGTGTCTGGTGCTTGGCCGATGGTATGGCTTCCCTGTTGACTAAGGTTTACGGCACTATCGGGGCCAAAGTTAGGCAGTGGAAGCGAAGGCGCATGGCCGAATGATATAGGATGATGTTCTTCTGCACCTGTGGCTGAGGCGCCAGGTTTCTGCGGGTAGTGTTGATCATCACCAACAGTTCGATTTACTCCACCGTAGCTCGTGGTCGTATTTGTGTCAAAGTCGCTGTCCATTGATAAGGGTGTGAAAGTCGTCTCGACAACGGGTAGGAAAGGCAGCGGCGAGGGCGAAAGAGCGGGAGACAAGGACTCAGATGGTGAGATGTCACCATCCCGATCGTGGTCATTCTCAGACTGGGGGACCCTGCCGTACGAGGCGGCGGCCACCATCTTGGCCTCTTTTGGTTTTAAGATGTGTGTTTACAGATGCACAGTCGAGAAAGGATCGGAGTCGGTAGGTATTTGGTGTGTTCGGTGTACGTCGGTCTCGGTCTCGGCCTCAGTCACAGTTGCGGTTGCGGTCGCGTTCGTAGTTATCGCCGTCACCGTCGTCGTCGTTGTCGTTGTTGTCGTGGGAAAGGGGCGTTTGGTGCAACAAGACGATAAAATTTGAGCTCTCGGCAATTGACGTAACACGTAACATGGACAGCAAATCAGGTAGGGTGCAGCTACTTCAATATGCCGTGTCGGGTATGCTATGCAACTCTGAAATGACTTGGTCCAACGTCCAAAGTAGGCACACTAGCAGACTGGAGACATCAAAATAGATAGAGCTGATGACAACAAGAACATGTGAAGAGGGTGTAATGTCAAGGTAAAGGTAAATGCGAATGGGGGAAACAAGGACGAGTTGAAGGAGAATAAAAAAACAGGAAGGGAGGGATGTTCCAACTGATACGTGCCAACTGAACAAATATATCTTAGTACCGTAGATAAGATGCATGTGGTTGGATGGTTGGACGGTTGGACGGCCACGGGCTACAGTATCCTACTTGATTATCTATCTATCTAATAGAAAGAAGCAACGAGGGAACAAACAAAAAACCCCCCCGAGTCACTCTGGCACTCTGGCACTCTGGCACTCTGGCACTCTGGCACTCTGGCACTCTGGCACTCTGGCACTCTGGCACTCTGGTCCGGTCTGGTCTGGTCTTACTCACTTCAATCTGTGCCCAGACGTGTGTAATGGGGTGTTACTTCGGGTACCTAACCTACAGTATACTATAGGATGCTATAGGATGCTATAGGTAAGACAGGTATATTTCTTCATCGATCGACAGCAAACCGGTTGCGCTAAGGCTTCTCCCGTGATGGATTAACCCGGGTAGATGTCACTGTACCTAGCTAACCTAGCTAACCTTAGATAGCTCCTGGTACGAAGCCGACCATGATGATCCTTGTCCAGGTTCAGTAGATTGTACGTGTGCAAAGTCCGTGTGCACCGTGCAAGCCCGGGACAAAACAAAACAAAAAAAAAAAACAAAAAAAAAAATTTATTGGGTTGGAGGTAGGTTTGATAGATTTGATAGGTTCGATAGGGGGATTGTTGAAAGATGGTTCATGGTACCGTATCCTAATAACTTCATTTGGAGCTTCCAATACCGCAAGTCGGCAAGTTATCTATCTATCTAGCTAGTGTATCTATCTACATGTATCTTGGAACGAGTGCCGGCCCCCTTGATGAATGACCCAGCAAGCGGTCTTACCAGGACCCGACTGATCACAAGGGGACCATCTATCCGTCTACTTACACTATCTCACACACATTCGAGTTCTTTTCAGATGTTGTGTTGGTTTGGCTATCCAATGGTGTAGAGATCCATGCACAACTCATATGTACACTGAACTTGTTTCTTAGGCCAGAAGACACCAAGTCTAGACCAGATCTAAGGTATGGATACCTCGAATGAGCCACGCTCGGCGCCACGCTTAGAATACCACAAGGCGTTGTATGACAAAGACCAAGGTTGCTGCAAGGTGTCTCCTGCATCTCACCAATGGGAAGAAATCTTCGCCGAGATTATCTATCATTCTATCATAATATATGGGTGTGGTGTTTCATGCCAAGTTCTATACGTGCACTACAATACCTATATAATGCTTACATGTACAAAAAGGAGACGTCCTGGGTCTCTGGCACGTGTGACATTACTTACCTAGGTAGGTAGGTAGAGAGGTATTGGTCTCTTACGGTACCTAAGGTATTGATAATATCAACCACCCATTTTACACGTAACTGTGCTTACAGCACTTACAGCACTATCTAGTAGCGCAATGCAAAATACTTTACCATTTAAGAGGTAGTTTCTACTAGGCGTGTAGGGTGTAGGCTACGTACATACACGAGGAAGATTATCTACCCTTTAGGCATAGTATAAACCTCTAGTGTACCAAAATAGCTTGGCTAGAGCCGGTCGAGCTGGTTAAGGTTCTGGCTGCGGTTCCGGCTGTGGCTAAAAACCGTTAACTACAGCTTATTCCCATTAGGGTCTGGTGTCAAGAGCAAACGTTGGGGCGGTTTAGGTCGATTTGGGTGACAAAAAAAAAAAGAGCACTCGTATTTACATATGACAAGGGAATCATAAGTTTTCTATCATATTTTTTTAAAATTATTTTCAAATCGTGCCCAAAATAAACACCTCTGATTAATTTACTGGTATGTACATCAAAGTACCTAGCGCAAATACGACTGTAGCAGTGACCGCGTCGCGTGCCACCTAAGATAGGTGGCTTCCAGCACGATCGTGGCACCTGGAGTGGGGGTCTACCTAAGTCTATACCTACCTATGTACATACCTAGGTAGCTAAGTACCTAACCTACTACTAGTAAGTACGTAGTAGGAGGTAGGTACCTAGGTAGGTAGCATTATATGTAGCATCATAACATTATACTCCCATCTACTCATCTACGTAGTACGCACTCACTCATGCATGCGGTGCCTGGTTCGCCCAGTCCTGCGCCGGCACTAATGCATTTCCCAATTTGCTTGTCTGCAGTGCTTATCATTACCTTGAAGCATCCAAGGTAAGTGGGTTTATAGCTTCACATCCAGACTAATTCATGTACGATGATGCGTATATCAGTTTTTCGCCTAGCCACCTAGGCAGTACTACTAGGTAGTGTAGTAGGTAGCGGCTGTCTAATCTTCACGCTACTCGAGCACGATGGGTGTCTAGACACGTCACTAGGGTTCGGTGACATCGACATCATTCTCCTCCTCTCGGCTCGGATCTCTCTTCCATAACATTTCGACGTCTCCCGTGTATACATGGTAGCTCTTCCGATGCAGCGACGATTGACCATATGGAGTAAAATGAGTTATCAACATGGCGGGTAACCGGCTGCCTCTTCGTAACATCGCGCCAACTGCCAAGACCGCAACTTGCAATCGGGAGGCGTGAAGAAAGGTGCGTGTGAACATATGTTGATACGTATCTAACCTAGATGCTGGCATGAAGAATCCGGCGGAATCGTGTCTCTCATCAACATCACCTATCTAGCCAGAGGGTCCATGAATCCAAGGTTAACGCGGCCATCTCTACATAGGCTCGGCTCACCTTTCTAGGCGCATCTTTCCCAGAGTAGTGCCAGAGTCCTCCTAGTTTGGTTGTTGGCGAGCCCCCATTCCCCGTAATGCAATCCAATCAGTCGTCCCCATCTCGTTTCTTAACTCGTAAGTCGATCGACATGTTGATCGTACAGACTAAATATGAAACGAACATGATGCGTCGGGCTAGGGCGATCATTAGCCTACTCGTAGATAACGACCCCGGTTGAATCCAGGCGCGTTGGTTGCTGGTTGCGCATTGCGCCCGGCGTAACTATGAAAGGGAACCGGACATTGGACAGCTGAAATCTCCGCGTTCAGAAAGCAGAGTTTCTTATCAGTCAGCCGCGCATGGCTAAGTAAGAAGCTCATGCTGTTTAGTACACATGGGTTGGCAGCATTTGTATAGATGTTGAGATAAGGAAATACCCCATCGGAGATCCAACTACAGAAAGAAGTAAATGCATAGGCTAACGGAGACATCCATCAACCACTGTCGATCAAGATATTACGAAGAAGAGAGAAAGAAGTGGGAAGTACTGGCCCGTGTCAGGCTGACAGCTCAAGAAGCTCTGTCAGGCATTACATGAGATATTATTTTAAAAAGTCGCACTTTAGTTTTCTTCAACTAGTTGTCAAAGCTGATTTCACTTAAAGGGGACATACGCATTCGCTCCCCATTTGCCTTTACCATGTATCAGTACACCTTTTTCTAGCCTCAAGATATCATCGAGTTGCACAATGACAACGGCCAGATAGCCGGCATACCGCACAATGCACGAAAAGCAACCCTAATTTACATTGCACCGCAAGCCGCGACAACACCCCACGTCTTATCTTACAGATGGTATCAAGGGCGATTACTGAATCTCACATCATAATATTTTGCCGCATCGCGTAAGGCATCGCATACTCTTGCTGGTTCGTATTCGGAAGTTTTATGTACAACACCAGCTACCGAACCAAGCAAAGCAGGCCTCATAAGAAGACCGTTGCTAGGCTACATACGAGCTGCTCAAAATCAATGACTAAGTTCAATGATTGGCCCCGTGTATGTCTTCCTCGCCCATGCGACGTAATACAACATACTGAATGAGACCACTGCCCCAAAGCCTAGTATAGCCCAGTTGAAATTCTGGGGGTTCACTTCTCTGGTCGACGGCCAGAAACTGAACATGAACGTATAGAAGAGGTAAGCACACGAGAACGCGTTGTTGGCGATCCCCAGTGCCCCGCGGACGCGCCAGGGGCCCCAGGTCAGGTTCTCACCCATCGTGTTCGTGAGGGTATCATCGTCGTGTGGCTCGCGTATCGCCCCGGTCACTCTGCGATAGAGGAGCAGGCATGCGGCGATGAGGTAGGATCCAAATAGACCAGCTATCGACATGGATATGACGCCACTGTAATATTCAAAGTCAGCTACCTTATCACCCCTAGATACTGCAGGAAGCTGACTTCCACCTCGGATAGTCTGTGGTCTAAATAGTACCAAAATGGAAAGAAGAAGACACCGAATATTACTTACTTAAAGGCTACCGAATCCCCAATGTTGACGAGGGACAGAACAATGGCAATAACAACGGTCACTAGGACAGCGTACTGGGGTATGCTGGTCCGCGGGCTGATCTTCTTGAGCACTTGCCAGCCAGGCACTCCACGGTCGCGGGCGAAGGCCCAATAGATTCGAGAAGTCGACGCAAGGCACCCGGTGGTAGCGCTGAAGGACATGACCACGACGAGGGAAGACATAACAGTCGCTCCGGCGGTCGATCCTACAGCGTGACGGAAAACTGACATGAATGGATACTGCGGGTTTTCACTCAAGGCCGTATCGATATTTCCGAGGGAATAGAGTGTCGCAACCATCATAGCAAAGCCCAATGTCCCATTCACGGCGAGGCCGGTCATCAAAGATCGAGGCACCACGACAGCGGCGTCGCGAATTTCTTCCGACATCTATCGACATGTGAGGAAATGGTACGACAATGATAGTAGCTTGTATGGCTTACGTGGATAGCACCGTCTCCTCCTAGGAAGGCAAAGACGTTTCCTATAATCCCAACACTAAAAGACAGGCCTTGTGTCTGCCAGAGTCCCGAGTTTCTCCAGGTGTCGAAGACATCTTTGGCTGACCCATGAGGGCTGAGCAATGTCAATGGGAGTATGACAGCGAAGAAGCCGAGGATGTGCAGGACCAGCACAAGACCTTCGAACTTCGCCAGGAGAGATCCGACAGCGGTATTGATGCCATAGCTGACTATGACGACGGCCCAGAACAGAAGAGTGCCATGCCAATTCTTCATAACAGCAGCGTATTCTGGATGCGTGAGCAAGATAAGGCCCTGGATCATGGTCCCCGTGACGTATCCACCTGAGGCTATAAGTGCCTGCCACCCCGTGATGGCCAGCCACCCAGTGAGGTATCCAAGGAACTTTCGGGACGAAGCAGGCGCTAGCATCGAAACCCAATGATACTGCCCACCCGACGTGGGCGCCATGGAAACCAGCTCGGACAGTGTCGTGAACACCGACAGGGTGCCTACCCAGACAACTAGGAACCCGTAAAGGACTCCAGACGGACCGCCACTACGAGCGTTAGTGACTCCCGCGGATAAAGGGGCTGGGGGTGTAATACTTCTGCAGTCCTGCAAGAAACGTGCTGCACGGCTGTTAGTTAGGGGGGCAGAGCGAGGCGGGGACAGACGAGACATACGTCAACGATCCCTCCCAGGTAATTAATACAGTGCAGCTAAAGCCAAGAATCGTCATAAAGCCAAAGTTCCTCTTCAGAACAGGCTTCTTCCCCAGACGGGCCAACGCCAGGTCATCGCGAGAAGACGACTCCGGCACGCTCTGCTTGAGCACGGTCTGCAGACCCTTCTCCTCGAGGCTGGCAGTCATAGTCGATAGTAATCAAAATCGGGCCGGGGCGGGTGGGAGAGGCGTGTGTTGTAGCATCGATGGGAACTTTGGGTAACGGGGAGAGAGGAAAGAAGAGCAACGCAGACCCCAGGTATTTCAGGCGATCGTCCTTCCCTCAGCGCCCGTACGATCGGATAACTAATCCGCCAGTGACAGATCACAACCGAAAGGGCGCTGCTGATAAATAGTGCTGTATCAGCCCTCGTAACCCCCTTCGTACGCTCGGCATCTCACCTTTGTTGTACCCCCAATGAAACCGGCTACGAATCATCGCGCGGCTGGAATACGCAGTGCGCCGACACACTGTTGTACTGCAGCAGCGTATGTAGCAAGGCATACTACATTACCTGATTTTTCTTCTCGTCGTATGTTGGCTCCCGGGCTGGGATTCCCGACCGAGACTTGGGATGATTCGTGCCGTACCTTACGCTAGGGAGAAGCCAGGTCATCAGGGAGCAAGCAACAGCGTCGTGTGTGGCTGGCAAATAGTTGGAACGAATGCCTAATAGGGCGACTTATAGCCTTTGATTGGCACTCAATTCAATAACGTCCTCTGCTAGGAGACACTAAGTGTCCTACTTCCCAGTAGAATGGTCGGACATATGCCGGCGCGCACTCTATAGTCTAGCCACCGCTGTGTGAGACACTCTCCACCCCTCGCGTATTTCGTGCATCGTAATTGTTCGCATTAGTTTTAGGGGCTACACATGTTTCCCCAAGTTTTCGATGGTCTCGATCCAAGGCTCTGAGTTACCACACTTGGTCTTAGTAGTGACCACAATTGTGAATCAGGGTATTTGGAATACAACATGATGGTGGTATACATTACGAGTAACGGCGCATGAAAAATTGCACGAATTATCGAGCCTGAAAGAAAACAAGCGGTCAAGGTATACCCTCGAATAACTATAACTCATTCCTGACTGCGTCATCTGGTTTGCTGACTTATTGTCGCACAACATCTAATCTTAGGATACGACGTGAAACATGATATATATCCCTTTCCTGATCAGGGCAGCCTCATAAAGGCTAGTCATGCATTAGATTGGCTATTGGTGTTCAAGAATGGCCCCTGGAGGCCTCGACTAGCATTATTATGATCATATCTCAGTTACATCATTCGCTCATCGATCCGTAGCCCGCGACGAGCACGCCGCCGAATTGCTGAACCCGCTTAGGTGATATGCACTTGACCCAGCCCTACCATGCGGGAGGTCCTCTTCAGATCCCGGCAAATTCTCCACACGGGCTACTCCGGACTCCAAGCTTTCCATAAACGGCCTCAAATAGGGGCCGCAGGCGGTCACCACACTTGCAGAGAGGATAGCCTGATTCAAAACTGACGGTAGCCAAATATTCTTCGTAAGGTCGGAACTAGGAAATGCGTCAAGAAAAACAGCGAGCTGCGCTAGCGCAATGCCGATAATTCTATTTGTTGATTAGCGAGGGATGCGCTGCCTAGTTGTTCGGGTCGGGAAGATGGAACTCACAAGATACGGGTTGAAAAAACCACAAGCACGAAGGATCTCCTCGCGAGAGACATTCGTAAGGTTCCGATGATTAGGAAATACAAGGCGACAATAAAGAATTCAGTCCCAATATTGACCACTGCCACATATGTCCACCAAGCTCGCTATGCTATCAGTCAGCATTTTTTCTTCTCGATACGCTAGGGGAGTAATCGGGCTTGCCTACCCTGTTGAGGCATTGAGAGCCGTGGAGATAATCCCATGGCCTTGGAAATGCGCATTGGAAGAGAGAGGTTAAGACTGCGGAAACCAGCCACAGTCCCACGACGATGCGAAGAATGAAGTCTAGGCGCTGGTGCATTGCGCTCGGGCTCAGCTGCTGTATGGATATCGATATGGACCATTTGATAAGCGCGAGAGTAGTGAGCTGAAAGACGAAGCTGGCATACTCTGCCTTGAGGCGCAAATGTTAGCCCACTTCGGGGCAAGTCTATTGAATATGAGGAGAGCGTACCTGAAGTATCCTCTCGACGGCGCCTTTAGTCAAAGTGCTTATTGGCTCACCAAGGCCCTGTGATGCTCCTAGTGATATCGAGACGCATTGTGCTAGATAAGTAGACTATCACAGGTTAGCCATAAGAAGGCGTTGGGGTTTGAGCCGGAGGGAGAAGACGATCGAACCAACCTGAGCCGTTAATAAGATCCAGTCATCCCAGCCTAGTTTTCGTGTCATGTAGTATTTCGTGCCTAGACGTGCTCCCACGCTAAGAATGGCTACGATGAATAGGAACCAGAGCAGGATCTGGAATACGCTACTCTGGTCATGCTGTGAGATAACTCGTGTATCCATTTTGGTCGCTTATTCGGTTGCGTGTATGTTGAGTTGTATGCAGATTCATACGACGGATAATAGACGGGATTGTGAGCTTGATCACCGAGTATGTAAATCTCCAGCTGAAATATTCGTAGTTCGACAATTCATAGTGTACGATCTGTATGTATGAGTCTCGACCACACGGGTAGAATATCCTGAGGGTAAGAGGAGATGGGTAGTCTGGTAGTTCTTGAGGATTCTTGAAGCACTGGACGATGCCGCAACTAATATCTCATCAATATAGAGTACATCGACTATCACATATCAGATTCACTCTACACAGCATCGTAATTTGTGTGGAGATTGAACCCCGGAGCTTGGCGGCAAATTATACGGGGGACTGAGTGGTACTATGCGATGAGACAAAACGGGCATCAACATCAATTGCCGTTGCTTCTGGAGATTCCCTTGTCTTTCGGTGCTGCGCGTCCGTGGCGTGATCTCCCTCCCGTAGGGGTTAGGCAGTGAGACTTTGTGGCCGCTCGAGGTTATGTAATCTAGTTCGATGCGAACGTGCGGTTACGATTGGCTCCCAGTCACGCCACTAAGTGTTGACCGTGATACATTCAGCTTCTGTCTGTGTCCAGATTGATTGGTGGGAAAGAGGAACAAAAGACATGGTGATGGGCGAGACGCAGGTGAGACAAGACTGTCTGGAGACTTATATCTCCCTGGCGCCTGGCCCATGACTCTCTGTCTTTCAGGAACCGGTCGCGCCACGGATGAGAATTTGGACGCAAAAGAAAAAACTACTGACCTGAATTTCCCAAGACTAACTTCTTGAAACTGGACATTCTAACCTCTCATAGGTGGACTTGATCGAAAGAACGGGACCTGAGGATAGAAACCTTTCAGATCACCTACGCCCGTATGCTGTGGTTCTGACTGAGCACATACATAGGACGCCGCATAGTCAAGTGCTCGACCTGATCACGCCCTGCGTTCGATATTAGCGCGACGGTATAGTGCTATACATCTATTCCGTGCTACTGCAGTTTGGCCAATTGGTCCCCCTCGTCACGGAACCCTAGACTCTAGGCCATGACTTTTAAAATTCAGGATATTGACCCGGAAGTAGACTTCCCAGCACTCACTCGGTGCTTCTTCGAGTCATACGAGGATCCACCACAGAAGTTCTTCCATGTTTTCTTTCCCACTCACGGAACCGGCGTTGAGGCTCGTGAAGAGGCTCTCATAGAAGCTTCCGAGCGCCTGAAGTTGTGGCATACCCACGATCCTACTAGCCGCTGGCAGAAGATCGTCGATACCGAGACGGGCAGGATCGCAGGCGGTGCTCTCTGGCATGTCCACGAAGAGAACCCGTTTGCTAGCCCACAGCCAACGACCGTGACTTGGTTCCCGGCCGGCGGCTCCCGCACCTTCGTGGAAAAGGCACTTGAAAATCATGTCCGGCCTCGGTCTAAAGCGGCACAGCAACCTCACATTTGTAAGTAGGCCATTCTCGTTCCGTGTGCTAGACTGACGAATGTTAGATCTGTTCATCATTTTCACTCACCCTGACTACCGACGCAGGAGTATTGGGCAGCAGTTAATAGACTGGGGGATTATGAAGTCAAATGAAATGGGTTTAGACATTTTCTTAGACGCAACTCCGTACGGCCGGCCCCTATATGAGGTGAACGGCTTCGAGTATGTTGAAGAGAATGTTAACATACCGGTGACTGAGAATCCAGATGATGCCTGGAAGGAGATGGAGGAGAAGGTCGGCCCGTTCACATTCTGGCTAATGCGACGTCCAGCTAGGGGAGGGGAATCTAACCCGAAGACATGAGTTGCTATAAGGATGGATCTATTTCTTGAACACACTTCGCGTCGGGTGCTGAAGGGCTATTGTCCCTCATTGTTCTCACCCTCTAGAATAAATTTTAACTCGTTTTAAACTGCATGGCACGACATATGGACTACACGCTTACTTTTAGCTATTGTATTGCTAAAACATATAGTTATTTGATTTTGAAGTCGGGTAGTTGTTGTATAATGGTAATAAAGTCCCTACCTACCCCCTACTGTATCGATGTATATGTAGTCGACGCCGGGATTCTACGCCTACCTAGTTTCATCATAGGTATAGTGCCATCGGCGGAGCTCACCGGATCCGTATATTTGCGACTGAGGTTCAAGAGCAAGACGCCTAATCACCTTGAGCGTTAGTATCATAGGGGGGCGTCTCAAGGTACAATACCATTGGAATATTAATGATAACAATTGGCAAAATAATCTGGTAGAGTTATAGTTCTGTTATCTTCTTATACAACAGGGGTAATCGATATGCCAGAATGCTTTTGTGGTTCGCTTATAATACGTGGTGAAGTTTGCTGGCAAATGATGAAATCTTCAACAATATAAGGATCTGCGAATTATGGGCTTTTCAGATGAGCTAAAGCTCGTGTGCCGGTATGAGATATCTTATCGACATATAAATCGTATGACTTCAAAAATAAAATTTTGAATGAGTAGTGTTCATGGGTCCAATTCAATTCTTCGCGGAATTTGAAAGACAGTTGAGTGCTAAGCTTGTAGATGGCGGGTACAAACGGTCGCGAAGATACAAGGAGTGCCATGCAATCTTCGTTTGGAGAAGTCCGAGTTCCGGCACCATAGTAAGGGCCACCAGCTCTGACAATTTACCTCCACGGGCAAGTAAGCAGTACTGAAGTGTGTGACAAGCTCGAGATATCATGCCGATATTTGAGCTTAAGTCTTCGCTGTTATGTAAGTTTTACGATGCAGTGTATCCGACGGCAGGATCTGAAGGTCACACGGGCAGCCATGTTGATGGCAAGTAGCGGCGGGCTGGTTCACGATGTCTAAAATTTCGCACACGCGGGCGACAAAAATTACTTGGAAGACAACTGGCTTACCGAAATTGGACCCGCCTCAATGATCTTGTGCTGTGTTATCGTGACATCTTCCCCGCATAGAACTACCCAGGTACGGAACAGACTCCGCATGCCGGCAGTCCCGCTAAACGGAAAAGAGTCGGCCAACCTGCCGGGGATGCAGGGGTAATTCCCGAACAGTCGGTGAAGAGATCTTGGAGGTCCGCCGTGAGTGAGTTGGCAGTAGGTTAGAATATGCGGCCGATTGCTCAGTCCTGCTCAGGTGTCGGCGTGGCATAGCGTTCGAAGGCAAGGTAGTGTAGTAGGGTAGTAGAAGACAAGGGAGACAAGGAAGACAAGGGGCGGCGGAGACGGCATATCGTGAGATGATCCATTAGTGGATGAGCATCATTTATGGTCCGTGGGGAATATTGTGGCTTGTGCCTGATAGTGTATGCACTAGCGAGATGGGCTTACAGAGTAATTCTACACGAGGCGGTCAGATCGAGTTTACGTATGCTTGCGACATCGGGGGGGTTGGTTGGGATGATTAGGATGGGTAGTGCTGGTATTGCTGATATCGCTACACGTATGCGATCTACACCAGATCTGTCTCGTGATTATACCGATAGCTTATTGCTAAGCACGTAGTTAGTTAGTTAGTTACCCAGTTGCTCTATGGAATGAAAATTTCTGTTCTGTTGTTGGCGATGATTTAGAGTTGAAGCCAATGCAGGTGTGCTAGTAATCGTGCTGCAGGGCTTGAAGCAAGGCAAAAAAAGGCTTGGAGCAGGGCTTGAAAGCAGAAGCAGGGCTCGAAGCAGGAGCGGGAGTTGAGCTAAAATATCGGAATCTTGTTTCACCCGAATAATGCTGGGTTGTCACCGATACGGCGGCAGCCAATCACAGACAGTGGAATCCTCAGAATCCTCACTAGGTCTAGCATTGAGCGCCCAAATAAGGAGTGGGATCTCTTATCATTATTGTTATCTAGGCATCGACGAAGTACATTAGGTATGTACTTAATCGCGATGGTTTTACTCTACTAGTAATTGGTGAAGTCTAACATGTGAAGATGGGTAGTTGAATAGGCACCTATATGTACTTTTCGCGATACTGTTCATAAGATGCCTACGATGATCTGGTTCGGGGGCCCCTGGTTTGGGTCGAGACCCAACATTGGAAATTACCTGCATGCAGGTACGGACGATGAGTACTGACTACCACTGACTGTACGTAGTACTTATACTACTAGTAGGTACATCTTGTTGTCGTTGGAACTCGGAGGGGAAGACCGGGAGAGAGTGATTTCATCATCGTACCCCAATTTTGTCTCTGTCTTGCGTCAGTTGTCTTAGCCGGTTCGAAGCAATTGTCCATACTCGAGCAGCACCCAACTCGCGCACTTGTCATTAGCATACATAGGTAACCTAGGTAGAATAACATATAATACAAGCATTCCAATTGATTGGCATCCAAGGTTGCCTAGGCATCTGCTGACTATACAATCCTCATAGTTTGCTGAATTTGTGCCCCTGATTGATAGACGTGATTGTCAAGCGGTACGGAGTACACTATGTAGGTATCTAGGTACCTAGGCGGTACTGCCTACTGTGGCGCAGGAAAGTGGCGGGTAGTGTGGCACGGGGGGGGAAAAGATAGATTGCAATTGCCCAGGCCTCCGGCCCTGGCCAGAACCTTCCTACTAATTTAATCTCGTTGCCTACTCAGTTACCCCTGCACATGCTATCAATCTGGTCTCCTAAAAGTAACAACTAAAATAAAAAAAGGTTATAAATCTATAAAAAAAAAATATTAATACTAATATTAGTTACCTTTTTTAAGCGTATATATGCTAGCATTATTTAAGTTATTTTAAAGGTTTTATTATTAATTATATTTATTTTTAATTAATTATTTACTTATTTTTATTTATTTGCTTAATTAGCTAGTTATTAGATTAAATTATATTTTAAAGATTTATATATTATAAATCTATAAAGATTTTGCGCAAATTTATTAAATATATATATTTTTTTGCTTTTATTATAATTATATAATTTAAGCTTAAAATTAAACCTTATTTTATAATAATTAAGTTTTTATTACTTTTTATAATTATAATAATATTTATTTAATATTTATTTAAAGCAAATAAAATAAAAAAGCTTATTATATTAGGTATAATTTAAACTAACTTTTTTATTTATTTATTTATTAAGTATATTTATGCTTAAGCTAACTTATTTTTAAAGTTAAAAGTAATATATTTATAAAAGCATAAACTATTAAAAATAAATATATTATATGCTGCTAAAATTTAAAAGGTATATTATATGCAAATAAAAACTATATATTTTTTAGCAACTAGTTTATTATATTATTAGTTTAATTTTAGTAATAATATTTATATTAATTATAACTATTAATTAAGCATATTAAATATGTTTTTATTTTTATAATATTTTTTTTAACTATTTATTAGCTTAGCTATAAATTATTTAATTAATTAATTAAATAACTTAAACTTAAATAATTAAAATATATTTACTTATTAAAAAAAAACTAATTTTATATTAGTTATAACATTTTTTTAATTTATAAGATTATTAAGTAAAAATGCTAAAATATATATTATAAATTATAATATTTTATTAATAAATAAGCTAGTATTTAAATAATATATTATAACATTTTTTTAAGGCAGTATTATTAGCTAACATATTAAAGCCTAATATAATATGCTATTTAAAAAAACTAAATAGTTATAAATTAAAACTAAAGCAGTATTTATTGCAAAGTTTAATAAAAATAATATTAAAAAGCAATAAATGCTATTTAGCAAAGTAAAAGCATTAAAAAAAAAAATTAATAAACTATTAGTTAACTTTATTAAGCAGGCTTAAAAGCTGTTTAACTATATATATAATAACTTATAAAATAAATTAGCAGAAGCATTTTTTTATAAAATATAAGATAATAAAGCTAATATGTTATTATAGTTAAAACTATAAGACTATTTAGCTTTAAAAAACCTACTAATAAAAACTAAGATATTAGATTTAAAAATAACTTTTTAAAAAATCTACAAATATTTAAAATAAATTGCTACTTTAATTAAAAAAACTAATATTTATAATAAATAAGCTAACTATGCTAATATAAACTAATAAGTTTTAATTTTATTAAAAAAATAAATTATAGCAGCATTTAAACAATTGTTTAAAAAGCTTATAAAGTTAATAATATTATTTTATATAGCTAGTTTAGCTTTATCTTTTATAAGTATAAATAAAAAAAAATCCTTTAAACTTAAACTGCTTTTATAATGCTTTTGTTATAGCAATTTAAAATATAAAGCAAAAGATTATACTAATACTGCATTGCTTTGCAAAAAGTAAAACAAATTAATTAAAAAATATAAAAAAAAAAAAAGACATGCTAACATAAGATATTATTTTTTAAATATATAAAAAACTATAAATATAATTACTATAAATTTAAAAATGTTTTTTTAAGCAAGATTTTTTAATTATATTTATAATGTTTTATATATAAGTTTTTTTATATTTAACCTTACTATATAATTTATAAAAATAAAAAAAATAAAAAATTTAAAAGCTAATATTATAGCAATAATAACTAAAAAAAATAAATCTTTAAAAGCAAATAAAAAATAAAAGCAAATAAAATTAAAAGCTTTTTTATTTTTATTAATTGTTAAGCTTTTAATATTAGCTTAACTACTAAATTTTACTATTAAAAAAGCTTTTCTTTATATATAGCTAACTAATAAAGAATTTAATCTTAAAACCTAATTATTAAGTATAAAAAAAGTAAATAAAACTATAAATCTTATATTATTTTAATAGTTTTTTGCTAGGTATAAAATAAAATTAAATAATTTTAAAGCTTATAATAAAAATAAAGGTAAAATTTTAGTATTATAAGATATTATTTTTGCATAAATAATAGCTAAAGAAAACTTACTTTAATTTAATGTTTAAAAGTAGTTAGCTTAAACTTTTATTATTATAATAGCAGCTTAACTTATTAATAGTTTAGCTTATATTAAGTTTTAATTTATTAAAGCTATAATATTAAATATAAAACAACTAAATAGTTAAAAAAAGGCTAAAAGCAATTTTATAATAATAATAAACTTAATAAAACTTATTAAAAACTTTTAATTTGCTTTAGTTTATATTAAAAACTAAAAAGAAAAAGAAATTAAACTAAATGCTTTAGGCTATATTTAAACCTATATTAAAAAATAATATACTAATTATGCTTTATTAAATAAAAAAATAGTTATTAAAATTATCTCCTTTAGTTTTATTATTAAATTAAGTTTAATATTACGTTTTGCTAAAGTTTTATAAATAGTTAAATTAGCTAATAATAAAAAGTAACTTATAACTTATTGCATTTTAATTTAAGTTATAATAAAAGGTATTACTATAGTTATTACTATATATGTTATGTTTATAAAAAAAAGTTTTAATCTTTTATTATTATAAAGCTAGTTAAAATATATGTAAGCTATAAAGCATTATATATTAAATATTTTTAAAATTAATAGCAAAAAAAAAGTAAAGAAAACTGTTTTTATTTTTTTAGCCTTTAAACTAAAGATTAAAATAAAGCTTAAAAAGTTACTAAAGGTTATAAAAACCTAAGTTAAATTAAAGCAAAAAAAACTAGCAAATGTTAATAAAATATAAGACTTATTGTTTTATATTATAAATTAAGCAGCTAATATAAAGGATAATAAATTAGTAGACTTATTAAAAAAATATCTTTAAATATTTAGCTAGCAAATGTTTAAAAATAATTAAAAGCTAAAACAAGTATAAAGAATTAATTAAATAAAAAAAAAAATAAAAAAAAAAAGAATTAAAAAGTAATAGTAAATATTAAATTTAGTAATAAAAATATTATTTACTACTATAACTTTAATAAGCTTATTATTAAAAGAAGTTTTTTAAATAAGTTTTATAATAATATATTAAATAATATAAGCTGCTACTTTAGTATTAAAAATTAAAGATTTATGCTAGTTATATGTTATTTTAACCTATTAAATATTATAGATTTAAAATTTGTTAATTATTTATTAAAAAAATATAAAGCAAAAATAAAATATAAGTACTAGCAGCTATTAAAGCATTAAAAAAAATTAAAAAGTAATTAAAAGTAGTTAATTATAAAATATATAATAATATTACTTTTAATATTAGTTATACTATTAGTAACTATGCTTAATAATATAAAGTCTATAAATTTTATGTTATATTTACTAGCTATTAAAGATTTAATCTTATATTTTATTATAAAGTATAAATATTAATTAAGTATAATTAGTAACTATAAAGTACTTTTTATATATATAATATAAAAAAAAAAGCTAAATAATGCTATAAAAATAACTTATTACTTTAAAACTAAATTAATAGTAAACTTTAGCATTATTTAAAAATTGTTAAAAAAAACTAAAACTTTAGCTATATAATATTTATAAATAGGTAATAATATAGCTAAAAAAGTAAAAATTAATATAATACTATATTTTTTTACTAATAAAATAAAAAAAAAGCAATATATATTAATAATAAGCAAACTAGTTATATAAGTTAATTTAATAAAATTAATTAAAAAATATATAAAATATAAAGTTTTAACTACTATAGTAAAAAATGCGATATAATTTATTATTAAATAAAAGATTACAATTAAAAAGTTAGCTATAACTTAAAAATAAAAGGATTAAATAGTATGCTTATTATTTAAATATAAAGATTGCTTTATTAAAATGCTATATAACTTAAAAGCTACTAATTTAATTAAGCATTATATTAATATTAATTTAGCAATTAAATTATTTTAACTTAAGCAGGTATATTATATATAAAATAAAATAGCTTTTGCTTAAAAAGTGTTTTTAAAAATAAAAAAAGCAGATATTATTATAAAAAGTTTATTAACATAGGCAGTATATATATAGTTTTCTTATAAAAAAAGTAAAAAACTATAAGTGGTTTATAATTTTTATTTTGTTAACTTAGTAACTTATAAACTATAATAGCCTATATATAATTAAAATAAAGATTTTAATGCTTTAATGCAAAGAAAGCATAGAGTGTTTTTTAAGGCAAACATGTTTAATGGATATTAAGCAGTTTTAGTGCATGTTAAAAACTAGTAGAAAGCTGCTATAATTACTTTGCATAAAATATACCTTTATAATTAAATAGCGCAAGGCTTATATAAAGCTACGCATATATATTTATAATTTAAAAACATTATATTTAAAATATATTCCTTAAGCCTAATTTAGCTATATAAGCTTTTATTTTTGTTTAAGTACTACTAATAATAAAAAGCAAGTTTTATTATTTTTATAGATAATTATTTAATTTTTGCAGCTTTATTTAATAATATATATTTATTTTTAAAGAATTATTATTTTCTTTAAATTATAGCAGAACTAATTTATATAATAAAAAAAAAAATAGTAATATATATGCTAAATATAAAAGCAATAAGATTTAAGGTAAGCATAGGAAAGACTAAGCTTAATATATAGCATTATAAACGGTTTACTAAATAAAAAACCTAACTACCTAAGAAACTAAAGAATATAAAGGCTTTTTTTTACTTAACTAGCTACTTTAAACAATTTATATCTAGTAGAGCTAATTAAGCATAAGTTTTTAAGACTAGCTATATAGATTATATACTTTAAAAGATGCTAAAAAGGAAAATTTCTACTTAAAAATATTAGGTTAAAAAAAGAAAGTTTAAATAAATAGCTATATATTAAGCTATATTTAATTATATATATAACGTAGTATAAAAGCAATTATATTATAGCATGCTGCTTAATATTTAGTTTTATTTAGCTATTAACGCATTTAATACTAATATAAATAGCATTTTAATATAGCTATTAAATATCTTGCTAAAAATAAAATTAAAAAATAAGCATTTAGGTTTAATAAATATAATTATATATATTTTATATTACTTATTTAATATTAAAAGCTAATATTTAATTATTAAAAAAAAAGCTTTTGCTATTTTAAAAGCATTAGTAAAAACCTAATAAATTATTATATTATTAAAGTATTTTATATTTATATATATTAACTATAAAATACTATTAGTGCTATTATATGCAGGTAAAAAGTTAAAAGGTAAATTAGCTTAATAAGTTATTTAGTTTGCTAAATATAATATTTTTATTAAGCATTAACCTAAAAAATTTAAGCTAATAAAAATTACTAATAGATTATTTTAATTGCTTATATAATAGCAAAATAAAGTTATTTATAAAAGCGCTAAAGTAATTAATTATTTTTTTAATTTTAATATTATATTAATATCTTATAATAATATATTATTTTTTGCTAATGTTTAAGTAAGCTAACTAATATTATCTTTAACATTTTATAAACTTTTTACTTTATAATATAAAAACATTTTCTTTTTTTTAATTAATAAACTAAATAAAATAAAAAAATATAGCATTAATTGCTAGCAATAAATTAAATAATAAGCTATTTATTATATATTATATAATAAAAAACTTTATTATATTAAAAAAATAAAGCAATTAAGCTTTTATATAAAAAAGCTATATATTATATTAGCATTAAAATAAGCTTATAATTATTATAGGTATTATATAAACATATTTACTTTTAATTGTTTAAAAAGCAAAATCTACTAGCTTTTTTAAAGCATAAATGTTAATATATATATAATAATATATTTTTAGTGTTAGCAAAATAAATAGCAACTAAAACTGCTTATATTAAAAATAATAATAGTATAAATGCTATAGTAAATAATAAATATAAATTTTTTAAAACTTATTAATTTATTTAGCTATAATAAATATAAATATATTATAATTATAATTAATTATTACACTTAATATATTTTTACTAGTTTATTATTATTAGCTTTTTTAAAACATATTTTTAATATATAAAATTAATTATATTTTATTTTTAAATAGCTAAAGGTTATATATTATAATAAAAGATTTTACTTTATAGCTAAAGTAATATAAAGTAAATTTATATAATAAAGATTAAATATTATATATATGCTAGTAATATATGCTAGCTTAGTAAAACTAGTTAAAAAGATAATATAAAAAGTAAAAATAATGCTATGCAAATAAATAATTAAAAAAGATTTTATTATAATTAAAATATAGCTTAACTAATTAAAAAAGTTTACTTTAAGTATTAATATAAAAAAACTATAAAAGTAAAAGTATTTATTATTAAAAATGCTATTAAAATATTAATTGCAATATAACTTATTAAAAATAATTAATTTTTTTAGCAAGGTTTATTAAGTAGATATAAATTAAAAAGCTATTATAAAAAACATAGTAAAAAGTAAAAAATAAACTATATAATACTTAAAAACAAGAAATAAATTTTAATGTTAATTTATTTAATAGCTAATTAATAGAAAATAAAATATAAAAACTTAATATTATTAAAATGCGTGCATAAAACTAAAAAATTAAATATAGTAGTACTAAATATATTTAAGCAAAAAAAATAATATATTAAAAAAACTAGCACTTAAATAAATAAGCTTATAAAAGTTAATGTTATAAATATTAAATATAATATAGTTTGTTATAAACTTAAATTTACTTAATAAAAAAGCAATAAAAGCATATATTAATTAATTAAAGCTTTATTTAAACTATTTAAAAAAACTAAATAAATTAAAGCTAACGCTAACAAAAAAAAGCAAGGTACTATTTACTTATATTTTTAAACTAAAGTTAGTAGGTATTAACTATTAAAAATTAAACTTTATATTACTAAATTATTAAAAATAAAAGAAAATATAAAAATAAATAAAACAATTAAACAGTTAAAATTAAAAATAAAAATTAGTAAATAAAGAAAAAGTAAATAAAATAAACAAACAAAAAGGAGATATAATTATTAAACCTTATAAAGGCTTTAATAAACAACTAGGGGCAGTTGTTACTTTGTGGGGCACTTGGCGGTGTGTGGCGCAGGAAAGTGGCGGGTAGTGTGGCACGCGGGGGGAAAAGATAGATTGCAATTGCCTGGGCCTCCGGCCCTGGCCAGAACCTTCCCACTAATTTAATCTCGTTGCCCACTCAGTTACCCCTGCGCGTGCTATCACTACCTAGGTAGGTAGGTACCTGTAATGGGGAAGAGCACACTAAACACTAAACCAACCATGGTACTGCCACGGCTGGACGGTAGGTTATCAGGAACCCTTATTATTACTACTAGTTAGTACCTGTAAATCCCCGTTGTGATTTTATACTGCATGGTAAGGAAAAGCCGTTGATAAAATACAAAATACACACGTGTATGTACAGAATACAACTTTTTTAGACCGAGACACGGGAATACCACGATGCGAACTCTGACCGATGAGGACTGTAGATAGTCATTACAGCATGTACATCCTATTGCCTCTTACCGGTACTGGAATTCTCCACACCCACGATCCACCACCTACCTCTTTCCCCCCACTGCCTACCCACTGCCAGAACACTCGCACCGCCCGCACACCAGCAACAGCGGCGAATACGGGTGGCCATCCAGGCCGTCCTAGCATTTAGTCTAGTCGCTCTGGCGTGAGGGACGAGAGACGAGAAGGGGGGTCGGCATCCATCGAAATAGTGGTACCGTAGCCCATCAGCTTGTCCTCGTCATGAGAAGAAGAGTCTAGTACATCCAGCTGCGTCGCTCTATCGAGTTAAGAAGCCGGGGATGGTGATAGCGCTCAGCCTCTCAGCAATCTCTTCGTCCTCGCCGTACAATACGAGGTGATCTGATAAATACCACAGTATAACTCGGATAGCTGTCGTGGCCATTGTTATCACCGTTGTTATTGTTATCAGCTCAGCTACTCTTGTTAATAAGTCTCGACTGGTCGTCTGGCTTCTATCTTCCTTTCTCTTTTATCTCTCGGCCGGCCGACATCATAACCCTCCTTTCACCTCTTTATTGGGATCGCCTGATTGCTATCGTTGTGTAACCTGGCTGTAGCTGTCGTTGTGATCGATTGTTGAATGCGTATACTGTTTCGACGACGAGTCAACGCATAGCAATGGTGGCCGCGGACGATGGTGATGCGCCAATGTCGGGTGCGCCACAGCCAATAATACCTGGATCGGGTTCTGGTTCTGGCTCTGCGTTTGCGTCCGCATCTGCATCTGCACAGCCAGTGACGAAACCGAAGCGTCGATTTGCACCCCAGCTTATTGAACAGACCACCAAATCCTCTTCCAATAGAATTGCCAATCCCGATGCAAAATCCAGTTCCAATACCAGCGCCGGCACCGGAAACAACCGCACAATTTCCAATGCGACTCAATCGACTAAAGATGCCTCCATACAGGCCAACGAATCTGACATGCCTGCCCGGCCTACGAAAACCATCCGCCGCTTTGCTCCAGTTCCCATCGAGACCACCTTCGACTCGTACAGGGTTGCGAACAAGAACCCCCACGGCCCTGCCCCTGAGCCCACTCCCGATCCCTCGCCAACAACGTCGCAATCGTCTCTCACCTTCTCGTCAACAGGGACGACGATGGCCGAGCCTACAGAGACAAAAGAGCAAGAGAAGAAACCAAAGAGGCGCTTCGCTCCTCAATTAATCGAGACGAGTAGGAGAGCCAGGAGGGCGGGACAAGAGGGTCCGGCCACGCAACCAACAGACAAGACTGACATAACACCGGGTACCAATCACATCTATGCGCCGAAGCCGAAGCGAAAACATGGGGTACCTCAGCCCAACAAAAGCAGTGTTGGACTGGCACACGCAACGGCTGAGAAAGATGACGAGGCCTTACCGCGTTTCCTCACGCCCCGCCGCCAGCGTCCTATGACATCTGGCCTAAATACCCGAAGAAGCACGCGGACCAATTCCTACCACCCTGACCTCGACACTATATTGTCGTCTGAATCGGGCAACTCTTCGGAAGGCGATGATACTGCGGCCGCTCCCGCGCTTAATTTAGGCGCTCCGGCTCTGTCCGACACACGAAGCGATTATGGAGACACTTGGAGCACAAGGAGCTATGATTTGCGCAGCCGGAGAGAGTCGTGCGACGAGGAAATCTCGGGTTATCTGCTTGGCATAGCGGCCCGAGAGGCCCATCGGCAACGGGAGTTTGAGCAGGCCCTGTCTGCTTTCCCCAATGGAGTTCCACCCCTGGGCGTAGAACACTTCTTCGTTAGAGATAATTCGGAGGATGATCTCCAAATAGGAGATGACGAACCGCCGCTACGCCACGGTCCTTCCCAATTACTTCGTCGCAAGTCTACAGACCCGGGATGGGCTGTCAAAGAGATGCGCGCACATGCCGAGAAACTGGCACGGATGCGTGCAGAGACTCACGGGAGCCTCGATGACAGTTCAGACAAGCTCGAGATAACGCCTCCGCCTGAAGATCCGCTTTGGACGGCTCCGGCTCGTCGCGAGTCGCGTGACTCGGCCATGGGGAGTTCCATGGGGCCCATCCTCCCTACGCACTCACCTGCGCTATTCGCCAAATCACCGCCGGGTCATGACAAGCCCTTCACGCCGCCGCCCTCGACTGGGCTGCGCGCGAGCCCTTTCGGCATGCCCTTCGCATTTCGTACCGGCAAGACCGACGATGCCGAGCTGGGCAAGATGCGCAAGGCCGCCTCGCCACCGATGCTAGGTGCCGACCTCTCCTTTCGTACATGCCCTAGCCCGCAGTACACTCGTATGGAACCGAATCAGCCTTACTCTCAATTTGACCGACTCGAAAAAAACCAACGTGATGCATCCGGTGCCACCGGCCTCTGGCGCGGGTATTGTTCATCCCAGACTAACACACTAGAGACACCGGCTCTACAACCACCCGCTTTACTCCGCACACCAGGTGCATGCTCCCCCATCGACCCGTTCTCTTCCGCATTCGGGGCGTCCGTGAACGGGAGTGGGACACAATCACCTGCTTGGACATCGGGCGGTAAACCGACGAGCTTACACAAGCAGACACTTTCTGGGCTGGGCGAAAAAATTGAGAGGCACGTTGGGCGCAAAGAGCGCGAAGAAACTATCCTGGCCGAGTTTGATGACGCCTTTGTAACGCAGGTATACAATTACCTCAGCTTGTGCTATCCGGCCACGGCGCGGGATTTCGACGACGAGCTTAGTAAGATTAGCGGTATTTGCATAGAAGAGCTGCGTAAGGATGACAACGTTAAAGTCGGGAAGGGATTCATGCTTGAAAGGGAGATGAACCCTAGCCGCGAAAATACCGACGGTAGTAGTGGCGGTAGCGATAGTAGCAACACCGACTCCAGCGGCGACGAACGAATGGTGTCTCCTTATGAGTATGAGAGGAGGTCGCGGCATAAGCCTCCTCGATGGAAGGCGCTCAAATTATATATCCGCGAATGGGCACGGCAGCATCCGGCCTTGAACAATGATGACGGCTCGGGTCCTCCTGCTTGGGGTGTCAGGGCGCGGAGAGGCAGTTGGGCCATATAGAACACGCCAATTCCCAACGTCATCAATGTTGGGATCGGTCGTTATTGGATAGACATGGTATTAGACGAAAGCGTCTACTTATATAGAGGGCAGACTTCGGTCGTTGAACTAGAATACGCGATGATTATATTCACCCTGCCCTTATAGAAGACAGAGAAGGATATTGACATTAGCGATGCAGCATTGATTTGCTTTTTACCGATATTTTAGTAGAGAAAATTATTGGGTTCTATCCCACCGCGAAATACAAGAAGAAACCAGCCGTCCATCGCACTACATGGCACTCTATGGTGTTTTACACATTGATCATGCTCCAGCGTCTCAGAAGGCTCTCGTGTCGTGCTGCCTATTACCTAGGTGATTGTTGAGACCCTTTTGGTCGTGAATGTTGGCATCCATCCATTGAGACCCCCCGACTCGCTATTACAACGCTGCTCGTCTTCATTCTTCATCGCTACACGGCTAATAAATGACCACTTGTGATTAAAATTACGTATCCCACACAACGATTCGGCGCCTCATCATCTTCTCCCTAGCTATTGTTCTTCGGCTTCTCTCGCTATAGTTGACTAGAAGAGTTCGATGGAATAAAACTTAAAAAAGGGTTGTATAAGATCATGAGACTCCGGGGCTAGTGGGCTACCTTATGTAGTTCTTCGATTATGGAATGGGCTTTTATACGGTCTGTCTCAGGTTGCGTCTCTATTGCTCTCGCCCTCTCTCGGATAGCATATCCGGATGAAACCCAAGGCCGAACGGGCCTGTCCTGGGAGTGGGATGTTTCCTAACTGAGAATCTCGCTTCGATCCTCGGCTATGAACATGTGGGGCGCAGAAACATCACCACAGAGAACCAAGACTTGGCTTGATAAGGATTCGGGCTGATGGGGCATTTGGAGGTTGGGGCACATCTCCAACATCGTCACCGACCCAAAGGCGGGGTAAAATGGCTGCTAGTCTAGCTCGTCATTGCTAGCCACCTTCCCCAACTGCTATCCCGCAGTTCTGCCCGTGGTACTACTAGTAGTATTTGCACACGAGCCACTCAGTACCCATGTTTCCATATTTCCTCAAAGGAATTGTGAGCGCACATTCTGGTGTCCTAGGCTTGTCCTAGTACATACAGTAAAGCAGCTGCTATTGCGAGATATTGTCTGCCTGCCTATCTAGCTGTTGACCTGTTCTTCTTCCAGAACTAGTGATGCCGATCTTCGGGATCGAAAACCTCAACCCCTGCCTCTATACACTACTACCATGGCTTGCCTAAGCGACAGCGATCACGGCAAAGGGCTTGGCTTCCCTATTTGTTTTCTATAGGTGAAGGATACCTGCAATCTCGATGCAACAAAATGCATGTAACTGCGGGGAAAACGAGACAAAGACCGGGGCCCCGGGCTGTGGCATGACAAAAATGATGCCGTGAAGAGGAGATCGGAGGCTGCGGTGAGAATCCCGCCTGCCAGGTCTATGTTTGTATAAATTCCCTCGCCATGTGTGGTTTCCCTGTAGAACACGTAGCAAATGTTTTGCCTAGATCGCGAGGAGAGCCCCGAGCTTTCCCTTAGACAGACGTGCTGCGCACCTAAACTCGTTCGCTCCACGTAGGCAGCAGGGTGATCTTATAGGTGACAAGATGCCCTCGACGGCGGTAAGATTTATTCAGGCCATTGGCCTCACGGTGGGCTTACTGGCTCCTACCGCCGTAGCCCAGTTCCCACCGACCCCCGAAGGAGTCACGGTGCTAGAGTCGAAGTTTGGCAATGGCGTTACAATCAGCTATAAAGAGGTATGAGGAATTTTCTTTAGTGAGGCCTGGGGGGTTCGAGGTTGTGCGTCATGACCGGCCTTGCTGATTCGAATAAATAGCCCGGCATCTGCGAGACTACGGAAGGCGTCAAGTCATATGCGGGTTATGTTCACCTACCGCCCGGGACGCTTGAGGACTTGGGCGAACCGCAGGACTACCCGATTAACACGTTCTTCTGGTTCTTCGAGGCCCGGAAAGACCCCGAAAATGCGCCTTTGTCTATATGGATCAATGGCGGGCCCGGTAGCTCCTCACTTCTGGGCTTGTTCGCGGAAAACGGGCCTTGCTACGTCAATTCGGACTCGAACTCGACAAGGTTGAGCGAGTGGTCTTGGAATAATGAAGGTGGGCGATACATTCTGCTAACATCCTCAGATATGCTGGTAGTATTCGGCGCGTCACTAACGCTGAGTAGTTAATATGCTTTATATCGAACAGCCAGTGCAGGTTGGGTTTTCGTACGACACGTTGCAAAATTACACATACGATCTAGTGACAGGCCGTACCGCCCCTCTTGGCGAGTCGGATCCAATTCCCGAACAAAATACGACGCTCCTCGTGGGGACATACCCAAGCAACAACCGCACCAGGACAGCTCAGGGCAGCCGCAATGCCGCCATCGCCATATGGCATTTTGCGCAAACTTGGTTCCAGGAGTTTCCCGGTTACCATCCAGAAGACTCTCGCATCAGTCTCGCGACAGAGTCTTACGGCGGGCGATACGGGCCGGCCTTCTTCTCTTTCTTCGAGGAGCAGAACCAGAAGATTGAAAACGGCACGTGGAACAGCACCGGCGAGAACTACGTCCTAAACCTCGACACACTGATCCTGATCAACTCGTGCATAGACCGCCAGGTGATGTACCCGTACTATCCGCATATGGCGTACAACAATACATACGGCATCCAAGCCGTCAACGAGTCCATTTACCTCGGTATGATCGATGCTTGGGAGCGCGAGGGGGGCTGCCGGGATCAAATCGCGAATTGTATCGTAGTCGCGCAAGCCCTCGACCCCGACAACATCGGCATCAACGCCACCGCCAACAGAGTCTGCATGGCGGCTGAGACGTTCTGCAGCACAGAGGTCCGTGGGCCCTACCTCGAGTACTCGAACAACAACTACTACGATCTCGCAACTTTGAACCCGGACCCGTTCCCGGCGTCATTCCACTACCTGTATCTCAACCAGCCGCACGTACAAGCCGCACTGGGCGTGCCCCTGAACTACACGTCATCGTCGGAAGCCGTCAGCAACGCGTTCCGCGGAATCGGCGACTACCCACGGCCAGGCTGGGTAGAGGATCTGGCATACCTCTTAGAAAACGGCATCAAGGTGCACTTGATGTACGGCGACAGAGACTACGCGTGCCACTGGATCGGCGGCGAGGCCGTGAGCCTCGCGATCAACTACACGGACACGGAGAAGTTCCACGCCGCCGGGTACACGGACATTGTGGTGAACGACACGTACGTGGGGGGCCAGGTGCGGCAGTACGGCAACCTGTCCTTCTCGCGCGTGTACCAGGCCGGGCACGAGATCCCGTCGTACCAGCCCGAGGCGGCGTACAAGATGTTCCTGCGCGCGCTCACCAACAAGGACATCGCGACCGGCACGGTCGACACCGCCGCGAACCCGGCGTACGCTACCAACGGCACGGCGGATACCTGGGCCATCAAGAACGAAAACCCCGAGGACCCCGTCCACTACTGCTTCTTGTGGGACGTCGAGGCCACGTGCACGGAGGAGCAGATCCAGAGCATCCTCGACGGGTCGGCGGTGATTGTGAGCGGGATCCTCAAGGACGCCAACTCTACGAAGCTCTTCCCTGAGCTGTTCGATGGGACGGAGGATGGAGATGGGGATGGTACGGCGTCCCCTACTGGTACGCCTAGTGGTTCTGGGCCGTCGCCTACGGAATCGGGAGCTAGGTCTTCACCGACGGAGAGCGGCTCAGCTGCAGACTCCTTGGTTGCCGCTGGTGCCCCGGGCTTCGGGCTCTGGGCTGTGCTAGCCGTGTTGGGATATGCCGTACTCGCGTAGAGCTGGTTGAGTTTGGTCTATGTAGAGAAGATTAGGAATAGTAACCGCTAGTAATATAATATTAGTATGAATACGCATGCGATTTCTGCCTGGGTGCGTGTAGTGACGTGTGATGTTGGGCTCTTGCATATCTACTTCTAGAAGCCAGCCCTGGCTTCGTTAACAATACGCCTTTGGGTTGTTTCAAGTATTAGAGGGAGGTTGACACACGGGTTTTTGAGACATGTGTCTCAAGCCGCAAATAGGAGCATACATCAGTTAACAGGCCTCTACAGTTAAACCCATTACCAGTAGCAACCCTACGGCTATATATACATATATACACTAGGTTAGTTGACTGGCTAGGCCCCTAGTCAGTCTAACCCAAAGGGCTAGGCCTGACGTAGCCCATAACATCTAACACTATTTACATAAACGAGACTGTGACCATCATTTGCTTCATCTATAAATGGGGTATCATGGAAGATGAGAATCAGGCATCAAGCCAACGGTACGACGGGACGGGGTATTGAAATTGTGAGAAAGGGCTTTGATTGATCGTGGTTGGCGACCCTTATACCAATCACACTTCTGGTGGCAATAGGGCCGATCTTTCTCCACGATGAGAGATGGATGTCGGCGTAGCTGTTGGAAACCTTCCTACTCCGGGATATGCCCATCTCCTAGCATCGAGAACATTGCTTCGTCCTCACTAGGTAGCTCAGCTATGCAATTATGGCCTTCAGTAGCAGTCTATTAGCGGGCCGCAATAACGACTCCCTCCTCCCGGCGTGGAGATTACCAGGAGCATAGGCCTGAAAAGAGCAGCGCGGCCACGGCAACACCCATCATAGTCGGGCGCATCGCTGTCATGATCGTCCCTTCATTGCGAAAGGTGACGATGTGAACTCCATGTATGTATTGGGCTGTGCAATGCGTCCACTCCTCCCCGGTCAAATTCCCCGGAATCTCGCACCACAGTGAGCAGTCGTCGTCGCCGGCAGAGTGGACGGGGTTTGGCGCGCAGCATTTATCCATCGCTATCAGAGTTTCATTGCCCCTTGTGAGGCCGCCGACGGTGATGTTCGTGGGAACAGAGAGCGCTGCCCAGTCTGGGAAGGCGGATATGTCACAAGTCTGGTTCGACGACATGGCTGCTGCGGTCAGAGTTCGGTTGTTTGACAATAATACACGACTAGTGAGGACAGAGACAAAGACGGGACGAGGTGTAGGATGATTCTTTGTGAACGGACTAAAGAGTCAAAATCTCAAGCTCTAGAGTAGCGGGCTGCGATGGGTTTAAGTTTATTTTATGCTTACTTCAATTAATATCCCCACTATACCAGTAGGCATTCTCAACCTTTGTTGTCCTCAAACGTGCACACTACTGACGGCTGAATGCTATCTAACAGGGGCAGGGCTGATTTTGAAGCCCTAGGCTAACTAGGTTGGCCTCTTTGGGTAGTTGTCTGTCACTTATTTGTCACGAAGGAGCCGCTAACACGGCGTATCCACAAGGCTCATATGGCTTGCGCCGCATACGTACATAATGGGTAATATGGCTGTGGGGAACTCTACAAAGCAGCAAAGGGTTGATGATTGCGGAGTCTATTAAACTTCATTCTATACCTCTTCCAGGATCTGGAATGTTAGTTTGGTACAAAAAACCAGGGTTAAACTACCTAGGTAGGGCTTAACCAAACTTTAGGCAGCATACAAAATTGCTAACCAGGGCTTAACTAGACTTAAACATAGATAAAATCGCTAGTTAGCTAAGGTTCTTAGGTAGCCGCACAAAGGATTAAGCCAGCCTGCTAAAAAGTTGCTAAGTTTTTTTACTAGTTTGTCCTTGAGGTCCTTGGCAGGCGCCTTGCAGAGGAGCCGCATCGTTGTTGCAACTATTACTTCTATGCACTACGCTCAGCTCCCTCTGTCACCAGAGCAAGACTATAATACCTAGTGCGCTTTCTGTATCGCTGGTGGTTGACATCTCAAAGTCTTTTTCTATTTCTTTCCAATTTCGAGATTAGCTTGGGATAAAACCCTGGTCTAGGTAGATCTGGAAAAGAGTGGCATGCTTGCCTTAATAAACAGAGCCTGGAGATTTTCGAGATATCTAGGTTGCTAAAAAAGATGGCGCAAAAGGAATTAGATGCTATAGCTTGTACAATCGAAGGGAAAGGGGAAGGAAGGGGGGAAGAGTATGGGCGATTAAGGCCAGAAGGCAGTTAATGGTTGAAAAGACAATCTGGTAATAGGCAGAGGAGAAGGTTGTGAATGGAACCTGCACTTTTGTATTGTAATAACCTACAGGGAAAACTAGGGGATAGAGAGCTAGGGCTCTTATTTGTTTGGCTGTTATAGTAGCCTACGTAGGCAAGGACTTGATATGGGGGACTTAAGAATATGAAGGAACGCACGTTGAGTCGTTAAGTCGGATGGGAAGAGTACGAATTATCTGCATTGGTACTTGCACTTACGCACCTGTCTCTCGCTTCAGTTAGTCAGTAACCGTAGGTGACCTACCTACCTGCGTACATACGTGGATGTCCGCGTAGGCATGTGATTTCCGGCTGCGGGCTGCAGACTTGTGTGTGCACTGGGCACCATTCAATACGTTTAAACCACAGCTTCTGCCTCAGCGCCTACCTAGGTACCTTCCTAACCCCAACCCAAACCAACTTAACTGACCGCCCGTCATCACCACCAAGCTCACAGGTGCGTACCTTATCACAAGAGACATTACCCAGTCGGGGCAATCGGCTAGAAATCTTGTTATTTTCGGACGCTGGTGCTCTAGTTCAAGCCCTGAAGGGTGATGGAGAAGAACTTGGAATATTGGAGCCAAGTGTGTCAGTGGGCGCACTCGTTCCTCGAGCTTTTTATTGTAGCATAGGAGTATTTGATTGATAAGGCGAAGAATCTTCCCCAGTTCGAAGTCTGGGATTCGTGCGCCGTATTGTAGTAGCAGAGCCGTCGTCGTGGAACTTCCTGACGAAGGCGACGTAGCTCTGCTCATTCACCGACAGGTCCAATTAGAAATTTCAATACGCCCTTTTCTAAGAAGCAGCTCAGCCTCTCCGCAGTATTCATCCGTTTGGGATATTAGTCGATCAAAAGTATCGGTATAGATGAGCTACCTCCTTTCCACGATCTGCTGGCTCTTGGGCCCGAAACCGCGGAAGGTGATAAAAATCTTGACTCCCTTTGCCCCTTCCATCCATCACAGTGCCACGAAGCTGGATTGCATCTAAGCCCCTACAGGCATACTCGCAGTGCTTTCTCTTTTCCTTCCAACCTTACACCTACGCTTTGATGCCGGATCTAGCCCACCGAGGTAGCCCATAATGAGCTTATCGCGTCGAGAGAGATTTGGTCATAGGCATATAATCATCCCGTTGCTCTACCTTGCAAGGGAGGGTTGTGTGATTAGCTCTGCAGCTTCCAGATAGGGGGTGTAATAGAACAGCCGTACTACGAAACTAGCGGCTTTGTCATATCTTTCGTGCTGTGGAAAGAGACCGCAGGCTGCTTTGCCCTTGCCACTGAAATTTGGCCTTAGTGGAGCATGGTCTTAATATTCTAACGATCCAACAAAACCGTAATACGGCCGCGGCCAGTACAGGGAGAGTACCTTGGGGGGACCTGATTAATCATCTACTGGACACACAGAAGTCTACAGAGCCGAGACTATTGGTACATAAGAAATAAAGAGAAAGTATGTTATCGATATCATTTTCAAGCAGTATTTCACTCTCTACACTTCTTCTGGTCCTCTTAATAGGTAGATGATCTAGACTGCTCTAAAATATCAACTATCTGTGGATGTCTATTTTCCTTCGCTATTGAGCTAGCAGTCTCCCCATTGACGTCCGGAATATCGGTAACCGCACCAGCGGCCATTAATACCTTTACTATAGCCGTACCACCATCCGCAGATGGCCAGAAGATGGGTGGTCTGCCTAGACTGGGCCTAGAGTTAATATCGACATCGGGCCTTTGTACCAGATACGTTACAATGTCTAAATGTCCCCGCGATGCGGCAACCCAAAGAGGTGATCCGCCTCGGACGCTTTGAACGTCAGGGTTGGCGCCTTGAGTGAAAAGTCGCTGTAATATATGGAGGTGACCAGACTTGACGGCATTGTAAAACGTTGCCATAACGGACCACTCAGCGTGATGTGGTGACAGCCCGTTATTATAGCTAGATACCAAATCTAGAACCCCTACCTGACCATTGGCAGCTGCGGTCAAGCATACTGCTTCAGTCAGGTTATTGACCACGTCTGTATGCCGCATTTCTAGTAAAAGGGCTATCACTTCCTTGCCACTGTCGCTATTGCCTGCTGCAGCTTTGACCACATCTACTATAGCCATAGACTCATTCAAACTGAGGAACACTTCCAATGTCTTACCACTTCCGTATAAAGCCGAAAGCGTTGCACATTTATGTAGCCTGCTTAAATCAGTTTCTTGTTGAATCCTGGGCTTGACAATCTCCAAAAAATCAAAAACGCTAGCAACATAAAGGCCACAAGGCTTATCCGTTTGGCTAGCATATATCTTGTTGCGTAGGGACCAATCGAGATAGTAGGGAACTTGGTATTGGTTCCAAGCGCTAAATGGCGATTGAGGAGCCGTATTAGATAGGAATCCTTCCAAGAGTCGTTGGACAGGGCCGTTCTCCTGTTCTTCAGCCATGTCTTTGCAATGTGGTGCCCAAAAACAGCTTGCATATGATGATCGCAGGCAGCTTGTTTGAGCGGTAACTTCGCAAGACATCAAAACTGTCAAACAGCATCTTGCTGCTATGCTATTTATCGTCAAAGTACGATATGCCGGCTGGGCTTCAAGAAATTCTCTGACAGATAGATGCGCAAACCTGAAACTACCAACCGTCGAGTCAAAAATGACAAAATTACTGCATAGTCGCAGCACTCGATCTCTGCTGAGAGGTTCGATTGGTCGATCTGTAGTCGAAATAGCCGCAAGGAACTCGTCCGCGCTAGGTCCCCTCCAACCACAGAGAAGCCAGGCCAGAGCATTTTCAGCATAAACGCGATCAGCTTCAGCGCTATACCGTTGGATTTTGTCCCCTGATGTAAAAATGAGTACCTACTGTCTTAAGAACACCGCCTGCGAAGCCTAGACCTTGAGACAAGAGGAAGTTCGTTTGGTGAGCGATGTAATGTGAACACGACTTTCATGCCTTGTTCTAACAATCAGCATACGAAGGCTCGATAGTGCAGTAAAAACATGTGATAACCGGTTCAAGACGAGTGCCTCTCCACCTCGAGGTTTTTAAAAGACGAATGACTTTGTTGATTCTTTTATATGATCAAGATATTACAATGTGCCGCATCTTCTTTCCCGAGAGGTATTATAACAGTTCACAGACGCTCTCCTCGTGGTTCTATGACTTTAAGAAAGCCTACCAATTCTTCATATCCTAAACAGTGGCCATACAAAAATGAATAAACGAATTACTTTCCCCGTGCAAATGGGCAGGATGTAATCCTTATTTTGCCGTTCACGCGTATCTGAAAATCAAGCTGGCAAGGCAACACTGACTTCTTTGGCGGCGTCGCCTGACTGTGCGGTAGCTTCTTTGGACTCCTTTGTTTCCAGTCCAAAATCGGTCTGGTTCTCTTTGCGTAATGGAACGTGCTTCTCAATGAATGTGGCAAAGAATCCCACGGCTGCTACACCGATGAAGACTAACCACACTATACGCATGGCCACAACGTAGACATGGATGACCTGACCCTTACTCGGCTCACTCAGGGAATCGATACTGTGTGGGCCAGAAGCAAAGGTATAGGCAGCACCGTTCTCCAGGAGCCGTCTTACCGACGAGTCAGTAATTGACTCAAGGTGAGCGTTCACTTGATTGTTGAAAACAATTGAAGAGATGGTAACTCCCCAGACCAGGCCTAGAGATCGCACAAAAGAGTAGGTGCCCGCAGCAACAGCAACATCGGATTCAGATAGAGGTGCTAAGGTGGACGGCAAAGTCACCGTGAAGATGAAGCCGGATCCAGCAGCAGCAACAAACTGAAATCCAACCCAAGCACCTTGAGATGAGTGCTCATCAAGCATTGAGAATAAACCCATTCCAACGGCACTTAGTGCAAACCCAGCCCAGTGAACAGGTCTGTAGAGACCTGTTTTGGACAAAAAGCCGCCGGCAAGCCCTGCCAACGGAACGAGACCAACAGTAAAGGGAAGATAGTCAACTCCAGAAATCAAGGGTGAAACGCCTTTTACAGCCTGGAAGTAGATAGGTAGAAAGTAGCTGACTGCTTGCAAAATAATGCTAGCAAGGAAGATTAAGAGGAACCCTATAGCTGATGTGCGATGCTTAAATAATCGAGGTGGGCAACTTTGTTCTCGGCAAGCTGGCGATCCTTCGTAGAGGTGGAAAGCAATCCAGCCAAGGACGCCTAGAACTAACGGTACGATAATTCGGAACGAACTCCAAGGGTATCCAGCAATGTCGTTTCCTCCCATAATAAGGCCAAAGAAGAGGCTCACCATAGATGGTATAAATATCGCGCTACCAATAAAGTCGACTCTGGAAAGGGCGGCTCGCCACGTTGGACTGCGTTTATACTTGACGCGAAGCAAAATAGCGAGAGCCAAAAATAAGACGGAAACAATCTGAGATTTGTGTTGGCATATTGTAGTTTCCATATGTCACGTATCGTACTTACGGGAAGGTTGATCCAGAATATCCAGCGCCAATCGACAGGTGCAAGGGCACCCCCAATCACAGGCCCAATAGTCGTTCCAAGGGCTGCCGAAGATAGGACAGCGCTCAAAAACGGCCCACGATAGCGTGGGGGGATAATGTCGCATAGTATCACTTCGGGGAGAACGTATAGACCACCACTGCCGAGACCCTGAACGACTCGCCCAGCAATGAGTGTGGCAGCATTGTGAGCACCACCAGCAATGCCACTGCCGATAAAGAACAACGCAATGGCGACGAATAAAGGATTACGACGCCCGAAGACGTTGGCGAGTTGAGCGTACATGGGCTGTGGGATTGTCGTGGCAAAGAGGTATGAGTTCGCGATCCATGCGTATAGGCCTTCGCCACCAATCTTCTGCGTCACGATCGGGAGCGACGTGGTGATAATTGTCGAATCGATTGACGCGATGAAGGCTAGAAAGGCGAGAGCCAAGAAGATGCACCAAATTCGCCAAGTATGACGGAACTCTGTGGGAGTATCGACCACGACTGTGCCATCACTTACTTCCCTGTCGTAGCTAGCGGTAGCATGCGATTCAAAGACCTCACGGTCGTCTGTGGACAACGTCCGAGACGCCTCAGGAGTTGACATCTTTTCACAGTGATGAGTGACGGGTGAAGATACATGAAAAGGAGTGAACCGGTAGAGACAAGGTTATGCTTCCAAACGAGCCCAAGGCGGCTGCCGCTGCAAGAAAGTAACCTCTCATGGACCCAGGTATCTACTGGTAGCCTACGTGCGAGCGATGTGCAGGCATAAAGCCCGACGCTGCATCTCGGACGGTGGCCGCGGGCTTTGTTCCGCTGATAGCAAGTGGTTGCCTCTCTTTGTCTGTTCCGGGAAAAAAAAACATCCGTGTTAGGTTTCATTTGGGTACCTGTTTCAGAAGATCGGTACTACATATGTGTAGGTACTGTATCCGAGGCGGATCTGAGCAATACCCTTACTTACCTAGGTACGTACTATATAGCGGGGGTCTACGCTGTGTAACACAACCTACGTAGTATGGCAGGAAATGATCCAGCCTCACTACCTACCTAGGTACATATAGGTAGGTACCTACTAGTAGTAAAACCGTGTCCACACCTACGTAGTATATGGTGGCAAAATCCCTGTCAGGCCGATCACTCCGATATTTTACCGTATTTTCGAATTTATACGGCAGCCTTGTAACAAGCGGCGTTTCTGCTCCCTCTAGCAGGTGGCGGGAGGCTAACGTAGTTAAGCAGGTGGTATCTTCATGCAGACCTGTAGGAAGGGAAACACGATGTATTTTGCACTCCATCTCTCCATAGAGGCTGAGCCCCAGAGCGGGCAATTTTCTACAATACACTGCTAAGATCACGGCGACGCCTTCACGAGACTCTAGTTAGTCCTGCATCTACGCCGCGTTCCTGCCGCTGTGACCACCCTCGGCTAGCATCCCAAGTTTGAGATTCGAGATATCGTCGCGGGCATTCCAATGGCGTTTCTTGGCACGTCCAGGAATTGGGGCGATTGTCCTAACTTTCATTTTGACCGACCCCCTTCTCCTGGGGGTACTGCTCCGACAAGTATCGTAGATCCCCCATGACTGGAATGTTCCCAATGGGCGCTAAACCTAGCCAGTCTTTCAGTTCGGGAGATAGAGTATCTTGTAGCTCTTTTGGTAACTGTGCGGTCCAGTTGATGGCCGATCGTGTGTAAGGGGCGGTATAATATGCGAACACTACAACCCGATCTTGGTCCTTGGTCACGTTACAGCCGCTAGTATGCCAAAGCAAGCCATCCATGATGATAACATCACCAGATTGTGCACCGAAAGGGACAAGTCGTCCAGGTGCGTTCTTGGGGACGTGATCCGAAGTTGTCCATTTATTTGAGCCCGGAATGTATAACGTCGCCCCGTTCTGCTCCGTGATGTCCGTAAGACACCACAAAACGTTGACAATAGTGACCCGCTGCCATGGCTCCGGAAAGTTGAGGCTCTGATCCGAGTGCAAGGCCATACTTTGCGACCCAGATTTTGCGATGTTAGCTGAGAGGTTGGAGATGAGAATACTGTCACCAAGGGCGGATTTGACCATCTCAATAGCGGTTGGATGCGAAACCAAGTCCCGAAAGATCTTGTCAAGTTCCATTAAATGGAAGATGCGCACATTGTTGGGGTTTGGGTCGAGAAAGGGAATATATGTAGTATCGCCACGAGATTGAGCTGCTTCTGTGGCCTGGGTCAGATGCTGTAGAGCAATCTGAACCTCTTCTTGGGTAATGACGGAGGGCAGAGTGACCCAACCATGCTCTTTAAGGTGAGCTTTAGACTCTTCGATAGATTGAGCCATCTTTTGTAGGTTGATTCTTCCGCTAGGGCTAAATAACCCGATAAATACCTGTGCTTAGAAAGTAAATCGTGTAGACTTATGAGAACAAAATATTCCGCATTCAGGCAGTTAAAACGTCTGCGTAGGATGCTTGAAGTTGCAGAACCCCCTCTGTATTTTCAAGTGCCTTTTCTGGGCTACTAGTAGAGGGGATGGTATTATATTCATAATGATACGAAATTTAAAAAAAAACTTCATGATTAAGCTATGGCTATATACATGGATCCCTGTAGTCTTAGGCCATAGGGTTCGGTGACTCATTCTCAACAGTCGTCGCCGTGGAATCGCCCCAGGACCTGTAACAGACGCTAATAGCAACGTCATTATCGTTGCGATGGTTATCAGACCAAACTGACAAATAACATCTGGAAGCTTGCATCCAACATGAATGTGTCCGGTGGTGTCATCCAAGGTGGGTCGGTTGGGGTATTATTGACCGCTGTCTAAGTGGCTGCTAGAAGTAGATCGTATACCTATATACAGCTCCATCTTCTGCGCGTGACTATCCAATCCCATTGGAAGTATTTTTAGATACAGAATACCTAGAATATAGCGTCTCGTAGAGTATGCAATCCCACAGCAAAAGACGACCTGCCTGTGGGAAGGTGTAGGTGGATTTTCCCACTTACAGTCCTATCCTTCTCTGCCCTCCAATATCTCACCAGAACTCAACAGCTTCAGCTAAACATGCAACAATCAAAACAACATGCAAATACGATCAGAAAGTTGTAAGACTTGAATATATAGACTTCTAAGGATTGGGCTGACAAATATAATATTCATTGTAATTCTGAGATGTTGCTTAATTACTATAAGCATGCCGTAGGCGATCGAAGTCGTTGGTTAAATTCTACTAGTATGACAGCCTTACGGATTAGCAGTACCCTTAGCGTCGCGCTAATGTACTTATCCCGCCTTGGCGGCACTAGCGCTATCGACCCTACTGCAGGCAGAAGTGCAGGCTAGCGACGGGTGCTGCCCGGGCGGAGTTCGGACGGAGTTCGGGCGGACAAGGATACAAATGACCAACAAGATCTGCATACCTACTAATGTATGTACGTACACTACATATAACTACATACAGTACACTCTTACCTGCTGATCAGACAGCCATGTTAGGTACTACTAGTAGTAGTAGACTCTCAAAAGTCCCAAGCAGAAGTGAGGGAGCTACAGGTCACCAGGATGATAAAGGTTAGCGCTGCGCTAACAGCTTGTACAGGCAAGGGTTTATGGCAGAGGATTCTGTTTAATCTACTTACTGAGCCAGGGGTTTCGGGTGGCAAAACGTCGTCGAGACTGATCAACAGCGAGGTTCTTCACCAAAAATATATAACAGCCGTGCGGATAAGCAGTACTCTTATACTACTTTCTTAGAAAATAGCGTCGAGCTAACCTTTATTATCCTGGTGACCTGTAGGTAGGTATGCATTAGATCCCTTTCAGCGCTGTTGGTCGGAGGTACCGTATACGCGGCTGACAACCATCTCATCAGCTGGATGATTGCAACGTTTTCCAATCTACCTAGGTACTGTACTGTACGTCCAAAGCCCACCTGCATGTCCTGCAGCCCCCCCCCCCCCCCCCCCCCCCCCCCCCCCGCATGCCAAGTCGTGTTGGCAAGGTTCAGTCTCCAACATGCCCAACTTCCTAGTATACAACAGACGGAAAACACGCCTTGACGAGCACCACCAACAGCCGCAGCCCTAGCCTTCACGCTTGCGTCCGAGACACCCTTGTTTTCTCAAATTGCAGAGACTGATTGCAAGTGGTGGGGCGGCGCGATTCCGTCGTACAGCCCCTTTACTTTCCTGCCGTCCACCCCAGGAATCCCCAGGCAGCGATCAGACCAGAGCTGATGAGGCGGAAAACAGCTTGCCGGGGACGTCCCTCTCGCCAGACGACATAGCTATCCACTATTCCCGCGTAGGCCCCTGTGAATGCCATGAACGTATCCAAGATTTCGTATTGACGACGAGAGTAGTAGAGAAGCATTAAGGCTCCCAGGACAGTGGTGCGGACGTTTCCTGTCACCATGACAGGTGCTGCCTCAGGTGCTTTGGCAATGCGGTCCGGGAATCCAAAGTCGCGCATGGCGCCAGAAGGGTCAAACATTGGCCAGATCCCGCCAAAGGCCATGGTCGTGCCAGCAATGAGGGCTGGGATGTGGCGGGGGTGGAAATGTTGGAACATGGCTTATCGATTCCTATGACGACGACGTTCTTGGGCTGAAGAGAGAGGTAAAAGCTTTGTTTTCGGAGCAGTTGGCTGTTGATTAGCTTGTATTAGAGGGGAAGCAAGTGGTGCCAACGGTATCAAGGCAGGCAGGATCGATGTTATATGTGTTGGTGTACGATTTCAGCAGGGGGTAGGTATTGAGGCGCTGGCCACATGTATGATGTGCATAAGTGTCAGACTTGTATTATTCTTTTCTTCCACTATCACTCAGCCACCTGTGTTTAGCCACTGTACTGCCACAGCCAGGCTTAGGTAACCATTAGCGCACGTTATTGCTATACTGAATCCAACAGTAAGATGCCAGGGATGGCCTAGTTGTACACCTACGCCGTCACAGTCATTCTGGGGTACACATAGGTATTGCTTTTAAGTACTAATATGACAACATCGTCAAGTGAAGACGGATACATCTCCTGGAAAAACTTCTTACGGATTTTAGAAATAATTTTGAGATTTCTTTGGCTTGATCAGCCGAAGCATCGCTCACATTGCATATAGGTAGGTAGGTATGTACGGGCGTATTTGACGGGTAGATGCGTCGTAGCGTCCCATAATTACTACTTGATTTTCGTTTGCTAGGTTCGTTGGCTTTCGGATCCCGCCGGTTACGGGGTAGGTGGATCCGAATCTTTCGTTGCAGTCACCAGTGTAGGTGAGAAGGAGGAATTCTCCATGTGCAAACTTGTTGCAGGACTCTTGCTCATATGTCCATAAACAAGGAGCCTTCCTTCATGTCTTTACTACTGTTTTTCTTGCTTTCTTGTCCTATAATACCCACGTTATTCGCACATTCATTCTTGGCTTCCGATGTGACGGGTTCATTTGGCTAGTTGTTCGTTTCAACGGTCACTCTTGCTATTGCTGGGCGTGAGTGGTGAAGCCATGAGGCGGCTTCTGAGCATCGGCATAGCTTCTCCTGGTCGTGAATTGGATACGCGAGGGGACTTGGTATCTGGCCGCGACGATATCCCATTGAAAATAAATCTGATCTCAGGCTCCTGAACCTTGGTATCCCGCTCATCGTGGGTGCATGCGGTGATTCCCTTTTCGCGAAGTTTGTACCGTGGGGGCTTGGGGACAGATTGCTCGCCGCATAGTTTGTCAGCACTCGAAAGCCAGTATATTACCCCCTTTTCATTCAGATATAAATCCGTGTCTTTACTTATATTTACTTGATGAAATCTTTTTATAGCTAGTTACTCTCATTCGTTACTTCTATTGGATACACACGGCTGGTCTTGCACTCTAGGTGCTCCGTGTGACTTGATACGAATGCTACGCTAGCCCTGCAAGAGCTGCACGCACATTTATTGACCCATAACCCAAATTTTCTAGGTGATCATTTCGGGCTCATAGGGTATGCATCGAAATTGGATGGGGCATACACTCGGAACCGGAAAGACAACATTTAGCTCCAGCATCCGAATAGCAAGAGGCTAAAGAAGATAAGAACCTCTCGCCAAGGAACAGCGCCCAGCTCAGGAGTGTCAGCTGCTAAGTATAGTAGTAATAAATGGTAAATTGGAGTGAAAGCAGGTAGGATACAGAGAGTTTACAACACGAGAATATCGAATCAATGCACTAGACAGGAAACCCAGACTATTTCACTACACGAAACATTCTTCAATGGCAGCGGCTCCGCGATGGAATCCATCTACAAAATCTGTATTGCACAAACCTTTGCGATCCAGCTCGTCCAGACATACCATCAGACTGTTGGTTTCCCTCTTCACTATTTCACTTAAGATACCCTTGGCAACTCCTGATAGCAGTGAAGGGCTTAAAGAAACGACGTCCTGTAAAACCACAAAAGCCATTGCCAAACCCAATAATGTCGCGGTTTGGGCTTCTGGGTACATGGAAAGCTCCAGTAATTCCTTTGCGAAGTCGCAGGGCCATTTCTCCAATACATCTCGTAGCGACGCTGGCTCCTCTAGGCCCTGACACTTTATTATTTCCAGTCCAATCTCAAAAACTCCTGTTGATGCTTGGTGGAAACTGTCCTTGCCTTGAACGCTGACACCTTCCACACTGAAGCCATTTTGGGCACGGATGAAGCGAATGAGAGCGCAGCCAAAGACGCTGGCTGTCTTTGAAGGAATGGAAACGAAGCCCTCTAGCAGGGCAGTTTGTGCAAACCGTAGAGGCAGATACTTTGTCAAATCCATCTTGCCCACTCGCATCTTGTGCTCAAGCTGGATCTTCGCCTGCCGAGCGAGGTCAGGTATGCCTGCGGATGAATAAGTAGCCCCCGTCGTTTTAGGGATAGTAGAAGTACGTATTGGGAACACTGGGTAGTCACCAGCTATGTCCCGATCCCTTAGTATGTCGGTAGAGTTGCTTGGCGTCCGCCCGGTGAACCTCCAGTATACTTGATCCAGCGGTGGTAATGAGTCTATCCAATCACTAACTACTTTAACTTCGCCTTCTGTGAAAGCACCAAACATTTTCCCTCCCCAAGACAAGGCTCGGACAATACTGCTCTTTCCACCGCCACCTCTACGCACAAGGTATTTAGAAAGACTTAGATGGTGGATAAAATCTAGCCGCCGGAGATGTGAGGTGAAGGATTTGGGGTCTAACCACTGACTGAGAGTTTGAGATCCGAGCTTTATCCCAACGTTGCAATGAATCCGATGAGAGGCGATTGATTTGGAAAGAAGAATTTCCTCCAAAGCGAGTTCGCTCTTGCTCTGCGGTGGTGTAAGCTTTTGGGATCTAGAGGTGAGATTTTGTGATAAGATGAACCCTGCCTGGATCCCTCTCCATGTCCTCTGCAGTGCAATAGAGTCTCCTGTGGAGATGATGTGTTCCATGTAGTCCACAACAACCTGTAGCGCCATGGCCGTGTGACCAGAATCAGCGTTGTCAATGGAAATATGGAGTAAGAAGTAATAAGGGTCAAAGCCTAGCTCGCGAAGCTCTCTACTGGCCAGCAAAGTTTCCCTCGATACTCCTTCAAAATGAAGGTTAAAGCCGAGTATCTCGGGCAAAAATTCTTGAGGAAATAGTGACATGAGTAATTGAGCAACGGCTGCTTTCCAAACGTCAATGTCATTGAGTGAGTGGTGTGGGTGAATGAAGTCTTTTGAATCCCCGGCCGGCAAGTCCGGGCTTACGTCGTAGACAAGTTTTTTTTAAAGATGGACGTGATGCTTGTTGAGGTCTCCATCCCCATACTCCTCAAACAGCACTTGCGACGCATTTTTTGTGAAAGTGCGGAGAGAAAAGGGAGTGGATGCTTTGTTGAGATGACCTAGCCAAGCGCCATCGACGTATTTCAAGGGGCTGTGCTGTTTAATCCATTCGGAAGCATCCTCACGAGAGGTAAATAACTCTCGAGGGTACCTGGATGTTCTTCGTTGATTATATTCCTCCCAGAACTTTGTAGTGTCGTCTTGCTCGCTCTTTACGAAGGCAGACAACCTGTCTCTGTCGTAACTTGCAATAGACAATATACCAGAAGCCGTAGACAATCTTGCTGATAAAGACTCTAGGGATTCCGATAGGAGGAGGAGTAAGGTATCTCTAGCGTGAGGCAACATGTCTTTGTGTCTCTCTAGAGATTGAAGCTCGTAGTAAAGATGGCTTAAGCTGCTTCAAGGTGGCCTCGGGGGCAGGCTTTCGGGACTGGGTTTCGTTCTGACTATTATCCGGCTTTGACTCATTTATGCGGAGAAGGGATTTTCGGAACTGATGAAGTCCCATCATGAAAAAGACGACAAGGAATGCAAATGGCAACAAAATGGACGACATATTCGACCCTGAGTGACAATTGGGGTCCATTGCAGACTGGCAGATTCTAATGCAGCTTTCTAATATCATGGGCTTGTCCTCGATAAGTCTTGAGAACCAGAAAGGATCTGAGCAAGTGAGATTTTGCTAGGCTTAAATTCTAAAGGTAGATTGCAGTGGGCTCGGGGTGTAATAATCTTATTCTGGGCCTGAAATGAAATCCAGCAGGTTCTTTGTGGACACTATACGACCGGTTAGCCTCGGTCGGTCAAAAAGACACAATCTGCACTTGCAGAAAATAGGGCCACCAATCTAGAATAACTCAAAGACCGGTAACATTGCTACTGCAGCAATGATTAGGCTAACCGTAAGCTCATGGAGGGAGCAAGGCTCTATCATTGTCATGTGAGGTACTTCTTATCAAGAAGGGAACGACGATGCATCGTTATACCTGAATGCGGTCATCCTTACGCCAGGCGAGGAACGAACACGACGATCCAGCCCATGTCTAATATTGAAGCAAGCAATATGTATACGTAGGCGGTGCTGCTTGTGGAAGGGAATGACTGAGGTTTCAGGAGTGCTCAAGCATTGTCACATCAATAGTTCTGTTACCAAATTAGTTTCACCAACTTTGGTGGGGTAAGATATACGGTTCAGTAAGTTTGATTCTCACTCTTGTCATAACCTGACAACAGAGTTGACGAAATCCAAGGCTTCAAACTAAAGCACATTTGTACAAAGGGTACAGACTAGCGTCATGTGCTCTCGATTCATGATTATACTAATGAGCGTGCTTGGAAATACATCATTCTTCCAAATTGCCTCTTCCCTTCACTTTCCCAAATCGGTCTCAATAGTGCACTTCGATGGAATGTGCGAGACTCAGCTTGCCGCAGGACAAGGTTCTTTTACCCAGTCTGTTCGGTTGCCTTCAGCCACGCCGCCACCTGGGCAGGATTCTCATCGGGTGGGAAGACAGGGTACCATACATGCACCACTTTGCCGTTTTTGATGGCCAACGTGCAGCGCTTGGTCAATGAGGCCCCCTCCCACTCGAAAACCGGCATTTTCATAGCCTTGACAAACTCCAACTTGTCATCACTCAGAATGTCGTACGGCAGTCCTAGTCGATCCTTGACTTCCGTCTGATAAGCGGTATCCTGCACGCTCAGGCCGTATATGTTGTCCACGCCCAACTCCTTCAGGAACGTAAAATTGTCGCGATAACTGCCTGCCTCGGCGGTGCAGCCACGTGCTCCAGGCGTGTTATTCCACTCCTCCTTAACCGCTTCTCCCGGCGCACCGGTTCTGGGGTAGCAGAAGAGAATGGTAAGTCCAGGCAACTCACTAAGCTTGACAGGCACCTGTTGGGTCGAGGCCAGGGTCAGGTTAGTGGGGATGACCGAGCCCAAAAGGTGCGATGCAAGGCTATCATCCACAGGTTGTGGGATGGTCTTGGGGATTTGAGAGTCTGGGGCCAGCCAATTAGCTTTGGACACAAAGCCTACCTATGAGGTAGTGAGAGACTCAACTTACGATCGAGGGCCATGGTTGTTCTCTAATTCTTAACGTTTTGAAGTGAGTATGACAGTTGTTCAATATTCGAATTCGATGATGTTGGAATTGATTATAATTATTGTCGTATGTCGTGCCCGTCTTATATAGACAGTCTGTGAAACAACTGCAGTCAACCCTTTCTCGATATTTGTTTCTAAAGATGCAGGGCAATTTTTCGAAGCTCATGATTGGATGAATCAAAATTGCCTTGCATGTTGATGACAATTAGGAGTCCTCCATTCATGTTACGCGTTGTCACTGAGCCAATCCAGGGTCTTGGAAAAAACTACCTCGCATTAGCGCATCTGGCACGGGATCGGGACTATCCATGCTCGCCATGATAGCTGCTTGGTGGTAACGCCACGAGGGGACATTCAAGTGCAGTACTCAAAGACCACTGATTACGTATCTACATGGCTAGTCAAGAGAAATGCAGATGTACGCCACATTCGTGTTCCTGTTTAAAGTGGTAGAAGTACTTTAGTGTCTAGTAACCGAATGTCTAGCTTGAAGGCCTACAGGGGTCTAGTTTTGGGCTCGTGAACAATCATGGTGATCGGCTTCCGCGTAGCCGAGGCCGACCAAAAATTGCCTTGCACGAGTTTCACCAACTCTTGTCTCATTCTTCACGTCGGTGATGCTGGCTTGTCAGCCTCAAAAGATTCTCTTGCATGAGGTTTAGATAGGTTTGGTTTATGTGGTGACGGGCCAGTACATAGTCATACTATTAAAAGAGGACAGCTGTGAGACCCAGGAGCTGTCGCCCAAAAATACCATCATATCGACTTATCACCAAACGAAGAACCCACAAGCCCTTCGAATTGGAGCAGATTTTCCTTGTGCTACTAGAATCAGACAACCAAGGACACGCCCTCGACCACCATACCAGTCCACTTCTTTAGCTATGGATCCCGTCAGTATTACGGGGCTTCTCGTAGCCACTATTAACCTCACGGGAGCATGTTTGAAGCTCGGCAAGAAATTTCTGGGCCCCTCACGGCACAATACTGCAGCCCTTACAGCTCTAATGCACGAGCTATACTGTTTCAACGGGGTTGTCAAGAGCCTCCAAACCCAGCTCGAGATTAACGACAGAGATGATGCTACTCCTGGCATTATGTTGGTTGTGAACAACTCGCTCGAGAACGGCAAGAATGCCCTATCTCTGATAGAGGCTCGGCTCATGAGCACAAGCTTCAGGGACAGATTCCTGGTGGGGAGGCGCTTTGATAAGGAGCTTGATGACTCGCTGGAGGTTCTGAGGTGAGGAGAGGAAGAGGCGTGTTCGAAATGATACTTCTGGGCGATCAAAGGTAAGTACTTAACATACTAAGTACATGTTCTAAATGTACTTAGGTAGTAGGTAGCGGGGAGAGTTCTCTCTACTACCTAGGTAGGTTAGAGATACAGGTTAGACATTCGTGGGTGCAACGATTGCCAGATATAAGGACCCAGTAGGTATTACCGTATTAGGCATCCTAAGGGGTCCACTTTTCAGAACCCATTCTACACTAACGTCGACCAAAAAAGCGCGCATGGAGTATCCAGGTGTCAACTGCGAGGTAAAATGTTGCCGCAATTACCTGATTATAGATGGTAAAAGTAGCCGGCGGTCCGATAATGGCGAGCTCGGCTAGTGGTTGTCATTGATGTTTTCCTAGGGATGATCATGGTTGTCATGAAACGCAGACTTGCGATACTGCCGGGCTAGATGGCATCACCTATCTCCGTACTAACGAGTGACCCGTCTCGTCAACGACTACGTGTCAGATATAAGGAATATGATCTTAGCCGGAATATTGGCTAATGGGTGTCTAATGATAGACCCATGCCAGGGGTACAGGGCCCCCCCATACATTTCTACCAAGAGACGTCACCGCGAGACAAGACGGACAACACACACAATGAAGACAATCAATTGAACAGCCATCGCTTATTTCTGACAGGCTCTTTTGCGAAAGCAAGACCGACTGTCGGTGCTCGAACAGACCGTGGAAAAAGTGGATCAACCAGAGTTGTCCCCTCTCTTCCTTGGGAAAAGTCGTCTCGATAAGAATCACGATTGGTTGTCTTTCTTGACCGAGATTGAATCTACTCTCCAAGATTACAGTATTCATGGAACCGCAGATGTGTGTGCAGCGTACAAACATACTGATGTAATACAGACCAATTCATTGAAAGAATGCATCAGATGCTAAGTTTCGCTTCTGCTCAGCTGAGAGATGTCGAGAGCTTGCAGAATTAGCTTGGCGGCACTGGCTGCTTGGCTAGAGAAAAGACCAAGTACCTTACATCCCAAGAGCTTATATCCTTGGCTCCTACAGTTAATACTGCAACAATAAAGCTTAAGACCTAAATAGAGGATAAACTTATCTAGCATTACTATAGATTTTAAAAAGTAAAAAATATAGTTATATAAATAATAAACTTTATAAAAATTATATTATAAAATAAATTATTATTATTATTTAAAAAAATAAAAATAATTAATATATAATAAGTTAAATTAAATTGTTATTACTATATAAGTTTTATTAATTATTTAAAAAAAGAAAGAATTTTTTATATGGTATTTTTTAGTGCGTTTTGCAGCTAAATAGCGTTACTAGGTTCCGACAGAAGTCCGGAACAAGCAATTCGGGCTAGTGGCCCGTAATATCTGGAGTCTGAGCAATAGATCTCAGGACGAATCGCCCGGCGAATAGAGGATCCGTAAGTCACGGCGCTTTACGTACAACTGCACCGAGTCGGGTAGCATCGTTCCTCATTTAACACGTTTCCAGTGCGTACCCCCATCATTAAAATTTTAGCGTTTATTCGAACTGAATGACGCCCGGATGATGAATTTCCTGTTTAAAAAACGCAACCTCTTGTCGTTCTCTCATAGGTGTCTACAAAGATTCTAGGGACTACTAGGATCTAGACACGGTGCATTAGTTAGTATGTATTGTCCAGTCAGGTAGACAGCCAACGTCACACATGTACTTACGTTGCACGGCAGGTCAAAAAGAAAAAGGAAAACTCTTCAGGCCGGGGGTAGACGATTGGGCCGGAACTGACCGGTTTCGTATAGACAAGTGGCTAGAGTTCGCAGACCAATACAATCATACATAGGGCACCCTACTCACAAGGCAGCCAAGATCCAATTCGAAATATCTGACTCTACTATGATATCGGGTCATTCTGAAATATTAAAAGGGGTTCAAAACACTCATGTGAATATAGACGGGAAGGATATAAACAAATTTAGACATGAGTGTGTATCTAGTCGCGCGAGTTGTTGCAAAATCCCGGAGCAAGGTCGGATCCTTTGTTGTTTAGTTCTTATAAAACAGAGCTTCGTTTCATGGTGTGGTAATGTGTGTCTGCCCCGTCGGCCATATTCGAACCCGGGGAAAAGGATGGAAAGGAAAGGAAAGAAAATCAAGCCTCAGCATATTCCAGCGGCTGGCGACGGCTGTTAAATAACCAATCATGTATACACACGCAGCATCACACCGTTTGTGACAAGTTTAGCAATACCAAAATAAAGGAACCAACGTGTAAATGGTGTTTAGGCAGAGCCGTCCATTAGAGGCGTATTCAATGTCCCCTTCCCCGCACAATGACAGGTCATCATATATGCCTCTGGTTGGTGACTAAAATGGGGCCTGACACAGCAATAACAAATAGATCTTGTTACATGTGATTCCTCCACTTGTCTCCTTATAAACGAATATTTTCAAAGAATCGAACTCCCGAATATAGTTGATATTGGGGCCATAAAAATAGTCTCCTTACCACGGTCAACATTATTAGTGACTTTCGTGACGAGGCATTCCTAATATTGTCACCGATGGTTTAAGTTCTACATGAGCTACAATATTGATTGTGACGGAGCCTACATTGTATTGGCGAGCCTAAGCGTGTGTTCTCGAAACTAGCCTCACTTGGTTGAATCGTTACGGAAGCGCGTTTGTAACGTTGACCAAACGCGTGTGTACTTGGGTTCGGCCCGGGTATACGCATTGAAGTACGGAAGCTGTAAAATCAAGCGTATTTTATTGGATAAATATTGTGTTAGTGTATCACGGGTACATTCTGACGTAAGTCATATCCCTCGATTCCTTCAACCTTTGGTGATGGCCGAACGTGTTTCCAGGAGTACCTTTGTATACTTCACGCGCGGGAACACACAGAAAACTCGACTTTGGCAAACAATTACTGACGGAGCTTTGCTTCCTGCCACATTAGCCACACAGTGGGTGGTGCAAAATAGTTTTGCATGCTGGAGTACATTTCCTTGTCTGTTGCTGGGTTACGAGGCCCATCCCAGCTATTATTTACGCTACCTACTTACTAGCTATCACTTTTAGGCCTTGACCTCCTTCCTACTTTGACCTCTCGCGCCTCTTGCAACTCTTCTCTCCCACTTACGAACCAACACTTCCATACTCTATCTACGAACTATTTGGGGAGTGGAATTTCGTCCTGCTACTGTTGGCCAATGTCTGAGAGCTCAAGAATTATTCAAGTGTCCCATCCTCTACCTATCCTCTATCCTCAAAAACCACACCAATCTTCCACCCCTGTTAACGATTCTCGCCTTCTTCCTTTTCATTACAATAATTACCTATCGTCAGGTCAATATTGTACAGCCAGCCTTTCCTTGTTGATCTGCTCTTTTCTTTCCCTTCTCCCTTCGTAACTAACCGTTACTACAATGTCTTCCTCCGACAGCCTCGACATGGACTTGTTAGGTTCGGTTTTTGACCACCTAGTTCTACCCTCGGAAATCCCGGGGGCCCAAGACGTCGACGTTGATGCCATTGCGCATGATATCATTATGCGCATGATCCATGCTACTGTTACTACAATAGGTATTTCCTGGGATGTGCCCTGGGAAGAGGCATATCGAGACCTGGAATGTTCCCTTACATATTGCCTTGAGCTCAACAGGGGCCAGTTAGACAGCAACAGCCTTGTACAGCACTTCCAAAGGCTACACTCAGGCCAGATGCTCATCTTATATCTTAATGAACAGAATGCAGGTTTGTTGGTCCGCCGCGAGAAGAAGTACGTCGCCGCCAGCATTATTATGTTCCGCTCATTCAAAGTATTTCTACGCTAGGAAACGATTACTAACACCCATGGATAGTGCGGATGGAGATCGTATCATATTCGAATCAATGGAGGCGTCAGCTACTTCTTATGGGGTCCTTGCCGCTGGTCATTCGCTACAGTGGGATTTTCCTGGACGCTCTGCGTGTATTAGCTTTAATGACTTTGCTGAAGAGACCTTCCAACAGAGCCTAGCCTCTTTTCTCGAGCAAGCTAGTATGGAGTCGCTGTACAGTCTCCAGGCATCTACGCAAAAAAAGGGCGTGTCTGTTGAGGAGATACGTGATACGACAGATCCCGCATTGATTACTCAGATGTTGATGTCTCTACTTGAAGCGGTCGGAAGTAACTATCAAGCGCCTGTCTTACGCAAACAAGTCAGAGACGACGTCAACTTTACCCATACCAACATCCCTTGGCGGCGGCTTCCCTTCTGGCTGATTCTGCGAGTTGCAGCTCAGCGACAACTTTGTTTCGCCCTCGGAGCCGAACAGGGCCAGGTTGCATATAAATTTCTCATGGCGATTCTTTTGGCGGAACTGCTCGATGACTCGGCCAAGTGCCTAAGCCCGCACAAGGTCGTTTGTCTCCGGACCAAGCTAGCTCGTCGGATGGCGAAACTAGAGATGAACCAAGAAAAAATCAAGCTTCAGAGCGATGCCCTGTCGGATAGCTGGCTCGCCGCAGTTTCCACGGTTGTAAGGAACTCAATAGAAAATGCAAACATGGAGATGGAGGCTGCCTGGGACTCGTTCAAAAAAAGCACAACTCGACGTGTTCCCCTACTGCCACACCAAGCACCGCCAGATTCATTGAAGCTCACTTTACCAAATAGCGGCAGTTATCTAGATGATGTCCTGTCCACCAAGCCATTGCGGCCACCGACCCTTGGGCCAGTCACGCTTCCCAACCCACTCGACCAGAGCATCCAACGGAGCCAGCAGGTCACAGACTATGCTTTCACTCTTGCCGCATTAGAGGAGCGCATCGAACAACCTCCCAGCGATCCTCCAAACGAGAAGCCGAGTCCTAGGAATCGCTGTGTTCAATTAGCGACTCAAATGGAAGATGTGTTCAAAGCGTTAGAATATGACACGAGCCCAGAACAGAATAGCGAAACGATCCTTGCTCTATTTACTCTGTGGATTGAGCTGGAGAAAAACGCCATAGCAGCATGCAAATTGATTGCCGACCACGTCCCCGTTTTTCACCCTAAGCTACTCGATGCACTCCAGCTACCTACGAAGCGGGGGATGGAACGATTGCACGAGATTCAAGAGTACTTAGCTGGTCGACATGCGACAAGTACCTACGGTAGCATACTGGAAAGTAACAATCAAGATTCCATTGCTCTGCGTTATGTCGATGCATCTGAGCATCTGCGGTCCCTTGAGCATCGTATTCAGGAAGCTTGTGATCGTGCAATGGATCAGAAGAGGCGAGAACATGAAAGGATGTGCAATCAGTACGATGACTACACGAAGGGTGTTGCGGCGAATCGGTGTATCTGTATACGGACGCTTAAGAAACGTATAGTGGATGATGACTGTAAAAGATGCGAGTATCAGAGAAAGCGCAACAGCATGAAGCTCATGGTTCAAGAAGCGTTGCTGCCGAAAACGAACCCTGAACGAGACACAATCGTATTTGAACTTGCGATACCTGGATGGTTGTCCGCTTACCGTGATGCGACGTGGCTCATCCTGAGTAGGTTGGCACATCCACAAAAGCCAAAAACAAAAAAGCCCGAGGTTCATCTACGAGAATGCGGGCCACTGAAGCGCTTCATGCAAGGGAAGGTAAACCGTCTCTCTATGGCGTCCAAGATTAAATGCTTTGAGAGAACACACTACAAGTTTAGCAAGGGAAGAGCACCACTCACGCGCGTACTCTTGCCTTTTGGCGCCACTTTCAAACTCTATGACTCGGAATCGGACATCTGGGTTGAAGATTTAACTAGTCCTCTCACTTTGGAACATCTCTGTGGAATACAAACTCCTCGCATCCTCCTGCCCATACTTCCGAGGCCACACCACCCTCCAACCACCGTAGACGGGCCATCGTCTTACGAGATTCAAGCCAACCAAGCTGTGGTCTCAACGGATATCCCGGTTCAAGTGTTTTCTGCATACCAAAAACTGCTCGCGGGAAAACGGCGACGTTGGCCTAATCTGCTTGTCGAGCTATCCTCTTCAAATCTCAATCTCAGCGAAGAGGACACAGTGCGCCTTATCTGCCAGCTTGCCTCACAAGCAGGACCTAGACTACCTAATAATCCCCTACGGGCCGTCCATCAAGTGTTCGGAGACCTTGAATTCACCGCTCGATTAACCGATATTCTAGAGACTCTACTCCAGTCTATTCGGACTAACTGGCGGGAACACAACGTTATGCAGTTGGTGGTAACGCTCGCTTTACGATTGCACAGCCTCTCAGAGCAGTCACTCGGTACCACAATCCTCACGACAGCGCGCAAATATCTCTTGGACTGGATATCTAAGCTGCGAGAGAAGGTTCGAGGCACAAAGGACAGCGCCGAAGTTCAGCGATATGCAACGTACGGTCTTTATGCTGCCTTGCTCTGTCGAAGAACTTTCGCGGTCCTCCTTAGTTCACAGGGTGGCCTCAACCGAGATGATCTATCGGCATGGATCCAAGCATCCATTGCTGTACAGGAGAACATATTGCACGATCTTAGCAGACTTTCCGACACGTTACATGGCCTACTCCTTCGTGACGCGAAGATGGTTTACCATCTTCAAAGTCGTATAAAGATTGCAATGATAACCAATCGACATGTTGTTGGGACTGAAATCCTAGGTGACTGGTCTAGACAACTCCCACATGCCGATGAAGCCTGTTCTTCGTGGGCTTTTCTTCCTGAACATCAAGATCGTTGGATTGTCGCTACTGCCCCGGGCCCGTTTCCAGAGAGACTGCATTTCAATTACATTGAAGGTCATCTACTAGTGAATGGTAAACCAAGGTCAAAGCTCCCTCTAGATATTGCCGACGATGACGCAGTGAAGTTTATCTTCGGGGACCAGCATCTCCTAACCTATCCATCCAGCCGGCCCGGTATGTCTCACCGACTAGCTCAGGGCCAAGCAGGGCATCACATACACTTTGGTCTGAGAAATAAGCGAGTCATCATTCATGCGATTAAATACAATCACACGTCAAAAACTGACGAAACCTGGGAATTTATCCCTCAGTGGAGGCTGAGCAAACCAGGAAACTTCGATTTACCAGCCGAATTGGTTTGGATCTGTGGGCATTGGCTCAACCTCAATACCGGGTACCTCGAGATCCGAAGGGCTACGCCAGATAAACCCGAATTTTGGAAAACCCGCCCGAGTGACTGGATTGTTGACGTCCATGGGCGCAGGGCGTTTCGAGGGAGAGGCGGAAGCCAATTAGTTGACCCGCACTCACAGATCTTCAAGCAAATCGCAAAGATTTTCCGTGATTTCGAGCAGCCCGAAAAGCTTACGGTCTTTCAACCCCAGAGCAGTGCTGGGAGGTTGACAGTTGAACTGAAACATCTGGATTTGCGTTTTGCAGTGAACCCAGCTCAACTTCTCCAGTGCCCACAGCTAAACGCAGTGATTGACAGGAATCAAGACGCGGGAACATGGTACGGTTTATGCAGCAAGATTGTGATGCGAGAAATCAATACTCAGAACCGTAGTATAATTGTGCCCCTTGGAGACCCAACAGTTCGACGAAATGGTCTACACGTCGACGTTCGCATACAAGGAGCCTCGCACTATTCTAAGTTTAGGATTGATCGTATTCTAGGCAAACTATCTTGTAGTCCCGAGCCTCGTCTGGTATATACCAAAGCTCTCTATCATGCCATCACATCTTTTTGTGTTCCCGATCCCCTGACGGGTCGAACCGGATCCAGCGAATCGTTTTCTATACTACGATCTGGAGACTCTCAGCCCTGCATGCCACTGAGCACGACTATGAACGCAATTTTCGAGGGATTCAATAAACTCGTTCCTCGGAGGGAGTTTTATCCTCCGGATGTCAAACGAATTCAGAAAGTAATATGGGATCCAGACCTCACTTCTTCAATTCAGTGTGATGGATACAGACAGGCTATTGAAGCTATCAAAACAAAGTCCAACAGCCTACAAGTTTTCAATGCTGAGTCAGGGTTTGAGCTAAGAGAGATCGGCCACCTCTATCATCGTGGTAGAGATCAGCGGCGCATATACGATCCATTTATTGACGTCGAAGCTGGCTATCAGTTTGCTGACGCGGTTTATTTTCCTCGAGATCGCCGAATCGGTGCTGAGGCGGCCCAAGTCTATCAAATTTCTCGTGTTGTTGTTTCGCATGGTTCTACACTCAACATGGAGGGAACATTGAGAGATATACTCGAATCCTTTGAGATTATTGGCGGATTCTCGACGCTGGATACTCATGCACCTACATCCTATGCAGGCCCCCTCATCAATCAGATCGAGGATCCCATAAATGAAAATTGGGGTGAGCTTGTTGACTTCTGTCGCAAAAGAGCCAGTAAAGCTAGCTTGCTATTCCGCCTTGGACTTCTGGCTTTTCACAGTGGAGCGAACATGGAGGCAATCCATTCCTTGGCTGCGTTTTATCTAGTTGATGAGATCAAAGACTTAGAACCCCCTATGCATGAGCGCTTTGTAGACTTCAAATCGCGCGGACAGCCCTCTCTTAATGATCTTGAAAACTTAATAAGTTCGGCATATCCCGAATACCAACAAGGGAGAAATAGACGAGGCAAGAAACTACCATTCGATGTGTTTGGGGCTGCGATGCATGATGAAGACTGTCGGCAAGAGGGCAGAGAGCTCGCAAGATGGATACGACAACACTGGCCAATTCCGGCGGTTGATATACCAATTGATATACCGAGGCCAGCCACTAATCCACTAATTGACATAAATTCCGCGTGGGACAAAATCAAACCGGAATGGGAGAGAAGATACGCAAATATGCGACTAAGCAGGTACATCACGCAAGTGGACAAGGTTCTTAGTGCACAACGTTGTGTACGCGACACTACCACGTTGATACCATGGATACACAGGGAGCCTGATTTCGTGATAACACAGCGCCCGCTATCTTACCGTTCTATTGTTCAAGATTGGGCTGCCAAACGCGGTCCAGCCTCTGAGGTAGTTGAGAAACACCTAGACGGGATTATTGAGAAGCAGCCCCAAAACACAACACAGCAAACCCCAGCATCTAATCAGCCTACCGAGTTAGCTGAGCTTAGCAAGATTCTGCGAAGATTTGAACAAACTAATAATACCCTCCGCAAGCAGTACGCCGGGGATCTTCGCCAGAGTTTGGCGGCCCTTCAAACCACAGCCCAGCAACTAGAACCAGAACGCCTACCTTTCACCCCAGGTTTAGAGATGGCTAGTGAGGCACTCAGGCATGCGCAAAGCCATATGGCGAACGTCTGGGCCGCAATTATGGCAGCCTTTACGGCAGGCGACGGCCTGAGCCCTTGGCTAAAACTTGGAGCCATAAGACCACTTTCGACTACGACAGAGCTTCTAAAGCTCTTAAGGTCTACGGACTCCTTCCACTTCGGGTCAGGAATGAGGGAAGCGATAGTATCTTATGGCGTGGCGATTACTAACGTCCAACATAAGATGCGAATTCGGCGGGCTCTTTTACGGAGAAATTATCAAGCCCTCCGCGATGAGCTGCGCAACGTGGGCCACGAAACGTGGGATCCAATCGAAGAACCAGACTGGTTGCTATTGGAAATAGATAGCGACATACTTATCCGAGCTGAGCAAGTGGCTGTTGCTAGAGCCATAATGGACCCGACGTTGGGGAATGGCGTCCTCCAACTCAGCATGGGGAAAGGCAAGCATAATGCAGTTGGTGACTTATTCGCTCGTTACTAATATTTTCACAGGAAAGACGTCCTGCATTATTCCTATGGTGGCAGCCGCCCTAGCCGATGGCCAAAATCTGTCACGCATTGTTGTTCCAAAGGCGCTTCTGATGCAAACTGCCCAGACGATGCAATCTAGGCTAGGTGGCCTCGTAGGCCGTGAAGTCATTCATATACCTTTTTCCCGGCGAACATCAACTGAGAAGGAGACTTTGGACCTGTTCGCCGACCTTCACCATGAAACCCGGCGTTGCCATGGCGTTATGCTAACATGTGCCGAACATGTGCTTTCGTATAAACTGTATGGGTGGCAAAAGTTCGTTGACTCTAAAAGCCGTACGGCAGCTCAGATGATCAGGTTTCAACATTGGTTGGATACGCACTGTCGGGATGTACTTGACGAATGTGACTTTACCCTGTCCGTAAAGACTCAACTTACATATCCCAGTGGCGCGGAGATGCCAGTTGATTTCCACCCATACCGCTGGCAGATCGCCCAGGAACTACTCGGCCTGGTCTCTGTTAATCTTCGCAGGCTACAACGCCAACACCACATGGGGATCCAGGTCACGTCAAGCCGGGAGGGAGAACACTTCCCAGCCGTTCAATTTCTAAGGACCGATACTGAGGATGCTTTGCATCACATTATCATTGATAATATTTGTTCAGGGCATCTAACCCTGCTTCGTCCCGTCCACTCGCTTTCTGGGCACAAGCGAAGCGTTATTCGAGAGGTGCTTTGCGGTAAAATCAGCGACTCGTCGCTGGAACACGCCGCACACTTGTTTGCCAATCCGAATCTAGCAAGGAACGTCCTTCTACTTGTACGCGGGCTCTTATTGCATAGGCTCCTCGTCTTGTGCCTTAACAAGAGGTGGAATGTCCAGTACGGATTGCACCCAGATCGGGACCCAATCGCCGTGCCCTATGAGGCGAAGGGAAAGCCATCTGAGCAGGCTGAGTACGGCCATCCGGACGTGTCAATCCTGTTCACCTGCCTGTCGTTTTATTATGCGGGTCTGACGCAAGGCCAACTAATACGAGGTGTGCAGCACATCCTCCAGTCAAACGACCCGGCTGTGCAGTACGAATGTTGGATTTCCACGTGTACTGAGCTGCCACTGTCTCTACGTCGCTGGAATGTTATAAACGCCGATGATAAGGGCCAAATGGAAGAACTATGGCGTTCCCTAAGATGGAATCGCGTTGCCATAAATTACTATCTTAATCACTTCGTTTTCCCTCTTCATGCTAGGCAATTCGAGGTCAAGCTCCAGGCATGCTCCTGGGATATCCCGATTTGCCCGCAGACGGGCACACAATTGACCCGAACCACAGGCTTCAGTGGGACCAACGACAATCGACTAATGTTGCCATTAACTATTAGTCAACGGGATCTCCCTGAGCTGCAGCATACGAGCGCAGAAGTTCTCTCATACCTTCTGCAGAAGCGAAACCGCGAGTTTCACATCATCGCTAATATGCGGGGCAATCGCTTGACGGAGAGAGAGTTCCTAAGAGATTTGAAAGCGAAGGGGGTTACCGTGCTCATTGACGCAGGTGCCTACATCTCAGAGATGGACAACGAAGAGCTAGCTCAGACTTGGTTGGAGGTTGACTCCGAGGCGCAGGCGGTAGTCTACTTCCGCAATGATAACAGGGCTTGGGTACATTATAGGAGCAATACGAAAGAAGATGCCCCTTTACTGGCAACTCCTTTCGCGGAAGACCTGTACGGATGCAACGTCTTTTTAGACGAAGGGCACACAAGAGGTGTCGACTTACGATTGCCAATGGATGTCCGCGGAGCTGTGACTCTAGCGCTCAAATTGACGAAAGACCATGCGGTTCAAGGTAATTTCACCAATTTCCCATCTGCTATTACGGGGTACGGATTCGAGACGATGCGCTAACCAAGACAATAGCTGCTATGCGTCTCCGCCAACTGAAAACGACGCAGAGCGTATGCTTTTACGGCCCACGAGAAGTCGAGCGAAATATCAAAGACTTCCATGGCCTTGGCCCTTACGCGAAAATAGATTCTTCCCACGTCGTGTCTTGGCTGCTTGAGCAGACCTGTCGTTCTGTCGAGGATTTGCGAGGGCTGTATGTGGCACAGGGGGTAGATTTCTGCCACCGTACGGATGCAATTTCGCATTGCAAGGACGTTATGACAAACGGTTCCGAGCGACGAAAGCTTCTCCGAGTTCTAAGACAGCCGGAACGAAAAACGTTACAGGAACTATATGGTCCTGCTCCAAAGGGAGCCTTGACAGATTTCGATAACGATCTCATCTCCTCGCAACTGCGATCATACATGGATAAACTCGTGCTGACTGGCAAGGATCAGCAAGACAGAATCCAAGCAGGTGCGCTAGAGGAGGTGGAGCAAGAGAGGGAGGTCGAAGCACAAGTCGAGCAGGTCCGACAAGTAGAGAAGCGGAAGATATATGATGCTCTGGAGTTCCCCGGACTTCACGCGGATATCTTGGTGTTCGCGAGGAGCGGAACACTCCGGGCATCGCTGTCAAGGCCGGGCTTCGAGCACGCCTTTGCATTTGTTGGGAGAACAGCTGTGGCCAAGCGCTTCGGCGTGCACGGGACGAGCTCGAAGCTTTTCGTTTCGACAGAATTCACGAAAACCGTAGAAGTAACTCCGGAGTCGCAGGAGAGTGACAATTTCTTGGTGAGTAGAATACCCAGACCGCGGAACCGGCACGAAGGCTAACAGTAATTTAGCGTCCTGTGGAATGGATTCTTTGGTCTCCCAAAACCGAGAGCGCTCTCATCGTGATCCCCGAAGAGGCGGAGCACTTATTGTGTTACTTGCGCCGCCGAGAAGGCCAACCATGCACTCACCTCATTGCCTACGCGGCACCGGTCACCAAGGCGATGCTTCATTTCAATAACCTTGAGTTTTACTCTTTTCCAGGGCTCCCCCAGGGACACACCTTTCCCGAGCAGATCAGAATCGAACTCGGGATCCTATCTGGCCGCCTATACGTCGACCAGAGCGAGTGGAAAGCAGTCGCAGAGTACGTCAGGGGATCGGAGGCTGGCGCGGCCGATGACCCCGACAAGATTGCCCCAGACCCGGCTGCTTTCCTTCTAGAGTGGCTGACTATCCGCCGCAAGACGGTTGACGTGCTGCATACTCCCATGGGGTATATTTGCACAGGTCGTGAAATGGAGCTTGAAGGCTCATCGGATAGCGCGGATGAAGAATGATGGCGATGTAAAGGAGAATACGATCGCTGTTTAATGTTAGAGTACTAGGTGTGAAAAGAAAGACTATGCGAGATATGAGAGCTCAATTTGTACCTTGGGGCAGAAGTCATTAATACTGAATAATAGAGACGTGTCCTACGAAGGTGTTTTTCTGCCAATATTAATGTAGCTTGTGAAATAAGGGGCTTGTTAGGCCGTATGGCCACCTTATTTGTACCTTGAACATTGAAACTTATATACTAGCTTTTTCCGTAAGTCAGATTAGCTACTTATAGGCCATGCGCTTACGGGCCACCTTACCTACTAACTACCTTCTACTTTTTAAAGCTGTTTTTTTTAACGCTTTTAGTTGCGATTATTAATTTTAAGCGTTTTTAACTAAAATATAGTTTTTTAGCTTAATATTATCTTTTAAATAAGTTATTTTAAGCTAATTTTAAGCTTTTAACACTTTATAATTATTAGCTTTATTTTTATATATTAACTTTTTTTTTAGCTTTTATTTTGCTTTTTATATATTAGCTATATATATAAAGCTTTAACTTAATATAATTTTTATGCTTTTTTATACTTTTTACTTTTATATAGCTATTTTAGCTTTAAAAGATATAATTTTATTAGTTTAATAGTTAAAAGCTTTATTAGCTTTTTTAATAAATATTTTTTAAAATAAAAGTTTTAAAAAAAAGCAAATAAAAATAAGTTTTTAATTATTTTTTTAAAGCTTTTAACTATATAAAAAAGTGTTTATATATAAGTTATTAACTTTAATTAAAAAATTTAACATTTTAAGTTTTATTTTTTTAATAAATATTTTTTATAATGCTTTAAGCTTATTAAATACTTTTAAAATTATATATTTTAATAATAATAATATTAAATAGTTTTATAGCTATATTTTAAATATTTTCTAAGCTTTTTTAATTATTTAACTTATTAAAACTAGCTTTTTAACTTTATAAAATACTTTTTTTTTTTTTTTAAAAAAAGCTTAATTTTTAAAATTATATTAAAGCTTTTTTTAAATATTTTATAAAGCTTTTACTTTAAAAAGCTAAAAACTTTTATATTTAGTAGCTATATTATATAATTATAATATAGCTTATAAAATATTAGCTATATTTTATTTAATAAATAAGCTAATAAAAAAGCTTTATTTATATATAAGTTATAGTTATTATAAACTAAAACTATTTATATATTATTATAATTGTTATAATTATTAAAGGCTAGTTTATAGCTTTATTAATACTATAAACAAAGATTTTAAGCTAAAAAAAAAAAGAAAAAAAAAAAAAAAAAACTAGTATATATAAAAGCTAGTGATATATTATATATATAGTAGGTCTTTTTAGTTATTAATAGTTTTATTAATAAAAGGTTAAATTAAAAACTATTATGTTAGTAATTATTATAATTATTATATTTTTTTTTATTAAAACTAAAATATAATTATAAACTTTATTAAAGTTATTTATATTGTTTAATCTTTATAATAAAGCCTGCTTTTTTAGCTAAATTATTATTTAAATAGTTTTTTGCTTATATATTTTTAGCTACTACTTTTATTTAATGTTAAAGTCTCACTAAAAGACTTAATGCTTTTTAATGCTACTTATAAAATTTTTCTAGCTATATTAATAAGTTTTTAAAGTTTTTAATAAGGTATTATATATTATTAAGGTTATATTTTTGCTATACTATTTAATATTATAATATTTTATGTTTTTTATATAGTTTAAATTATAATATTTTTTTTACTTTAAATTTTACTTTATTATTAATTTCTTTTGCCTTAAGTAGCGGTTATGCTTATTATAATAGTAAGTTATTTATAGCTTTTTATAGTTTATTAATATAAAATAAATTAATTATTTTATAAAAGTTTAAAAGATTTAAAATATAGCTATGCTTTTATATTTATAATATTTTAAATAGTTTTATTTATTATAAGTTTAGCTTAATTATTAGCGCTTAAGTTATAAAGCTTTTTTTCTTTAAAAATATATAATTATTAACTATAAAGTCTATTAGTTTTTACTTATAGTTAGCTTGCGTTTATTATTGCTTTTACGTTTTAAGTGTAATATAAATAGGTAAAGGGTTTACCCACGTAATAGGTAGGACCCACCGGAAGGTCTACTATTCCTACTGCCTAGAAGGCAGTCGGAATAATAAAACCTTCTTTTATTATTAATATACTCACTACCTTTATAACACTTTACTAAAGTGCTATTTTATAAGCGTGTTATTAAACTTTTTATGCTTGTTATATTAGCTTAAGCGCTTGTTTTTTTAGTTTATTATTTGCTTTTATATTAGGTAGCAATAATAATAATAAGTTATAAACGTTAGTTTTTATAGCTACCTTTAGTAAAGCTATATTTATTAATAAATATTATAAAAAGTTATATGTAAAATTTAAAGTAAATAAATAAACATTTTAGTTATTTTAATATTTATTAACGTAAAATTTTAATTATTAATTTAGCTTTTAGTTTATAAGCTTTATAATATTTTAAGTTTATAAATAAAGTATGCTATTATAATAGTATTTTATATTAGTTAACTTGTTAATTTTAGTTATAAAGCTTAAAATAAATAGTTTTATATTATTAAATATTTAAACTTTTAGTATATTAAATAGTTAATAAATATATTAATAATATTTTAAAGCTATATTTTTTATAGTATTAGTTTTATAAGCTAAAATGCTAACTAAAAAATAATTAAATTTATTAATAAATGCTTAAACGTAGTTATATTTATATTAGTTTTTAAGTATAAATTTTTTATTAATTATTATATGTTTTTAAACTAAAGTTAGCATTAATAGCAGGTATAATAAGCTTAAGGTTTTATTTTATAATGCTTTATTTTTTTTATAATTATAGCAATTTTATATATATTTTTTAACATTTTTTTTAAGGTAAAGCTAATAGTAGTTTTATTTTAATGCTTTTATAGTTTTATTTTATTTTAAGTAAGCTATAATAACTAAATAGTAAGCCTTTTTTATTAAAGCTGTTTATAAAAAAATTAATTTATTAGTTATAATCTTTAAAACTTTTAAGCAATATTTTTTTATATTTAGCTATTAAAGTTTTTTTTTTTTTTTAATAAAATTTATTAAGTTTGCTTTTTTTAAAGGTATTATAGTTAGTTTTATTAAAGCAACTAATGTAGCTATTTTTACAAGGTTAATTAATTTTATGTTTTACTTTTTAGCTTTTTATGCTTTAATAGTAAGTAAATCTACTATTTTTTATAAAAATATATTAGCAATTATGTTTTGCTAGCTTAAATAATATTAAAACGTAATATTAAAGTTAAATAAAAAGTTAGCTTATTATATTTATTACATTAATAATATCTTTTTAGTTAAAAAGTAAACTAAAGCTTAATAGTTAATAACTATAAAAAACTTTATTTTTAATAGTTTTAAATAATAATGTTTTAATGTTTATATTATTATTAAAAGTTTATAATTTTATATAAGGTATGCTTTTTTATATAATGTTATTATTTTTAAAAAGTATTTAATAGGTTTTTATTAGCTATTAGGTTGCTATTATTAAATAATACCTTTAGTAGCATTATATAAAGTATTTATTTTTACTTTAGTAGGTATTTTAAGTTTAAAAAAAGCAAGCATTAATAACTAATAAGCTAATTGTTTTATAGCTTTAAAGGCTTTTTTTTATTTTAAGCTTTTTTTAAAAGGCATGTTTTTTTTAAGCAATTAGTTAAAAAGTTTAGCTATATTATTTATATAATAAGTAAACATGCAAATAAAGTTGCAAAGCTTTAAGAAAAATTAAATAGCTTATATTTTATTAAAGTTTTTAAATCTTTAACTAATAATTGCTTTAATTTTAGCTAGGTTTATTTTAATGCTTATTTTAACTTTTAGCATTATATTTAAATAGTTTACTTTTATTATATTAAATTATAACTTTTTAATGTTATTTTATAAGTTTACTTTATATAGTTTATAAATAACCTTTTTATAATAAATTTAATACTTTTTTTTAATATTAAAATATATTAAAATATTATTAGCATATATGCTTGCAAACTTATTTAATAATTTTTATAGCTATATATTAATAAAAGTTTGCTATTAAGCTAGTTTTACCTTAAGTTTAAAAAATAAAACTAATTATTAAAAGGTATTTTGCTAGGTTTTAAAAGCAGTAAAATGTTTTAATTTTAATGCTATTTTTATTTTATAAAAAGCTTTAATAATGTTAAATTTAAAGTATCTTTTAGCTTAACAGCTATTAAAGATAATATTAAGTAAGTTTAAAGTAAAAATAATATAGTTTTTTAAGTATTTATTTCTTTATTAATAATTAATATAAAATTATTATTTTTATAAATAAAGCTTTAAAGCAAATAAAATAAAAGCTATATTAACTTTTATATATAGCTTAATAAAGCTTAAAGCTAGCAACTAATTAATAACTTTTTTTTTTAATAAAAAATATTAAATTAAAGTATAATATTTTAAGGGTAAGTTAGTAAGCTTTTTATTAGTAAGTTTTAGTATAACGTTAAAACTAAGTTAAAAAAATATTATAATATTTGCTTTAATTTTAAAAAAAAAGCCTTTTAAATAAGCTAATAGTTTTAATAATATCTTATAAACTAATACTATATGTTTTAAATTTTTATTAAATAAAAAAAAAATATGCTTTTTATTAAATATCTTTTATAATTTTATGCTTTTTATTTATTTTATTAATATAATAAACTTTATTAATATAAGTTATTTTAGCGTTTTTTTAGCTAGCTAAGCCTATTATTATTTATTTAAGTTTTAGTTAACTTATTATATAATATTTATAATTACTTTAAAGTTATTATTAGCATTATTTAACGTTTTTTATTAAAATATCTAGTATTATTTCTTTAGTATTTAGTTTTAATAATTAGCATTTTTTTAAATAATAAAGTTAACTTAATATTTTAAGGCTTTTATTTATAAAACTTTTATTATTAGCAAAAACTTTATAAAAAATAGTAAGTTATTAAGTTATATTAGCTTTTTATTAGTATAATTTAAAAAGATTTAATGTTTAGCTAGCTAGTTTAAGCTAATTATAATATTTAGCTTTATATTAATAACTTAAAAAAATTAATCTTTAAATCTTTTTTTATTAATTTTAAAGGTAGCATATAAATATTACTTTATATTTTTTATAGGTTTTTTTTTATAATTAAAAAAAGGTTATTTTTATATTAATATTATTAATTTAGCTTTTAGCTGTTAATATGCTTGTTAGGCTAACTTTAAGCTTATTATTAAAAAAACTTAAGCTTTAATATTATATAATATAATAGCTTTTATTTTAATATTATTTACTTATAATTAAATAATATTATAAAAAAAAAAGTTTTTTTTATTACTATTTACTTTAGTTAAAAATAATAACTAAACTATTATAAAAACTTTTAGTAGTTTTATTAGTTTTTTAAGTTAAAAAACTTATTAGTTAAATCTTTTTGTTTTTTAACTTTTTTAGTAGGTTATATTTTTACGACCTTTTTAAGTTTAAGCTTATTAAAGCATTTAATAGCATAATATTTAAACTTTTTATAAATAAAACAAATATTATTAGCTTAGTAAACCTTTTTTTTTTTATTGTTTAAAGCTTTTTTTAGCTGTTTTAAAGTTTTTATAGCATTTAGTTTAATATTATATTAAATAGCTAAAGCTTTATTAATAGCAGGCTTATTTATTAGTTTTTAGTTATATTTTTAATAATGCTAATAGCTATGCTTATAGTTATATATAGCTTTAAATATTTTATTATAAAAGCGTTTATAGCTTATATGTAAGTTTATACTAGCTTTAAAAATTTTACTTTTTAAATTAAAATTTATATGCTTTTAAAAGATTTAAAACTATTTTAATTTAAAAAACTTAGCTTTTAACGCTAAAGTATTAAATTAAATAATAAATTAATAAATATTTTGTTTAGCTTTATAGTAATATTTATTTAGCTTATTATAAGCTTTAGCTAACTAATTTAAGTTATAATAAGCAGTTTTTAAAGCTTAAATTATTTTAGTTATATTGCTATATAATTTAATAATAAAATAAAAACGTGTTTTAAAGGCTTATATAACGTTATTTTATAATAAAAACATAATATAATATATATAGCTTTTTTTAATATAATAAATAATAATATCTTCTTTAAATTTATTAGCTAGCTTGCTTAGCTAATAGTTAAATTATTTTTTATTGCTAGTAAAATATCTTAAGTTTAGTTTTTAGTTTTTAGCTTTATTATTATATAATAAGTTAAGGCTATTTACTATTGCTTTTTTTATATTTTTAAAGATAGTTTAAGCTGCTATGCTTATTAGTTAAAAAGTAGTGCTATTAAAAGCGCTTTTAATAGTATTATTTTATTTTAATTTTAAGGTTTAATTTTATTAGGCTTGTTTTAACTATTGCGTTAATTAAAAGATTTAAGCCTATAGGTTTTTTAGTATTGCTTATTTAGTTGCTATATTATTTAAAGCAACGTTAAAATTTTATTTTTATTTAGCTTTTAAAAACTTAAAGTTAAAGTTTTTTTTTATAGTTAGTTTTAAAGTATTTATGCTTAAGTTTATAAGTAAAGTATTATTTAATGCAATATAATCTTAGATTTTTTTAAATTATTTTAAGTTGTTAATTTTTATAAGTTATTACTTTAAAAAAGTTATAAGTTTTAGTTTTAGTTTTTAATAATAGTGTACTTATTTTAAGTTAAATATATAATAATATAATAAGTAGTTAGTTTAAGTTTATAACTATAGCAATTATAAATAATATATTTATAAAACGCTTAATAGTAAGAAAAAAAGCTTAAAATAATATTACGATTATTAAAAGCTAGTTTATAGCTTTATTAATGCTATAAACAAAAATTTTAAGCTAAAAAAGAAAAAAAAAAAAAAAGAAAAAAACTAGCATATATAAAAGCTAATAATATATTATATATATAATAAGTCCTTTTAGTTATTAATAGTTTTATTAATAAAAAGTTAAATTAAAAACTATTATGTTAATAATTATTATAACTATTATAATAATAAACTTAAATAAAAAAAATAAATAAATTTATAAGCTAATTTAATATAATATTATTATTAGTTTACTTTTTAAATAATATTATAAACTATTAATTATTTTATAAGCTAATATTTTTATAAAAAAACTATTAACTTTATATATTAAACCTTTTAAAAATAACTAATAATAAAAAAGCTATTTTATTAATATTAATATACTTTAAAATAATAATTTATTTACTTTTATTATAGTTTTTTTTTAAAGCTTTATAGCTTATTAACTTATAAACTATTTAATAGTTATTATTAATATTTTAGCTAATATTTATTTTATTAGCATTATAAAAATATATTATAAAAATATATATTATTTTAAAAGTATTAAGTTAGTTAAAAAAAACGTTAATATTAGCTTTTAAAGCTTTATTAACTTTTAAATAGCTAATTATATAAAATTTTATAGTTTTTACTTTTAAATTTTAATTAAAAAAATAATAATACTATAATATTTTAATATAATAATTATTATTATAAGCTATAAATATTTATTAAGCTATTTAATAAAATTTAATAAAAAAAAGTATATAGCTTAATTTAGCTTAACTAATAGCTTAAAAAGCTAGCTAATCTTTTAAGTATAAAAATAAAGCTTAAAGCTTTTAATTAAACTTTTTTTTAGTTAATATGCTAGCAAAACAGCAAGTAATATATAATTTAAGTATTTTTTACTTTAAAAATGCTATATAAATTAATAAGTTAAGCTTAATATTATAAACTATAGCTTTAGCATATTTTTTAGTATCTAAAATAAGCATTATAATAAAAAGCAAGAAAAAACGATTTAAATAAGTATAAAAAAAAGGAAAGAACTGAAAAAGTAATAAAGGTATAAGTGAGTGTTTATATACGCGTTGTGACGCGTAAATCGGTGGCTGGGGTGGCCCGTGAGCGCATGGCCCGTGAGTAGCTAATCTGACTTAAGTTATAATGATCCAGGTTCCGGTTTTACCTATATAGTCTCGGCATGATCGCGGTCTACGCTGTTCTCCCTTATACGAACCAGCAGCCCTTACAGGGCTAAGTGAATCCTCTAGGCCACACTTAACCAAATCACAAGATACCAGGGAGACTGCGTAAACTGTGAGAACATCAGTCATAATCCTAAGCACTCTTAACGGAAAATGAAGTAGTGATTTAATACAATTTTCTAGATATATGCATCAATGGGAGTTATTTCCCCCGTACGCCCAATGTGGGGATGAGGACGCACTATTCGAATACGCTGGGCAGAGCTGTAACACTAGCCATGTAGGTAGGTGATGACAGTCAATGACTCAATTCAGAAGCATGAGGCCCTGAAACGGGCATATATCGACTATAGCAAATCATATAAATCAAGTTTGGTACATCTATCGTGCTCTCAACTCTATACCGTGTCTATAGTAGTCCGTCTCATGTGAACTTGACAGGACGTGGCCGATTAACGTATAAACCCAATACCGACAGTGTCCAACGAGGCATCAGCTCTTCGGATTTTCTAACCCCCGTTTCGGAGTAGGAAGCCTACTCGTTAGCCACCCAACCACATTAAACACCAACCTGCCGGAACCATACGCCAAATTCCCCGTGGTGTATAGAACCTCCCCCACAGCCCCAGCGGGGTTTCGCAAACCTCTTTTTATCAGTCCTAGTAGCTGTCTCATATCCTTTGCCACTTCGTTAATCGCCCAGGCTAATGGGAAGGACGCCCTCTTGGGGGGCGCTACAACTTCGGGCCGTGAGCCAGGGAACTCCGCAGCGCCCCTATGCGTCGTCCCGACATCCTTCAGCGCTAGCTTGTGATCCTCGTGTCCTCGTTCTTGGACGCTGTCTCGAGTGAGCTGGCGGCGCAGGCGATCCTTCTCGTCAGCTGAAGCCCGCTGCCACCACTTGCTGACCTCGTCGAACATGTACTGTTGAATGGTCGTTTTCTTCTTAGGGAAAGCAGGATGGTGTAAAACGGTTAGAATCTCGTCAATCGTTTTGTCGGCATCTAATGTTGGATCGTCCCAGCATTTTACGATCTCCTGGGTTGTCCAATTCGTCGTCACTGTTGCGACAAGGCCGGCGACTTGGTTAAGCACATTGCTGAAGTGGTCTTTGGATAGATCGGAATGGCTGGGATCCGACGCTGATGAACCATCTTGGTAGATTGCGGCTGCGCTAGATTTGGCTGCTTCCTCGTCGACCTTCTCTTTCGCCGCCCTGACCGCATTCCGGAGTTCCTTGACAGCTGACTCTATCATGACCGTCAGAAATTGAAACACCAACTGATTGGTATCGTTGTCGAGTTGACTCCGCGATTCCTCTAGCCCTATCTCTCCTGATTCTTGGGCGCTCTCTTGCATCCACTTTACCATTCGGTCGTGGAGATAGAAAACGGGCTCGATAGCCTGCCAAAGAAAAGTAGGATTTGTGACGCCATCCGCCCGACTAGACTCGCCGGTGCTGTCATTGTCGCTACGCGTGGGGTTTGGAAAAGCCGGGATATCAGGAGTGTTCTCTTTCGCTTTGTTGAAGATCAACCCAACCGTCTCCAACTGCTTTAATAACGACTTATCGCCGCCATTACCAACCTTGCTGACGACTTCTATAGCGCTCTGTATGAGTTCATAGAGTTGCTCGAATGCCATGCCGCCGTAGCTCAACTTCTTCTCGAGTTCTCCTAGAGATCCTTTAGATTGCACGATTGCCATGTCATCGGCTTCTCCAAGAAGACTATGGAATATGTCCAGCATGCCGAAGGTGCCCGTCACCAGAGGCGCTACCCTTTTGTGCTTCCAGATTCGACGGGGGACTTCTATCCTGCAGGCATCTCCAACGAATGGGAACACTTGCTCTTCTCCCAACTCATGCAAGCAGAGCTCGACGAAATTGCTGTGAGCAGAGAAGTCCTCTATGGTATGTAAGGCTGCTCCGAGATGAATGTAGCTTTCCTTTTTTGCTTTAACATTTCGCTTTATCCTTCCCAGCTCGATGGACTTGCTAAGCTGCTCGCGAATGTAATCTGCAGAGGTTGCCCACCCCTGCCCGGAATTAGCGATATAATTCTTCATACCGGTCTTGGGATCAAATTCGAGCTCTCTGGGGTCCACAGGGCCCCTCAGTCGTTCATCTACTTTTTTGGCATCATCCGCATAGCCGGCGGGGTTATCGATGTGCTCGGCGTGGGTATAGCAGCCAAGGCGTTCTCGTGTTACGTCGAACTCATCAGTAGCAAAGCCGAATTCCAAGAAGCCCATGACAGACACGATGGCGCGTAGGATGGGTTCAGGCACATTCTCTAGCAGAGTTGTGTCGATGACCTGGGAGAAATCGCGCAGCCAATTGCCGAAGTAGATCTGCTTACGCTCCAACTGCGTAAACCTGTGGTTCGTGATGAAGCTTGAAGGCAAGTACTGCAGGACCTCACATATGTCTCCGTGGCGCCAGACATATCCCTTAAAGTCGCTGCCGACGGGCACCTCACCAGCCCCGAAGGCCGACGCCTGGGGGACAAGGATTAGCAAGCATAGAATGAGACATAGTAGTAGTAAAGGACGTGAAATCATGGTGATTTCGCAGCCTGCTTCTCAAAAGCCGAAAGACCCAAATAGACGGAGAGAGTAGATTAAAAAAAAGCCTCGCGGATGTTACCGGAAGTAGTGGGATGCGGCAAGCACACGGGCGTAGAGTACCATCCGCATAGAACAGATATGCATTAACAACGCTATGTCTAGCTCGGTAGCTCACCTTTTGGTGGGGTTTGGCTGACTGCGGATATTGATGTACATATTTCCCTTGAGAATGTCTGTCATACAATAATATCGATTTTGCGACGTGTTTTTCTCGACAAAGATGGCTGAGAACTAGACAATTACGTCATAGGTAGGGAGCGATTGTTCCGCCTGGTCTTTTTCCCTTCTACCTAGGTAGGTAACCTAGCACACTGTGGACCCCAGGCAGCCCCAGGCACTACACTAGTACTGCCCAAGTCAGAACCCAGGGCTTTCAGTAGGCCTATCTGCGCTATTAGCTATTATTAGCCGAATTGGGCCGGAGAACAGCCCAGAAAACAGCCCTACCTTAGGTAGGTCTAGGCCTAGGGAGCTACCCGCTACCCGCCAACGAAGCTTATTATCTTCCTAACACCCTATAAATCAACCACCCATCATGGAACCGGCAAACCCCCTGCCTTCCCGTCCCTCCTACCTACGGTACATCCCCCCACCAAAATCGATCACCCAATATTAACATTAATCGAGACATTCGCCTCCTTCATATCACCCCAAATGGCCGGCCAGATGGAAGCACGGCGCATTTAGCCTCAGCATCCAATTTACCTCGTCAGGAAATAGACACGGTCGGGGTTGGCAGCACAGTCAAGGTTGAACCCTAGAGTAGCTGTTCATATGTGCAACTCGTCGGTGGATAGCCAGAGGCGAAGGACATCCTAGCGATCACTTCCGTCTCTGCTCCTATGAAGCTGCTGTCTGTCCGGCAGCAGCCCAAGCCGCTTCCACTGAGAGAAATGCAGTTACCAAGTCTAAAGAAATGTGAGAAGCTGTCATCACCGCCATTGGTGAACGGGCTATGACATTTGGTACTGTCGAGCCTTGCCCAGTCGCCTACACTAGTATTCGGCTGTACGCACCTCGTGCCTCACCACCAGCGCCGTCTTATGATTCACGCTACGTGTTTTTTCCCCAGGGATGGTCTTAGCCCGCGAGACGCAGTGCGCGTGAGGCAGCGATGCCCACTACATCCGACCAACGTGATAGACAGACAGGATAACTCCGATGGGCAGCTCATACTCCGAACCAGAACGCCATTCGTCACTCTCAGATCGTGAAGCCTCGAGCTAATTGTCTAAAATCTTTCGCTCGTTTCTCAGAATGCCAGAAGTTCAGCTTCGTCAGGGTGATTTCTGATTGTGGCGAATGGCTCAAAGGTTCATCGTTTAGGAATTCAGCCGACGCGTGAAGGGTGACCTCTTCATGGCTCAGTGGCGAGTACTTCTTGATGTTTTTCGACCTCTGCTTGAAGCTGTCATTGCACATATATGTTGACTGTCCGCTGTCGTCGAGATGCCCTCCCAAAGACGCCACGAACTGACCCAGAAGCTGTGGTGCGTCAGCAGGGGCCTGTGGACGGACTGATATACTGCAGTGATGGGAAGTTTTTGCGAAGTCGCCATCAGCCGTCCTCTCCACCCCTGACGCCAAAAAGAGGATGATGGTCTTGTCGTGCCACCAGCGCCACATCTCTTGCATCTCTGCCTTCGCACTGAATACCAGCAGCCCGCCAATGAACTGATGTTCCTGGTTCTTTTCTGGGTTCACAAACACGCCGTAGCTGTTGTAAACGCCATCTCCCAGTACATATCCGTCCTCAAGGTGAAATTCCAGATGACTCTTTTCATAAAACTGCGGGAAGAGTAACCAAAAGCCGAAACGGTGGAATGTCCCACCAAAAGCGTCGAAATAGAACGAGACATGTTGTATGTCTCTGCATACCTGTATTGTCTCCAGCTTTCGCGCCGCGCTACTTCGATTTCGGAACACAGCAGTGACGGGCGCAACTGGGAAACACGTCCGTGTCCAACGATCTTGGTGTTCATAGTGCGGTGTCAATGGGATCAAAATCGCCGTCCTTGTGTCATTTATCGAATCGTGCTCTTCGTGTATTATGGCAAATGACAGACTCTCCCCAGCGTGTCTCAGAATCGGCAGTGATATGGAAAGGCCCGCATTCGTCATAGTAAAGATTCCAGTGCTTCCCGACGGCTTGAGTCTTGGAACAGTACTAGCATCGAAGAAGCATACCGGGTCAGGCGCTAGGAGCGTAGGTCGCCTTACGTCTCTTCTCATGCGGTTACAGAGAAGGGCCTTGACCCGATTTCCAGGAAAGTTAGGCTTGTGTTCAAGACTGAGGAGGCCACGACGTGCAGCAAACGTCTCAGTGCTCATCCTGCCCGTCAGCTCAGCGATCCAGGTCCATGCAAAGATCGAGTGATCGTCCGAAACCTTCATGATTTCTTCCTGTAGCCGCACGAACGCCATCGCTCCCTCACCGTATAGGAGGGGCATGTTTACATTAAAGAGCCCAAGGAGACAGTACGCAATGTCCTCGGGCCGTGTGGTCGTGCGATCCGCCACCGCCGCCATGCGTTGCGCTATGCTAGCGCTACGAATATCCTGCGCATAGAGCAGGTATATCGCATCCACTCGGGTAATCTTTGCTAAGAGCGGTGCCATGTCATTCTTGGTGCCGATCGGCGTCCAGTTACGGGAGTAAAAACGCACTTTCCTGGGGGCCAGCAGCTCCTGCAGTGTCCATCCGCGGCGAAACCACCGGCTCCGCTGGAAGGAATCAAGCGGGCTATCATGGAGATGAAATCCGGACTGGCCGGTTTCCAGACCGGCAGCATGATCAGTCTCGTCGGGGACGGATACATCGGATAGATACGCGTAGCATATCGAGGAATTGCGATACCAGGCGTACATGGAATTGATGGCCTCGGACAGCTCCGCGCTGCTAGTCTTATCAATACAGTTCGTGTCTACCCACAGATACTTCAAGCCATCCTCTCTAGCCTGCAAGCAGGTTTTCAGAATCTTCCAATAGCCGAATCTGTTCAGGTGATTGTCAGACCCTAACAGCCTGCGCCAATCGAGGCTGTCATACGCGTAGTCTTCGGTTTCCAGGGCGCTGAGTAAGAATAAAAGGCGATATCGTGTTTCAGGGGCTAACCACTCCTGCAAGGTCACCTCGGCGTCTCCCCACGTGTGTGAGAGAATGGCATAGCGAGGAACAATCTCTACACAGTCCTCTAACTCTAGGGTACCAGTATTGATAAGCCTCATCTCATTTCAATTGATCTAGCGAACGAGAGTACACATTGGACAAAAGGAAGACGTCGAATGCGTCGAGATAGTTGCTGTGATGAAGGTAGCTATGGGGGTTACCTAACTAGGTAGGTCTCTCCCTCCTAGTTTCATGAGGATTGGCTCTCAATCGGTCGATCGGCCAATCAGCAGGTGCGATTCCAATGCACCTTTCAGCCCTTTACCCCACGACAACCTTCAGCCGCTTCTATGTTCTATATATGGAAGCGTGCTCAAGATGATTAACTGATTTTGTTTTCATGGACTTAAAAAAATAAAATAAAATAATTTCTTCAACCTTCGTTAAAGTAGTTTCATTAAGTTTCAAGTAAGTACCTATGGGAAAGGCGCGGTACGTAGTATAAGGAATAATACCAGTTACTACACTACATGTACTTAGCCCCCATCTCTCCTACAACATCAATATACTTGCCACCCCCTCCTAGAATAAGTGGTAAGAGCTACACATTTTTTCTATTACCGCCTTTACTTTTCTACAGCGGCAACGCATCAATTATCACGACTCTAATAATTAGTCATGATAGAGGATCTCTGTTGAGAACGGTTCACTTGATTTCGTAATACCCACGGCGTAAGCACATACAGATTATCATCATTTGTCTGTAATTCTTACGCTAGAGATGATAGGAAAAATCATTTTTACTTATTTAATTTATTATGGTGTTGCTATTAATCCAAGACATGTATCAGTACTATTCATGATGAGTCAACCCACTGCGGAGGGTTTCTCACGGGTAATATTAGAGAGTATCATGAAAAAAGCGGCTGTCAGACAAAGAGTGAATACATGACTAGCCCATACGTTACACCGGACTTCGATGCAGGTACTAGATTAGATGCAAGTACCCGGGGCCCGAAGGTAACACACGAGGAAGGTTCGCTTCGGTTCCTCTGATACGAAGACAGAAGTTACACCGACATGTAGAGAGGTACCGTTCACAGAAAATCAGGAGCTGAGAATGAGGGAAATCAGAACGTAGTATTTGTGCGATAGACTGAACTCATGTCTTTAGCCGTCTCTCAGGCAATGCCTAAACCCTAATGTACTTGGTGCATTCCATAGCGTCAAAATCAAACCTGCGTAATTGCGATCCCAGCTAAATAGGAAGCAGCTTTAAAGCTATCCTTCCATCGACTATGAAAATCCCCCGAGACCTCCAATCTGTAACCCCTAGTCCTAGACTCTAATGCCTCGTGATCGCAATGCGGTCATTCCTTCCTGTCGGTCATGAGGTACTGCGATGCCGAATCTGAAGATGTGGCGAAGGCAGAGTCGGTGGCGAGGTTGCGAGATTAGACCGTGCCGTCATCGTCAAGGCCAGGCTCACGCTTGGTGTACTGGTCGAAGACCAGAGGATCATCCCTAACACGGGACTTAGTAACTCGTACAAGAGATTTAAAAAAAAAAGGACGAGGGAATAATAGAAGGATGAGATATCGGAATGGATCATGCGTGCACGTACTCCACCTTAGTTCTCTTCAACTCGATCTTCTCGTCGTCCTCGTCGAGTCTATCGTCCAAGTTGCGGATCATCTTGCGCTTGTTTCTAGCAGCTCCGGGGCTCTTGACTCTGCAGGCAGCAGGTCTGCCGGGTTTGTTGGGCGAACTAGCTGCGCCGTTAGCCGCCTCGGCTCCATTCTTCTTCTTGAGCTTCTGGAGGTGCTGTCTATAATAAAGCAGGAAAGTTAGCAACCTCTTATCAAGTCGATAGTGAAAGAATACAGAGAAGGAAATAGCTGTGCAAAGTTAGTAAGGCAACGTGCGGCATGTCAAAAGGTGTGCAAGGTGATCATGATAGGGAATCATTACAGGGCAGCGCTGTAGTTGTAAGTGTAGCCCTTGGCACGGAGCTGGGCGGTGATGGCCTCCCACTCCTTAGTACTAGGAGGGGCAACATCGACGATGGCTTGAAGCAAATCGGATCGAGCCTTGTCGTTCCAGATGGTGCGTCCTCCAGCGTCGGTGGCCATGGTGATACGATTGATGTTTGGAATGGGAAGATGTAAGGGTAATTATGTGGGATGCAGAGAAAAGAATGATGGTATAGGGCTGAAGTCAGATGAGGAGGTTGTCGGTGTGGATGAAAACAGATATTGGTGGGTTGTTCCTAGGAGGCAAGTTGTTCGAAGGTGAGTGATGGGATGAGATGGTCAGGGAAACATGGATGGAAAGTGCGAGGTGGGGCCCCGGGCAACTTGTTATGGCAACAGTAACTTTGCCAAACAACAACAACGATGGTAGTATGGAAACAGGATGAAGAAATGAGACTTTGGAGCAGCCGCTAAGGAAATTGCAACGGGCGATAAATGGGAAATATGCGGTGTTGTAAAAATAAATAACAAGTTGACGGGGTAAGGGGTAGTTGCAAGGAAACAAGATTTACGCCGTGGCCTGTAATTAGGGAATCATACTTGAGAGCATTGGCAGTGAATTTGTACCCCTTGTTGTGCAAGTTGTCAACAACCCCGGAAAACAGAATCCCGTTAGACTGAATCATGTCAAACATGGCCAGCATGATGTCTTCGTGGACTTTTTCGGACCAGGCGGTATATTTCAACGTTGGGGCCATTATCGCGCGGGGTGGACGGGACGGAGAGAAGGAGGAGAGGACTTGACGTGAAGTAAATAGAACGAACGGAGATGGTTCAGCAGAATTAGGAATGTTGAGAAGTGGGCAGTGCAAAGAGAGTTGGTAAGTGGTAACTGGGTGGGGGTAACGAGGGAGTCGACGGAATTCGACCTTTTAGAGGAGGAATTGCGCGGGCAACAAAAGTAAGGAAGCGAGAGTGTATTCTTGAGAAAAACAGAAACGGTGAGATGACCAAGGTAATGAATAGTTGATTCAATGAAGGTGGAGATTGTGCCATGTGCTGTGGGACCCCAGAAACTGTTGCTGTGGAGAGTTGATGAACGCGCTTGCGTTTTCTGCAGCTGCGTCATAGACCTGAAAGATGGAAAATGAAGAATGATAGCGCATGGCAAGCTCGGTAGGAATATGTGAAGGCTGAACTCGAAGGAGGGTCAAGGTCAAACCAGCAAGTCATTTACGCAAGTTCACCTACCGTATTCCGTTCCAGTTGACATCATGGCCAAATTGTTTGGTCATTTTGGCCACAATATCATCTTTGTTCTGCTGAGTGAAGGGGACCTCGATGGTATCGAAGATAGAGAGGAATAGATGAGTAACCATCCGGTCATCCCACTTCTTGGAAGACATTGTCGATGCCGGTGTTTGGGGTGAAGTTTGATTGAGGATGATAACTGTTGTGGGAGGGGGATGAAAACGTCTTGATTAAGTTGGCAGGGTTGGCAAGGTTGAAGTTGGTGGAGTGGGCGAAGGGCAACTATACTAAGTAGAAAGGAGAGGATGATGGGAGGGTATGGTGAGAAGGTATGATGGGAGGATGTAGGTGTCTGGCGCAACGAGTTGGAGAGGGGACAGGGTACCAATCGACTTATGTCCACGCGTGCGTTGCCTTGTCATGTCACAAATCGGAGTAAAACCAGATAAAAAACAGAAACTGCAACCTTACCGAACGGCTTCCCAGGTGGTGTCAAAACCGTTGTCCTTCATGTCCTTGACTACGGCGGCTTGCTGATCCGGGTTGAAAGTTCCATGCACACGAGCTAGAGCTACTGCCAACGCTTTATGCGCTTCTCCGGTCCAGTCCAGACCACGTCCTTTACCGGTCGCCATGTTGCAAGTATTAGGCGTTACGAGACGTAGCGTACGAGTTTGATCAGTTAGAGGGGGTGGTAGTCGGTGGTGATCGTTAGAAGAGAGTGATAGGTGTGGGATATGCGTGAAGAAAAGTAGCGAGCTATGGGATGTGACCTTGGTTTTGATGTTGAGTGGTGGTAGAGGGAAGTTCAAGTTACATAGGTACTTAACGGTTGGTGACACACTTCCACGGTTGCTGTTGTTACGCACTTAAGTAGATAAGTAGGTAGGAGTAGGTAGGCATGTTTAGGTAGTGACCAGACGCAGTGGGCAGAGACAGACAGACAGGCCGTGAGAAGATCGGGCCATCCCACTGTCTCCAACATTCGGCTTGGGGGCTGGTGATAGATAAATAGCCTTGCATTTGGGTATTATCTTGCAGGAGCAAGTTTCATAATTAATTCGATTGAATGAAACCTATTACCAACGCCGCCTCGTTATTCGTCAACGCTACGCTCATAAGTATACCTATTCCCCCCATTCCCCCATTCCTCCCTTCAAGATATCTCAAAAAACTCTCCCGAAAAAAAACCCAAAAAACTACCATATACCCCTATTAACTCCACCAATAACAGGCGTCTATTATTCAAAGTCTCTAAAGCGACGCAGATAACTGATTGGTTCTCTGCGTCCGATGACACTAGGGACATATCAAAAAAACACCGCTCTTGGAAAAACGTGGGCTTCCAGAGACGAGCATGAAATTTCAGTGGTAGTCTAAGCCCTCTCATATATGCGCCAGGGGATCCAACGGTCTGTCACACGGGCACTGAATTTTCATTCGACGCGGTTCAGCCCACGACTATGGTTAGGCTTCGCCATAATAACTAAAACATCGTTAAGATAGTTCATATATACTTCGGGAGATTGCGGTGCTTACTCTGGGGGACCGTATGCGTCTACGGTACTGGATATGCCCTCGGCTGTTAAGGCAAGAACCGCTTCGTCCTCATTCGCCTGTTGGTCTTCCTCATCAGCATCAAGCCGCTGGCGTTTCGCGGGCTGATCTTCGAGATCTGGGGCCGGTTCATCTATCGCCATGGAACTTGGTTCTGATGTTCCGGTGGAAGCCTGCATTGAGAGAGGAATGGGAGCTGAAGGGTCATTGGGCTGTGCCTCCGAAGCAGGGTCAACCGGCTCGGAAGGCTCTTCCTGGTCGGCGTCGGCGTCAGCACCGGCAATAAGAGCTGGTGGGACTTTCCTCGGCCTCCCGCGCCCAGGGCCGGGCCGGCGTGTTATAGGGTTCGTAGTTGGGTCAGCCTTGCGCTGACTATCTGAATTTGAGCCGTTTGAGTCGGCCTTATTTTGGGCCCTACGAAGACCTTGAAAGTGTTGACTAGCACACGTGTCAGCTCCCATGTCGTAATGTGATCGGATGTTACCGACGAAGCGGTGATGAAATCCCAACGCCGCCAAAAAGAAAAAAGAAAAAAAAAGGGGAAAGGGGTATGAGTGCTGTAGGATTACTCCGAGTGTACGCCTCAAGGACTCGCTATCCTGAGAAGTATGAGGGAGGGTGCACGTGGTATCCTTCGAGTGGCTGCCGTGTTTTCATGAGTATGAGAGAGGCACATGAGTGTGTATGTAGTACATGCATTGACTGGTATTTCTTCAACTCCCTAGGCGATATACGAGACGTATTTGGCATGGGAACCACATAATAAACCAAGGCGACGCCAGTGAGAGCATCATCTTAGTGGTAAGGTGATGGGGAAAAAAAGGGTAGATTTAAAATCAACTCACCGGCATCCCTCATTGGTAAAGCCATAACCCAAGGATCTCATATGATTACCAATTGTGGTCCATTCAGCACCACTTATGACACCGATATTCTTGACTGAGAGGATTGTGAAGAAGAGGTCTTTATCCGCTCGATCATTCCAGTTTTTATTCATGATGAAGATATTAAAAACACTCAGGGTCTCGAAATATGAAATGCAATGGCGCGCGAAAGACAAGATGGAGCACTTAAAACTAGAATGGGCACAATAATGGGGAAAGGGTGTGCGAATCAGAGCACCGGTAATTGATCTTGGATGGAAGCTTGTGAGAGGTTGATGAGGCTAATGGTGAATTGGAGCTCCCCAGATTGCCAGATTGGCGGCGGCGGCGGCGGCGGTACGGTAGGTAGCGGTAGCGGCGCGGGTTGCGAGCTTGCTGGCTTGGTGCGAGCTGCTGCTGCTGGTGTTGCTGGTTGGTGCTGCTGTTGTGGTGGGCCAGAAGGGGGGGGGGGGGGGGTGGTCCTTGTGGGCTGGCCACTGGCTGGCCGCTGGCTGCTGACTGCTGGTGGTGAGAGCAGGGGCAAAAGATGTACTTACTCAGTAGCAGCAACCAGCCGAATGGGTGCAGTGGTTTTGTTGCGCAAGCTTTTTTGGGCCGGTGGGAATGCTCCATACAAGATCTTGGTTTTTCATCAGCTACACGCTACAGCACGTGATCGATTGATTCTATACTAGGTAGTACCTGGGCGGTAGCTGGGTAGTACTTAGTACGTGGTGCCTAGGTAGGTAGTAGTAATAAAAGCTTGGAGCTCGTACTTAAGTGTACCCTCTCTTAATATGAGTAGACAGGGGTACCGTACCTAAAGCACCTTACCTAAGTGGCAGTGCAGTCGCAAATTAGATGTAACTTACCGGCTACCTAGAGGTACTTAGTGTAGATGTGTACCAAGACGTCCAGTCCTGTCCTGTACCTGTCCCGAAGTATCCTTCAATGGTAAATACGTATTTTACACTTGTCCAATCACGTTTAACCGCTTCGGTATAGCGTATGTAGATATCAGACACAATTTCAGACCCGTTACTTGCATGTCGGGTTCTGTCCAGGCAAGTCCCTTGCGCAGGCACTTAAGCCAAGACGCAAAAGGGTAGGTATCTCCTCCACTTAGAGTACTCACGTGAATTGGCGACTGTAACGCGAGGGACCGGCCCACACAGTGTCATATTTTAGGCCACTACTACGCGTCCCCTGCCCAACCTCCCCCATTTCTTTTCAATTTCTTTTTAATCCGTGCACTCGACGCCTTTATCATCCTTCGCCCTCGAGTCACACCCTCCATCACTTGAGACTCTCGCATCGATCACATTTTCCGAGGTCACATTTCATGCGCCAGCAAAGTGATGTTATGCCCTATATAATCTGTTTAGATCTTATCTAAGTGAAGAGCTCGGCTCGGGTGACTGCTCGCCCGGAGTAGGTGGCATGCACACCTTCTGTGAATGAAAAGCAGTTGTGGATGGTGGCGTGTAGACAAGGCATCCATCTAGATCAGAGCCTATCGGGCCACTAGCATTTCCCCTTGGTTCGCGCTCCCACTCAGCTGCCAGGAACACGAGTACTGCACGAGCCGGGGCGCTCTCCGGGGCACTCGATGCCTATCGATGGCCCCAACCTCCTGAATTCGCGAGGATGACTCACGACTTGTTTCACGCCAGCCAATAAGCCCCGGCTCTTCCCCGGCTGCCATGGGTTGAAATAGGTAGCAAACGGCCATGCGGATCCTCCCTCCCGGGTCGAGATACCTACCTAATCTCCCCACGCTAGGTTAGGTAGAGGAGGCGATGTATTTTCCTGCTACTCTTTTGTCTCCTTGCATGTCATATTGAAGCTGTGTACGGAGTATATCGCGATCCATCCGTGAGCCCCGAAGGTGAAACGACTACTGCTGCGACAAGTCCATGTTCTTACGACGAGAGCGTGCAGCCTCGGCCAGCCCAGTAGATAGTCCATTAATCGTCTCTCGCGTCAATGGCCCTACTTTTTCCGGGTAGGTGACACTGGCAATGATCAAGATGGGACGAAATGTAACGGTGTTGCCTCATTGGACGCCATACCAGGGGTCGAGAAACCACTTTACGCGGTGTGCCGCGTCCCACGTACTGCCCATGCCCTGCCCATGCCACTTTCGTCATGGAACCCCACCATCTCGCCCTGGACGGACTGGACATCCTCGTCGGCCAAGTCGAATGATTGATGCGCTTACCTCGACCGTCTCTCCTAGAGTTGCTAGGCAACCGAGGTCCATGTCTCTCTCATATTATACTGTAGATACTAAGTGATACCAAGTAGGTACCTGCTATACAAGTCTCGTTGAGAATAAATAGCAGTAGAACTAAGCATGCTTTTCATGCAAGCACTTAAAAGGTCCCCCCCGCGTTCTTGGTGATGGCGTTTTGACCCATGCCACTCTGGATCCTGAAAGCCCGCTATTAAGTCAATCTATGTCCATTATTTGAATCCTTTTTGCGCAGACTACATCGCCTTACAGTGTAATAATCTATCATTGACCTTCATTATACAGCCATCAAGCAGCGCCGGATGCTTTCCGCTGATTGTTCATCTTTTTCACCCCTGCAGCCTTTGTCACCTCATCATACTCGGGACCCAAACTAATGTGATCAGCTCAACAACTCTGAGGCTTGTTGGGAGCTTTATCTACAACATTTTATCATATATTCCTCTTTCCTCTCCTCACCGACTTTCACAGTTTGCCTGGCCGTGACTCACTCTCTCTATTCCGCCTCTACACGTTCAGATCGGCCTCGCAACACAGAGTAGCCTCCAACTAGTTCACACCAAGCTGTGCACTTCTTATTCAGGCCTATCGCCTCTTCCGAGGCAGAAAATTCTAGCTCTGTATTGAAGGCTGCTACCTCGAACATCGCCATCATGTCTTCTAATAATGACAATGCCATGACGAGGTTTCTCTTCGCTATACTCAGCCAGAAGAATCTCAAGGATGTGAGTGGACCTACCTATGCTCAAACCATGATCTCGATTACATATATAGCTAACCGCGAACATAGATCGATTGGAACAAAGTCGCCCACGATCCTATCCTTGCCCAAGAGATTACCAATGGCCATGCTGCCCGAATGAGGTACTCGCGATTCAGAACTGCAATGTTGGGCCTGGAGCCAACTAGGCGGAATCGGCCTGGGCCGCCCAAGTCAAGAGTCACCAAATCCAAGAAAGACTCGAAAAGCAAGAAGGGCGAGAGTGTAAAGTCGGAGTCCTCTACTCCGGAGTCGCCTCATACTGCGTCGCCGGAGCCCCCGCAGCCAACCTCTCGGAAGATCAAGCAGGAGAATTCCTCTTACACCTACAACAATCGGATGACTCCGGCCTTGACGCCGAGCCCTGTCTCCATGCCAGCGGCAGCCGTACCCAGCACTACAATGATCCAGAACCGATTCCTCACTCCGTGCAGCGATACGGATACCTTCGTAGCTTCCCCGGTCATGGCGCCCAGTCCCGCAAGCGATATGCTTCACTCACAAAACTCGTTCGATTTTCACGCACCTTGCCCCGACCATATCGATCCAGCCTGGCCTCAGGGTACCTCGTACTTCGCTGCTGCATACCCTTACGAGGACTATACCAATACCGCTTGCGATCACCAGCACTTTCAGCACTCATTGCATGCCCAATGTCAACTCAGTCTCCCTAGTCAGTCAATTGAGAGCGACATTGAGCACACCAATGTCAAGCGCGAGGACTGGACTCGATATGATTGATTGACGAACGTTAAAATCAGAGAAAACTGCCCGGGCGGCAGTAAGCAAAACGGTTACTAGATATCACCGGTTGGGGAGGGGGGGCAGAGGGGCATACATTGAGTCGGGGCGGGGATTCGGATAGGATAGGATTGCCGTGATCTTGTTCACTATTGTCAATGAGTTACGAAAGCATCTCTTAAGTATGAGATACGAAAAGGCCGGGGTTGCGGTCGACGGATCAACAGGGCTTACGGGTCGGGAATTTCAGGGCTTCGCAAAGGCTAAATAGACTCCTTGTACAATTATGCTTAAAGAATTTGACTAACATAACCCACCAATTTTAATATGAAGACTCGCATAACATTCTTGAAACGAGAAGTCTTTCCCGACATGTTATCATAAATGGCAGTTCCATCTTGCCATTTCCACTATCCCGAGCCGATTTCTCGGTTCGATATAGAGTTTCATAAACTACCACAATGGCCAATGGCCTTGTGCTGCGCATTTCTCGCACTAGTAGGTTGCTCATGAAACGCTACACGAGAACCTCGTGTACCTGTGGTACGTGTATATTTGAACCAAGTTCGAGAAGTCAAACAACCACAGCTTGAGCCTCGGAATATATTCATATGGTACAGGAACACGAGGCGAAGTGTACGAGTGCTTCCCGAGGCACGCGCCTCGACGGAATTACGGAATTTTATCTTCTCACCACGTGGTAGACGATAGTGACCCTAAAATCCATGTACAGAGCGTCGCATCAACCGACCTAGATTGCGATATCTCTTTTAGACTGCGGGAAACCATCGATCGACGTATGCAGCGACACCCCCGTTTTGGTGTCAACTATGCCAAGGAGTTTCGACTACATACTAATGCCAACCTAGAGATAGAAGCCCTTGATCTTCACTATAATGGAAAATCCTATGAAGTGTTCTAGCTGCGGAGACGGCATAATGCACAGCATATTCGCGACGCATCGATTACTACCTAGGTACAACATAGTGTTGATCGGGGGCGTGCTGACATTGCTATTCCACGGTACCCTTACCCTGCCGATATGTGATCGTTCAAGAGGGATTACAGTAGGCGAGCACTGTCATTCGGAAGCGAGTCATGCAGAATGAAAGGGAGGCGAAATACGCGAATGTACGGGCGTTACTCTCTGTCACCTAAACCTGTGGCTCCGTACCTGCTTTAGGTTGTTACCCAAGAATAGCTAAATAGTGACTTCTGTCATACAGCCTGATGCTTTACGAACCGTAAGCTTATTTGGAAGAGGACAGGCCTTATTACAGAGGCAACGTTCTACCTAGGTATAGAATGCGGTACGACAAGCATGTTGTAAGCGTTAATTGGTACTGCAACAGCACACCAAAACTCTCCTAAGTATAGCATATTACTGCACTAGACCTAAGTAAATGGACCGCTGAAGCAAACTATCTCAAGAAACAACCCTTGAATTGCGCGAATGGATGTATCAAGCTGCTAGATGGCTATTCGAAGGCGGACTACGCATTGCTAGAGGTTGCAAGAGTAAGCACATGATTACGAATAGCACCTTTGGCGACTATCATCTATCATACCCGGACGCTCAAATGTCTTCCGGAGCTGAGGAACCTAAAGGGTTTCCGAAGCCTAGATTTCTTTTTAGCCGTCTTCAGAGCGCTCCCATACCCCCAGAGTGAACGGCTGGGTCGTACTACACGAGGCTCGATGAAGAAGCAACCGCAAACAACAAAGTCTCTCTCCCCTTGAGAAGGAGAGGAACTAGTGCACAACATGCTCATCCGAAACGCTAAGGGATAGATAGAATACTTACCTAGATACCTGCCAGATATATCGCAGCTCGCCTTAATAAATAACGGGATACCGACGGAGAATATAGTCCGATTCAAGGCCAGGGAGACAAGAATTTGTTCAGCGTATAGTTCAGGCCTACCCTTCGCTGCAAGATATAAACCGGCAGAGGAATAAGCCGCCCCCGGACAGTCAAAAGCCGACGTTACACCTCGCTCTCAGAAGAAAGATGACAAGCGGTGCGCGTTGTATAAGATGACCATGGCGCGAAGGAGCTACGTTCATCGAGACTAGACCACAAGCCAGATCCTGCTCGGCTTCTATTTCTCGTGGCTCGTAGTTTCACACACACACACACACACACTCTCTCTCTCTCTCTCTTCAGAAGGAATGCTCTATTGGAGTTTTCAGGGCGTTTGGGGACTGCTAGGAGCTATCATACTCGTAATAGCTAGACCTAAATAGCCTCTCTCAATCGTCAAGTTCCGCCTCGTATATCGAGTACTGATCGTGTCGCATCAGCCAAGTCTATTGTCTTCCACAGCCTGCGAAGAGAATATTCGCCAATCAAGGAAATAGCCATACGGTATGGCATGGGTTAATCGACGCATGTTTATACCAAGCCTGCCACGCCAATAATGTGAATGCTACAAGGAGTCCTGAGTACGTCAAGGATCTACTTTGATATCTTACATAACGCAGTAAAGCGAGCACGGGTTACGTACCCGCAAGACATAACCCTGCAGAACGCCTCGCGGATCAATTGTTCCTGCCCTACGACAACAGAGCCAAGATACCTTTCTTTTTAAAAAGCGCCATGCCCATCATAGGCGGTGACTTGAAAACGATACGGTAGTATCGCGCCTCCCTCCCTGAGATACATTCGCCACCCATTTTCTGACAAGTCAACTAACCGATCGATTCCTCTCTGCGCCTGCATGCATGCATGAAAGGTCACCATGCGACCTGCGATACGACTACATATTCCCAAATCCCGGATAGACGTCTTCAACTTGTTGAGAATCAGGCGGGAGAAGGTACATGCCGAGGAATGTATCGATGGCAATATATGTACTGTATACTCAAATCCGCCTAGACAAGGATACCCAAGCTTCGAATCATCACACGTATTCCTCTTCATGGTTAACATGCACATACACGTGTAGACACACACAACGTAATCAAAAGTAGTAGTACCGTGTAATAATCTGGGGGAAAGGTCCAAAGGGACGCATAATATGCAGGCTGACTACGCCAAGGGTGGGATATAATATCAGCGCCACGACATGAGCTGCTCGATGAGCAACCATGTCAAGTGCTAGGGTGAATAAGATATTCCTTATTCTGAACGTATTGCGCATCATCGCAGATCTCGGGTTTGCCGCACAATCTATCCACGCCAAACGCCGTAAGCCATACCGCCCATCCACCGACCATTGCTGTCTCCGCCTCCATAATTACTTCTTGCGTCCATCCAAACGTTGACCTTCATTTGATTTCTTCTCTGGCGCCTTGCCTTTATCTTCGGTATCGCCCTTCCGCTTCACTGCACCCCTGAGAGTCTGGCCCTGTCCGGCAAAATGCGGCTTGTTGGCATTTTCCTTCTCTGCCTCCTTATCGGCATCCGTCTTGACGGGCGTCACTTCGTAGCCAAAGAACAGCTTGTTTGGCGGTAGGCGTAACGGCATTGGTCCGTTGACGCGCCGCCGTGGTACCGGAATGGTGTGCGAAGAAGATTCGGGTACCGGCGTGGATGGCTTAGGCGATGGCCCTTTGCTGCCCTTCTTAGAGTTGAGCTTGTGTCCTTCGGTGAGGAAATGGGACGCCACTGCGCGAGCACCTGCTGCGGCTGTTGTAGCATTAGGAGCGATAGCATCATAATTGATAGATTGTGCCATAGTTCCTTGGCTATGCAGTAGACCGCCTGCAGGAAGACCTCCGCGGGTGCTCCTAGGTGTACTTGTTCCGCTGCCCTTAGGCGGCTCAACGTATCCCACCGGCGGGGCAAAATCCACAGATACATCCGTCTCGATCATACATACACCCATCTTTTCAGTTTCGGGTTTCACCTCTAGTACTGCCATTTCGTATACCTCATCGTTATATTCAAAGTTGAACACGTCGCCTCTCGTCAGCGTCGCAAAATTTCGGAATGCTCTCTCAAGAACGGCCTTAGGGTCACTAATATCGAGGAAGTTGACCGATTGCGGCTGTAGTTTGACCAATTTCGCTAGTTCGAGTGACGTTGACTTGATCTGGATCATATCGCCGACGTCAAGTTGTAGTGTTTGCATCATCTATCGCCGTGTCAGCAGTTGTGTGCCTCGTGCTCTACCTACGAAATGTCCGTACCCATTGTGGTATGTAAGCCCGTCCCTCTTCAGCAACGAATTCCAAGACACCAGCATGTGTGAAGCGGTCCTTCTCGCCGTTCACCAACTCCATCATCAGAGGCCACTGCACGTGTAGCTGTGAGATTTTCTGAAGGGCGGAAGGCGGGAGAAAGATCTTGGAGCCGTAGTTTAGCTCCGGCCTCTCGGCACCGGGTGCCATGACCATGGGATAGCAACGGAAGTATTCGTCGAAGCGACGCATAGTTGGGCCGCGCATCATACCGGAACGTGCGAGGTTATACATGTCGGTAGGGTCGTCGGGGTCGAGACCGCCAAAGCCAGGTCGAAACTAGAAGCCAGAGCACGTTAGCTTAGATGGGAGAGAGTATGAGGCTGGGCCGTTATAGAAAACACAAACCATGCTGAACCCCAAGTCTTGTATAGCTGCCTAAGGATATAGGGTTATTGTCTCAGAACGAGTACTCTGATTAGTCGATAAGGCAGGTTTATGGAAACCCACGCTATAGAAATGGCGTGTAGACGAGATCGTGGGAATGTTTAGGCTGGTGTTGGGAGATTGTGTCTAGAACATGCTTCAGATTACCCACGATAAGATGTTTTGGCTGGCTGGTGACAGTAGGCGGCAAGGCAGCTGCTCTTACAGTTGATGACGAAACGTTTCGGCTACGAGGATAATCCGCCCTTAAGGAGGTACCTCAAGGTTCTAATGGAATGGCGGGGATAGAGCCTGGAACCCTGGCTAGATTTCCTGGGTAGGCAGGCACAGAGGTAATGCCGATATTCCATGGAACCCCCGCTAGAACAATCCTCTAGCAGCGCCCCTAGCAACACCCCTAGCACGTCGGTTATTAGCGCTGTCAGCTCCAGTACCTAGCTCCCCTAGCAGCCATGTGTCAGGGGACGGGACCTACCCCACAGTGAAGCTGTAGCTAGGTAAGTACCTCCCTAGGTATCGACAAGGGTAAAATTCAACGTCATCGTCAGCACACTTACCCTATTTATGATGCTACCTTAACCTCACTTCTAAAGTATTCCGTGCTCTCATGAGCCCCCCCTTTCCCGTTACCAATTGAAAGCCATCACATCAGAACTCCAGAAATGTCGTCAAGATTCAGCGCCGCGCGACCAAAGCGCGCGAGCGAGAACTATGCGCGTCAACACCACAACGCCCAGCCGGACTCAAAGAAAGTCAAGTTCGACGTGCGGAATCCATCCGCGCTCGCGCCGGACGCAGCGGAGGACGACGACGATGCGAAAGACGTGTTCCTCGAGGCGGACGCCGATGTAATCCGGGGGAGCGCAGCGACGAAACGCCGCGCCGTGAACATCGACGGCTATGATTCCGATTCAGACCGGGAGGAACTAGGTGCTCTGCGCGCATCGAAAGCAAAAAAGAACGACGATGAGGACATGGACGACATGTTCGCCGCAGATGACGACAAGGAAGCCGAGGCAGTTGATAGCAATACGGGTAAGAAGAGCAAAGAGGTGCGATTCATGAACACCGGCGAGATCACGGGCCAGGAAGAAACGTCAAGGTCCGGAGGCCATGTACGTATAGACGGGGGAGGAGAGAGATTAGGCGGCGACGAGGGAGAGAGCTCAGATGACGACGATGAAGCCGTTGCGCTCGCGATACAAGAGGAAGATGTGGATGAGGAGATCGGCGCCGGCGGCCGCAAGAAGCACGCCCCGAAGATCGAGGCATTCAATCTTAAGCAGGAGAACGAGGAGGGCCGCTTCGACGAAGCGGGGAACTTTGTCCGCAAAGCCATCGACCCGGACGCTGTGCACGACCGCTGGCTCGACGGTCTGAGCAAGAAGGACATGCGGCGGGCGGCGGAGGCGCATGAGAAGCGCGAGGCAGAACAGCGGGAGAAGCGCCGGGAGGAAGACAGCGCCCTGACTTCCGACCTGCTAAAGTCCCTCATCACATATCTCGAGCGCGGCGAGACGGCGCTCGAGGCTCTCGCGCGGCTCGGCCGCTCTCAAAACAAGACAAAGACTAAGAAGTTGCCGAAGTGGAAGCAGAAGAAACAAGTGCAGAAGTCAAACGCGATGGAAGTCGACGAGGAAAAGGAGAAGGAAAAAGAAAAAGAGGCCGAGGACCCAGAGCAAATACGCATCAAAGAAGCCATCAACGCTATCACCGACGCGGCGGATAAGCTGTTGGGCCGCGATCGCCCCGACGTATACGACCGCGAGCGGGAACTCCTAATACGGGAATTCGTGCGCGAGACGGACGAGGAGTGGGTGGAGCCGGTGCGGGAGCAGGCGAGAGAGTCGAACGGCGAGGCGAAGATGTGGGAATATCGGTGGACGGACGGCCGAGACGGTGCGAAGCAAGGCCCCTTTGACGGGAGTATGATGAAGGCTTGGCAAGACGCCGGCTATTTTGGCGAGGGCATCGAGTTTCGAGAGGTCGGGGATGAGAGCTGGAGTCGCACAGCCGACTTTGTTTAGCATACCGGGCTATCTCACGATAAGTAGCTAGGTTCAAAAGGAAAGAAAGAGAACAAAAACAATACCAAGAGCGTGAAAGGTTCTGGAATCCGAAGCATCATTCTGTGTCTGTGGTTGGGTACCTAGGTACCTAGATACCGACCCCTTTCAAAGAGCTAGACATGCCCAGGTATTACCTGGGGGTAGCTACGGGGGTTTATAATTATCAACATGTGTGCACCTCTTCAACAGACGTTCCCAATCGGCCCAATGGCCGAGTGGTAAAGTAGTCGGCAGGATAAGCCCCTGTGTCAGAGGCAGGGCCATAGGCATTCAGGGGTTTTCCGGTCTGCGGATGTTGAGCTTGTCTTAAGCCGCCAGATTCTTTTTGCAACTTTTATCACTCCAGTTCGAGTTGAGCAGGTGCTTAATTTTATTGACTAGTATGAAGCCTGTATGAGGCTTCAGGGATAGTATACTCTGTATACATGTCATATAACAGGTAGAGAACATATTAATCGTAATACAATTCCATTTGCTCGGCTATGCCGGCGGGATATCATTCAAGCAATCACAATAGCTACTGGCGCAAATACATGGGAAAGCAAAACATTCCCTTGGATGAGCCTATCCTGCGCTTCGCTCACTACGCGGGAGCTCAAACCTCAAACTCCTTGGCCTGTTATTAATAACCTCTTCTGGCGCCGTAACCTCGGCTCGTCTTTTGGATCGTAGTCAAACCAACCCTTATCCTTGGCCTGTAGCTGAAAAACGCCTAACCACCTCGACCCGCTCGAGGGTAACATTGAAATAGAGAGCCTCTTAAGAAAGCCGTGAGAAACTTTGTACCGAGCAGGGAAACGTATGTCTGCTACGAGCCACTTTCTGGCTCAGTGGCGTGAGTGCGGAATGTAGACTGGCGCCGGCAATATATCGTAGAGGTGTGGTTCGTTAATGTACATAGAAGAGTGCTGTGACCGGCTATCTCGTGTTTCGTATTGATTACCATCAGTACCCAGCAACGCCGTTAGCTATGGAGCGACTGAGCTTTGCCAATTCACTATTGGGCTTCCAGGGCTTTTCACCACCAAGAGCATTGCGAAGGACCTCAAGGGCAATAGGTATCGTATCTTCAGGAGTTGTCCAGGGGCCAAGTCGATCAATGAGCTTCCCAACCGCTCCACCGTCCGATGCGCTGGGGCTATCGTATATTCCTAGCTTCTTTCGCGTATGATCCGCTAAACGCCACGCCTCTGCTTCTTCTTTATTAAGAGTGATGATTCTCTGTACCGACTCAGGGTCGCTCGGAAGAAACCATTGAGTCCGGCCCATGTAGTGCATAAATATCGCTTGGATGCGAGATAGCAAGGCCGCAAGCTGGGAATTCTGATAGCACTCTGTCTTATAGATAGTGAAGAAAGGTAGGATCTGTTTCCACGGCTGTATTTGACGGGGTAATTTTTCATAATCGTAAGCGTCACTCTGAAGCTTGACGGCATGCATGTACGCCAGCAAAGCCTGAATTCCAGCAGACATCGCAATTGGAAGGTCGCGATCCGGTACCGGTTGTGGTCCGTACTTCATTATAGCGTCTCGCTCATGTTTTAGCTTCTTACCCAAATCCATGAAGAATTCGTGACCCATGCGACATCGCTGCGCTCTTTCCAGCTTTTCTGGTGCAATTGGTTCTCGACGCTTCCCGGCAGGCGGTTGTGTTGAAGGCGTGAGACTGTTGGCAGCGCCTGGGGTGCCAATTTGCGAACCATTCGAAGCGATGCGACTCATAGCCGTCGATTGTTTCGGAGGAGTCGAGGGTCTCAGAGTATCTGATACCCTTGGTTGCTTCGATGCTTCATTGGCCTCGGCTGTGGTCCGAGGACGTTTGCGCGCAGTACCCGGTTCGACACTCCCAGAGCTTTCGCGCGGAGTCTTATCATCTCTCTTTAGACTCTCGGCCTTCTTCTTTCCGCCGGATGGAAGATTGAGGAGTCGTTCAATAGTTTTGGCGTGGCGTTTTTTATACTTCATCGTCACGACATATGAAGTCGGTTCTTTCTTGTTGTCAACGTGGATGGTCTCCTCTCGTGTTGACTTGGGTGGTTTCTTGACAACAACGGAGGAATCGGATGCTTGGCTATTTCTTGGGTTCGCTTCTTTTGACGGCGTATCTGTGTTCTTTTCCCACCTAGCAAGCTCATCCATAACAATAGGCGGCAATGTTGGCGATAGAAGAGGCGGCAATACCTTGCGCTTCTTAGCGCTAGGTGATGGCTCACGATCATCTCGCAACTTTTTTGACTGGGGCTTCAGACTACTCGTCTCGGCCGGCTTCTTCCTGGCGGGGCTTCGACGGGATTCTGATGCGCTCTCCTTCAACGTATCCGAACACTTATCAACGGATAGATCTGCAATATGTAAAGGTGACAGTAGCCGTGGAACTGTTCTGGGAACTGGTTCGCCATTGCTGATAGCTCTCTTATGTGTTGCCTGACTGCCAAGTTTTCCATGGCCGTTGACTTGTGAAGTATGTTTAGGCGATGTAGCGCGAAGCGCCGAGTTGCTGGATGTCGGCCTGCCATTAGCGACCGACGAAGGTTTCATTTCCCGGGCTTCACTTTTTGCCGCCGATATACTTTTAAGGGGCTTTTGTGAAGCGGCATCCTTAAACGGCCGAGGAGTAGCGCCATTGGGAGTGGCTTCTTCCACCTTGACACGTTTGGCTGACTTAGGACCTTCGTCAGTGTCTGCACCACGTTTCCTCCGTTCTAGCGAAGGAGAGCGCTGGCGCGGCGCCTCTACTTTAATATTTGCTATTATTGACCTCTTAGTGTCACGACGACTGTCCATTTCTCTGGGGGCAGGTTCCGTCCTTTTTTTGTTCCCTTCTCTCTCCTTTATGGAAGACAGATCGTTGGGTTTCTCTTTTCCTTCTAATTTTGGCGGTGAATCTCCTTCCACTTTCTTATTCTTATAATCTTTCAATGTGACTGTCTTTCTAGGTTTTTTGGGGTCGACTTTCAGTGTTATAGGTGTAGGCGCATTACTAGAGGTGGGTTCGTCTCGGACAGAGAAGTAGGCTCGAGTGAGGAGGACTCCACGATCGGCGTCACCACCAACCAAGGTGGAATATTGCAAAGGTCTGATGTCTTGTTCATCTAAACGGTTTTCGCCAGGGTGTATTCGATATTTGCGCGTAGGTGAGAGGGACAAGTAGTAGGGTTGTTTGGGTAGGATCTGCTCTGCTAGATTCTCAATCGACTTTGCAGCCTCCTCCATTGTTTTCCTTTGTTCCTGCAACTTCGAAATGTTGCGCGCAAAGCGTCCCTATGTATCATGAAAGAAACTCGTGGTCGATAATAACGCGCGGGGGTGTTGTTCAGCGGGAATGGGGTTACTTCTGCGATGAAATCGGCAGGCCTATCCATGTAGAGTTAGAAGAGTCAAGGTTCAACATTGTGCGTCATAATACGAGGCCCAACGCAATGGGATGGAGCGAAACCGTACGACTGTCCAAATTAAAGTTGGTTGGGGTTAAAGTGAAGGGTATGAATAGAGCGAAACACGTCGCTGCGCCGAAAAGACCAACAGCAACTTACCTGTAGAAAGATGAGCATGAAAGGGCGGCGGCGGCAGCAGCAGGCAGACAATAGACAAGCTATTGCCGTCGCGTGCAGTCGCTTTTTGTCGGTCTTATCCAGCCTCCAAGTAACCGGCGTGCCAATCAACCCAGCGCATCTCCCATCTAATTGCGCGGGCGCTGGTAAAACGGGGAGGCGTGAGGCAGACAATAAAGCGATTGTGTTGGGAGGTGTGTTTGGGTAGGCCGGTCGTGTATCAGCGGACGGGGTGTATCGCGCGCGTCGAGATCGCCGAGGGTGGGTAAAAAGGCGGAGGAGGGACTATCTCAGATATTCGGGGAAGAAGGAATAGAACGACAATAGTAACAAGGAGGAAAACGGCTACGGTGCCTAGATTGTACCTAGGTATAGGTGTAGGTCTATACTACGATAGATGATAGTGAGTGAGTGGTCTGTCCGTCTGCCTGTCCGTCCATCCAATGGTAGAAGTACTGTGGTAGGAGGGAGGTGAGGTATGGAGGAGAGATATCCAATCCCAAACTTAGGTCATCGATCGGTCTAGGATGAGGAAAGGTCAGGCGTACACTACCTAGTTAGGTACTGTGTAGCTGAGGTAAGGTAGTAGGTAGAGAAAGTAGTGGTAAGGTGCTGGGGATGGGTTGTATGCGGGTTGCCGATGCACATACATACAGTAGACTAGGTTAGCAGGTAATTGACTGCAGTGATGTGGTATGTTGTTGGTATTAGGGGATTTATTAGTATGGTAAGTACCTAATGGTAACTGAGCATGGAGAGGTTAACCCAGGTAGGCAGGGTAAGAGAGATAGGGCAGACCATAGGGTAAGAGGTAGGGTACCTAGGTAGTTGGTAGGTGAAGTACGTCGTGCGTCGTGCCGGTGCATACACACACACATGGAGGCGACGGACGGGATCAGCGCGTGGTTTAGTCTAGAAAAGAAAGTCAAGACGGCAGACCGACCGATACAGAAAGCTGCTTGGTGCTGGGTGCTGGGTGCTTGGTGCTGGGGTCGCCTGGGCAGTTCAGTCAAGTCAGTCAGTCGGTCGGTCCCTGGGCGCACAAGTCCCCCGGGAACCTTTCTGGGGCCTAGCTAAGGTTAGGTAGTATGAGAGACCTACCTAGGTAGGTAGAGAGATCAACTGTTGCAGGGGTTGGGGTCACTGCCGGGCCCCGAAAAACAACAGCTGGTTCAGGTGCTGCTACTAGTGTACCCGGGTAGTGTAGAGAAAAGGTGATCAGGGAACGTCAGAGTGCAATTTGAGCGACGGGACGAGACGGGGGGGAAGCAGGACGGCTACTAGACTAACCTACTGACTGGGTACCTATACCCTACCTACCTATACCGGGATGCGATTGGGGGGATGGGGAGCGGCCAGAAACCGGTGCCAAGGATTCCATGGGTGTTGTCTAGGTGTCTAGGGTAGCATTCTACCTTACGCAAGTGCGTAAATGTTTCCGCTTGGCGGGGCTTGCACGAATGATGTCGCTGCCAACTGGTGTGGCTTGGTCCTGGAGCTTGATTAGAAGCTGGCAAATCGGGCAGTACCTGTTGGTTGGTTGGTTTGTTAGTTTGTTAGTTTACTCCGTACACGGTATCTATTTAGGTACCTAGGTAGTAGGTACCTACCTACTGTAAGGCACTGTCTGGGCACCTAATCTAATGTCTAGGTACCTAGGTAGTGCCTGAGTTAGTATGTTTAAGTTCTTACCTTCACGGAATACCTAGCTATACTACACGATGTTAATCATGACTCCCGTCTAATTAAGTATACATTAGTACCTGCCCGGTGGTAGTAGTGTATAGGGTAAAATCATTACAGTAGCCAGGTACTTAGGTCCAACAAGTACTTAATAACCCGCAGACACACATACGTGGACACTACTGTGAGCTTTTCTCTATTTCTATTTTTAATTTTTTATCTTCATCGTTAGTTGTGGTGTGCCTCCATGATCGCGCCCTGGTTATACCAATCTATAACCGGAGTCGTGGTACTACGGAACGGCATCTATCTATCTACACGTTGGTCATGCAAGGCACATTATTCCACTGTTTAAATTGAAGGCCGTTCGGTCCAACTGGCTGGCTGTGACGTGATACGTGGGGCCAGCCGCTGGTAAAACCGCCTAATTGCGGCTTAGGTGCTTTACATAATTTACATAATTGCAGCAACCTTGAACTACTCCGAATTGATAAGGTCTATACTACCTATACTAGTAGTACCTAACACATGGTTATATCTGCAGCACTACTGTCTTTGCTAGCAACATCAAAAAAGCCAGCCAGGGAAGAAAGTTAGACTCTTTGAGTTTCAAAAATCACCAGCAAACTGCGACAGACCTTAAAATAGGCATTTGGGTCCACCGTCTCTCCCTCCCTGCCTTCACTACCCGGCGCTATTCCAATCCAACCAACTCCTATACAGATGTCCGAGTCGTCCAGCGCCTCAACGGCGGTCATCACGACGAGTCTCGTCGCCTTCTTCTCGGGCTTCGCGCTCGGCATCTACTCGATAAGGGGCTACCTCGTGCCGCCATCCCTCAAGTCTGCGCGGCAGCAGAGGCTCAACGACCCCGCGGAAAGCGAAGAGTCTGATGTCGACGAAGACGACACGATCCTCGACCATGCGCCGAACTGGTCCAACGGCGCCGAGGCGGACAAGAGACAGGGCCTCCGGGTAGCGGAAGGTGGAGCTGGCCAGAAGAAGAACAATAAAAAGCAGAAGGGGAAGGCGGCAGAAGACAGTGCAGAGTCGAAGGGAGACGAGGCAGAGGCAAGGAGTGCAAAGCGAGAGGCAGAGGCTGCAAACCCTAGACAGGCCACCGCGAATCCCGGGGGCAACCCTAACGAGGAATGCAAGCTTGTGCTGGTTGTACGGACAGATCTAGGCATGACGAAAGGTGGGTAGACTCTAGCCACTCGCAGAGTCGTACCCTTGCAATTCCTCGTCAAAACGCTAACAACTCTCATCTCGCAGGCAAAATCGCGGCCCAGTGTTCCCACGCAACACTGGCTTGCTACAAGACACTTAGCCGGAGCGCCGCCCGCCAGCCCACGTCGGCCGAGGCCAAGATTCTTCAACGCTGGGAGCGGCTTGGACAAGCTAAGATCGCCGTACAAGTCAAATCACAAGATGAGCTGCTCACGCTGATGGGCAAGGCGCGTAGCCTGGGGGTCACGGCCGAGGTCATACAGGATGCCGGACGGACGCAGATTGACCCGGGTAGTTTGACAGTACTGGGCGTCGGGCCAGCGCCCAAGAGCCTCGTGGATCAGATCACGGGTGGCTTGAAACTGCTGTGATCGGGCCGAAAACAAACGACAATGGAGGCACAGAAAGGCATGTGGAAGGACGAATCTTCCTACTACTAACGGTATTCAGATATGGGACATCAAAGTTTAGCTGGGAGGCGCATGAAAGTTATCGGTTGGCATTATCATGAACATAGAACCGGCGTCAGGCACGAAAAGGAAAATGAGTTATGGGGAACATCAGAACCAGTACGAAAGATGTACGGTATATTCCCGCATTATATTGTACACAAGCCAGGGTTATTCTCGCCACCCGCCCCAAGGGATGCACTCGAGTGTTTCGAGGGTATCGTTTAGAGCAGGCGTGTCTATTTTCACAAATCCACCTCTCCCATCCCTGATTTTGTATCGCAGCTCGGCGTGAGAAGATTTTGGTTTGGTCTGTATGTATCCCATCATGCTTTCTTTGCGTGCACCCCAACCAAAATAGTACATGTCAGCATTGCAACCGAATCCGAGTCCCTCTGTATGCAACACAACATACGCCGGCTTCCATAGCGAGTGCAACCAGCAAATATAAAAAGAAAGGGGGTATATCCATGCAGACCGCCCGGAAAAGAGAAAATGAACGGACCCCAGCAACCTAAGAAAACCTTCCTCTGAGCACGGGAAAGGGTATGTATACACGTCGAGGGGGACACTTCATTTATCCTTTGGTTTGTACATTTTACGTGTGTACTATGTATGTATACGTGTAGTGTAGTTGGCTCCGTAGTGTAGCTCAACGAGCAACCCCGGACACCGCGCTCTTTGTAGTCGTCTCGATTCAACCGTCTAAGCGGAGGGGCCCCTAGTTGTTTGTTGCAAGGGGCTAGGGTGTCGACCGTTAGTATCCAACCTTCGCCTCTTATTAGGCTCGTCTACATGGACGGGAGAAGCCATTCGCTTTTCACCCATCATCGAGCGTAGCAGAGCGAGAGCTTGACTTAGCTCACCCGTGTGTTTTTCGATGCTCCTGTCGTTCATAACCGTCTTGGTTTCTAGGGTGTTAGCCCTCCCTTCAAGTTTTCCGAGCCTCTGCTCAATCCCCGGCTGTGTCAGCCGCACAATATGCTCCGCCAGTTGCTTTGTGCTTATATGTTGGTACTGCGAGTCCAATGTTTTGATGGCAAGCTCTAATGCCGGGATCTTGCGTTGGAGGTCTTCTAGTACGGGAATCCTGCGCTGAACGTCTTTCACATCGTTGGCCAAGCCGGGGTTTATACCGAAGCTAACGAGCAATTCTTGCATGCGAAGGTCTACCCACTCGCGTTTCACCAGTTGGCCAACTTCACCTTGAAGAGCCTCGAATTTGCGAACCAAACTGTTAACCTCAAGGTCAATTCGCTCAACCCGGGTACCGACCCTTGTATCCTCTAGGTGAGCAACGCGATCAGCAAGATTTGAGCCTTGATTTTGGTCCATCGAAGCCAATTTTTCGGTTTTCCATTGCTCGAGCAATTGAATGCGCGGTCCCCATCCTGAATGGTTCGATGCTCCGCGCTCTAATGCGGCAATGCGGGCGACTGCATTATCAATAAGATCGGCATATATGTTATCTTTCCCCTGGCAAAAAATTTTCATGTCTTCATTTATCGACCTTTCGGCGGCCGCGATCTTGGTGCCGATAGCTGCTTCTATAGTCTCCATCGACAGGTTTGTCTCTTTGCCTGGCTGGGAAGTGGCTGCGCAACTATTTCGTAAAGAGTCTACCTCTTGGCGAAGCAACCGAAGCTCTTCCTGTGTTGAGGAATCATCCTGACGGCGTTGGCTATATTGTTCCAGCCGAGTTTTCAAATTGTTATCTACCCACGTTTGGCAGATTTCATTAAATGTAACCAAGTCTAGCTCGTCAAGCTTTCCTTTGATATCATCATAGTCGGTGAAATCATCTAGCTTGGCCTCTATGCCTATAACCCGGTTTTCTAGCCCTATTCCGAGGGACTTCTGAGCTGCAGCTGCTTCAGATGGCAAGTCAACTAGTCGCGCTTCGAACGACAAGAGGCTTTTCTGAGTATCAGATTGAAGATCCTCCAACTGTTTTTTTAAGCTCTTATTCTCATTGTCCATATTAGCTTGTTTTGACTGTAAAGTCTGGATCGTGTCATCGAAGGTGCGGACCTTCGATTGTAGTGCATCGTGGTCCGATTTTAGAGCGCTATATTTCTTATTCTCTTCGAGGAGGCCCTGAATTTGTTCGGTTTGCTTCGCTGCTAGCTGGGAAATTTGGTCGACTTTGGCTTCTAAAGCCACTACGACTGGATCCTGACGACTCGCGGCCGCCGATTCTGGGATGGCTGTGAAACGAGCGGCGAGTTCCTCCACTACGCGCAAATACTCCTCTTCCGCCCCTTTAAGCTGCTCGTCCAGGGCAGGATCAGTCGTGTTCCATCTGTTGCCTAAGCCGATAAAGGGGGCATACGATTTCGCACTCTTATCGAATTTCTCCTTTTCGAGCCGTCGTTGAGCACTCTCCTGCGCGAATCTATCCCTGCGGATGCTCAACAGAAGGCGCTTATTACACTTCTCGCCCCAGCTGTACACGTTTTCGAATACCTCTTGAAGCTCAGGGTTCTTGGCCTTCGGTATTACCGGGGCTGGCGCGTCACTGGTCGCGCTATTAGTGGTGATATGTCTATCTGAGCCTATCGAAGTCAGCAAACAGCAGCTGCTTGATTACTAGTAAATTGTTGAACTAGGGAGTCAGGTTGTATGATCTTATTGGTGGGCAGCTGAAACATAATTCAAGAATGCAATGGCAATGATCCAGAATCCGGAAACCGGCGCTTGCTAGGTTGACTACAGAGATGTGTACGAGGCCCGCATAATAGGCAGTTGCCGTGGGATAACACTCACCGATATTTATATGTTTAATGTGCAGCTCGTCTCCAGGTCTCTCAGGGCCCCCTACCGCCGAATTGTTCGACATTCTTCTTGGGCCTTCTGTGGATTTGGGAATAGCGTTACCGCGGGGTCTCAGTGGTTCGTCGTCACGACGGTATTCGCGAGAGCTTCGGGTTTCGTGGGGGCTTCGGATATCCCCAGTTTCGCCCCTATATCTACCGTCTCGTGAATCGCGCCGGGGAGGCGGTGGTCTTTCGCGTTCTCTAGATCTATACGAGTCGCCGTGGGAACCTGAATGTCGACGCTCGTCGCCATAGGAATCACCCATCGACCAATTAGGAGCCATGCTAATGGGCCGTTGGATTGGACCAACGGACGCAGTCCCCGTGGTCCTACTTCCAAGTTGAGTTCAGACGCCCGAAGGTACAGACAAATCTTGTATTTTATCAACAGCGTCCAGCTGCATGGCCTTAGCTGACAGAAAAGTGTAATGTGCCAATGCGGTGTCGGGAGGCGTGACGATCGGGAGGATGGGTCGAAAAGGAGCGGCGAGAGATATAAATCTGGTTTGAGCACCGGCGGATTTGCAAGTCTAGGCGGGGGTTGTCACACGCTCTTTGTCTAGCGTTGGGACTCGGGAGGTCGAGGTTGAGGTCGATTGATTGCGAGAGCCCACCAATGAGAAGTTATGGAATCAGAAGCGGGTTGAACGAAAATGCAAGCTTCAACTTCTGTCTACTACGCTTTGCAATGCCCAAAACACAATAGCGAGTATCAGAATGTGCAATTCGGAGGGAGGATCACGTAGAATAAACACTTGGAGATAAGAGAGAGGGTAGAGCAGAGTAAAGAAGATTGGTAGATATGGGAATGATATTTATTTAGGCCCAACTAAAAAGGAGGATGGAGTTAGGTTGCAGGTTCCGAGAGGTTCTATTATTATTGTAAGTGGATTGGTCATTTTTCACTCGTAACCATGCAGCAGCGAAATAGGAAAGGAAGAGAGAGGGAAGAAAGAGAAAAAAAAAAAAAAAAAAGAGTATCCAGAGTGACGAAGTGTACAACGTCTACCTAGACTACTGAGGTAGTCGACGGATAAGACAGAGAGACAGACAGACATGGAAACGTGAGCTCAACACAGCTCACCTACCTACCTGCTTCAAATAAAATAAAAAGAGGCAGGCATTACACGGACAGGCATTCACGGTTCACGTAACCCCACGAGCTGGCCCTAGTCTACGTACCTAGGTAGGTAGCCAGCTGCACTTTCGCTTGTCGTGTTTTGTTTTTGTACTATCTAGGTACCTGCACGTGTCCGACACGGGGTTGAGCGAATGTTGCTAGGTATATTCTTGGTGTTATTCTGGGTTGTTCTGGCGGTACCTAAGTAAGTATTCCGGTTGCGGGTTGTGGGTTGCGGGCTGCTTAGTTGCTGGTCGCTGATCTGCTGAATTGCTGAATTGAACAAATGTGGAGGGCCTATGAGGTATAGTCTAGATGTAAAGATGAGCCGACACGCTACTATACTATGTACTCGCGAACAGGGGTTCCAGCGACATGCGTATAGTATGTACACTACTACGTACTACCCAAGAGGTACAAAGTACTTCAGTAGATACCTACTAGTAAGTACCTAAGGTAGATTAGGTAGTGTAGATAGGCTGAATTGCCCGGCTACCGATCATCCTTTGACGAGCTGCAGAGATAGCGTGTCAGTGTCAGGTTAGATAGGTTACAACCTTACAATACTAAATCAAGGTACATGTAGAGTTATCCATCGCTTTTTTTTTTTTTTTTCCAGTACGTAATCCCTCTCCTACCTTAGGCCTACCTACCTTTACGCACTAGGTACCTAAGCAGTGAGATAGTCGAGTTGTGTACTATAAATTAATATGCTGAGGTACTTTTCCCCGATATACGTATCCTCCCTTAGTATGTACTGCGTATACTACCTCCTAGTTGATTGATCTGCGTCTTTCCGTTTGGCTATCCACTTACTTACATAGAGCGGCACGTAGCATCGCATAGGTACAACCTCCAATACGGCCTGGGTATACAGCGAGAATCAACAATGTTACCATCTGTCTAAGATGAAAATATAAGACTAGACATTGAAGCTCTCGCGCCAGAAGGTACATGTACGGTTGTACAAAGTCGCTAGCGTTAAGTTCACTCCTAGGTACATCTATCCATATCTCCCATGGGATATATATCCAACATACGTTCCTGGGGTACAATTAATAAGGATGAAACCCTCAACTGAAGCTACCCTAGACCACCTGAAGATTCTCGGGTCATAAATGTTTGAGACATGAATGATATCAAGTACCACGTGCAACAAGACCTATCTTACTATACACTCTATCCGGTACCAGGTAGATATTGCGTGGACTTTTCAGCTCAATCCTAGATGTGCATAGGGGAGGTCAGGTACACTGCCTTCCATACGGATCCGAGGGTGGGGGGGACTCGATTCTTCAAGTTAACAATTGTCATCTGGCGATAATTTTGTTGCTCTAGGCCGCCAAGGATAACGCTCAAATAGTAACATGTTATACTTCCACACAGCCAAGGACGAGCGCAGCTTAGAGAAGGAATATTTCTTTTTCATCGTTGCTTTTCTTGCAGCCACAAATCATCATCCTTCTATCATAGGTAGTCTTGGAGGGTGGAAGCTCGCTTGGCATGGCCATAGTGTACGTAGTAGGTCGATATAAAAGCTTGCTGTGCATCACTATCACATTTGATGTGTCGATGTTGTGTCAACGTAGCATTCAACAAGCCGGCTTACGTAGGCATGAATGATAAGGTAGGAAGACATTACCTAGGTACTTGTCGGGTTCCAATACCTAGGTGCTGCTGCGCTTAATCCCTTAGGTAATCAACTCATTACTATAGCTAGAAAACCGCGATAATAGATACCTCCTACCTATCCATTCAACCATGTCGCCGTCGTATTTAGTAATCCTTATTTAGGGGCAATCCCTACAGAATATTAGATTTGGATACTTGTGTGATTGACGGTAGTACCTACAAGAGGTACCTAGTTATGCAGGCTATAGGACAATATAGCTTTGGCGACTTCAGCCACAATTGTAGATAGTACAACACAGCCACATTTTATACTTCAAGGTCTCTAGACAAGCCACATCTCGTCGCGATCTGAGCATGCTAAGAGCTGCATGCAAGGGCCAATAATTTTCGTGTTTCTATTCTACAACTCAGTCCACCATCTACCTTCAATCACATCTCACCTCCGCGACCCCAATTATTAATAAAAGGATATACCATCTGTATACTGCAATCTCTGTACCATTACTCCTTTTGCGATAACCAGTCAAGATGGCTGCTGTAAGTTCATCTATCCATAAGCCAATCCACGAGAACCAAGCTCATATAGCTCCAACGGAAGCCCGTCGTTACCGTCGGCGAAACTAAAGAGCTGCGAGGCTTGAACCTGATCGCAGCCCACTCGCACATTCGAGGCCTAGGTGTCGATGCCGACTCTTTAGAACCCCGAACTGCCTCGCAAGGCCTTGTTGGCCAAGAGAAGCCTCGTAAAGCGGCCGCCGTCATATTAGAGATGATTAAAGCCGGCAAGATAGCTGGCCGGGCTGTGTTGATTGCTGGCCCTCCTAGGTGAGATACCTCTTAATGCGCACGCACCACACGCGAAGTCTGCTTCATCGATGCTAATTGTACTCTGCTTCAGCACCGGCAAAACTGCCATAGCTATGGGCATGGCCCAGTCACTTGGCCCCGATGTCCCATTCACCAGCCTTGCGTCCTCCGAAATCTTCTCCCTCGAAATGTCAAAAACCGAAGCTTTAACACAAGCATTCCGCAAGTCAATAGGCGTGCGCATTAAGGAGGAATCCGAGATGATGGAGGGTGAAGTGGTTGAGATTCAGATCGACCGAAGCGTAACGGGGGGCGCGAAACAGGGAAAGCTCACAATAAAGACAACGGACATGGAGGCTGTCTACGATATGGGATCAAAGATGATCGACGCGATGACGAAGGAGCGCGTCATGGCGGGTGACATAATCAGCATTGACAAGAGCAGCGGCAAGATCACAAAGCTAGGGCGGAGTTACGCGCGTAGTCGCGACTACGACGCTATGGGTGCCGATACCAAGTTTCTCCAGTGCCCCGACGGCGAGCTCCAGAAGCGGAAGGAAGTTGTTCACACGGTCACCCTTCACGAGATCGACGTCATCAATTCCCGCACGCAAGGCTTCCTGGCTCTCTTCAGCGGTGATACAGGCGAGATCCGAAGCGAAATCCGCGACCAGATCGACACGAAGGTAGCCGAGTGGAAAGAAGAGGGTAAAGCCGAGATCGTTCCAGGTGTGCTCTTCATCGACGAAGTTCATATGCTAGACATCGAATGCTTCAGTTATATCAACAGGGCGCTCGAGGACGACCTAGCACCGGTCGTCATTATGGCAAGCAACCGGGGTAACTCTAAGATTCGAGGAACTGATTACCGCAGCCCTCACGGACTACCACTCGACTTCCTTGACCGCGTCGTTATTATCCAGACCAAGTCCTACAACTCCGAAGAGATCCAACAGATCCTAGGAATCCGTGCACAAGAGGAAGAGGTCGACGTTTCAGCGGATGCCCTAGCGCTCCTTACCAAAATCGGTCAGGAAGCTGGCCTCCGGTACGCTTCGAACCTAATCACGACATCACAGCTCGTATGCAGCAAGCGGAAGGCCCGCCAAGTTACCGTCGACGACGTACAGCGCTCCTTCAAACTCTTCTATGACCCAGCCCGCAGCGTCGCCTTCGTCGCGCAATCCGAGAAACGACTCATCGGCAACGACGGCGCAGTCGACTTCTCTGTGACAAATGGGCAGGGTGGTGGTGATGCCATGGAGATCAGCTAAACCGACTCGGCGTTAGATACGATACCAAGTGAAACAAGCGCGCAGGGTGTAAAGAGGAGAACGAAAGGGTGTATGGGATCACGGCGTTGTTTTTCATACTGGCGTTTCATGGATATGAAAAGAATGATCGGTCAAGAAGCGCCTCGTTTCCTGCTTGCTTAGTACGAGGGCATCCACTGCCTGGAATGGGCCGGCTTATCACGAATAGAAAGACCCGGGCATGTACTTATAGTAGAGAGATGTAAGGGGGGTGAATATACCATTTAATCTCGACCTCTGTTCATCTTGTATTCGCCACAACTACGCACAGTGATGAATAAGGGAAGTGTCCCCCCGGCACCTGTAGGGCCGGGGTAGTCTCGCGGTAAGCTATTGGGGGGGGCATTTCTCCCGGTAATTTGACACAGCTAGGTCAATCTTACTACGCGATGGTTGCACAACATAGTGGACGATTTGAGGAGCAATGCTTGTTCTATTCCATTATCATCAATTCATATTGACAAGTCTCATTTTACGTTTCTCAACGCCTCATAATCCGCGATGATGCTCGGTGGCTCTCGATGACCGGATTCACTAGTTGTTTTCTATAAAAGTAGCGCAGTAACGGAAAATATTTAATGCGTAGGCGGTCGAGGGAACGGTTTATCCATTCAGTCTATTAGAGTTTGGGAAGTCATTTGCCAGCGTCAACCTTGGCGACGTAGGCGAGGAGGTCGAGCACACGTCGGCTGTAACCCCACTCGTTGTCGTACCAGGAGACAACCTTGACGAAGTTCTTGTTTAGGGAGATACCAGCCTTGGCATCGAAGATGGAAGAGTTAGTGTTGCCGTTCAAGTCGGAGGAGACGACGTCGTCCTCAGTGTAGGCAAGGATGCCTAGATGAAAACGTGTTAGCATCATTCTCGATTCTCTCGTGAATTATACATCAAGGGAATAGACTCACCCTTCAGTTCACCTTCGGCAGCAGCCTTGATGGTCTCCTTGATCTCGTCATATGTAGCACCCTTCTCGAGACGGGCAGTCAAGTCAACAACGGAGACGTTGGCAGTGGGCACACGCAGAGACATGCCGGTAAGCTTGCCGTTGAGCTCGGGGATGACCTTGCCGACGGCCTTAGCAGCACCGGTGCTGCTGGGGATGATGTTCTGAGCAGCGGCACGGCCACCTCTCCAGTCCTTGGCGGAAGGACCGTCGACGGTCTTCTGAGTAGCAGTGTAGGAGTGGACGGTGGTCATGAGACCCTCAATGATGGTGTACTTGTCGTGAAGGACCTTGGCGAGGGGAGCCAAGCAGTTGGTAGTGCAAGAAGCGTTGGAGATGACATCAGACTTGCCGTCGTAGGTCTTCTCGTTTACGCCCATGACGTACATAGGGGCATCAGCCGAGGGGGCGGAGATGATGACCTTCTTGGCACCGCCGACCAAGTGAGCCTTGGCCTTGTCGGTGGTGGTGAAGACACCGGTAGACTCAACGACGTACTCAACGCCGGTGTCCTTCCAGGGGATGGCAGCGGGGTCGCGCTCAGTGTAGAACTTAACCTTCTTGCCGGCAACGACGAGGTCATTGCCCTCAACGGAGATGGAGTCCTTGAAGATGCCGTGTGTGGAGTCGTACTTGAGCATGTACTCGGCATACTTGGGCTCAATGAAGGGGTCGTTGACAGCAACGATCTCGATCTCCGGGTGCTCGATGGCGTTGCGGAAGACGATACGGCCGATACGGCCAAAGCCGTTAATGCCAACCTTGATAGCCATAATGGTGCTTTAGGTCTAGATGGAAGAGGAAATGTTGTTAGTGGGAGGAGTAGTCCTTTAAGGTTATGAAGAAAAAGCGGACGGATGAGAGCGGGACAGGTAGAAAGGTAAGAGGGGGGGGAGCTCTCTTTAAGGGCCAGTTTTGGAGGGGCAAAAAAGTCTCGAGTGAACGCGACTAGTTTGCGACAGCCAAAACCAAGAAACTAGGGAGGGGTTGATTCAATCGGGAAGTTAAAAGAGCTCTATAGGCGCTTTTGCTTCTCTAGAAAACCAGGTCCTCTCGCAATCCCTTCCAGGCCCACGTGTAGAGAGAGAGAACCTTGGAGGGGTAATGGGCTGTGTGTTTGTCGCATGAATTTTTTCTGATGCAATGGCGGGGTCCTGGGTAGACCGAACGCCTGCTGGGGAAACACTTACATGGATGTGGCGGGAAGGTTGTATGTTCACAGAACAAAAGCGCACGGGCAAAGGTATGGATTTGCTTGGTATTTTTTTTAAAGAGATGAAGAAAATAGAATGAGAGATTTAGGGAGGAAGAGGAGTCGAAGAGAATAAATACCCCGTCAGAGAAGGTAGGTACCTAGAGCCAGAGAGCCCAGAGAGCGATACGCGGTGCTTCAGTTGCTAAGTAATGTGGTACGAGGAACAGCAGTTGATTTGTTGGAGGGGTGATTATTGATATGAGCGACATAATCCGCTATTGACAACGCTACTGCTCCTGCACTGCGCCTGTAAAAAAAAGGCGAGCTATACCGATGTGGTAACGCGCACTAAACCCACCTTAGTATTAGCTCTACTATGATGCCAGGATGTACTAGAATGCACTGGGGATTTACTGTACAAACGTCGCCAGAAATGCGGTTTGAGGGTGGGGTATATCCGTCTTCGCCGATTTCTGACGCGCATCATTGCCCCTCCATGAGCCCCGGCAGAGCCCTGGGCCACGATGCCCACGAGCCCGTCACTGTACGCCGTGATGGAACGGTACTTGTGAGGTACATGGCACCCTTACTCCAAAACGCGCTGCATTGGAGCCCCATCTACACATAAAGTGCACCCAGGGTCTGCCCAGGTAGCTCTAAATCTATTGATACCAAACAGAACAACTATAAACTGTGCATCTGGGTTCAGTATTCTCATTGTCTTGGTGATCGTCCATATTGCCGTGTAAATAACTCTTTTTATCAAACCCGCAAAGCTCCAGCGCATGATATACGGAAAATAACACTGAGACATGGTGTGAATAATTGATCTCTGCGCAAAGCGGCGGCCAGACCTCGGACGTTCTGCTACGTCAGGTACAGTTTAAGGTCCGACTAACTCCAATACTGAGCCTATACAGTGTTTTATTGTATTAATACGTTCCGCCGAGGACCGGCTGCTTGGATATCTAATGGTTACTTATCTGTATTATTAATCTCCGTCCTCAGTTATGCCTCATATTTTGTTGAGAGAAAAATCGCTCAAAAACCGTCATCTCAAAATTCAACCTCATCACAAACTCTTGTGAGCATCTGAAGAGCTCGAACGGGTGTCAGATGAGTCCTCACATGAAGTATACTCGAAGTCACTCCACTGGAGCCCGGGACAGCCCTATTACCCCAGACTACGAAAACGACCGGAATCTACTGCGGCTCGTCGGATTTTGAGGCGGCTACCACTCACGACTCTTCCCGATGGAAGCTCGGCTTTTAGCATCTCGGTAGAGGCTAGACGCTTTCCCCATACCGATATTTCCTTGGGGGCAAGGGAGGATGGATGAATGGCCCGGGGTCTGCCGCTCATTAAACGTAATGTCAACTACATCGATGGAGTATCATGCCAGATCTAGCCGACCCAGCTGGATCATAACCCGTCTCCATCGAATGAGCCCCCCGTAGTCTCCCGTAGCCAAAGATGAGCCACTCATAAGCTCTGTAATTACGCCTCTTTCCGTGCCCTCTTATTGAAAGGAGAGATATAGCTACCGAGGGCATGGGCCCATTGCCCGGATTATCGTCTCACACTCTAATCCTCGGCATCTCATGATCATATGAGGAGAATCAGTCTACCCATCGTCACTAGATAAATAGGGATTTCTGCTTGCGTCTACTGAATCTTGTAACTTAACGGTCTATAAACATGTTGAGAATAGGTTTCATTTTGTTTGAATTTGGATAAGTGTAGCTCTATACCTAGAGTGGTTATTGTTTCTACGCTTCTCATCCATCTCTCTCTACCTGTAGTTTCGTTAATTCTCAGTAATAAGTGGTTGCATAATCATCCCCCCCCTATATACATATGTTTTAATCCGGTACCTACCTACCCGTACCTAAGTGACATCGAGGTCGGGACTTTCCAGCCAGCTGTGGGGTAAGCTGCCACTTATCGTCCTCATCAGCATGTAGCTCCCTTAGATAAGGTACCTGTTCAGTGGGAGGTATATCCATAGCTTGCAAAGGTACCTAGGTAGCTTCATCCATCTTCGCAACTTCTGGCTCATCCGAACAGCTCCTCGTCGACCCAACTTCATATATTGTTGTTCTTGGGCATGCACTAGTTTCAAGCTTGAGAGTGCGCAAAGCTCTCTTCATACTCCCCAATTGTGTTTGGCATTTTGATCGAATATATTACAACAACAAGATCTCACCCAATTACTAATCCATTATAATTACTTCATCGCCAGGTATTCATCATGGCCCGTACCAGTATCGCACGCCTCGCTAGAGTAGCAGTGCGCGGCATTGCAACTCGCAGCGCCGCCTCCTCCAGTATTAGACAACTCACATCCCCGAGATCACAAGCCCTCGATTCTCCCCGACCAAGTCTCCGAAGCTTGTTCTCAACTAGTCGACGACTTGCCGAGCCTTTGTCCTCCAGCGAGCTTAAGACCGCTCAGCCTGCCAACATTACCGATGAAGAATACCACAGCCTCGCCGACGAGTATATCGACACCTTACTACTGGAATACGAGAAATTGCAAGATAGGCGAACGGATATTGATGTCGAATATAGTGTACGTCGTCTTCTATTCCGTAGCACTGCCCTTCTATGGTTATGCAGTACCACCAATTTATCAGCTCAGCTAACCTCGTTCATATGGCAGTCCGGAGTAATGAATCTCACCATCAACGATATCGGCACATACGTGATCAACAAGCAACCGCCGAATAAACAGATTTGGCTATCATCACCGAGTTCTGGACCAAAACGCTACGACTGGGTGATCATTAGTGAGGGTCAGGACCAGAAGCAGGACACGGCGAGGGGCGACTGGATCTACCTTCGGGATGGTACATCCCTGTCCGAGCTCCTACGTGAGGAGACTGGGGTCGACATAGAGGCTATTGCGAAAGACTGATCGTAGGACGATGAGCTAACATCCAAGCCGCTACGCCCCAGACACGAATGGTATTTCGTGTGATACTTTGGTACGGCAAGGGATTACGAAAAGGTGTTTGTATGATATGCTGCTTTTGAGACGAGCAAGCCACCGACGACTTCTGAGCTTTTAGGGCGTTACGTTTAGTGTGTTTATATCACATACCGCATGTATCATTTTACCAGGAGTCTTCGGGCTCAAAGGGAATAAGGTATCATACGAGGTAAATAGTAATAGCTATACCTCGCTTGGAGATGCCTAGTAGGTAATTAACCTCGTGTCTTATTGAAATCTCAAACATTCCCAACTACGCGATCTTCTATTACGATACAGCTCACAGCCACACGTAGCCTAGAAAGCTCATCCTAGAACGCGTGTCTTCTCGTAGTCATGCAACCGACTCCTACATTGTTCCGTAGAACCGACGAGATGGCATTGTGTATATACCAAGGCCCAATTTCTGAGCAATTCGGCCTCTACACCGTATCTGTAGCAAACGCAATCTTCAATCCCAAGCTAACGAACAAGTTGGGATCAAGTAGGTTTAGGTTGGGTAATGAGCCGTACTATCTGACCACCAAGGCCGAATTTTGGATGAATGAGAGAGCACCGATCGTCTTAGTAGATTTGTACGAGCTGCACGAGGTTTCGTAGGATAGCCGATCTACGGTTCTAGACCAAGCACATGGGTAGGTAAGGCTGCAGGACAAAACAGGCGTGCGATGGGAGTCAGAAATCCCGGGGTGTGAGATTGGAATACGACGACGGTTAACAACCAACATATCATACGCGGGTCCGATGCACGGAGCACGGTCCCGGCTTACTCCCGTATTCCCAAACGGCTGACGACAGTTATGACTCGGCGTCAACAGCAGAAAACCTGCTGAACATGGTTCTCGACGAGTGACTCTTGTCCTTGTCCTTACCCTTACTCTGGGCCCTTGTCGGTTCCGAATGCACCTTGGATCCGGGGATGGTGCGTATGTATAGCCGCTTATGCATGCACGGGAGAGGCGCGAATCACGGAAATGGGACAGACCAGAAAAGTATACCCGGACCTACTCAGCATCACCCGTCCGCCGCGCCTTGTAGCTTATGCGGTGCAGTTTCTACCTTGGTGATACCCGATGCACGACCGCCGAGAGTACAATTCGTTGGTGGTACAATTAGGCACTCGGTCGTTGATTAAAATGCTGCTTTATAGGATCCGAGATAAGGTGCTAACGGATGTTGGCCGCGGGGTGCGCCGAAGGAACAAGACCCGGAAACGGCCGGAGGGTAACATTGAACGGCCCCGTATATTTAAGGGAGTCATAGATGCCTTAAGAGATCCCGGACGAAATAGGTGGATAGTTGGCTCCCCTTAGAGAAGTAGGCAAACAGTTCCGGAGGAGGTGGGTCGTCTCGCATACTGGATGAGTCCCATGAGAAATCGTGAGTCACGGTAGGTATTCAGTTATGCAGGTATTCAAGGAATGGTATATTGATCACCGTAAGCTGTCCCGACCGGCCAAATCAAAAATCAAAAAAAAATCAAATGCGCCGTTTGATCTAGGTATCCTGTATCCCTCTAGCCGTACTCCCCGAGCCAATCATGGTCCAACTGTAATATACACCTTAATTGTACATGGCCAAGCCAATTCCTCGGACGTTAGGTTGGTCGAATGAACCCCGCCAGTTTGTCAGCGTCGGCTCGAAGAGGCTTTGGCCCATGTGGTGTCCCACTCTTTCAGTTTCCGAGCCATTGAAGCCTGGGAGCCCGAGCGGTCTGATCTCCCGTCAACGAAGAACCGGTCGCTAGAATCTGCGTACCGGCTCGACTCCGATAGCCAAGACGCTCCCATGGCACGACTCGAGGAAGAGCGGGAAGACGAGTCCCTAGCGGTAGAGCTAAGTTTGTTAGCATGATATATACTAGTGCACTTTGCATCGCATAGTGCTAACCTTGAGGTCTTGCTTTCGTGAGGCATGATTGGTGGTAGTTGATTGAATAAGTTATAAGTCGGTAGAGGCGACTATGGTTCCCTTGAGTGTAGAGAAGAAGCAGCAATCGCGGGTAATGAGAATCGTATTATGCTCCGGCGAGTTCGTAACTATGATTGAATGTAGAAGATAGATAGACTAGGAATTGGCTTTTGGATGAGGCGGAAGGTGCTCAAAGCTGTCTATATAAGAAGAAAGTAGGCGTGTATTGTGTATTGGGTATTGTGTTGAATCACTGTATGGGGCGGTGGTAACGGCGGAAGCAAGAACGGAGAGGAATTCGAGATGAGCATGTTGATGCCTTATATAGATAAACAGCCAACATCCTGAGATAGAGCATGCCATATAGGAAACGGACGCGAACTGCCACGTCAAGTAACGTTTAGGGTGGAAGTAGAAAAAAGAGTCATATGCTTGAGCGACTTAGCACCGCTTGAAGCCAGAAGAGGAAGGGTGCTTGAGGTGTTGTAGGGTGTCGTAGGGTGTAAAGTGTACCTACGTAGGGTGTTTCAATGCAATAGAAAATGGTAGTCTAGGCGCGCAACTGCAGCGTATCAAATCAAGTATAATGCCATACAGAGTATAGGATAGTGAACTAGACCGAGACTAGAGAAATGGAAATTCGAAAAAAAGGTCATCTTGAGGGTTGAGCCACGATGATCGTAATGGAGACGGGGGTGGCGCGGTACCTGACTGCTGAAGAATAATGTCGGGGATGGAGAGAAGAGTAAAAACATATCGTCATCAGTAATGATTTAGCAGTATCTGTGGTATTGTCTTTTCTAAAAAAACGGCCCCCTTTTTTTTTCTTCCAGTGACGTGGAATAATCAGGCATCATGAGTGAAGTACGTACAAAGCAGGCCCGGGTAGAAGCGAAGCGAACCAACACCCAGCCGGCGCCACATCGCAAGTACGGCGGACATGCTACCTCGGAGCGCCGACGTTTCGGGCCTGCAGGTGGCAAAAGTCATCAATTGTGTAAGAGCATACGGGTAAAAGTAGAAAAACACCAAAGCATATTCACGTCTTAGATACTAATACCTAGGTAGTAGGTTGTTACTACGGTACGGACTACCTACCTAGTCAAGACGTGGGAGATGATCGGCGGAGCCGGGGCGCGGGGAGGGAAGTTCAGGAAAAAAAAAAAAAAATTTAATAAAAAAAAAAAAAGGTATCAAAAGACAACAATAAGGAATAGCGACCTTCTCCGAAAAATCTGATTAGGGAATAGAAACGGGATAGATAGGTTGCAAAGAGATAAATGGTGCGCTAGGTTGGTATGTAGGATGCAGAACCCGAACTAGAAATGTACTCCGTACCTACCTAGGTATTACCTATACATGGATGGTACGGTACTAGGTATACACCGGTGCAACAGAATGCTATCGCGGTTCACGGAATTCTAGTCTAGAGTTGGAAACAAAAGGGAAAGAGGATGACGAGAGTCTCGACCGTAGGATTCTTGTGGCATGGGACAAGAGAGGGTACCTAATACTTAGGTCGGGATGAAGCGACAGTGCCATCACATCACGTCTTGTGTGGCTGAAGAATCCCGGTTTAATATCGAATTATGACTCTTTTAGTTGCCTTAAAAATGGGGTGAGAACAAAGTGGATAGGGAAGGGGGGGGATGAAAAACGTAGGCAAGTACTAGGCAAGGAGCTGGCGAACTGGTTCGCATCTCGCATGTCGCTTTTTTTTTTTTCTTCAAGAATGAACATCCGAAAGTGTAGAAACTGGATGAGATGATGGGATGACACGGGCGAGTGGGAGCGGGGGGTGTGATGGTAGTACACTGACAGTCCATTGCGGTCCATTGCAGTCCACTGGCGGCACACTAGTACTGTGAAGGCACACGGACGGCACACTGGATAGTGTGCACAGCCTCCCTCCCGAAAGGGCGAGCTTCCGGGCGAGCAGTGGATGAGAGAGAGAGAGCAGATAGAGGATCCAGTACCTTATGCATCAGCACTGGGGCAGCCACACACTAGCAACAACATAGCCACGCCCTTGTGTGCCCGTTACCAACGGTTGGTTCCGTCAGTCGGGCTGTTTTGACTGGGAAATCAAGGAACAATCGCATAATCACGAGTCGAGTAAAATACACTTGGGAAAACGAGAATGCCTTCTCTTCTTTTTCGAGATGTTTGTCGACGGCAATTCGGTAGGCAAATGATAATCCCAAGACAACCTTTAAAAGTTGACGTTTAGTTGTAAGCTAGTATTACCCACCCACTGCCAAACATGCCTTTGTAAATCTTTAAAAGCACTCGATTCCCGTCGCCAAATCCCTACCACGAGTCTACACAGCAGGTATGCCATGATTCAATTGATGTAGAAGACAGACGAGGCTCTAGGGGGCACAGGAGGAACCAGGTTGCTCGCAGGATTGTCTGCCCTGTAAGGCACTTCGATTAGTTTACTTTTGACGAGGTACTTTGTGGCTTAACAATTTCAGTCTGAGCCAATGAATTCGCCGCAACGAGACGGTCGGCCAGCACTGTATGCGACCCTGGGGGCGGCCCTGTGGCCGGCCTGGATCGGTTTCGAGAACCCATTCAGATCCTTGTCAGCAACGGTCAGCTTCCACTGGAGACAGCGACTGACGTGCTGTAGGATGGAGGGAGGCTCTTCAGCCTTTGTTTTGGTCCAGGTTTCGGGAGGCGCCCTCACTTGCACTCAGCCAGCCCGAGTCTCACTATACTATTGTCACATCTACAAAACCCATTCTCATCCCCGCAGCCCAGCAGCGAGCCTATCTGAATATGTTACCGCACCATCATCCGAGATCCTTGGTCCTGAGCATCAGATGTCCTTTATATTCTAACTCGCCCGGCTGAACCATTCCTGTTCCTTGACGCTCCTCATTCCTGGTGGCTCCCATGTGGAAGAGCGTGAGGGACAAGATGGACTCAGCATCGCCAACAGCAAGCGCGTCAACCAATAGAGGTGGTCGGCCCAAAGACTGGACCGAACCTCGCACGCGACGACTCATTCGACTCTATCTTTTCACCACGCTCCCCTTTCCCAAGATTCTCGAACTACTGGAAGAAGATGAGTTTAAGCCGGGGTACGTCTACTCTCTCGCTTACTGCTCCCTCCACTTTGCATTGACTATGTTTCTAACTGCCTCATCTGCTTAACAGCAAAGACGCTGCCAACAAAGTGAAGAACAGTGTTTTGGGGAATGACCCAAGATGGATTCGACCAAAGGATGAGAAAGAAGAGCAAACCCGCATCCGTGGACTTCGAAACAGCCTCCGTGGTCGACGGCGCCGACAAGACGCAGCGTCTCACGATCTAAATGGGGCAGCTCCCGAGCACAGCATGGGGTTTGGAACTTTCTTAGAAGATAGGTCATACGAGGGCACAACCATCGCACGTTCATACCGTTCTTCAATTGAGGAGCTTGATCGTCCGGACTCTGCATCATTCGCCTACTCAGGTGCCAATACCGACATCTTCACGATGGCCCCCCATGACGTCAATTCTTCGCGCTTTATTCCTAGCTTCATCGATCGACTTACCACGTCTCGCCAAGACACCGGTCTCACTACGTCTACAGATATTAGCATCACTAGCGCCTTGAGAGAGAAGCTTTCTTTCCTTTCGATCGATAGGGCAAAACGAACTGTCAAAGTCTTGAAGCGATATACATTCCCTAAAAATCTCGATTCTCAACGATCCCCAAATGTCTCGTCTGGCCCGTTCCAAGGCCCCGAGTTCTACTCACCTGCCGACCGTATAGGCGGCCTATCCAACGCAACATACGCTGTCCCTGGCGACTTCTTGAATGCCGAATTATTTGCTCACCAGCGGCGGTGTGCTTCGGAGTCCCCAGCGCATGCAGCTGGGGTTTGCTGGTGCAAGGTTAATGACCAGGTTTTCGAGACGCGAATTATGTGGGATGGCTTAGAGGTGCCCAGCAACATATCCGACCCGGCTCTCATGAAAAAAGACTTATTCGGGAATACCATGTTTCATCGTCTTGCCGCCATGGAGGGTATTCAAGATCTTTTCTTTTACCTTGTCTGCCAAGCACTCCGTGAACCGTATCTACCGATTCGCGACTCGAATAGCGCCGGCCAAACATTCCTCCATGCCCTTCATCGCTCTTGGTTCCAAGAAGGTTCCAAACTAACTGATCTACTTGATGTTTTACGAAGCGAAAACTTCGACATCTTCGCGACTGACGTTTACGGTCGCAATTTCTACCATAATCTGCGAGCCAATAGGAGCAATTCTGCTCGGTTCCCAGGTCACTCGTCCGATATCAACCGTATGAATCGCCGGGATGCTTTCGGAATGAAACCAATGGATATGTGGTCTTCGCCTGATGCTAACTACGCCGCCGCTCATATTCAGGGGACGCAGGGTGTTAATACGAAAACTCAAGCGGGCTTTACAAGGCCTGTCCCAAGGATCAATACTCAAGCAGGGACGGTAGAGGATAAGGAACTTCTTCTTCATACAGATCTCTTGAAAGTCGTTCTTACGGCGGTCGGTGTCGACGAAGATTTCTCTCCGGACGCTCGGAATGAAGACTCCCAAGGCCGAAACGGGTTTCACTGTCTTGCGGAAGTCGACTTCTGTCTCTCCCCCGGCACGCCAAAGCCCGGCTCTCGAGGGCATCTTAAAGATGACTCCAAACCTAGCCCGCAGGGATACAACAAACGGAAGCACAACGAGGCCGAAGAGGTAGAGTTACCCCGCACTGCTGTTGAGAGCCGGCGTCTACAATGTCTCGAGGGGCTCATCAACGCCAAAGTCGACGCAAATCAATACGACAGGCAAGGGAACACGCCGCTCATGTCTTTCGTCATCAACAGCAGCGACGCTACTAAGTACGATAAGGAGGAGTGCGAAAGCATTCTCCGAGCTCTAGTTCAGAAGGCTGACGCGCGACTCGAGCTACGCAACCGACATGGCGAAACTGCCCTTCACCTTGCAGCCCGGCACGGCAAGACAGTCGCTTTACGCGTCTTGCTTGAGCTCGGCGCCAACCCACACACGCGGAATGGCCAAGGCTTGGGCATCCTGGAGGTTTTAGATAACCTATATGTTACGACGGAGCGCGACGACAAGAACAACGCGCGCTTCGAGGCTTGCCGCGCTATTCTGACGCGCACCAAAGACTATGCAAAGCAAAGCCCGACCCTGTTAGATGAATGGGGTGTGTAATGAGATGGCATCGGAAATTGTTGCTTGGTTAAATTGCTCTTCTATTGGGTTTCAATTGCGTCGCTGGACATAGCCCAGAGCCACTCGTGTTAACGATTCTATGATGTGCGCACTGGTGGTGTCGTGTTGGTCTTTTAGGATACCCTGGGTGCAGTCCTCGGAGTTTGGTGTTTGATTATTGCTCGCATCAGCTTTCCGAATTACTCAAACTGGTACATCTTCTTGATATCGTGCAATCCAATTATGACTTCTGCCATGCAGCCTTCGTTAAGAAATCAGCGTATTACGAGGCGATTAAAGTAGCGAGTACCCGTTCTAGAGCATTGACCCTTTCCTTTCCGGTGCGGTATCAGCATCTTTCAGGGCCATGTTCGACGGCATAGGAATAGCCCGATCTTACGTGCCTTACACACGGACGGGCATCTCAACGCTTGTCTTGCTGACCACCCTCATTTATAATGCCTTGGCATTGTGCCTTTGAAACATCCGCATCCTCTCCATTGCGGGATTGTTTGCACCCAATAGCCCGCGTTGTTCCAAGCAACAGGCAGCTCCAAATCATCCGCTTCGGTCCAATCAAATACCTTGGACGCACCGAATGGAGGACAAAAAAGTGGCATGTTTTCAATTTCGTTGATTTGCTGCGCTCGACGGCTATGCCTAACACTGCCGCACATCATGTCGACAACTGCTTGTCAGACCACACCTCAATCAACCTAGCGGCATGGAGAGCCAGCGCCTTCGCCTCCTCGCCAGCCGCGCTCTCCGCCAGTTCCCCAAGCCGCCTCCCCCAGAACTTCCACCTTCCGACCGTAAGCCCGCTCCCCTCCGTCCACAACTTGCCCCCTCGCAACACCCGCCGCGACTCGTCCGTGAGCACGGGTTCCGGCTGCAGAGCTAGTTTCTGGACGAACGTGGCGCCGGCGTACTCGATGTACACGGCAGCCACGGCGAGATCGTTGTCGAACTTGCTTGCATTATCAGCCGGGTTGACGTCTTGCTCAAGCGCGTCTCTCAGAAGCCAGATCGCTGTGGTCTCGGTGCCGGGCGAGACGCCGGCGTGATAGAGCCGCGCTAGAAAGGCGTGGAATGACACCCGTGCATCGCCCTGGGCTACTTGGTCCAGATGTTCTCTTACGGATGCGCCGAGGAGGGGTAGGTCAATCCAGACACGGGACTGTGGTGGTATTAGCGCATTTAGGTCTACTTCCGTACACGTGTGGAATAGGCAGACCTACTTCCTCCCAGATCTTATCCCCAGTGTTTGGCACTAGCGTCAGCTCCCGGATGAACGCAGCGAGCTTGTCCTGAGCGGCATTGTCGTGCGGGATCTGCTCTGCGACATCGAATATGTCTCTCCAAAACCCCCAGAAAAACCCCTCGTCTGGGGTCGAGACCGCTTTCGCAAATGAGGCTGCGGCCTGTGATACAGACGTTGCACTATCGGGCTGGATGTAGTTGTTCAAGACCCCGAATAAATCCTTTCGGTTTGGGTCCTCTTGCACCTGCCGTAGTGTGATTGCCCCCATGATTATTGAGTGATGTATAGATGTGACAATTGATGATCTCGGGTGAAATTTACCTTGCCCGATGAGGTGGATAAGGCTGGCCGTCTCGATGGCGATACGTGTTTACAGTGCTGTTGTCGATGATCAAAAGCTGCCTAGAAAACCACCCCTCTCAACGCCTACGTCACTGCACTAAAAGAGATGAACTACGACGAGCCAAAAACGCACGTGGAAGCCGTTGTCCTTAGTAGAGTAGAGCATGCGATAGTTGACATCGTCCTCCTGCCTCTTTGGGTTAGATTATAAGGATTGGGCCAATCATAGAGGCTCTTTATTGAGATGTCCTCTTCTTTTAGTAAGGTATCATCACCATCTTATCATCCTCATGACTTTTGTAGATCAACATAACTCATGCAAAACCAATCGCACATCATCGGTACTAGCTCATTAACATCATTCTTTAGTCTTTTTAGCTCATTTGGTTATCCCCGAGCTTGGTGCTCAATGTCTTAGACGAGGATGTTGATAATGAGCCTGGTTACTGGCGTATTCAACCCTTCCGTCTCTGTTGAATGTACAGAGTTCTAGAATAAGGGGGAACAACTGCTTGTTGCCATTCAAATTTAGGAGTTTTAGTTCTAGCTATCCCTACGCCCATATCGTACTTCTTCAAGGCTTCAACCGGTTTTCTCGTTTCCCGTTGCGATAGAAAGACACCTCTTCTGCCATTGATGTATAAAGGCAGCGTATGGCAGAGATGGCATTGGCCGTGAGGCTACTGGTATAAAGCTTCTAATTATAGCAAAAACAATACTCTCACAGCTTATGTGAGCTCTTTGATTACAAGTCAGTTACAACTCCCGCCGCCCCTCCCCCCTAAGCACCGTTCACCACTTACTTCCGGCCTCGTGGAACCTTTCGGCTTCTATAGTGCTTATTGGGCTCATGTAGGACCCTCTCACCGCTTCTATTAGGAACAAGTTTTTCCAAGCAGCTAAGGATTTGACAGCATTTGGAGAGGCCTAACTCCATTATAAGCCTGATGCTTTGGGACAACCCAGGGGCCTTAGTTGCGGTGCGAATGTCGAGAAGTCTATGTAGAAGTTTGTGGCAATCGAGATAGTTCTCCGCATGGTTTAACATCATCTGTGTGATCCTCGCGTGCCACACCTTGTAAAAACAGAAGCTGGCATAGACATAATAGGGACCTCTAGGTATTTGACGTAGACTCTTTGCGTAACAGATATTCATCGTACCCCTATAGCTATGCACTTGCATCATGCTTAATCTAGAATGCCTCAATTCAACATACTTTGAAAACGATATTAGGAAATACGTACACGGCAAGGTGGCCATTATAGCCTTAAGTTCTGCATGCAAGGCGTTCAGATAGTTCAGCTGGCTGTTTAGGGCGTTGTTCCGCTTGGGCGTAGGGAGGATAGATGACGGTATTGATACCAGTCTGCGACTAGAAGAGATCGGTCTACCTTGTAATCGATGAATCAGCCGAGTATAAACAACCTAGAAATCAAGCCTAACCTGCGCGATGGCATGGCCAATTCTTCTTAGAACCTCTACCTACGTATCACTTCTTGTACGTTTTACGAAATTATTGGGTAGGTATGTATATGTAGGTTCTCTACCTCAGCCCTTCACTGTTGCTAGGTTTAAGTTCTTTTTGTTTCCATCATATCATCGATGCTGATGTAATGATGCAGTACTCACCCTCGAGATAAGGACTCAACATCTTCAAGTTACCTTCGAAGCAGCTATGAGATTTCAGTATGAGAAGGCTGCTTAACTGAGACACGTTGCTTGTGGCTCGTAGGTCTATTGTTTACAGGCAATCCAGAGTCTACTAGTTCGGGGCATTCGTGGTTTTTTTTGGGGGAGGGTCACTGTGAAGCAAACCGAGTTTAAGGGAATCTATGATAGACGGTTGTAGAAAGTAGTACCCTTTAATTTATTGGGCCTAGCTTTAATATAGTTGCCTAGTCTCCTTCGCAACAGGCGGTATTTCTCGTACTCTTTGCCTTGTGATTATGACGATGCTACATGTCCATCATTGGCACGTACGTCATATTATATCAAACCGTCCGCGTAAACCTGCCCCTTCCTACAATCATCTTCCCACCTGCAAGTTGGTCGGCATCTTGTAATGGCAAGACGATTTCGTTATAAATGGCTCGGCGGAAAGTGTCGTCATCCAAAGACAATCTGCTGGCATTGAGATCACATTTGATACAGTGCTCCACGGCTCCCTTGAACTCGGAGGAGCTAATCCACTCGATTTGTTTCAGCATACTTTCGATCCTGGCAAAACCCTTGGCAGTTGTGTAGTCAAATATATCTTCCAGCGGAATACCGCTCAAGTCGACACCTTCATCGTTCCAAAACTCATATACCGACTTCCACAGCATAATTTCCACTAGGAAGATGCCTAGGTAGAATAATGTAGATATTCCTGCTGCTTCGCTTAAAGGACCGTGGCTTTGTGCCGTTTTCGACCCCTCCAAGTCGTGAAGAGACTTCTTTGCTAAGTAAACCTCGTTGAAATCCACATTCCCCTGACGTGAGACTAGGAAAAGGTCCTTTATAGTGAGCGTAGCGGGCATCCATAGCGTGTTATGCATGAATAAAACACTGGAAGCAGCTGTTGCTGCGATGTGGTGCTTTTGAGCCAACGAGGGCCGATGCCCCTGGGAGAATACGTCCCTAAGGTTGATCGTGGTGCATTCGTCGTTATTAAATGCAGATCTGAAGGGGAATACTTCAAACCTCCGTTGCTTCTGGGTCGTCTCGTCGATCAGATACCCGTAAGGGTCCTGGTATTTGAAATCCGGCCGCTTGCCGCTTAATGCGTGGCAAATGTCTTTCACTTGCACAAGTTGCCGAGCCTCTCGAGGGAGCAACGGAATGTGCCCAGCGGGATTGGTAATGACTTGATGTGATGTATCAAAACCCCGGCCAACCATCGATCCACCACTATCCAGAGGTGAGGGGGTTCGCACTACGGGTGTAGTTGTATCGTCACCCCAGAACTTTACGCGAGCGTACTTGGGCTTCTTTACCACTACATTAGTCACAGCAGGAAGTGTGACCATTGTACGCTCTTTTGTAGGGATTTCCGCTAATCGGAGGACGAGCTCGTCCCATACCCAGCTGCTGTGCGCCTTTCCTTTGGCGTCCTGTGGCTTATTAGCCAAGACAAGGTGAAAATCCAGTCGCCGAACCAGAGCCTCTTCGTCCTGCACTCGTCCTGTGGCTCTTGGGGTAGGGAGACCGAAACCTACACCGTGCGATTGAGCACAAGTACAGGACAGGCTAGATCTCAAAGCGTTATAAATGCTTTTAGATATTGCTTGTAATAAATTGAATAGCTTCTCCTGTGAACCAACCTTCCGATAGGGTTCATTTCGCAGGTTTCCGGCCATCATCAGATCAAGCTTCTGATTGGTATCAGCCAGTCTTTTCAAGGAGTCCTCGTGGGTGGAGAATTGTAAAGCGATCTTGATCATATCCCGCTTACCAATCGGCCCGTCGTCTATTCTGATCTGTTTTCACGCCTTAGCACTAGAATCACGATAATCGTCCACGTGCTCGGTCGGATGGGACTTAGAATGCTACTGCCTGTCTACCCGAAGCTTCCGAGGTTTGGCGTGGGACTGACCTCGAAATCTTGCCCGAGACCTAGTTTCGACCGTATCTCCTCAACTGCTTCCTTCATCGAATGTACGAGCGCCTTGAAATCCTTCAGCGTGTGGTCAAGCCTTCGCTCGACAATGGCCTCGGTGTAAGGGTCCTTCCATAATGGTCCGAAAGGGTCAGCAAGCAGAGGCCCCATGTCCCCGGGGTCTATGATCCCTCCTAATAAGGTTTCGCAGGTGTTCCTTAGTATTGTCTGCTCGGTGCTAAGCGCTATTGCTAGAGAATGCATCACCTTTGCGCGGCGGCGCACTATCTGTATCGTTTTAATTCCTCGCTCATAGTGCTCGAGAGCAGAAATTAGAAGGGGGATAGAGCCGAGGACAACACCGACAACTTCGAAACCTGACATGCCGACGGCTTCGGCTTGCGAGCCTCGCACATCTAGTTGCAAAAGTCTCACAGCACAAGAGCTCTAGATTGATAGACAAGAAGAAGGGGTCTCATTGAGAGAAAGAGGGGCTCTGGCACTCTGCGGCTGAAAAACCGTTGCGGTGGAGAAAGCTGTGCTAGGTGAGTACCTAGGTAAGCGACCTGTAAGCGGAGTCATGCGATGTAACCCTACCTGGGTACTTCCCCAGTCGTCAGCATGGTGAGAAAGCGGCATGAGGGGCAAGCCGAGACCTGGTGATCTCCGAAGGCCACTTGACGGCGCTGCCGAATACCTCATTAGGAACTAAAATAAACTCACATAGGCTATAGAGAAGTTCTTTCTTAACTCTCGAATCATACTGGTTGATTCGCTGCTTCGACTATATAAATGGCCTCCGATGCGGCAACGGGGCCAATCGCGGACGGCGTCGCGAACTGCCTGGCCGCATTTGAAGCAATTGATACGGTTGAAGCCCGACCGGAGCCCGACAACTCTCAACTCATCTGGACGCAAACCATAAGGGACCAACTATCTAGATTCAAGCTATGGGCCGGAAATATAGGGGCGCATCGAACTGGGCGGAGTTCCTTAGATTATCGTCTCCGGGACTCATCCCATCTGCAAACCCAGGTATTGAGGTTACTTGATGATTTAATCACTTCGTTGAATGAAGGTTCGATACGAAGCCTTTCTTAAGTATAAACCGATTTCTGACAGGCCCAGCACATTCTATCCTATCCGGCGAAACAACTCCGTGGGATCAGGACTCGGTGGAAACAGGCGAACTCGATGAGGAGCTCAAGGATCTCCTCATAGCCGAAGACTTCGAGTTCGACTCGGAATTGAGTCAGTTGACGAAAGAAATTGCGGACGCCATTGGAAATCTGCTACGACTCTCAATATCACTCCGCAACCCTGCGCCGCACGACCGCTTCATGTCAACTGAGTATGCGAAGGCGCGCTACTTCGAAGCAAGTGACAAAGCCCATGTGGAAGCTAAGTTTCCGAAAGCAAATCAAACGCTGATCGTAAGGCTGGGACAAGCTTTATCTCAGAAGCGACAATATTTCAGGTATCGGGAATCACATCATGAGAAGCTGTCCTACGGCCTGTTCGACTCTGGGAGGTCTGATGCCGGTGCGCAGAGTACAGTCGCATCGTCTATTCCCTCAGCGATGAGAGCCCTCGAAGCTGTACCTGTATTTGGAGAACTCGATGACGATGAACGTTCCGACGCAGATTTCTCTCAAACCTCATTCGCTACCACTGCTCCGGACTCTGAGCGCCTTCGAATACCACCTTTGCCGAGAAAGTCCCAGGATGGCCCATTTGAGTGCCCATTCTGTTTCATGTTGATCTCGGTGAGCAGTACGCTTCAATGGAAGTAAGTGCTCCGTTATATATTCGCCTGAGCGGTTTTTCAGGTGCTGATAGACATAGAAAACACGTTCTCGGTGATCTACGGCCGTACATTTGCCTTGCGGAAGACTGCCCAACAGCTAGCAGAGAATATAGCCGCCGCCACGAGTGGATGAGTCACATGTTCCAGAAGCATTGGAAAAGTTGGGTATGTCCATATCAGTGCGGGTTAGACCCCACTACGGAAACCAACTTGCGCCAGCATATTACCGAGATCCACGGGCCAGCGACGGATATGGAGATTGATGTGATGGTTGCAAGATGTAGCCAAAGTCGATCAATATCTCAATCTTCGCCTATCGAGTGCCCCTTATGCCAGGATACGTTGAAGTCTGTCCAACAATACCAGCGGCACGTGGGTCTCCATCAGATCGACTTGGCCCTTTTTACCCTCCCGAAAATTGAAGACGAAAATGAAGAGCCCAATGAACGAAATGAAGACGAGGAAACGGTATCTACGCACAGTGGCAGCTACTCTGAAGCATTGAGCGACGACATCCCCCCCACGGCACTACCTAAAACAACAGGTCCTCTGAGTCAGAATGCTCTGATGGATCATATTATGGCTGTGCCTGAAGATTTTCCTGGACATCAGGGGCTACCACTACGGCAAGCCGAGCAACTCCTTCAGTACAGAAATAATTACGACTCCCCAACCCCCCTAAACATGTTAACAGGAAGTGATAACACATTCAACGGACCTTCATTCACGACCAATACATTTAAGAATAGTCATTTCAATACAGCCCACTATAGTAATATGAATTTCCAACCCGAAATGTACCAACCTGAAACGGACCATACTGAAATATCCCAACCGGAAGGGGGCGAACACCCAGATTCACGGGAGGAGTCGGCCCCGACGTTTCTCACAGAGTTTCAGGCCCTTACCAAGGCCCATGAAGACACACTCCCTAAAGAGGAGGCTAAGGAATCGGGTACATATGTAATGCATAGCGGCCATCGCCTGGCGACCTCGTATACCGACCCGGCGCAGGCAGACGAGAATTATAGTACTTTGTCAGACCCAAAGGAGCGTAAGAGGGTCCAAAATCGTATTGCGCAGAGGAATTATCGTACGTTGTTATTATTAGCGCTTGCTTGGCCCTGATAACGTCTGTGTTTCTTTAGAAGTATATGCTGCTAACTGTTCTCTTCTAGGGCTTAATATGAAAAAGCGGATGGAGGAACTTCGGAATATGGAGGAGTCGGCTGTCGAGAAACACAAGCCCCCAGAACTGGAGGAGGCCGGGGAGCCTAACCGCGAATACTCGCAGCGATTGCGAGAGAAACTTTTCGAATTTGGTATCGACGAGGAGGAGGCCGATGCCACCTCGGAGAGCCCAGGGGGGATTAAGAAGATGATGAAAGGTAACGAGGAGGCTTACTGGCCGCCTTTGGAGGCTAACTCGCGACCCACATACACGCGCATGTCCAGGCGACACCTGTCGCTCGAGACATTGCACGTCTACGACATTGACTATACTATCGACGCCGTGAGTAATGCCCCGTTTTACGAGTGCGCGCGGGCCCCAAAGATTGGATGTGCTAGCTAACTGTAACCTGCGACAGGATCCCGAGTATGTCCTGATTAAGCGATGGGTCCCCGAACCTGAACAAGACATTCTCTGGCGCCATACCCGCGTGATCCGCGATCAGAGGGGTAGCAACGCCGAAGATGGCAAGAACAAACGCCTCAACCCCCCACCTGCATTTGAAACCGATGAATTCGGCCAAGTTGATAAGAAACAACGTACCCGGAGCAACTCCCCAAACATCTGGACTTATCTCGCCGGCGGAAGGCCCGCTTGAGTTCGTACCCGTTCTACCTATATTGCTTAGACTCAGATTTGCCCTTTTATTCCCTTGAAAAGCCCCACCTAGCTGTCAAGTCGATGGGTATTGATGGTGTGATTCGGGTACACAACAGACTTACAGGAGACAAGAGGCTGCAGGATTATAGGCGTGGCGAGATATATAATTTATTATATAATTTTGCAATAATCCTGCAAACCTATTTATCAGATGATCCTATTGACATACTAAAGCTAAAGGCTTTAAAGCACTTGGAATATCTTACCGTTATCTTAATATAGGGTCTACGGGTTGGTTTCCAAATTACTACACGGATGGCGCGCGTCCAAATAGGGGCCTAGCATACGACGGACTAGAGATATACGCCGTTACTCTTGCGAAAATAGCGCTTGTGCTGTTGTATTCGACAAAATATGTTTACCTTCATGTAGATCGCTGTTTAAAGTCAAAGCCCCATGGGAAGCGCCGAAGCTCTAGAATACCTTATGAAAGGGATAAAATCGAGCTGTGGCCTTTGAGTGTCAACAGCAGGATCAGGTCGTAAGGATATGAATCGAAGCCTGAACAGGGCCTCGGAGAAGCGTGTTTGAAGAGGAAGGAAGGAAGAAACGTTCAGCATACGTAGAAGGTTACCTAGGTAGATCCATCGGCTACTCAAGTTATCAACACGGGTGAGCCAGGCTCCCCGCCGTAATTATAAATAAGCCATCTCCCACACTGATAATACGTATAGGTGAAATTGTGCGTGAAGCTGATATTATTCTGGATTATTTCGAGTATGAATATTTAGTCGGTTAAAGAGGTGGACTAAAACAACAGGAGTGAGTATAGAGCTGAAGATGTGAATACCGAAAAATCCCTTATTCGTCTCGAGTGCATCTACCCTGGGTATCCTAGGGTCCACGCATAGATTAATACCCAGCCAGGTACCTCTTACCTTCCCCGGTAATTATTTACGGCTCAGCACACGAGCAGTAAGTGGCACAATGGTGGCAAAGAAATAAATCTCATAATTGGGGAGCCCAAAGCGCAGAGCTGGAACCTAGGCACCTAGGCCTTTGGGGGGGGTGTCACGGTGTACCAACTACAACTATTCAGGCGTCTTCAACATTACCTCAATACGGCTAACCAAATTTCTTGTTCCGGCAAGGAACCATCTGACCCAAAGCTTCCCAAAGGGTTTTTTACAAGGCCCTGAATGGGGTGCATGCTTGATTGAGTGAAACATGGGCTTTGTATTAAGCTACCGCTGAAGGCCTCGGAATAAGTGTACGTACCTACTTCACACCCGTAGGTACCTAGGTACCGAATACATGCATGCTCAAGCACCGCGGAACAATTTGCCACCCTCCTATCCCACGTGATTTTCACAACGGCTTCTTAGGTACCTTAAGGCAAGAAGCCACTGTCAGCGCCCTAATTTTTAAGCTTGCCTAACTAAGACCATCACCGCATTATTGGCATATGGTCAAAGGTACACCGATCTCGCTAGTGGTTAGAGCGCTGGTAATATAGGAAAGCTTGAATTATTTAATGAGTATCTATGGCAAGTGAAGAAAGCCTTTTCTGAATTTAGTTACTTAAATGCCTCAGGCTTCCAGTTTAGGTAAGAAGTAGGCTTACATTGTAACTTTGGTCGTTGTTTTTATATATAAGAAAAGAAGCAAGTGCTGTAGTTTCAAGATCTACTGTTGGTCCTAGCAGCACTCAAAGACTTTATTGCATGCAATGGCTTTGTGGTGTAGAGAGTGGCCTGCTGAGTTGTGGGTTAGAAAACGTAGGTTGCTTTGAAGTTCCTCAAAGGACAGTCAACGGGGCAGAAGATACTATCTAGTACCGGATACTTTATATTTCAGGTCTACAACTAGACATATCTTGTCGGAATAGTACATGCTCAACTCTGGTGGGGTATAGTCAACCTAATCGGAGTCACTCATTCCTCCGAAGGACTAAAAACATACATCGAGTAATACATTGATGTTTGGCCGTCTCCGTCACGCAGTTGCCTACCATTACGCTACTCGAGAACTGGTACCGGAGTGACAACAACAATTACCTAGGTAGACACTGATCTGGGCAACCGCGCTGTTTGTTGTCAGAATCAGTCGCGTCGCGTTCCACTTCCTTCCTCCCAGGAGCAAGATTCCCACTTCTTTTCTAAGGCTCCTCTTCACAATTCTATTCTACCTCTCTACATCCCATCTACCACAACCTTCCTCAACTTACTGTATTGGCTTCCCATCTCCAAGGCTTGTTCCAGTACTTGAACATTCATTTTCATCATCTACAACCGCCAAAATGCCGACCGGTACTCCTGCCGACGTTGAGTTCCAATTCCGCTTCCTCATCTCTTGCATCCGCCATTCCACTGCGGGCAAGGTAAGCTTGATCCCGAGACATTCCCAACCTCAATTCGGCACCTACTTTCATGGACACGCTAACGTTACAAGGTGGACTTTGAGGAAGTCCGCAAGGAATGCAGCATCATCAGCAAGGCCGCCGCGTAAGTTGCTTCCTCCCGTCTCCTGTCTAACCATGGCACCTACGATCTCAATCTAACTTTTTATTTCATATAGAGCCAAGCGATATGAGCGCCTCATGAAGGCTCACAACATCAACTCCGGTTCTGCCGCCAACGGCGTCAAGAAGGAGGCTAAGGACGGTGTTGAGACCAAGAAGCCCAAGCCACGCGTTACCAAGAAGCGCAAGCTGGTAGAGGTCAACGACGATGAGGAGGACATCGATGAGCCTGTCAAGGCGGAGGTGGGAATCAAAGGTGAAGTCAAAAATGAAGATGCAATCGTGAAACCTGAATGTTTGAACGACCGTACACTGGGAGCTACACCTTTGCACTACCCACCTTCCCAATCCGAGCCTACCTCATCCTCCACTGACACTCGAGCCGACGATGACGATGAAGTCCTGTTTGTTTCGGCCACGGAAAAGCAGAGTATTTCGAACACGCCAGCTTGTGTTGGCGATCATCGTCAATCCCATGTGCATTCGCCCATGCCGGCGATTCCTGGTATCCAGCCCGTCAATTACGAAGCTAACGCATATATTCCTCAGCAGGCCGCCGTACCGCACATGCCGCCAGCTACGGCAGCTACGGCGACGACTAGTGCATCCAATCCCTACCCCTACGGCCTTATGCCCACTACCTGGGTCTTTCCGCATGAAAGTCATGGTTATCTCTAGTATCTATCGCCCCCCATGCCACATCATGTATGATGGTACAGTCGGGACTAGGTTCTGTACTTCAGGTATGTTTTACTTTATTAGAATATCTGCTAAATGGGTAACTAATGTCTCTTCATTTAGGGTACGGCATGAGTATTAGTGGTTGAGTCTAGGGCTTAGGAGGAATTTTTGGAAGACTCATACCTACAACGACGTTTGGCGAGTTATGATGCTGGCATAGTGATACATCGGTTCCTATATGGCCCTAGAGATACAATATCCCACATTTCACCAGTGCAGTGTACCTCGGTTTGATATGGACTTTGAGGATGGCCGTATAATGGGGAATTTATAATTAACTGCAAGTTTCTGCGTTGTTTCCATTGTGATCGAGATTATGGGTGACCTAGATGCCTAATAAGCAACAACACTCGTATCTCGCTGAGAGACGACAGACTGCCGGATGGCTGGATTCATACCTACTACCAATTTTCGACTCGCTATCTTATATGATCTTGAAAGCATGTCTCGGTCTTCGTTGAGTCCCATCCTAACTTTATGTTCTTATCCCTTCCTCATAGCGCCATCTTAGCTTGGACTCTTGCAACGCCTCGTTCGTCACAATACCCTAGCATAGCTATTCTATGATATGGTAAAGACGCAATATATCCTCTCAGAAATTCCATGACGTAGATTGCCCTTTGATAGTGCTGTCATAAGAACCTTTCCCCCATTCACGTCACTCGAACCCCAGTCGCCTTAGAAATAGCACCGTCTTCGATAGAAGTTAACTATCTCACGGGACTCGTCATGACTACTCCAAGCTGGTAAGTCTAGACGTGCTCGTTACTTCCGATGAGGTTAGGGTTTCCCCATAATGTGGCGTAGTATACCCCGCATACAATTAGCTCGATCGCATTTGAAGGCGCCTGGGTCAAAATCGAGTCACACTTGGCAGAGTGGACCTTCACGGCATATTGGCCTTATGGGTTTTCTATTACTTATTAACCACCATCTCTGATAAATTATCTAATGGTGATATATATCATGTGTAGTTAGCATACCTGGAGTTGTCGTGTTGCACAAGTTCTCCCAGGCCAAAGTCTCGGCTCGTACCGACCCGGAGAGTTGCACCACTAGGCTAGGCCCCTCCGCATTCCGCTTTCGTTTACGGTCGTGCAATTGATTGGTCGCTAGAAAAAGGTTCAATGCGCCACCCTGCGCAGATCAAACCTCAATTCAACGACATGCCTTCAAATCAAGATTTTCACACAGTGAATGAAAAAAAAAAAAACCCAAAAAAAAAACCCGTTGGGGTTCTATTGATGGCGATGACTTTTTAAGTATGACAGAAATTTTTCGATATGAGTACCTAGTGCATTGACTATGCAGTAGACGGTATTGGTCTTGGGGATGTTACCTACGGTCCATCTGGTTGGTCAGATTCATAATGCACTAATATTTCTTCATAGCCATGAAGATATCGTACTTCAAATTTTCACCTATACCTGCATGTCCCATTGAATGATAGGAACTTTTTATCATTAGTCCGGTTTTTCTCTTCCAATAGAGCCAGATCAGAGGCAATTCCAAGAATATAGGTGGTTGGTAAACCATAGTATGCTTAATAGATATCTAAGTACACATCAAGAACACGTGGGTACACAATGAACATGTGCCATTCAAGATACCTATGAGTGAGCTCAGGTACCTACCAACCACCTAATTAAGTGACTTCAATGGGCGGATCCCAAGGCTAAGGGTGGTGCTTGGACCAGAATGCATATCTCCATTGATGACTTCCGTAGCCGCCGCAGTTGTTCAATAGAGGGAAGAGACCATTGAAGCTCTCCCACTCCGCCAGCTCTCGCTTATAAAAGGCCACCATCTTTCCCACTAAACCTTCAACCTCTTCCCTTCTCTTCTACAACCACTTCGTCAGTCCGACCCGAGTTCGTTCAGCAAGACCAACTTCAATCAAGCTTCCTGTTGATATCAGACTCTAGCACACAAAGTGAGTGCCTTTTCTCTATCTGCAAGACCTTCTCTGTTTCTATCCCTTCCAGATGCACTGTTTGTAATTATCACATCAGCCTCTATCATATATGGCCTGCCTACTTGCCTACTTACCCACGTGTGAATTGAACACTCAGTTGGTTCTAATACCGATCTGACTGCCTTCCACTTTTCCTATAAATTTTATCCCATGATCAAACTCTTCTCTTCCATCTCATCTACAACTCCCAACCAACCTTCTCAATCTTGTCCTCCTACTTATCAAACAAGTCACGATCTTTCTCTCAAACCTCAGACTCCTGGTATGTCACCCTATCTTGGTGATATTTGAAGAATCATTTGAACAGTTTTTATGGCGAAGTTCCCAATGCATTCATCATCTCACAGTTGATCAAATTCTTCCCATTGCACCACACCAGTTTGTCTACTCCACAGCATAACCAGTGATATTATTTTTTTTTTCTTCTTCTACCACACTACCACACTCAACTACCCCAGTCCCACTTTTTGTACTTGTACTGTACCTGGCAGGTACACCTCCTCTTGCCCATTCACATGTGGCACCCACTACACTTCTTCTTCTTCTTCTTCCTCAAATCCTTCCAGCTTCACACAATTACCTACAAAAATTTCCATCTTCCCACAGAAATATCCCCTTCACCTCCAATTCACTATTATTTTCAGACCTCCAACCAGTGATATTGACTGCAACAGTAGTTTCAGGTTCCCAACAACACTTCAGCTGCACAGCATATTCAGGATTCTCGTCAAGTTCCATCCTGCATACAATTGTTACCCAAAGTAAGCACCTATATACCTGATATTCTCCACTTTACCTTGCCAATTCGTCTTACCCATGTATTCCTCAACTCCCATCTCGTTCCAACTTCCTCACTTACCATCTACGAAATCTTTTCTACCCTACATGTACCATCCTCTACCAACACCACCTCACACTCCCTTGCAGTAATACCTAACTGTGTCCACAGACAATTCAATCACTCACAACTTTGACAACATCAACGCCCAGCAAGGCACTTTCGATTTTCCCTAGTACAGACAAGATTAACTGTAAGGCCCAACTCACATTTCGTGTTGGCACGTGCCACCAACTAACTTGCGATATATCAGCTTTTGTACTTCTACCCACTGCATCGATTATCATGGCGCCCCAGAATAAGGAGCTTGCACCCCTCAGTGAGGACAGCATCAGAAACACCCCACCCCCCAAGTACACCAACGTCGATTCTGCTGTCTCTATGACCTTCCCCGAGAGTGTCCAGAACCATCTCGCACAGTTTGAGGGCTCTGATAACGGACCTAACATGGATTCACTCAACGTCAACAACACCCATTCGCCCAACCACGGCATCAATGCTTCCACTGAGAACACTACCCGCCCAGCTTTCATCACCGTCGAAGGTATGCCATTTGATACCGATAGACTCGTGGAGATGGGTCAGGCCCTCGCTCAGGCTCGTCGTGAGAAAATGTTTCCACCCACCATTACTCCTGGCTACAATGTTAAGGCTACTATCGACGACTACGAGGCTCTTCAGCGACTGAATACCGCTCGCGAGGATGCGATGGATATTAGAGATGAGGCATTCCGTCCTGATATTTCTCGCCTTTACATTGATATCCAGCGCAAGATCCAAGACCGCGACCTCACCTATGGCGAGGTTGCTGCCGATTCCAACGTTCGCGCTCGCCTTAGCGGATTCGCTAACAGTACTGGTGCTGAGACGGGCATGTATAACCTCATGCGCCATGCCGTGAACTCAGTCCTTCGTCTTAATAACCTTGCTGTCGGCGGTGATAGCAACATCGTTGATGCTGTCGCTACTCGTGTCGTTAACGACATTCGAACCACTGTCCAGAGCCAGGCTGCTCGCGGTTCTCACGGCGTCAATGAAGTCAATATGGACAGTGTCATGGAAAACGTCTTCACCGCCATCGAGCACGCTCTTAGTCAGGGCGTCGGCACCCAAGCAAATCGTCTCGATAGTCAGATCAACAACATGACCGACATGACCAACGCTCATAATGCTCAAATCAACGATATGAGCAAAGTCACTAACGCTCAGAACCTTCAAGTTAACGCCATCGCCGGCCATGTCAAGGCAATCGACAATCATGTCCATGCCATGGGTAACAACGTCAACGCCATGGGTAGCCTTCTCAACTCTACCAACGGCAATGTTACAGCCCTGAGCACCAACATCATCACCCTTCAGACTGTTGTCAATATCATCCCTCAAATGGTTGCAAAGGCGGTCGCTGATATCCTTCCCCAGGCCGTTCACGGTGCTGTGGGAGAGGCGTTTGAGGCTGCTATCAGCAACGAACTACTCAATCGCATGCAGAACTTCGTCAGCGCCGTTGATGGAGCTCGTGCTCGCGCTGAGGCTGCCGACAACCACCGTCACCAGAACTCGAAGATTCGCAATTGGTTCGGCAGACTCAGCATCTTCAAGAAACTCCCTGGTCGTCGCGGCAGCTCTGTGGGCACTGCTCACTAGGCGAACATCATCAACATGTTCACCTAGGGCTGAGAATTTTCGGCAGCCCTTGTTCGACATACACTACAACATGTCGGCATATCTGTGTTTCTGTACGGTTTCCCCCTAGCCCTTGTCATTTGGTCCTGGTCTTTCGCCCGACGCACCAGGTCTTGATCTTCTTCAACATATTTTCATGGCGAGTTTGAGCAGAAACACATCTACTTTGCACAGATATATTCAACCTTATCTGGATTGCACATACGAAGATCATTGTTTTCACCGCTGGATGCTGGGACCGGGAGACTTTTAGCTAATTCAACCGGTCCCGTTACCGCATCATGGCTGCGGCCTACGGGCTGCGGCATCGTGAATGAAAAGGGAATAGGGGATGGAGGATTTGTTTTCGGTAATGTTGTCGGTGTTGTGATAGCCATGGAGTTTGTTCAGGATCAGCCTCTTCGTGGTTCGAAAGGGTGGAATCTATGTTCTTGATCCTGGGGATGTAATGAGTGGAGGAGTAATGGAACAACACCAATCTGGAGGGATGGAACTGCTGGAGTACTGGGTCATGTGTCATGTGCTAAACTCTAGATATGTCGCCTTCTTTCGTGGGTAGTTGCCGACACTTGTGTGTCTACTACTCATTGGAGGTGAGTAATCTTAGTTCGGCACCGAATAAAAGTGAATTTGCAAAATAGTGTGCGTTGATGATACGTGTGACCTTTCGTGACACAGTGTCGCTACTTTGACCTTGGTGTTTTCTCTACTTCCGACCTCACACCCAGCATTGCTACTTAGAAGTACCTATCACCATTGCTATGATTTGAGGCGTGGAGCCTCATTAGACCAACTATACCGCTTTTATTCAGAACATCAGATTGGGTTTTAACAACAGTGCTCTCTTCATCTAACTCCGGTCTTATTTTGACGTTGCGGGCCATTGCGTTTGAAAACATCATGTCACGAGGACTAGCCTGCCCGAGTGTAGACTATCTATGTATGAAGAGGCAAGCGATTCACAGACGTATAGACAGCATCTGTTCATTTCATGAACTGGTGTAGGGTGTGCTAGCGATCTGAGAAGATACTCATAGAGGCCGGCTACCCAAAGAGCCCAAACAGAGCCGCTGAGGCGCATGACTGACACGCCCGGCGACCACTGCGCATCCTAGATATAGCTTACTGCTAGAGATGGAATCTACCCTATTAGGGGAGTCTTCAGGGCATCATATTGATTACAACTCACTATACGCCACTTCGCACTATAATAAAGCTCCCCGGTATGCCCTGGGCGGATCGCACCCTGGGGGCACTGGGAGTGCCTGGCTCAGTTGAGCTTTGTAGGTAGATACTAGTCGCCGCCACCTCCGGTGCTGGCAGCGCAATGCTTAATACCAGTGGCACCAGCTAACTTCAGCGCCGAGTCTAGAGAAAGGCTAAGGTGGGACGGTACTAGAACGTAACTCGGGCTCGCACTTGAACTGAATGGGTGCGCGGGAGTCGAACGTCTGATCTACTCACGTCCCCAACCGATCACACAGGGAAGTCTGAACAGCATGCGAGATGCGGCGAGAGTACGACGCGAAGCAGTCTCAAGCGAATGAAGAGAGAGGTAGCGGGCGTTAAGGCAGGCTTTAGAACGCTCTATGCACCGGAACATCCGCTAGGGATCTTATAGGGCCATTGGTAGGAGATAGATCATCGAACTAGCTGATGTGCACCGCTACCGTCGCAGTCATCGTGGGCAAAACTTGAATATTCAATTTTGACGCATTAGGAATGAAGCCTTGATGCGTCCTCCGCACCTTGGTCATTTCATGTTCATAGGTCTAGGCTTATTGTGTACTCTCTAACAGAGTAACCCACGAGTGTCTATAATGGGGGCATGTGGTGCCAGATTCACACAGCTCGAGGTTTATTAGGTCATCATGTTCAGCTTCATTCACCGCTCTCCATTCTATTTTCTGAATAACGAAACCCGGAGGGGCAAGTAGGTCAACCCATCACCGAGATTCCCCCTGGTGGTCCGGCCTCACGGCGACTTGACACTTGCCTCTTCGATGACGTTCCAATTGAGTATTCTGCATTGAGAAGAGATTCACGTAAGGGTGTTTTGGCAAACCCATAAGCCAGCTTTTACCTGGTAAACCTAGGTAAGGTGGGCCGCCGTTGGAGCACACACCCTATTCATATACTCACTGACCTTGCTTGGGCCTAATACACGGCTTAGGGGGTTCCGGTACAGGAGGTAGATTTCCGAAAATTAGTATATGTCTGCTTTCGGGACCGGCTAGCAATATAACCTGACGAGGACGAGGACTCTTTCAAACTGGCCAACTCGAAATCCTTCCCTTCACTACGGATTATTAATGCTACATTAGGATAGGAGTAGGGAGAATAAGAAAATAGGTTTGCGGTGTATGAAAAAGGAACCTTCTATGGGAAGAAATTTCGAACCCATGTCTAACCAGCCATGAACCCTCCCAAGTCTTCACTATTGACTCAATGGCCTGGCTCTAGTAGCAATCCGTCGATTCTGCCATGGCTCAAGTCTGGCTTCGTTGTCAGGACATAAACAGGAACGATAGAGAAGCAATTATGCTAAGGTCATATGAAACATGGTGGGGCAATCCTATAAACATAATCAAGATGCGAATGCTGCACAGAGGTCAGGATGCGACGTCGCGAAAATTTCATGTCAGTATCCCTTTTGCGGGCGTCTTCTAGATTTTCATTGCTCATCATCATATATCATCAGCATACAGGCCATTCTCACGAATCCAAGTAACCACATCCGCGCCTACAAGCACTTCAAGCGCCCCCCAATCCTGCCCGCGGACCGCATCGCGGACTTTCGTGCTACTAATAACAGCCTCGTCATCTTTCCGCCCCTGCACCATCTCGATTCTATCAACCCACTCCGCCCTACCGCCCGCCTCCTCAAGCTTACCAGCGCGCAACTCATCCAGATACGAGATCTGCTGCGCGGCATCACCCCAGTCGTCATCCGTGCGCATCGTGACCCGGAGCCTCGCGTGCGCGAAGAACGGGTCGAGAGATGCCTTCACCGAGTTGTCCGGGTAGTACTTGGGGTTGAAGATCCGGATCAGGGTATCATACCCCGTGAGATAGACCTGGTCGGACGCCATCGCGTTGTCAATACTCACGGCGCTCTCCGGCTGGCCCAGCCTCTCTACGCCATGATAGAAGTCGCTGATGGCGATAGCCTGCGCCTTAGCGTGGAAGTACGGCTCAGTGGTGACAGCGATATCCACCGCTTCGCATCCTATATCCGCATCTAGCGCTTGGCCGCCATTCTCAGCAGCTCGCTCGGCAGCCGATTCCGCGAGTATGTCCCGCGCAAACACATACATCATAGCCAGCCGCTGCTGGAAAGCCGCCGGCTTCGGCGCCTTGTCGGCGTTATTGATGGCCAGGAGGAGCAGGACCCGGGACGCCGCGCTCGTCTCCGACATGCCGTGCGACACCTCGGCTTCCGTATCCCGGGGCTCCTTCGTCCGATACCGCGGGTCGCACAGCGCGGAGACCGCCATGCGGTGGTGCGCGAGGGTCGGCGGGTTGAACGAGGAGTCGAGCACGAGGATGTGCTTAGGTGGACGGTGCGGGGGTTCCGTCCGGATCGCATCTGCGGCGGCGGCCGCCGCCGCCGAGGGGAGAGAGTATAGCACGCGGAACGTCGAGTCAGAGGACTCGAAGTTCTTCAGCGCTTGGGCGAAGAGCGCGACGAGGTTGGGGGGTAGACGCGCCATGGAGATTTCACATTGCGACCGGGCTGACGGGTGCGGGGAAGGGCGCTGCCGTTGGTGGTGTGCTGCTTGTACGTCAGGATTGCATTTCTGGGGAACGCATTCCCAATACCATGGTTCGGTGTTCCGCGGAAGAATTAGGTATTCTGTAGTACTGCATCAAGAAAAGGTCATTATTAGTTCATCTTGCATGGTGTTACCTACCTACGTGAGCGGGGAAGACGCTCTTGGCGCTATGTCCGATAACGCCGATGTTCACATGCGGCTTTACTGTACAATTGAGGCCATTAATAAGTGTGTAGCAAACGTATTAGTATACATTATCAAGAGACCATTCGTTAAAAGTGTTGGATCGTCCACATGGTGGATGGACGACTGACAACGAGCCATCGAGTGCGGACGGCTAGGTTCCATCAAACCCTCCTGTACGTGCCATAATGCTATAAAATCTTGAGTTGCATCTAGTGTCTCTGTTTTCACCATGCATGAACAACTCGGGGTATCAAAGCTAAACCTCCCAAACGCCGCAACCGTGTCGTGAATCTTGCCATACAATCGTGATATGCCCTGCCTTCTCAGTATCCTTGTGTGTTCTAACGAATCTCTGGCTCCCTCATGAAATCGGGAATGCTTAGTCCACCGTCACCTGGTGCATACTTCTTGGGGTTGGCCTTGCGCTTTCGTGCCTGTGCGTCGAGGTGCATTGAAATGTCCTCGTCACTGTCACCAAGACTCATGCGCTTTATGCGCAAGCGGTAATCTTCGAGATCGTTCACAACGTCATCGATAGGATTGTTATCGACCGTGTCAGCGCCTTCGTCTAGCGCGTACACTTTGATGCCTCGAATGTGCGTGTCCTTGCCGTTCTGGTGGTTCTCAAGGATGATCACTCTCACAAAAAAGCAGCACAGCGAATTGCCGTCTGGGCCACCTCCTGCGCCTGCAATTGGAATATCGATCCATCCTTTAGGCGTGTTCAGCTCCATGGTCGTGAAAGGAATAGTGAGATTAGGGCCTGTGCCGGCTGTGATTTGAATCTTAGTAGGTGTATAGCTCTCGTCAAGCTCGTAGTCTAGGTAGAGCCGCAAGGCTCGGATCTCAACTCGCTTGATGAAATGGATATTGAGGCGATGAGGTTGAGGCCCGTCTGATCTAGAATAGGTGTTAGTGATGAAGACGGAACTAAATAGCACGGGAGTTGGCGTACTGCCAGTATTGATTGACGTCGTCGTCGCGGAGTTCCTTCACGCCGCATCCAGGCTTGTAGCTGCTGACGGTGAAACTAGCAAGATTGCTAATCTCCTTCAAGCCAACAGCGCCGGCATCGAATGACTGCTCCTCCTCTTCTTCTACATCCTCGACGTCCTCAACCTCGCTTCCATCATGTTCTATATCACCCTCGTCGCCATCCATGTGGTTAACATCAACATCAACGTCAACACCGGTATCTCCGCCGAAATCTTCATCATCGCTACCAGCGAAGCCTTGGCTTGGGGGGTGGAGCCGCTCCTGCCTGGCCATCCGCTCTGAACGGAGATCAGCAAAAAGTTGAGAGAATGGGCTTGGTGGCATCTCGCGTATGATGACACTTTCTTCTTCTTGGTGTCGTCCGCGGGTCCAAGTTTGATCTGGGGGAAGAGTGCGATCTCCTCGAATGACACGCCATTGAGGGTCTTGGAGAGGTGAAGATACTCTAGGGAGGTCTCTACCGGGGGACATAATCGCGCCTATTGTCCCAAGGCAAAGGAAACAAGGAGGCAAGGGTTGGATGACAAAAGGAGAGTTGGTGAAGTTTGTGTAAGTAAAGTAAGGGCAAATATGGTGGTGTGACGGGGATGCGGCTCGTTGAGGTGAGGGGTGAAGCTGCGAGTTGCGAGTTGCGAGTGAGAGGACTAACCTTGAGGTGTCCGGAGTGTCCATCGAGGGTCTGGTGAAATGCCTAGCTGCTGAGGATGATCGAATGCCCTACTCTCATCTCCTTCTTCCACCACGGGCGTGGGGGGCCCGCGGCTGTGGCCTTCTTGCGCGGTTGCTGTAGCCATGGTGCGGCTTGACCTGAGCAACCGGCGACGGTATTCCTGTGCCTGCTGGCGGCGGGTGGCATGGGCCGAGGTCGACGCCTCGGCGTAATCTGTATTTCGAGCATCCATATTTATCTAGCTAGTAGCAGCATGGGCAGCATCTATATTGAACTGGCTTATGCTGACTATCTATTTTTCAACCGTCGTTCAACTTTGCCTCCGCAGGCCATAACCATGTTGTGACAGTGGGATCAAAATAGATTTCCCCTTTCGTGACTAGCGGCGTGCTAGGGTGTCCTGTCATGATGCCCTGTCTCCCGTGCTTCCCTGCCCGTGCACCCTGCCTTAATCGATAGGTATCTTTATAGCGATTAATATGTGTATAGCACTATGCATTCTCCAATCCGATATGTAAACAAATAACCGGACTACATACCAACATGGATAAGGTTGTTTGTCTGTTGACTTTTGAGTTCCATCTTAAAACTCATCAATGAATTCCCATTGGGCTCATCGCCTGCTGTTTAAGTCTGGGCGGTTTCTGTAGGTCTACATAGATCTACTACTGCATTCAACTAGCTTCTTTCTAAGATTTAATTGGTTTTCTCGTCATTCATTACCTTGCTGTTGTCGGCAGACTTTCTCAAGCAGCACCCTCAACCTACCTAGGTAGATAGGCCTACACGCAAAATCTGGCCTGAGGCTACATGTACACCTCCTAGGCTTTAGACATGATACCCTAAGTCATGTGAAAGCAAACCCCGGCAATCCAATAAGACAGCAGCAGCTTTCATTACACACATTACACACACATTACACAATTGCAACTGCGACTCGTATAGTGTCTGTCCGGCTAGAAGGTTCTGTCTGGTCTGACCAAGGACCGTTTTTTCTTTCTTTCTTTTCAGCCGGTCCATCCCGGCGTAAATCTCTGGTTGTTCCAGATTGGGTCCACACTGATACATATTAGTGATACTTACTAGTAGGTACCTTTCTTTGATGGCCCGATGGATTCCATTGGCCGGCTAGCCCGATTGGGAGTTCCCCTCCTGGGAGGTCGTAACCCAGCGGGTAGCCATATAGCTGCAGCTCTTAGTACAGCTCTTAGTACAACTACAGCTGCAGCAGCTGCAGCTACTAATACGTCGGGCTCCCTTAGGGGGGGTGGCGTCAATAGGTTGTGTGACATAGCTGCCCCCCGAACAAGCGACTCCGTTCCCATCGGCTCAAGGCATTGGTCGAGGCATTGGTCAGGGCATCGGTCAAGGCACTGGTCGAAATATTGGCAATATTGGCCCAAGACATCCACGGCCGATTTATTCCAGGGTAACACCGGCTACAGTAAAACATTGTATCGTGCCGTCAGCCAGACTGCCGCTCGACCTGTCTCATCACCTGCCAATTCCGTCCCGGTACAACAAGCTTTACAAGCCTGTCAAAATCGAACACCCCACCATCGAACTCAATACCCACGCGGGGCAACTCCAATTCCTCCCTCTTCGCCACGACACTTTTCTACCACTTCTAGAGTATCCTGTTCTGCTATAATCCCGTCATCCATCATGGCGGACCGCGATATTCTCCCTGCCGTCGTCAAGCCCTCTCACTATGACCTCTCTATCTCATCTCTCAAGTTCGAGGATTGGTCCTATCAAGGACACGTTTCGTGAGTAACTCTAGCTTCGCCTTTTCCGTAATCCACCGATATGGATCCTAACCATTGTTACAAGAATCAATGTCTCCATTGCCGAGCCTGTAAAGGAGATTGTTCTCAACTCGCTGGATTTGACCCTTGATAAGGCAGAAGTTGTTGTCGAAGCCGGCAAAGCTGCTCAGCCTTTCCAAACGTCAACCTTCAGCTACGATGAAAAGAAGCAGCGTGCTACGCTTCAATTCGCCGAGGAAATCCCCGCCTCGCAGCAAGCTACTTTGACTGTCTCGTTCAAGGGTATTATCAACAATGACATGGCCGGTTTCTATAGGAGCAAGTATAAGCCTGTAGTCCCCGCGGCTGCATCGGTTCCTAAGGATGATACTTTCCACTACATGTTTTCTACCCAGTTTGAAGCTTGTGATGCTCGAAGAGCCTTCCCCTGCTTTGACGAGCCTCGACTCAAGGCCACATTTGATTTTCAAATTGAGATTCCCGATGATCAAGTGGCGCTGTCAAATATGCCTGTCAAGAGCGTGGATAAGAACCGTGATGGCTTCCAAACGCTATCGTTCGAACGGACTCCACTAATGAGCACATATCTATTGGCTTGGGCCGTGGGAGATTTCGAGTACGTAGAGGCTTTCACCGAGCGTCGTTATAATGGAAAGCAGCTCCCTGTGCGGGTGTACACTACCCGTGGATTGAAGGAACAGGGCCGCTGGGCCTTAGAGCATGCCCCAAAAACTATTGACCTCTTCTCGGAAAGCTTCGGTATTGATTATCCCCTGCCCAAGTCTGACCTGCTAGCCGTCCATGAGTTCACCCATGGTGCCATGGAAAATTGGGGGCTGGTGACGTACCGTACCACCGCCGTCCTTTTCGACGAGAAGACCTCCGATGCAAGATACAAGAATAGGGTCGCTTACGTTGTTGCTCACGAGCTAGCCCACCAATGGTTTGGTAATCTTGTTACTATGGACTGGTGGGACGAGCTTTGGCTTAACGAATCTTTCGCCACATGGGCTGGCTGGTATGCTGTTAACGAGTTCCATCCTGACTGGCAAGTCTGGGCTCAATTCGTCAACGAAGGCATGGAAATGGCATTTAAGCTTGACGGCATGCGCGCCTCCCATCCCGTTCATGTTCCCGTCCAGGATGCTCTCGACGTGAACCAGATCTTTGACCATATTAGTTATCTCAAAGGCTGCTCTACGCTTCGCATGCTGGTGAACCACCTCGGAGAGCAGACTTTCCTCAAGGGCGTTGGGGTATATCTGAGGAAGCACGCGTACGGGAATGCGAAGACAGAATATCTGTGGCAGGCCTTATCCGAGGCCTCTGGGGCTAACGTCACCGAATTAATGGGCAATTGGATTGAGAAGATCGGCCACCCTTTAATCACTGTCGCCGAAGAGCCCGGTCAAATTTCCATCAAACAGAACCGCTTCCTGTCGACCGGCGACGTTAAGCCGGAAGAGGATGAAACTGTGTGGTGGGTTCCACTTGGTCTTGAAGGCAAGGTGGGAGAGCAAGGTATCCAGACTCTTGCATTGACGGAAAGAAGCACAACTATAAGAGATATCGATGACGACTTCTATAAGCTCAACAGTAACGCAACTGGGTTTTTCCGAACCAATTATCCTCCTGCCCGCCTTGCCAAGCTTGCCACTCAGCTCGACCGGTTGAGTAACGAGGATAAGATATCGATCATTGGCTCTACCGCTGACCTGGCCTTCTCGGGTTACGGCTCTCCTACGGCGCTACTCTCCTTCGTCCAGGGGTTCAGTGGCGAAACAAACTACCTTGTCTGGTGTCAAGTCCTTGATTCGCTAAGCACGCTGAAGTCTGTTTTCGGCCAGGATGAGCCGATTAAGCAAGGTCTTGAGAGCTTCTCCTTGAAACTCGTTGACAGCGCAGTGGAGAAGGTTGGCTGGGAATTCTCTGAGAAGGAGGATTATCTAACAGGAATGCTTCGAAAGAGGCTGCTATTGCATGCGGCGGCCAGTGGACATCCAGCGTAAGTCAAGTACAAAATCTTCCCTTCCCGTTCACTCCCGGCTCAGCCTTTAGGCGCGGTCGTAATCATGCCTTTAACTAACCAATTATCGTATTTAGGGTGACCGAAAAGGCACTTTCTCTATTCGACGCTTGGGTTTCACAGGGCACTACCTTCCATCCAAGTCTGAGGACAGTCGTTTACCGGACCGCTATCAAAGTCAAACCTACAGAAGCCGTCAAAGTTCTCAAGAAGGAGTGGTATAACGGCACCTCCATTGATGGCAAGGAGGTCTGTCTCTCTTCCCTAGGGCAAGCTCGTGATCCCGAAGTCATCAAGAATGAACTATTGCCGTTCCTCTTTGATATTTCGCCTCCGGCTCCAGCATCGGAGTCGGTGCCGTCTGGAGACATGCATTCCCTTGGCGGCTCTTTGGCGGCTAACTCGGCTGCTCGTGATATACAATGGGATTACATGCGGGAGAACTGGGAAAAGCTGACAACGAAGATGGCGAACCCAGTCGTCTTGGATCGCTTTGTTAAGTTGTCCCTGAACAAATTCGTAGATACAAAATACATTACGGAGATAGACCAATTCTTCGAGGGTAAGGATACTAGCAGCTTCGATCGCACCCTAGAGCAAGTCAAGGATGCTGTTCGCGGACGTGCTGCCTACTACCAGCGAGACGCCGACGTCCTGAAGGAATGGTTCAAGGCGAACGGATATATCGATTAGAAGGTATAGATCTCGAAGTGGTAGATCGATTTTTTAAAGATCTAAAACATAGTTCTGCCCATGTACATACAATAAATAGCATCGTGGACTTGCTTGAGGGAGACATACCCACAAATAGGTAGCCATAGATTCTTTTTCCTGGCCGGCTATTGTCTATGCATGATGTGTTCAGTTTGTGACTCTTAAAATACATAGAAAATCCAAGTAGTCAACTAACCTACGGAAGTACGGTACGACGAACGTAGCCATCTTCATGTCTAACCATCCGTCGCTGCCTTGTAATATCTACAATGCAAGGCATTGTCGTCAGCCGCAACGATAGAGCCAGTTGAAGGATATATCGCCGCCCAAAGAGCAAATGTCTCTTATCATGACCACACCTATGATCTAAATCTAAACCCCGCTGACAAAGAAAAGCAAGCCAAGGTGTCAGCCAACCTACAAGCCCATGCACATAGCCTACGTACCTAACACCCTTCTCGACCCAGCGCGGGTGTCTGCCTAATCGACCGACCCCATCCCACCCACCAGCCCAGGCTCCCATATAGACAGCAATAGTGATCCTACTGACAGTGAAGTAGCAAAGACCAATGGAATTTGGCTTAGCGGTAATGGCTTGCCTGAGCCGCTAAGCCATTAACTTCGCTTTTTGTCTTTCAGTCAGTCAGTCAGTCTAGTTTACGCCTGCAGTTCAAGTCTGCCATTGTGCAAGTCCCTTTCTTTTTTTTTTTTTTTTAAAAAAAATACGAAAATGCCCCTTTTCCCTTTCGCATAGACATACATATACTACCTACCGGGCTTTACGGCTGCGGTGCTTTCGTAACGATGCGATCGACGATGGAATAAGAAGATGTCATCATGAGATCCTAAAATAATTTGTCATTCTCCCCTCAAGACTAGTAAGTATTTACCTAAGCAAGTCAACCCGAGATATCGTCGGTGAAAGTAGCGTCGCATACGCCGTGGTTCTTTCAACACTGTTATCGCAAGATGCTATAAGTAGTCAATCACTACAGAGTCACTATGACGCATCACTGATTTTCTAGTCCTTGACACGGAAATAATTCGTCCCGTAAATGCTATCAGAATTATTGTACAAACAAACAGGATCCTTTCCCATTCGAAAATCATGGGACAGTTGACGCCAGTTTGAATGCCCGTCCTTTTTTGCTCCTGAAATGATGGCTGGCCCAACAACAATCAATCGTTTCACATGCACCAATGCTTTTCCCTACATGCGACCTCATGCCTGAGACTGCGCTACGGCAGCAAGACAGAAATCTAGTGTACAGCGATATAACGGGATCAAGGGGTGAGAAATCCATCAAGATGATGGCATCACAGTCGTTGGTAACGGTACGATCTCAGAAAGAGACCCTCCGGTGATCGACAAACCCCCGCGCGGCGATGAAATTTCTAGGGCTCCTCGGGTCGCGGTCGACCCCGCATCGCATTTCCACGACCACGTCCACGTCCACGTCCACCTCGGCCCTCATGGTGGCCCCGATGACCGCCACGGTAGTCGCCCCGGCCTCGTCCTCTCCAACCATTTTCACGGTCATGACCGCGGGGGCGGTTGCGTTGGACCTGATGAAAGCCATCGTTAGCATCCGTCGAAGCGGGCGCCTGCTATTATCATCATCAGTGAGTAGGATGTTGGGAGTGTGGCACCGGATATGACCCATTCGTTATCCGATCAATTAGGGTTACCACTTACCTCGGGTGGGTTCTCGGGCTGGTTCTCGGGCTGGTCGTCGGCCCAAGACTGTACATTGCTGGCAGCTGCCGGAGTTGCTGACAAGCCGGTCTCGGTTTCTGTAGGGTTGCGGGGAACTTCCACCCAGCCCTCTTGTGTGATAGAGGAGCTCAAGGTATTGTTACCATCCCATTCAGACCCGGCAGCAGCGTTGGCAGCATTGTCGGAAACTTCGGCGTTGGTAGGAACCCCGGACTGGGGGGTAGACTCGGTATGGCCGTTTGTAAGAGGTTCGGTAGCTCCTGTGGTATCAATCTCGGTCAAACCAGCATGCACAACGGTTGGGTCGGCCTCGACGGGGGCTGTGGGTTCTGCGACAATCTCAGTTGTCTCTGGTGCAGCGTCGACGGCGACAAAAGGGCTGATATAAGCTGTAGCGGCAGCCTTGACCTGGCCATCTAGACAATTTTTAATTTCTGCAACAACGCTTTTCATGATGGTAGGGCTTACAGGTAGTTTGTAGCTCATCACCAGCTACGCTGTGAGTCGTTTCAGATGAGCCTTCGATGAGCTTAAGCATAGTTGAGACGGCGTTCTCGTCGCCTGAATATACATTAAGGAGAACGCCCTCTAGAGCCATGTTCTCGTCGAGACTAGCATCAGCCTCCTCTGATCTACGAGCGGCGGCGAGGCGAAGAAACTGAGAAAGGGCCAAGAGGCTATCGTGCAAAGCCTGCTTAGAATCGGCGGCAGCCTTTTCGGTGGCCTCAGTAATAGCATCTGCTTTCTCCTTTTCGAATTTCTCAGCCAAGGTCTTCTCGAGAGCAACCTTGTCAGCAGCAGCGCGGGACCGGTAGTCCTCGTCGACCTTCTTATACTGCACGAGTTGTTCTTCATACTGGGCCAGCTGGGCCTCGAGCTGGGGTTTCTTCAGACGTTGGGCTCGCTGGTCGGCGTTGATGATTCTAGCTTCAACAAGCTCATCAAGGGACTTGCCCTTGTGCTGATCGACGATGGGGTCGGTTTTAGAGGCATTGACCTGGAGTCTCTAGTCAATTACGCATAATCTTTTAAGGCATATGTGCGAGGAGCTACAGAGCTTAAGCTACGAGGTGCAGGCGACGACACAACTTACAATTTTCTTATTGACGTTGCGAATGTTCCTAGCTCTCGGGTTAGGCACGCGACAAGCAAAGAGGGGAGATCTAGCAAGACTTACTTCTGTAGTTCTCGGATGTACGCACTTTCGAGGCTGTCATCTGAAGCGTCGGCGCCGGAAACGGAGGCAGCCTTTTCGGGGGCGGGGGAGGCAGAGGGGGCTGGTGACTCGGTACGCTCAGCCTTGGCCTTCTTCTTCTTAGCAGATTTAGACTCGGCCGAGGCGGGAGGGTTCTGGACAGCGGGGGACGGCATTGCGGTAAGGGAGCGCGTAGCCAACGTCGGTTCTGTTATGTGTATAGACTATCTAGACAGATGTACGGTGTGGACGGGTGGCCGCGATTGAGCGTTTGTTGAGCAAAAAGTGGTGTTTCGGTGTTTCCCAGGCAGGTCGCCTTATTCGCGTGACGAAAACGATCGAAGGTGGGGGAGGGTGCAGAAGTGTGAACCAGACAAGACAGAAGCGTCCCCTAATATGCTGCTCCCTTTTCCCTTTTTTTTTCTGATCAAACAATTTAAAAAAAGCAGAGTTTCAGGTAACAATCTTCAGGGCAGGTAGAAACTGTTTTCTTAGGATACAGGAGAGGTGGTGAATAGGTTTGCTACAGGGAAGAAGGTAGTTGGGATTAACGGATCAAGAGTGGTGCTGTGCTGGTGCTGTATGTAGGCAGGCAATATGTGTGTGTAGGGACGAAATCGGATTTTTCGACGTTGCTTTTAGTTTTAGTTTCCCTGCACTGGCATTAGGTTCAGCTGTACTCCGTACCCTGTCAGAGAGGCAAGGTACCTACCCTAGGTGCCTACAGCACCCGGGTACTTTTGGGTTTACTTACAGTACCTTAGGTACCTAAGGTAAGGTACCTTACCTTCCTTTGGGTTCCGCATTGGGTGAAATCCACCGCCGCCAAAATGCTCCCAACGTACCACACCTCCCACCCCCATACTGGCATAAAACTGCTAGTAGGTACACTAACCAGGCCTACCAAGGAAGGGCTACCAGGGCAACCGGCAGCAGTGCCCTGGTCTAGAACGTCAGGGAACTATGACGAACAAATTTGATACCAATTGCTACTTGTTGAACCGTATAGGTACCTACTAGGTAGGTGCGTGCAAGTAAATTCGACAAGTACCTACCTAGGTTAGGTAGGTATTAGGCGAAAGGCCACAACTTAATACATTTTCTTTCTACATTATATTGAGGCTACCTCCTAGCTATCTAGGTACCTTAACTTGCATGATGAGCTCTTTCAAAACGCAAACGTCGAGGATGTGCTACTACTAGTATACCCCACACAGTACCTAAGTACCTAGGTAAGCACCTTAGGTATAGTTCTTTTGACCAAGCTTAACAAGCCGCTATGACTCAGCATTCCTCGCTATTCGAGCCTCGCAGTAGGTAGGTACCTCTTCTCACTACCTTAGGTAGGTTAGGTCGTCTCAAGCAGCAAACCCTCTATCACTATTACCTGGCATTGCGCCAAGGATATACACCAATAGGTAGAGATAGACTTGATCCAGCTCTCAACAAACCTTGCTTGCGCAAAGTTTATAGCGTTTCCATCCCTTCTCGCCTGGTGAGTTATGTTTGTAGCCATCAACACCTCGGCTCCCGTTTGGCGCATAACAAGCTAGATAGACGCAACACAACACAGTATTACGCGGGGACAGAAGCGCTGTGTTGGTCCGGATCGGGCAAGCGGCTGGATTGTTTGGATAGGTAGGTCGTTTAACCAGGAGTTTAACGTCAAGACGTTTCATCCTTTAAACTTAGAAAGGGTGTCCTTTTGCAATAGTCAGAATTGAGTCACCAGAGTGTGATCGCTGAACGTACGGGTGTTACTTTTCGGATGCTCTTGGCACTAATATTTCGCTCGCCCGCTTGCTTTGAATCGATCGAGGCCTCTTTAACTAGCCTATAGTTATAGTTAGGATTTGGCGAGTCTAAAGAAGCTGGTTCGGAAGAGTATCGCACGTTTGCATAAACAGGACGTAGTCGAGGAAGATCTAGTGGGGAGAGCAGGTCGTTAGACGCGTCAGGACACACGCGACACAGAGACTTAGGAACCTTACCATGACATCCACATTCTTGCTGACATTGCACTTCGAATGGGCCTTGACGATCTTTTTCACGGTCGCCCGCGGGTACATCTTCTGTCCTGGAGCCATGATCTCGAATCTCAAGCCGGAGCAGCCTGTGTGGGTGTGCTAGTTGGTGTTGTCAAGCGCAATTGAGGCGCTCGTTGACTTGGGAATAAAGATAAGCTACCTAGGTAGATAAGGTAGATAATCATCCGCCAAGACGCTTGTTTACCAATCGGCATTTCATCTCACATGGGGGTCAACTAGGCCGCTTTAGGTATATGTACTGGTGTACGTACCTAGGTACCTTGGGCAGAACCTGGGGAGCTTAGGCCAACCCGATATTCTCTCCACTCCCAACGTCATCGGTACCTAGGTAGAGTCCCATATCCAGATGACTTCATCCGACTTCTTAGTGGCCCGTCGATAGTGCTGCACCATGTGCTATCACGGTAAAAAGGGACGTTGTAGATAGTCCGTCCATCCGCCTAATAAGGTCACTCTGCCCAATCCAACACAATAGTCTTAATGGTCTTTCGAAGATGTTACTCAGTAGCCCGCGTCTATTGGGAAATGCTCCAAGCGCGCTTAATCTGCATTCAGCGTCGGAACAGCTCTACCCAACACGCGCTTAAACAGACCAGACGTATGCACAACCGCCGTGCTTTTGACGATTTGAAATGGCTATTAATATATGGTGTTTTATTTAATCATGAATTGAAGCCATATTTGAAAGTTACTGACCAATTGGGATTTTCTCCGGAGATCATCCTCCGAGCACATGTTCCGTTATCCCAGACTACTAACATTGTCCAGAGTGCGTAATACTTCGGAATGCCATATCGCCTGACTGGAAATGAAACATCATGCCCTAGCTCGCTCCCCTGCTCGGCAAGTATACAGCAACGCCAGGTTGCGTATGGCGCAGGTGTCTGACCTCCGGGTGCTGAACCCCACCTCAACTTCGACTTCAGCCGCTTTACCTGAGCTTGGCAAAATCATGTCCAGCTGGTAAGGCTGATTTGCCAAAACTCATGGATTAATATACTGGTAAGTAGAGGGTCTCCGTCTGCCTATCAGCGGTTCCCAATTACCAAAGCATGGGTTGTAATCGTCACTATCATTGCCGAGACGGTGGCTAGCGAGCAGTCATCTCGCAGACAGGGAACTACGATCCCATGGCGGGTAAAAGCCTCGGTCCTCCGTAGATTAGTCGAGTCCCAAGCATTCTAGAACCCATGAGTCCAACTTATAAAGTCTAACCCCCAATGATGATACCTCGTCTGCTTCGCTTTCATCACATAGCCATAAACTTTTCCCTTGTTGTTATCTCATTATGGGTCTACTTCAGATTGCTGCAGCCGTTATGGCTCTCACGGGGACGGCCCTCTCGGTCCCGGCTACGACATCCGTGAAGTATTGCGACCCGGAATCAGATGTATGCTACTCCAGCAGTACAGTCGGTATTGGGGCTATCTCCTACCGGCTTGCCATCCCAAATGTGACCGCCACCCCATTCGATATGTTGCTCCAGATAGTCGCGCCCAAGACAGCTCAGTGGGCCGGGGTCGCCTTCGGGGGGCGCATGATTAACAATACGATTGCTATGGCATGGGCAAATGGGAATACATCAGTTATCTCTTCTCGTTGGGCATCGTAAGGAACACACTTCCACGAGAGATAGAACTTTAATTAATTGCTCCCCTTTCTAGGGCACATGAGATTCCCGAACCATATGAGGAAGCAGAATACACAGTCCTCAAGGGCTCAGTCACAAACGAGACACACTGGACTGTAACCGCACTCTGCAAGGGTTGCTCCTCTTGGGTCCACGACGGTGGTTCCAGGACCGTGCTAGATCCCAATTCCCCATCTATCAATCTCGCCTGGGCGGCTTCGCCATATCCCGTCGGCGATCCCGCTGACAACTATACTATGCTGTCCATCCACTCGGAGCATGGCACATTCTCCCTCGACCTTGCCGCAGCCAGGACGGATAACTTCGATAGTTACCTGCAAACATTGTCAGAATAGTTGAGAGGGTTTGTGTAGGATAGTTTCCGTGTTGGCTATTGCGCAAAGTAGCTGCGGAAAGTTGTATTTATTCCGAAAGAAATCTAATGTGTTTCTATCTTTATTAAAATTGCGCCTTTATTGCGAATACTTTACTAGCACTACCACTTACTACATAGGCAACTTGTAGTCCATGATTGTATTATTATCGGTTCGACTGTAATAGCCGAGCTGGCTGTCAATCAATGAGACACTAGTGAAGACGGGTCGCCGTTAGGTTGCAGCCAGTTAAAAGGAAATGGGTTAGGACTTAAGTTCACTGAGTCCTGAGTTTTTCCCACTGATTTGAAGTACTCAGGTCTAAGTAGTCCTCGCTATAACCACCCTTAGACGCACTAGATACCCTCTGCTTATAGTACTACACGACACTAGCAGTAACTAGAAAATTACAGTGGTCGAGCAAGTCCACGGCCCAAATAGGAATCAAGTCAGCTTCATAAGATTATCACATACGAGAAGTCAAGATATTCACAGAATTGTGATGGTATTGTTATGTCTGGTTCCTCAAAGTGATCTGCTCTCATGCCTAGTCATTCCCCTCTCCTAATCAGAACCCGAAGTATCACACCGTCGAGAGAAAGGGCGGCGTTTTGTATATGGATAGCAGAGAGCACTAGTTCAGTCCTAGCCCCCCGCCAAACGTCAAGTGTCCACCATACACCTATACCTGGGTTCCTGATATCATGGAATAGAGACAAAGGTATGAATCAGTGTCGCCATAGTAGTGCCTAGGCACTACCAGCACTAGCGCCAGCTCCTCTGCCAGCACCAGCACCGCATCCACCACATCCAGCACCTCCAGCACCGCCAGCACCGCCAGCACCGCCAGCACCGCCAGCACCACCAGCTCCACCAGCTCCAGCTCCAGAACCAGAGCCCGGCTTCTGACCTTGCTTGCCTCCCTTGCCCTGGTCCTTTTTGCCCAGGAGACCTTGATGAGGCGCACCGATGGCGGCTTGGAAGATTGCACCTCCAAAGGCCTCTTCACGGGCTCCCCATTCAATGATGACTACAATATGAGGAGTTAGTAAATCGTTATCTTGAGTAAGATATAAGATTATATCCGAGTATGATTCATACAAGGCTCCAGAGAGCACAAGTATACGCCACACCAAGAGCAGGTTCATCTCGAAGGTACATAGGAAAATAAATAACTATATGTTGGGGAGGGACTTACGCTCGCGAAGAATGGCCGGTGTGTTCTGGTAAGGATCCAGTTTATCCACAGCCTCACGGATCAGTCTCTGGGCTTTCACCAGTCTCTCAATTGGGGGGGGTGCCATTGTCAAAGAGTTGTCGGCTTCTTGTACAGGCTCGGGACTCAGTGGTGGAAGATTGGTAGAAACTGTACGTGTGAGCACTGTTAGTAACTTCATGTCCTGTTCACGAGAGCAGAGAATGGGTAGATGGAGTTCTATAGATAACCGAATATAACTTACAGTCAAGGACTTAGGCGAAAAGTAGACAAAGACTTAGAGCAATGCTCATGTGAATTGGGTTGTGGTTGTCGATCTGTTGGTTGTGCTAACCCACAAAATTTTGGTGAACTTTGGGAGAAAGGAGAGAAGAAAGGTTCGGGGCGGGAGAAAAAGCCCGGATTTATAGAAAATTTGGGGGACAGTGAATAGGACCGTCCTTGGGACAATACCATACTGTAGCAACCGTTGAGCGCTCACAGGCTGGTTAAGCAAGAATGTGGTATGTAATGAGCGCCTCAATGTTCTACCTTCCCCAACGTCTTCTCTGTCAGGGGTTCCGTTGCCCGGCACCGGTGTGTTGTTTGATTGTATTGGCGTCTGGTGGGGGCTCGGGAGCATTCAATGCCACGACCGTCATTGGCCTATAGCGGTGGTGGCCACAGTACCTGCCTTGATAATGTGTGGTTAGATCTCTTTTCACTTGGAAGGGAATCCTATGATGTACCTCTAAAGCAAGTAGACAGGGGTAGGGACAAGAGCAAGTCCTCCAAGAGCGCTCTAAGCGAAGTACCAGAGGTACGTACATCTCTTAGCTTTGCTACATTCACTCTGAATGGCTACCCAAGTGATGCCCCCTCCCAAAAATTCTCCCATCCATCACGTTAGGAACTAAGGTGGCAGGAGGCTGCCCAGCCCCCCCTAGAGGTACTCAGAGGTACTCATGGTGAAGACAATGCGTATATAATGGCCGGAGCTCTCTAATTTAGCTGAAGAAAGCTTAGAAATTAATGAGATTAAATCCTAAGTACCATACTTCTAACTACCTACCATCTACTAGTGATCTATCTTCTCTCTAGTAGCCATGCCCCTAACGAATAAAAGTCTTGCCTGGGACGTGCGTCCCTGTCTTTCTATGGCCTCATCTGCAAGTATATCTACAAAAGACCACCTGTTTTCTTTGACTTATTTTGGTACACTCTGTCACGTGTTGTCTCCTGTTTTAGCAGTTGAAGAACTCTATATAGCTTTAGTCTGCATAATTTCTAGGGCTTTATTTAATTAGATTAAATTCTCGAAGAGATGCTAGGGTGTCCCTCCTCTTTGATGGGTAAACGAAGCGTCTGTATACTGCCCCAAAGCCTTTTCACTAGACAATCCAATACAGACAAAGGGATGGTTAAGGGCAATGGCACTTGGGCGGGAAACAAACATATGAGATACCTCCGAATGTTTCTTGGCACACCAAAATTTTTGGCATCAGAGAAGCAGTAGTTATTACTCTGCCATACTTCTCGCCACTGATTATTCCGGTATTGACCTATTGTTATTGCGAGAAGAGGAAATTCCATCTAGGTTGGCAGAGATCCACTGGCTAGTTGATAGATGGCGTAGCCCAAGATCCGTGCCATAACAGTCTACTCTTATAATTCCGTGATACTTCTAAATATAACCCTAATAGTTACATGAAGAGAACTCCTGTAGGTTTCGTGGATATACCGTTAATGTGTTATAGGGGTTCAACGAGGATAGTCTAGAGTGATTAGCGTTGGTGAAGGCGGTAGAGATTAGAAGCCAATCTGTGTTAGAGGTGGTGATAGGCGTGACCGGTGCGAGTTAGCAACATGGCTTAGCGAACATGAAGAAATATGCGGTTGTGGGTAGAGAAGTAGACGTATTAGGTAGAAAATACAATTACAATGCTCGCCTTGCGGTCAAGTCATCGCCGTCCGTGGTCACGTGAAGGGAGTATATCGTAGCCTATGGGGGCGCGAACATTATACTGGAACAGTCTCCTACAAAATAGGGGTTAGATGCTAAGGTGCGAGATGTATATAAGCTGTTTCCCCTGCCGCATTCGGCAGACTTGGCTACCTAGCGGCTTAGATATCATAGAATCTACGGAACTATTAATTGACTTATTTCTGCCGAAGCCAAGAATTTTTCCAATTAGTTGACTATTTCAAGTTTTTAGGAATCTCTTTAAAGTGCTTGGTGGTGGCTGAGTCTCCAGGCGTGGCGACTGTAATGGGATACAACTGTGTATTATTGTATTACACTGGCCGTATTCAACACCAGGCTCCGGAGGTAGGGATCTCAGCATCACTTGAAAGTTGAAGAGAGAGCTTAGTAGATTGATATCTTCAATTCGAATTACAGTGAGATTTATTGGGAAAGGTGAGCGGTTGATAACAGCGGAGTTGATAGAAGCAGCAAACAATTTCCTAGCTAAACTAAATGTTTCGTATAAGAGGCTGACTGCTATAGATCCAACCTAAAGAACTTAGCAGAGTCATTAGTTAAAAGGTGCAATAGTAGAAGTGCAAGATGGCCTATATGTTAGAGGGCCCAAATTATTGAATAGACAATAAATACCAAACGAATCTCTACGCCAGTAGAGAGCGTTTAAGCTAGTCGAGGCATATGCATATAAATGCCTACTGTGACTACCTACCTAGGTAGTGCCCTGAGCCTAACGTCGTCGGATCCACGTAAACGGCTATAGGTGCTATCGGAGTACCGGTTAGTAGTTACCTCAAGCTAACTGGGAAAAAAATAACGAGAAAAGAGACCCATCATCAATAGATTCGTTACAACATGATAACCAAGCAAAAGAAAATTAGATGCATCAGCCGTGAATCAAACACGGGGCCCATCTATGGAAACGATAGATTTTACCTAAACCACTGATGATACTGTATAAAAAAAGTAAAATATTTAAATTTTATTAAAATATAAAAATAAAAGAAATTTTAGCCCTGGTTGGATTCGAACCAGCGTCTTCGATTTGCAGACGATATCCCACGCTAGGCTAGACCACTACCCCACAGAGCTTAATACTGCTTCTTTAATCAATTTATATTCTTTACTGATGGTCCTGCTCTGCGAGCTCTAATCGACTATTTTACGCACTTAGAAAAACAATGCAGTTGGGATGTTAAGATCACGATGCCGAATATCGGAGGTCGCGCCTCTGTTGGAGGATCTAGCCGTAATGGGACTGATGGGATACTAAATGTGTGGAGGGCAATTGATTGGAACCCGAGGCCATGTGATTCTGGGGTTGTCGGTATAGATTCTGGGACTAGTCTCAACTTAGTCTAGTGATAACCACCATCAACCCAGCTCTCTCAAATGGATATGGCTTCTTCTCTGTTAGCATTGTTTGCTATAGAAGATCGCGTTGGGGGGATAACTCCTACGTATACCTATCCTGGTTAACGAGGTGTTGCTACATGTATTATTAACCTCAATCGTGATTTTGGCGAAGGTCAATTTGATGCATCTATGCTCACGATAACGAGCGCCTGGAAAGGCCAACGCGGAATTCACTCCAACTTTGCGAGATTGGACAACTAAAGCGGAAAACTCGGTCTCGAGAATCTAATAAACACAGACAAAACGCCGCTGATATTGAGTTTTAAGTTATATCAGGCCTATCCCTAAAAAAAACACGACGAGGTAGAGATGGTTAAGATATTGCTCGAAACCAAGGATGGCCACGATGTCTCAATAGACAGCAGTTCCCTACGGTCGTAAAACGTACTATAAACACTGAAATAAGCGGTGAAATAATACGTCGATCGATAACAGGGCTGATAGCCATGGCTGAAGGATATTGTTCAGCTTCTGGACCTGACCCAAAATCTTGTACCTACACCGCTTAACTATCCCCTACCCAAGTTAACCTAGTGGCTTACAGCGGCTGAAATCAGGGCGTCCGTCCGATGGCTCTCGTTTGGGCAATTGATAATGGCGCTCGACCTTTCCTTTCGGACCATGTACGATATATTTAGGCAGCTATCCCCACTAGCGTACCAAAAGTGCAAAGAGCAGCACCCCTAGTAACAGCGCCTCTAAAGCGACAGGCAACGGAGCATCTGCCTAGCATGCATGGAACCTATAAGTATATACGGTAAGATCCGGAAACTTGTTCTTCGGCCTATGCTTCCGTTCTCCTCAAGTTCTTCCTTGAGTACACCTGTGCGAAGTCTCACGGATACCAGCAACAATGGCGCAACCGCCGTCGGTTCTCTCACAGACTATGCAGTCTATCTCGTTGGCTAAGATCCACGAAATAGAAAAGCAGCGGGATAGATACGAATCTCGGAAAAACGAGGTGCTATCCGCGGCGGCGCTGCACCCGGACAACATTCGCGAGCGAATCACTCAACTTCTCAGCGGCGTGAAAAAGCTCTGTGACAGACAACTCACAGCGGATCCCCAAGTCCTGAACATTGATCTCTGGCTCCAGCAATCCAGCTACGATGCCTCCATACCGTCTCAGATGCTTCGATCGTATGAGACACTCCTCCGCTCGAAACTAGAGGTACAGAGTCGGAAGCTCGGTATGGCCCATTTGTGGTCTCGTCTCGTAACCGAGTGGATGAACTCGTCAACACCAATGAGCGCAGTCCCCGATTCTAGTTCCGAGACGGATGACGTAGGCCGTCAGGAAAAGCGCCTTAAGGAGCTCTGCGACAAGTTCGAAGAGGTCGTCTTCACACCACTTGAAAGAGATGAGAGCAGAATCGAGCAGTACATGCGGGGTCTCTTTAGTGGTGATGAGGCCGGCAGGGTATTGGAATCGCTGAGGTCTTGGATTCGAGTCAATGAGTCTATCTTGCTGAAAACCCGTGAGCCCTTCGACAGAGAAACCTTGCGTTGGTGTGTAAATGGGTTACTCGTCGAGGACCTTCTCAGCGATGAGAAGCAAGCTATTCTGCGGGAGTTCCTCGAAAACCCGGTTGTCCTAGACGAGATCGCAGACGTCCTGAATATGCGGTTCGCCGACTTTGACAACTGGTCTTGGGAAGCTGGTGAGCAGGGTATACCGGTTCTGCCGCGTCCGCAGCTGAATGGAAAGTATCGAATCTGGATGGACGAAGACGTCTTACAAGCCATATTCATCCATTATGTAGGCATGAAAAACTGTGTCGACCTCAAGTCTTCCTTAGTCAGCTACCTATCTCTTGCAAATTCTGGAAATCGGCTGTGGAATTGGGGAACGATCGAAAACGTGGCTATCGCTGACCGGATAAAAATCGAATACTTGAGGGGGGCAAGACTGGATTCCATTCAGAAAGTAGGCGATACTCGTTCTCAGCTATTCCGAGATTCTTTCGTTTTGTCACAGCTCCCGAGCACTGTGACAGGACTCGGTAGATATCGAGCCTATGATAACGATGGTGATGCCCAAGAAGATGGAGGAGAGGAAAATAATAACCAGAAAAATTCCCGCGGTGTCAATATTAAGCAGAAGCTTCTTCGCACGTTAGCTACCGAGACGATAGTACATCGCACACTCCACGGCGAGGCCGCTGTGGTCCAGTCGGATCTCCAATGGTACGCTACCGGGCTATCACACACAACTATCTTCACAGTAATGCGCTTCTTGGGGTTTTCCGAAAGAATTGTGTCATTTTACCGAAAGGTCCTCCAAGCGCCCCTCAACGTAATTTCGAAGCCCGGGGAGTCGCCCACTGGGGAGCCGCGGATTCGACAGCGTGGCGTGCCGATGGCTCACGCACCGGAGAAACTTATCGGTGAGATGATTCTTTTCATCATGGATCTTGCCGTCAACAAGGCGAATGGAATGCTTCTTTACCGCTTGCACGACGATCTATTTCTGTGTGGCGCGCCTTCGCGCTGCGCTCAAGCGTGGGAAGCGATGAAAGAATTTGCAGATATCATGGGTGTCTCGTTCAATAAGAGCAAGACGGGCTCAGTCTACCTAACTAATCCCGAGAAGAGCCGGGATGCCGAAATTGAGTCGATACTGCCTACAGGTGTCGTTCGAATTGGCCACCTGCTTTTAGACCAAGACAGTGGAGAGTGGGTTATGGATCAAGATCAAATCGGCGAGCACGTAACACAATTGAGGAAGCAACTCGCGGCTTGCAGCAACATTCTTGATTGGGTCAAGACATGGAATAGCTGCATCAGTCGTTTTTTCAGTCACACTCTCGGGGAGCCTGCGTACTGTTTTGGCATCAAACATGTAGACAGTGTACTAGAGATATACCAGGATATTAACAAGGTTCTTTTCAAACCCTCTTCGCCGTCATCCGAGAATGAAGAGGGCCAACCTACACCCGAGGGTAGTGTTGTCGACTACCTCAAATCCAAGATTGAGGAGCGCTTTGGGGTTTCGGACGTACCGGATGTCTTCATCTTTCTGCCCGAGAAAATGGGCGGTTTAGGAGTCAAGAACCCTTTTATCCCGTATCTGGCCTTTCGAAATTGCTTTCTCGAAAACAAGTCAGAGTCGTCGCCTGATAGCATCATGCGCGTATACCGTAAGTCTACTGTTACTATTCGGTCGAGCTATTGATCTCCGAACCGCGACGAGTTTTCTGGGGGCGTCCGTTTCTGGTGGCGAAGGCCCTGGCGACTCTCAAGACGGCATGAAGAAAAGACGCATTACTGACTCCATCGTCGCAGTGGCCAAAGAAAAAGACGAGTATGACATAGCTCGCAAGGCGTTTGCGAAGCTGGATGGTGGGGAGCGTTTGACGCGACTTCGAGAGTTATATCCCCAACCTTCTGATGCCTATCTTGCGAGTCAAGTGCTCTCCAAGGTACTTACTCCGGGCCGGGATGACGATTTCTGGAGCTTTGAAGATTACACGCGCCACCGTGAATGGACTAGCGGTTATCTCACTAGGGCCTATAATACACTTCTGGATGTCCCTATTCAGAAGGGAGCGGATGTAGAGTCGTTTGCAGCGCGCGCACTGGCTCGCACTGGCATCAAGGGCGAAGCGAAAGTACTCCAGGTTGAATGGGTCTTGCAGCTTTATCAAGACGAACTTAAGGAACGCTGGGGTGGCGCTAGGCTTGTCGACAAGAAGTACCTACCTTTGTGCTTGTTGACTATGATGAGGCGCAAAGCTGTGCGGTGGACGATGGTACTGTGAGTAACATAAATGATGACTGATTATTTGTATTTATGATCGAGATGGTACCTATACCTTCATCTATAGATACATCTAGTTACCGCTCCATATCTAAATACAGTGTATATACTGTACCATGAACAGTATGGTCTCGTCTCAAGTGCAATTGTCTGCAACCAACAGGTTGCTTCCCTCACTCACTCGTATAACGAGAATACATCCAGAGGCAATTCGTCCGCTCTCATCATGCTAGAAACTAAAATGCACAATGAGACATGATGACGATGTTACCGTCCCCAAGGGATCTCTTAACATCTCTCATCTCAAGCCTCCCATCCATCCCCATGGCTGATAATGCCACAGCGCCAACCAACCTCATCTCATCTCACAGGCCCTCAAGCCAACATGGCAGTGAAACCCCATCAACCAATTCATTTAAACTCATACCACCAGCCTACCGTCCCATCCTCACAACTTTACACGTCTTATACCCGTCGACGCTCCTCCCCGCACTCGACCTCCTAGACAGACGACTCGTAACCCGCGTAATTCTCAAGCGGGACAGTGCGTCACATCCTCCACGCATGCAAACAGGTCGCGATCTCACCATAATCTCAGACCAAGAAGCCCAGACCGGACGTGAGAGCTCTAACATATCAGAGGAACAAGATGGAAGCAGAGCACCGCCCCTCTACCATCTAGTCCGCTCTGCACAACCGCAGTCCCACAGGCGTCGCCACTCGACATCTACCGGCGGCCAAGTGTACATAGTCCGTCTGGAGAGCTGGAATTGCACCTGTGCGGCCTTCTCATTCTCCGCCTTCCCGCCCCTTCCCTCATCCACATTCTCCTCACCAGGGCCTACAGTGGACGGGTATCAGATACTCCCCGCCAGTACGTCCTGGGAGACAGATACAAAACCCATGGGTGCGGAGACCGGCGAGAACGCAGAGCAGGCATGGGAATTCGGCGGCCTAAGCGCAGACGGGAGAGACGGCACTGGAGGCGTCCCCTGCTGCAAGCATCTTCTCGCTTGCGTGTTGGCTGAGAAATGGAGCGAGGTGCTAGGCGGGTACATGGAGGAGCGTCTAGTAGGGAGAGAGGAGGCCGCTGGTTTAGTTGGAGATCTATGAGGGTTGTGAAATCATTATGTCTACTATGAATATTTACACTGATTCTGACGATGCTTGTACGGCGAATCTAGGAGATTAGCTTTGACATGAGCATTCGGGCAATTTTGGCCGTGTTCTTACACTAACGGCGATGCTATGCCTAGCGGCATATCGCACTACAGCTAACGTGGCACGATAAGGGGATCTACGTAAACATAGAGAGATTCTGTTGTAGGATTTCAACTCTTACTCTTAGAGTCAAGATATTGATATCATAGCAACAAAGCCGACCTGTGATTCGTGACGCATGCTTCATTTATCGTCTATTAACCTAGAGCTGCTCATCCCAGCCTAGGCGGGTTCCTGGCCTCGTTTGATCGAAGCCAGGATATTATACAATCTCTCTGTGGCCCCAGGTAAGGCCACAATTGCTGCGCTGCTCTACTTCGCCTGGGCATTTATGTCCCGGCCTTAAAATTCTCTATTTCTTCTTTTCCTTGTCGGAGCTCTTATCTCCTGATTCAGGACTGGAGCCATTAGCACCGGCTTCCTTCTTCTCCTTTTCACTCTTCTCCTTCTCTGCGGCAGCCTCTTCTTTCTTCGCTTCTTTCTCTTCTTGCTGCTGCCTGTTTTGGATCTTGTTTTCAATGAGGTCATGGAAGGCGGTGATAGCTCGAATCAAACTGCTGAGATAGATGGCTAATAGCTGATCGTTTGTCTTGACACTCATAGCGTAGCCTAGTTCACCAACATTGGAGCCCTTGGTATCACCACCAGGTTTCGGTGTGGATAGGTTAGGCAGAAGGTTGAATATATCCTGCAAATTGCCAAGAACAGCGTGATTCACGGGCAACTGCTTATCTTGTACTTTCTGTAGGTACGTCTGGATTTCGCGCAACCGTAGGTGTAGTCCTTGCAGTGACTGCAGCTGATTTGTGATGCGAGTTGATAGGGTGCCAATGGCAACATCGCGGATATCTCTGAGAAGGTGCTCGACGCCGATTTCCTCAGCCTCTTCGGCCTCGATTGTGGATGGTGTGTGTACGAATGTTTTTGATGTGGTTGTGCCGTCCTGTAATTACACATTGTCAACCCACCTTGTTCAGATCAAGGCTCAAAAAGTACCTACATCTTTGATCTCCTCTACTGCGAAATACGCGTCTGTTGGTACACCGGACTCCTTAGGTTGAACATCGATAATGACAAGTAGGGGGTTCGGTGTGTATCTCTTGAAAAGCTCGTTGATCTCGAGGTCGGAAGCACGGAGCTTGGGTCCAGAGTGGTACCAGCCTATTAACTTCTCTCGTGCGTTGACCTTCTTGAACATGTCGTTCATGTTCTCCACATAGTTATGATCGAGGAACCAAACCGAGGGGTCGTCCGTGTCTTCCTCGAATGGCACTAGGGAGGAATTGAGTTAGCATCGCAGGCGATGAAGGCAACAGAAGTGAGGCGTTATGGCTAACCTGCGAAACTGTTTGATACCCGGACATTCTTTCCGTCATTCTGGCCTAACAGTACGCCGACAACCCTCTTACGTGTACCCTTAGCTGCCCGATTGAAATGATCTACGACGGATAACAGAACGAGGGGCGCGACGGTGACATTTCTGCTGACGAATGAGAGCGTCTCAGCAGTAGTGGCAGGCATCTTAAAGAAAGGCGACAACCCCTATGTCGATGATTCGGGATATTATTTCGGGTTGTGTCTGTGGAGGAAATACGTAAGAGATAGAAGGATGAGGGTTGGATATGAATGTGGAACTTGCTGATCGATGATGGCAGAAGGCTGTAGCTGTCTGGCGTAACTGTGAGGCTGCCTTGTTACGAAATCCTGGGTACAATGTACTTGTCCCGGGCAAGCTGAATCCCTATTTTGGATTGGCGCCCTTCAACTCCAGAGCTGCCCCGCTATCTAGATTCCGACAGGGTTATTGATGAGGCTGAATATGTTTCTTGTGGCTGGTGTGGCTCAGATCTTGTTTGTTGGGAGACCACGGAGATTAGATAAGACATGGCTAAATAAAGCACCTAGCAGACCTATACTACCTAGGTAGGTCCTACTATATTTAACCTAGGTACTAATCTAGTGGGTATGTAGTAGGAAACAACCTGTGACGGTGACGGTATTTGGAATCTAAGTGCCTATCTATCATAGCAGATGCATCAATTCTCTCGCTGACTAGTGGTAATATAAATAGCCAAGAGGGGACATTCTGCTTAGAAGAATATGGGGTTTATCAAACGGGTTGGTTTTCTGCAAAGCTCGTGAAGATGGGAGAGCTGAGTAAAACTAGCTGGTTGAGTTTACTAAGATAGCTCTCCTTGCCACCAGCTTATTGGCCCAAATAGGGAGAAGTAACGCATCAAATTATATTCCACGCATTTTTTATTAGTATTCACACTAACTGTTCTGTTGGCGATTTTGAGACGAACTATGATAGGTCGTATGTACTTACTTCACAATCCTGTTATGGCTCACGAGAACTGGGAAAAAGGTACCAAGGTAGTTAGGTAGGTACCTAACTGGTGTTGAGGAAGATATATGATGTCGGCCTACCGGAAAGGCAAAAGAATAGGTAGCTACAAACCTACCTAGGTACTGCTCATGTTAGCTTGTGATGATGAATAGCTCCGGACCGAGAGGCTACGGGTAGATGGAACTTAAGACGGTACTAAGATACCTTGTCCAGATGTTCACAGGTTCACAGCCCATCGAAGGACCTCCCAAGGACCAACCGGACCAACCAGGGGTAGCAGCAGCAGGGCAAAACAAGCCGCTAGCGCCTCATCCACAGGTAGGGGTCCACTGCATTCAACCACCTGCAGCCAGTCAAACCCTCCAATTGGGTCCGCTATAGTTCCCCGTGCAGCGATTGTTACTGTAATCGTGATTCTACCTAGGCTAGGTACCTATGCTACCTACTTACTGGTTACTACCTACCTACCTAACGCTAGAGAGGTACCACGGTGGTAGTCCAAGAGGTATACTAAAGGTACGCAACATTTTTGTCGCAACCTGTTCGTCCATCTTGTCTGTCCGCCTTGTCGACAAGCCCGACCTCGCAACCTTCACTTTCGGAGCTTATTTACTCTTCTCTTTTCTTTCTTTCTTCCTTCTCCTTTCCCACCTCAGACCCTCTCCACTCAACCCTCGTATATTAGCTCCTGGTAGCTCTTCTTTCTTTCCTCTTCTCTCTCTTCTTCCCCCCCCCCTCGGTCCCGCCGGTTTCCTTCTTGCGCACGTTAGTTTACAATGGGTGCTATCGACACCGAATTCAAGCGGCTGCACGATGTCGTGACTAGCCTCGAGGAGCGCGTAAAGCGTTTAGAACAGCGCCAATCCGGCGAACCCTTAACAACCGAGAGCATCCGCATGATTTTAATCGGTCCTCCGGGAGCTGGTACGTGGCCGAGCCAAGCTTATAGAGCTTGATCGAGACGAGGATATAGAGCTGCGGTCTCTCCATTTTATTAGTAGTAGAGTTCAAGTTAGGCTAATTGACCCCTCCCTGTAGGAAAGGGAACACAAGCACCTAAGATCAAGGAGAAGTTCTCATGTTGCCACCTGGTATGTCGAATTTGTACATGCGAAGAATTGCCTCATATCGAAACGGCAACTAACACTCACCACCTAGGCTACCGGTGATATGCTGCGCTCCCAGGTAGCTAAGAAGACTCCCCTGGGTCGGGAAGCTAAAAAGATCATGGACGCCGGTGGTCTCGTCAGCGACAACATTATGATCGGCATGATCAAGGAAGAGCTGAGCACCAATAAGGAGTGCAAGGGCGGGTAAGTCTAAGTTGGAGCTCTATTAGCACAATACAGCATCATCTCCGGACGAGACAATTTGCACAGAGACTAACGCAGTCATTGTTTCAGCTTCATCCTTGACGGATTCCCCCGCACAGTGGCCCAGGCCGAGTCGCTCGACAAGATGTTGGCGGAGAAGGACCAAAAGCTGCAACATGCAGTAGAGCTGCAGATTGATGACGCGCTGCTTGTAGCACGCATCACAGGGCGACTGGTACACCCTGCGTCGGGCCGCTCGTACCACCAAATCTTCAACCCACCTAAGAAGCCCATGACGGACGACCTGACGGGCGAGCCCCTGATCCAGCGCTCCGACGACAACGCCGACGCCCTCAAGAAGCGTCTCGCTACCTACCACGCCCAGACTGTTCCCGTCGTCGGTTACTACAAGGACACCGGCATCTGGAAGAGCATTGACGCCAGCCAGGAGCCTGGCCAGGTCTGGAACAGCCTTCTCAAAATCTTTGGCGAGAACAACAAGAAAACCGGCATCCTCAGCAAGCTGACTGGCCAATAAACTCCAGCTTGCCCAATGATCCAATCCAATAATTCAAGGTTTATCTTAGTCGAAACTGACGTGCCCCCCGTTTTCGTCACCGAGACAACAGGGCGCATGGGTCGATGCTTGTTCAAGAACATTGTCATCGCAAGGAAATGTAGAAGATTCGCGCTTTATTTGCAATATAAAAATCCCAGCGCTTGGAGAGGAGCTAGGGAAACGCGCAGATGGATAAAGGAGAGGGACGTGGGAAACCATCACGATTTGTACCATACCTACTACTACTTCTTCCGCCCACCTGGTTGTGCATGTAAAATGTGACTAATCAAAGATTTACAAATTCTACCGCTTCGAGATTTCTATATGCACGACTCAGGCTTTGTCTAGTTCACTTGGAACTACAAAATCTAAATGACGAGGTGAGCAGTTTAGTGTGAACTACCAATGCGCGTTATTTCGGGCCACCTACGTTGGCCGCCCATCCTGCCTACGGTAGCCGCCCGTACCACTCACCCATTCTGCAAGTACTAACCTAACAACACTATTATTTAATATAAAAAATATTTATTACTATAAAAGCTTATTAATTAAAATAAAATTAAATAAAAATAAAATTTAATATTAAAATAATTATTTTATTTTTTTATATTTTTTTATATTTTTATTTATTTATTTATTTAACTTTTAATATTATTGTTAAAGTTAAAGCGTTTGTATAAAGTACATAAAAATGGGCAGACTACACTTAATCTACTTTAGTACCTCCACCCAATGCCTGTTTAGGCAAGGTGGGCGGCCACCGTAGGCAGCATGGGCGGCCAACGTAGGTGGGCCGCGTTATTTGTCTTATTATTATGAGACATTCGATTCCATACCACGCAAACTCCCGAAATCTCTACAGTACCGTATCGTTACTCTTCGCCGCACATCTTGATATAGCACTTTTAGCATTTGGCGAGATCACAATAGCAAAGCGCGCAGACCGCAGGGCGTGTTAGTATATTCCAAAGAGGGGGTATAATTTAGCTTGAGAGTCTATCTATAAATTTGGCAATTAACAGCGATAAAGCCCCTCCGTATCTGTCCTGATTCCTTTATTATGTTCTTATGCGGGTGTTGTGACAACCCCAGATTCGCATACAATGTAGAGCGACTCGGGGATGCTAGCGTGGTCGGGCTTCGGATCTCGCGAAATGAGTGTAATGGACTACTCTTATCCTACAACCTGGGGGGATATGAATTAAACCAAACCTATTAACTCATCGGGCCGACTATCGAAGCGTATGGTTCCAAGCGGTATTTTAGGCCATATCTCCCTCGAGAGGGAAAGCAAGCCGTCCTCGACCATGGGAGCTTGCTGAATGAATTACAATCTGGGCGATATTGGTTGCATATTATGCCAGTGGAAGTTCCTATCTCCGCGGCGTAGCTAACGAGGTGATATTAGTACTCTGGACTCACCATGCTCGGTCCGGGCCGCGCAAACCGCAACTTAGAGCTACTACTAGCACTATACTGGCCAAGAGTAGAGCACTCACCATTAACCAATTGCCTCTGTTTATTCAACCAGCTTTTGGGCATCTCATTCCGCCGCTGTAACACGAAATGATTACTTTGTAATCTGCTTGACAAATCGTACCATGCCGTGGCGATCATGGTGTTCTCGCGTTGGAGATTCTTGATGATCTGGTCGGTCTGGGCCTGAATTTCCGAATCAGAATCATGTACGCAACACGTAGGCGTGTTTTTTTTTTTTTTTTCAAGCAGATTCCACATATGCATATGCAAGAGCTCAAAGAAAGGACAAACGATCCAAGACACTTGGGGCCGACAACACATAGAAAGGCACACAAATCGGAAGAAAACTCCTAGCTATTCTATACCATAAATTATAATAGAAGAAATTGATACTTACTTTTTGTTCGCTAGCTTCTGTACCAGCGCGGACGGCCTTTAGCGTCCGTTCGAGTTCGCGGTTCTTGAGGTCGGATTGTTCATATTGCTGTTTTCATAGCAGATATCGTCAGTCACACACTCAGAGGTACGCATAAAGGCTAAGATAGGTTTAGATGCAGCCCGAGCCGTGAGATCCCAATCCAAGCCAATGGGCCCAGCTACTAGGCCTTTTCTTTTTTTTGGTGGCGAAATTGCCTTGTACAGGGGCCGATCTGGCGGATTCGAGACTCATACGGTCGGGCGAGACGTATCCCGAATCACAGCCGTTAGGATTAAAATTTGAGGAGGAACTACCCCCATAGGATGGCAACATCGAAGCCGGACGTTTAGGTATAGTCAATGTACCATCATCGCCAAACTCGTAAGGATAGAAACCATGCTCAAGTGGTGTTGACGAATTCGCAAACCAGGGAGTAAAACTTTCCCAAATAGTTTGACGCTTCTCCTCCACATGCACGACATCCGGATCATCTACATCACTGGGGGCATCTGGCGAGTTGGTGGAAAAAAGACGCACCTGTTGTAGCTGCTTATAGCGAGTCCGGAGCTTCTCCATCTTTTCGGATTGTTTGATATAATCCGTGCTGACGGTCTGCCCATCGGCTGCCTTTTGAAGTTCCCTGTTGGCAAGTTCGGCTTCGCGGCGAAGTTCGTCTTTCTCAATGAACGCGGTCAGGAGCTGCTTTTGCATAGCTTCCGACTCGTCCTTTAACAAATTATACTTCTTTCGCTCCACTTCAAGCTCCGCGCGGAGTGAGGCCCCAATCATGCCGTCCGTGTGCTTCAATTCTGTGAGAGCATCCAGGCTAGATTTTTCTACAGCGGTCACTTTTTCCTCACTGTCAGCGTCTTCCCCATCTAAGACATACTCTATAAATATTGCCTTACAATCGCCGCGGGCCTCCAATAAGGAACGCTCTTTATCAGCAAGCTGTTCTTTGATGATTTCAAGCTGTCGTTCGAACTGCTTCGAGCGACTTTGTTCGGCGAGGACCTGGGTCCGTAGATTCGAGTACGCTTCCTCTCTGAAATAATCTGACATCAGCCATTTGCTGTCCGGGGCCATATCATAGCAACTTTGGAGGGCCACAACTAACCCTTTGTCGCTCAAGTTTTGAATGAGGGCATCGATCTGCTTCTGACCAACTGTGAATCTCTCAAAAATATCGTTATACTTATCTTGGATGGCTTGACGGGAGATACGCAGTCTTTCCATCTCCTGAACCAGCTGGCCTTTGTCGGACTCGGAACCAATAGTATTCTTCAGTACTGAGTTTTCTGCCTGGAGTCTCTGTAGCTCAAGACTTCTCATCGAAATTGTATTGCTTGAATCGTTAAGCTCATCTTCGAGAGACGTGGGGCGAGCAGCTAGTGAATCATCCACAACCGCTGAGGGATCTAGCATCAAGACTTTCTCCTGGAGGTCTTTTACTACAGCTTCATCAAGCTGGCTTCTTTGTTCTAATTCACTCAGGCGGATCATGATGTCTTGGTTTTGCGACACTAGCGCTAGTTTCTGGTCTCGCATGTTAGCGATGTCGATTTCGTACCCCTGCATCTTGGAGGCATACGCCTCGCTTTCTCGCTTCAGAGTCTCGATCTTTGAGTTAGCATAAGTGAGTTGGTCATAGGTTTTGGCGAGATCCATCCTATCATTGCGTAGCGAAGCTAGTTCAGCCTCGAGATGTTTTGATGCCTCTACCTTCTTTCGTAAATTGTCGGCCATATTCGCCTTCTTCGACAGCTCTTCATTCTTAGCCTTAAGCTCTTGGTTCTCATCGACGAGCAACTCTGCCTTCTGCGATGCGGCCTCCAAGCGTGCCTTGTCTTTTAGGAGTCGCTCCCTCTCTTCTACTAGGGAGTTTCTTTCATTTTCCAAATTTGCGATGAGTGTCTCGTTCTCTTTGAGATGTCGCTGGAGTCGGTGCCGGTCAAAATTACCTGCTTCTGATTCGATTTGCTTATGAAGATGCTCGTTCTCGTCTTGCAGTTCTTCATGTTTCCTAACCAGTTCATCATAATTATCCTGAAGGCGGTCCAATCGCACCCTTAAGCTGCCGGCCTGGCGCTTAGCCTCTTCAGCCTCGCGCTGCAAATCAGCTATGGCAGCTTCATGTGCGAGATCAGCGTCTACTCTAGGACCATCAGTGGCCGTGACACCATCGCTGTCGATAGCAACACTATCTTGTTGAAGTTTTACGTTAACTTCGGTGATGATCTGAAAGATAGAAGCCTGATATTTCGCATCCAACTCCTGGGCCAACATGACGAATTGGGAGTTGTCTTCGTGGAAACAAGCGGCGCATAAGAAGATTAGTAGGACCTGTAAGTAAGTGTTAGCATAGTGTTGATATTTCCTAGAAGACGAGGATGGAGGTAGGGGGGGGGCATGAGGCATAATTTCAGATGATGCGGGAGGTGGTAGCAAGGGGGCACTCACTTCAGACATCCCTACTCTTGTGGGATCTCTATCCAAGGCCTGGAAATCGACCATCTTGATCAAAGGTTCTATCTTGGAACACAGCCTTCGAGCAAAGTCGATCAGACTAATATGAATAATGTGCATGCTTCTCCTGAACTCATCACCGGCCTTTGATGCGGCGAGGCTTTGCTCGAACCGAGTAGGACTGTAGTCGGGGTCTAGTATTTCAAGGAGTGCAGAGAAGAAGGCGCCATCGAAGAGCTGTTCGAGCTTCTTCACTTTTAGAGTTGGCTCGCGCTCGGGCGCAAATCTAATGATCATCGCATTTGCCTGTAAAAGGGGTTTAGGTTAGCAAAATTTCCAGTTCAGCAACGAGATATAAAGAGGAGGGAGGGGGTAATGGAGGAAGATACATACCCATTCGAGCAGGGCCACATTGCTGGCCTGGAGGTTCATTGAGGTTATCATCGCGCCGGCCGATGATAATAGACCTATATAGATTGTGTAATTGTCAAGGTTATAAGGGGGGATATTAAAGGTGTGTCGTCGCCGTCGCCAGATATATAGTCCACGGTAGTGGTCACGTAGCGAGGACGAGGATAGACAAAAGAGATAATGTCTTGAAAGAAAGACGTAGTTAGGAACGAATTGCGGTTGCTCTTAAGAAACGTAGTGTACGGGAACTTGCAGAACTCATAATATTAGCAACCGTCGTAGAGAGATGGAGGATTTCCTAGGTGGCTGAAGTCGAGCTCAAGAAGTAGGGATCGGTTACAAAGAGCATGAAAGCCTCATTGTCAGGCAGAATGCGGATTGTTCAGTCGATCATAAAGCGCATTGTTTCGTGGATGTCTCCGACTCGTCCGAGCATTCGCTAAAAGGGAAATCTAGGCCCAGCTGTATTCAAAGACCCCTGGGTGGCCTGGATGGCGTGTGGGTTGGGGGATGTGAGAGCAGATTGGTAGGGTCCGCCGGTATCTCGCGTCAGGAGAGGTATGCCGTCGCCAGGTTGGGGAGTTGGGGATCGCAGACGCAGGACGGACCTCGAGTTCTTATTTTAGAGGTACCTACCTAAGGACCTACCCATGATAGGGAGTCCTAGGTACATTCAACCCCACTAGAGCACTAGACTACAGGGAGCATCAGGGAGCATCAGGGGGGGATCCGGCAGCCAAGATCGTCCGACTACTGATCAAACCGCAGGGGGGTTCATCTAACTAAACGCGCTAACGCGGCAGATTGATTGCAGCTTGCTGCAGGTTGCTGGTGAGGCATTAGGTAATTCATATTGGGCTACCATCTTACGTCAACACCATGACTCTTTTGTCTTGTTTCTCTTTGCACACCATGTTATGTTGTATGAATCGTCAATGCGCACAACTAGCCGAGTAAGCTCATAAAGGACATTCATTCTTCCTTGGACCAACCCATAAAGCTATACCTAGACAAAGTAAAGTTTAATCTCCCCTAGTCACTGGCCGAGTACAAAAGCAATTCAAAGGGTTGAACTTCAGCCTAGCGTTTTATAGGCTTAATTTAATAGCTTAATTGCACCCTCTTGAAAGCCTTTTCTTTTAATTGATATCTACCCACTATCTAATAAGTACCCAAACGGAACACAAAAGTCATAACCCAAGAATTAGCTATATGCCTACCTAGGTAGGTATGCTCTCACATCGTATGCATCCAGCAGAACTAGAGGGGAGGTATAATAGAGGCATAATATGACCGAGTGTCTGGCTATACCAGTGCCTGTTATACCCTGCAGGATGCCAAATGTTTCATTTATGCTCAGCTCTTTCATGCACGGCTGCGCGGTATTTCTCGAAACAATGCACGGAGATACGAATACCTATTAGATTCTAGCAAACTAATAGTAAGACTGTAATACGACCGTCGGCAAAATATGTTGAATTCCCGATATGTTCGTATTAATGCTAACTATAATGGCTAGGTAGTTGTGTCCTTTTCATCATCTCTCAAAAAGGTCAAGCGCTCATGTTTGCCGTTTGCATTAATTAAGTGGCCGATGGAGGCGTAATAGTAGGTATCCGCATTATGCAGCCCGACGCAGGCTACATACAACCTACAGCTGCAGGTCCCGACCCGTGATACACAAAGGAGGGCGATCAACGACTCATATAGCAGAAAAAGATGATTACACTAGCTTATAAAAACTACAAAAAGCACCTAGCATTTACCACCTGTAAGCTAAGAAATGGTTCCCAATTCTACAACCAAGGCGCCCCTGTAGACAATATTGGATCGAATTTCATGTTTCAGTCTCCGCATTTACGAGTTTACCCAACAATCAAATTTCAACGCAACAAACAAGTCTCAACTCGTCTTCTCCAGCTAGCACTTATAGCGGGGAGCACCTCCCATGGAGTAAAATAGGAGATATGGACAGAAAGAGTAGACACAACGGCCCTACAATCGACATGGGGCATGTAGGTCTATAGCGGCGCCAGAAATGACGGCATCCTATAATATTTTGATAATACTCTAAGTACATTCAACCAAAACTGAGCAGGTAATCAGCCCTCCAACGCCAAGGGAATGAAAGCAGTGCTTAATATCCTACACAGCAAGCCAACTAATCATTCACGACTTTCCAATATCTATCATACGCACTGCGTTCGCATAAGGAGGGTACGGAAGTGGCGCTGAGCCGGTGGTCGTTCATCTCGTAATTACGTTTTGTCATCGTTCGAAAAGCACGTCGGTTTAGTTGGAAGGTTCTGAGATCTGCACGACTTGGTCCTCTTCGATAACGGCATGGTATTCGGAGCTCCATGTCGTGACAGTCTCGATGATCTTCTGTGGTGCCTTCGCCGCAAAGCCCCTAATCAAATTCGTCAGTATTCTATACAGAATCCAATGCATCATCGCTGCGGCTTGAACAACATTCCAGAGGGTCACGGGAAAGCGTGTTGATGCAGAAGATTGATGGTAAAGGATATCTACAAGGTGAGAACTGAATAAGGTTTCGTACTTGAGCAACTTGTATTCATGCGTTATAGTGCCTCCGGCCTTGCGGATATCATCCATCGCGCGGTTAACAACATCGTCGGGTGTTCCCTTAGGAAAGCTCATGATAATAGCTTTCTGGATATCGACGGCAAAAGCACCTTGCGCGGCAGCAAGGGCGGCGGCGACAACTGGAAGGAATCGCATCTTGTTGGTTATGGGCGATGACGTGATGGATGGCTTTATTCAATCGGTCAGTTCGGCCTACGGAGTACTGCTTCACGCGAGGGTGGTTTCAAAAGAGCGAGACGCAAAGAATGTGACCGAAGGCTTCGAGGTGAAAGTCGGAGAGACGATACGGAAGAACGCTTACAGTGAAATGTATTAAATGCTTCGTGGTTGCCTGAAAGGTGGGATAGGTGAGGTCGGTAAGTTAGGTAGTCTGATGATAAAGTAGGTGAAGTAGGTGTACTGACTGTAGAAGATTAGGTACCTACCTAATACGTAGTAAGCCACCTGGGCACATGGTGGGGACTGGATCGGGCGGGGCCGCAGAGGGTCCTTCCAATCTGGGGGAGAGCTGATTCAAGCTGCCAAAAGAGACACTCACTTATCCTTATTTAGGTTAGTCGCATCTATGCAACACGCACATTCATACCGGCTGTGGACAGACGCAGTGATATATTGCCAACTGACGACTCTTACTCTTCAATACCTAGGTACCTAGCCAAACGATTGACTCCCCTATCTACCTACTTGTCCAAATTTCCGCAAGTCGAGCCTTATCCATCTTCGCCGCTAACACCATCATTCTCTAGACCATTGAAACTCTAACCCTTCATGAATGGGAAAACATCAAGGTTCCCCATAGTCCCATCAGACCCCATTAATTCTCAAGCAGTTGGGGTTGCTTGCGCATACACAATGCTATCAGCAAGCGCGGCAACCGCAGGAGTAGCCTTAAAGCCGCTCGGCCCGCATGTGCTAACGTGAAGACCATTGAGGATTGAGGAGTACCCTTCAGGTAGGAGTTCGTCGGCTTCTCCTGCGGGAACAGTACCGGAGTAAGGATTGAAGTTATAGATACCACAGGGGCAGTGGTCCAGGATCTTCATTGGGGATGTTCCCTGAAGAACCGCAGAGCCTCCTCGGCTGAGACTGAAAGATACTTCTCCTGGAGCCATACCAATAGAGTTTATCACCGCGCCCGCAGGAACGTCGACGGTCACACTATTTCCGGCGACATTCATAGTCAGTGATGCTGCCTCGGTCAACAGCGTAACAACAAAGACTTCGTCCTTCATTGTCTCCCATCCATTAGGGCGACCTTTGAAATAGTTCCCACTGGAATTGTCGGGAACGTCAACAAGCGTGGTATCGGTAGCGTCACAGTCTAGATCCTTGAGTGTAGGACGGAACCAGTAAACGCTAACAGGACAAAGTTAGCGACCTTTCCCCCTTAGGGGCGGGGACGTTCATGCTAGTTCGACGCCAGACAGTAGATCACACTCACATCTTATCCTCGGTGATATAAGGGGCAGGGTCGGATGCTCCAGCCTTAAAAGCAGCGATGAATGGAATGGCCATATCTAGGAAAGCGTCGTGGGGGAAGCCATAGACCCATTTACTGCTTCCGTCGTCTCCGTGCGGGGAGTCTAGGCGGCCAATGTAATGCGACTCACCGTAGTCGTTCCATGTGACTATCTCTATATACTCTGGCTGGAGTTCGAGGATCTGCTGCCATCGATCAAACCAAAGAGTGTCGCTAGGGAAAACCCAGTTCTTCGAATACGGCACTTCTGGCCCGAAATGGGTGAAGAACCAAGGCGACACAGGTGCGATGTATGCTTTTCCATCCAAGGCAGTGATATAAGCCTGGTCACCTTGCTGGACGGTGACGTTGGCACCTGGCTTTGGGGCCTTGTTGTTGCCATCGTTGGGCCAAGCGATCCAGTTCAGAGCTCCGTCTAAAAAGAAGATTAGCAAATATCTCTAGTAGAAAGATATACCGAGAGACTTCGTACCAATTACCGAGAAATCAGTTCCTTGCTCCGGGTGGAAATTTGGTGCGAACCAAACATCATTGTCAGCTGCCGTCCTCATTGCAGCCACATCCAGTCCATCGCCCGCAAATGATGACGCAACTACTCTGTCGCCGAATTTCAGTTGAGCGGGCTCAGAGGCATACTTAGCGATCATCTGGCCGACTTGCACGGCTTGGTCGGTATGATACCAGTTGAAGTCGAACGAGAGAAAGGCCTTCATCCCGTTCCTATTTGCCGACTCATATGCGTATGCGAGTTGCTGGTCAGTATAGGGATCGACACCGATGTTGAAAGCTAAGGCATCGATTCCAATGGCTTTGGCACGCTTCATGTCATCATCATAGTCTGCAGCTGACGTTCGAACATAGATAATCCCTATCTTAGGTAAAATTTTAGTCTATTGCGCTCACAAAACAGCAATCGATACATACCATATAATGACAAAAGACCATCTTTTCTCCATTATCCTGCCGAACAGTCATACCGTTGCCAAACGGCGATGGGGCAGCGAGGACAGTGGACAGCAGAGCAGCTGTCGCAACAGCCTGAAGTACTGTTTTGATAGACCACATAGCGAAGTACCTATCTATGAGCGGAACTATGCGATCTCTGCTTTGTGAGGTATCGTTACAAAATATCCTCGCGGACGTTGATCCTTTTTCTATATTTGCTAGGCGGTGAAGAAGCACTGGCTTTGCATAGCTACCCTCTACGCTTGACAGTGGAGAATTTCAAGCGTGGAGGTTGAATCCTCCCCTACCGTCATGTGTGAGGGAGTATAACCTACAAGAGGGCCGACCACGACCTCTGCATAGCAATTTTCTCGAGCTTTCTCTAGATGAGGTTGGATCATGCATCGTCAGGCGTCAAACGAGTACGGCCGACGGAAAGGCCGGACGTGACCTTTGGGCGTTTGCATGTGCCGTCACCCCTGGGCTTCTAGTAACGGTTAATTTCCTGTCTTCGAGTGTTTAAATCATTCCCGGTACGTCGATTAGTTTCGATAAAATGGAATAAGGCAGCAAGGGTTACCAGATCTGTTAACTCACTCCGTTTATTGCCACTACCCTTTAGCCAGTTACCTCGGAAGTCTCTCGTTACATAGCTCCGCCTATCATAGGCCCGACACGCCAGCCGTTATGCTATACGACCCTATGGCGATTAAAGCTGGTGTTGGGGGTGCTGCCGACGTATCTAGCTGATTTGCCCTTTGTGAAATTCACTTCCGAAGAAGAAAGTCCTTAGTCCAATTGGAAAAAAAATCAGAGATACAACGCCTTATGCAAGTGATCGTATAGTAGCGTAGTTGAATCATTGGCTACGGTTTCGAGTTTGGCCCCGGCCACCAGAACTAATACGGCAATCCGGGGTAGCAGTTAAGGCAGCACTTTACTGCATTTTATATGTGACGTAACCTCAAACAACCCACCAGGCACTCGGCAACTTGTTTAATGCGGGCTCAACTAACTAGCTTCCAGAACCAGACCTTAGTCTACCGCCAAGACCTGCCTGGGGAGACTACGCTTCCGTATCCAGAGAAGCTAGGGTAGAATCGAGTAGTGCCTCACCCATCGCAAGTCCTCTCACTCTTAGCAAGATCTAAGCTAGTATCCTCAGGGGGCTATATCTGTTTTTATATAGAAGGATGTGCCGATAATAGCGTCCCGTGCCCGAGGAACGGCTCCATCCCGGTGACGTAGAGCATAAGAACGGAGTTATTTCCGCCTCTACTTACCAGCATCGGCTTCCGTTTGACCCATATCCCGCCGCATATGATCCACTCCGGGGCTAGGAGTGGAGTTTATTCCCACTAGATACCTAGTATCGTCTCGATCCACGTTACATCCTTGATACAATTCGAAGGCTATTTCGTTACGTTACAAGCCAATTAGTCAGCAACCGTGTATTCTGTAGCCAAGCCATGTCAATCCTCGTTACTAGTAACAAAGAGGCAAAACCATCATGATTTAGGCCAATATCTAAAGCATAGTATGGCGGCCGTGCGTGCGGGAAGGCCGGGCTCCTAGACCCCGTTAGGGGGTCACATTCTCCAAATATAGTCGTGAACATATGTTCAAGCACATTGCAGTTACGTCTCTCCCAGGAAAAGGCCCGACAACTCAGTCCTACCTTCGGCCGAAGGCCTTCCCATGGGCAGTGTCGATGCCGAACTCTGCCAGTATTCGTATTTCCTCCGGGCCAAAAGTGTCGGAGTTCAGGGGCAAGGATCTCTCTCCACCAGGGGGGCCACGGTCTTGTCTTTGGAGCCAGCACACCTAAGCCAGCGTGCAAAATCCCACCCTTTGCGGCATCTTAGATTACCGAAGAAACCCTATGCTCTTTAATTCTCGGGTGCGGTATTACAGGAATCCCGTTGTCTAGACAAAATTTAGGGGAGACACTGAGGCGATATTCATACTAGCAGGCATCACATGGCGAATCGGGAAGGAGACAATCTCGAATCCGCAAATCCGCCAATCCGCCGGCCCCCAAAACTTCAAACAATGGCATGGTGATCTTTACCAAAAATAGAGCCGCCTCATTACCTAGGCACACCGCGCAGGAATAATAAGTAGTTGAAATACTCGATGTAGAGGTCCAAATATTCGGTAGTGATGTCTTTCAAGACGCTCACCTTCATCTCAGCGTCTGATATTGTCCTATCTCAGAATGGCGAAGAGATTTGTTGCCGCGCTTCTAGCTGCTGGTAAGTTTTCTGTGTCATTTCCTTCGTGCCTAGCTGTAATTGGAGTTTAAAGGCCCCTTTTAGCGGGAAACCACATTTCGAAGGTTTCTTCAGCTTTCGAGCCTCTCACTGACAACGTTCAAAATGGAGATAACTAACTCTGAGTGATGCAGTGCCATGGCTTGTCGAGGCGCAAGCTGAAAAGCCTGTGTATGCTCATTTCATAGTACGTTTCTCCCAAGCCCTCCTTCTTTCTCTCTTTAGCACTTCTATAACTTACGCGATAAAAGGTCGGTATCGTCGAAGATTACACAGTGGAGGACTGGAAGACCGACATAGCGCAAGCACAGGCTATTGGTATCGATGGCTTCGCGTTGAACTGCGCCCCAGAGCGCATCGACGACTATACTCCTAAGCAGCTGGCCAATGCGTACCAGGCCGCCGAGGAACTCGACTTCAAGGTGTTCATCTCCTTCGACTTTGCCTATTGGACCACTGGAGATACTGAAGCTATCACTGAGATTGTTGGGAACTACAGTAGCCACCCAGCCCAAGCTTACTATAGGTTTGTTGTTCTTGTATTAGCCGTATTTCTAGGAGTGTGATTACTGACTCTAGTATAGTATGTCAACTTATCTACATAACTTCTCAACTTTTTTTGTTACGAGGCTCATTCATCTTTTTTTTTTGATTTTTCTTTTGATAAAAAACCCAAAAAATCCCCGACGATAAGTGATAATTCACTAATTCGGACTAGATGATGGTGCTATCGTGAGCACTTTCGTAGGTGACAGTATGGACTGGAACGCGGTGAAAAATGCTCTACCGGACCAGAAGATCACGGCTCTGCCCAACATCCAAGACCCGGCGTTCCTTGCCAACGCCCAGACCGGGCTAGACGGCGCCTTCTCATGGTATGCCTGGCCGACCGACGGCGGCAACAGCATCATCCCTGGTCCTATGACCACCGTTTGGGACGACAAATTTATAGAAAACCTGGATGGTCGACCTTATATGGCTCGTGAGTTCTACATATCTAATGGTGAAATTTGCACCCAGACCACTAACCCTGGTTCGCAGCGGTGTCTCCGTGGTTCTTCACTCATTTCAACACTAAGAACTGGGTCTTTATCTGCGAGGACCAGCCTAACCTTCGTTGGGAACAAATGCTAGCGCTCAAGCCGGCTCTCGTTGAAATTGTCACTTGGAATGGTGCGCTCTTCCCCGCTTCCCTTTACCGACCCGAATACTTACTAATATTCTTCCTTAGATTTTGGTGAAAGCCACTATATTAGGTAAATAACCTGTGCAGACCTTGGGACTTCCTTAAATCCCAGTAGTCATATTTCTATTTAGCTGCCGATATACTAACCTATCTCTCCTATAGCGACGACCAGCCCAGCCATTCTGACGACGGCTCGGGTGCCTGGGCAACTGGATACCCGCACGCCGGTTTCCGCACGCTATGGGCTCCGTACATCGCAGCGTACAAGTCGGGCGCCGACAAGCCCACCGTCGAGTCCGACGAGCTAGTGTACTGGTACAGGACAACACCGAAAGACACAGTGTGCACAAGCGACTCGCTCGGCCCGCCCAACGGCATCGAATACCTCGCGGACGTTGTTTTCGTAGCCACGATGCTCACCGAGCCCGCAGAGCTCACTGTGACGAGCGGTGATAGCGAGCCTGTTACTGTGACCGTCGATGCGGGAATCATTACTACGAACTTCACGATGGGCGTTGGACAGCAGAGTTTCTCCGTCTCGAGGGACGGGACTGAGATCTTGAGTGGCACTAGCGAGAAGGACATTGCGAGTTCATGCGAGACGTACAACTATAACCCCTATGTCGGGGTCCTGTCTGCTTAAACTAAGATGATTCGAACGGGCATTCGAGCAAGCCTCGGATCATGCGATGAAATGGCAAGATGTGCTGGAATTGACATTATTGCTTTGACGCCTTAGGACACGGAGACTTAGGGAAATAGAATCTTAGAAGCATAGGTGAACATTCATGTATTACTGGCAGAGGTCATATATAAAGAACATGAGACAATTCAGACGTCATTGTCAAGTGCTCCCCACGTCTAATCTAGGTAATTATCTAACCCGAGAAGCGCAAAGGCATCCATGCCCATATAATCATGTCCGTATTACAATCAACATCAAGTCCCACCAGCTCAATCTCATGCCGCGGTTCAGGTCTAGTGTATCTAAGCTAAAAAAAAGAAACGCGGAAAGCGGTCCCATCTAAAGAGCTCCATCAATGCACCGAAGTCTCCGTAATTCCTATATAAAAGGCTTCAAGAAGCATGATTTGAAGCGGCCGTACATGCCACAGCTCCGGTAGAGCTGGTAGATACGCCAGAAGCCGTAGACGTAGTAAAAGTAGAAGGTATCGTACCATTCGCAGGAGACGTCGGATATGACGTAAGAGGTGGACAACTGTACGGATCTGGCGACGTGACGGTTCCACACGGAGGGGGAGTGTAGCATCTAGATCAATGGATTAGCTAGGTACGGTATACCTATAAGTCTAAGATATGGGGGGGGGCTTGGTACAGGTAAACGAAAGTCAATGTGCCATGGCACTCGGCGTAGGAAGCCCAACAGTCTGTCGATGTGCAAGCAGCTGGGCTGTCGTTTGTAGACGCTTCGGCGGAAATATCCTTCAGTTTAGGTGCGGCCGTGATCACAGGCGAGGATCCAGGGAGGGCGCAGACTGCGCCGAGGGCGGTTATTACAAAGGCTAACAGTTGCATCTTGATTTTTCGGTGCCCTTCTCTTTTCTCTCTCGGTGTCTTGATTTGAACATAGGATTTGGGAGAAGCTGTTAATAATGCCTTTATTATTATAGACAGCTGTGTTTGGGCGCCTAAGGTGTTTGCAGATGGTCTAAGTGAGCTAAGTGTAGGACCGGGGGGGAGTAGAACAAAGAGAATCAATCTCGCGACGGTTGCGTAGTCCCTCCTCCCCCTTTATGAACAGATTAAAACCGACCCTGCGCACATGGCTGTGACACGCAGATTACCCAGAACGTGACGACAACTTACGACGTCCAGCATGATATATGCCATCTTCCTTGATATGTTGATGGGGGGGAGCACATGTTGCACGTAGTGCAGTATGAAGGTGGCAGGCATTCAGCCAATGAGCGTCCCCCGCCTGCCGCAACAGGCAATCAATTGCTCGTGCACGGTCGATTGCCCGCCAAGCCTTAAGAATCAAGGTACCCAGGTTGGTAGCTAGGTTAGGTACTTCGTTAAAAACCCCTTGCCGACTAATCATATCTTCTATCGTGGCGAAATACTCCTTAGGAAGGAATAATGTGGATACCTTAGGTACCTAAGGTATTTAAGTCAAAGATCCATCAGGGCATTCGGATACACTAATCTACACTACTATAGTAGTCCACCGGATGCACACAATCAGTATCGAAGTAAATCAGTCGTGAGAAACCCCCGAACATACCGTCGACAAATCTGTAAATTTACCGAGTATCTTATCAATAGTAGTAGCGTAGCGTAGCATGAAAAAGATCAGGAGCGCACCCCAACGAAACATGATCATGCGACCCCCAAGTCTTATCGAAATCAAGTAGGTAGTTAGCTGCTTGTTTTTCTCCAAAGTCTCAGAACGTGCCCGCATGATACATACAAAAACCATGATATCTGCTTGGTTCTGATACGCTGCATACCAACTAGGCAATGATGTGCAAATGTTACTATAAGTTGGCACCGCTCAATTGGGAAACTAGTAAATCAAGTGGCCCAATCTTTCGATGAACCAACCGACAGGGCTGAGATGTGAATATTTTCTTCTACCGTGCCATGCCGATAACAGCGAACCACCACGATTCTCTATAAGCCAGTGGATCTAGCCTAATCTATGTCCCTAGGTAACCTGGTCCCGTCGAACTACGAGTAGTCTAGGGCTGCAGACCCTCCTGACCCATACTATCACCGAATCATAGAACTCAACTTACGAGGCCGCACATCCATCGAACCACATGGTTTCGTGGTGTAGTTGGTTATCACGTCAGTCTAACATAATGAAGCCATAAATACGGCTTCACGATGTGCCCACTGAAGGTCTCCGGTTCAAGTCCGGGCGAAATCATCGATATTCTTTTGCTCTCCGTCTTGTGAGTGGGAGAGTCTCTTTTTTGTTTTCGAAGTAGGCCATAGAGGAGTTATGTAGAGTTGTATACCTACTACTTGGTTCTACCGCAGACAGCTGCCACCCCTATCTGGTCTTCCAGGGAACAAAATTGTATG